>CM039726.1:55204436-56404436 GCA_022539455.1 Dendrobium nobile
GGCCTGGGAAGGACACAATTATCATTGATATCACAAACTATACTTCAATTTGGAGGAATTTTTTCCTACTGTCTGCCTCCAAGAGAGTATGATTCATCAGGATCCCTGGTTCTTGGAGGTGACCCCTCCATTTTTAAGAATAACACTCCTGTGAGTTACACAAGAATGATTCTGGATCCTCCAGAATCACCCTTTTACTTTGTTAACCTTACAGGAATAAGCATTGGTGCAGTGGCTATACAAGCTTCAGGATTTTATAACGGCAAAGTTCTTATCGATTCGGGAACGGCGATTACTAGGCTTGTTCCTTCGATTTACATAGCTTTGAGGGATGAGTTCATGAGGCAGTTTTCAGAGTATCTAGTGGCTCCCGGCTATTCAATATTAGATACTTGCTTTAACTTGGCTGGTTTAAGGGAAGTGAGCATCCCTACAATGAAGTTTGTATTTGAAGGTGGAGTGGAAGTGGATGTGGATGTCAATGGAATGTTCTACTACGTTAAGGAAGATGCTTCCCAGGTTTGTTTGGCTCTAGCAAGCCTAACATATGAAGATGAAGTTGGTATTATTGGGAATTATCAGCAGAAGAATCTGAGAGTGATCTATGATACTCTAGGATCAAGATTGGGGTTTGCAGAAGAAACTTGTGGCTGGCTATAGCAAAAGCAGGAGGGTAAATTAGAGGAGATTATACAACAGATTGTGCACATTTTATATATGCAATTTGGTTGGTTTCTTGGTTTCCACATTAAGCTTCATAGTTTCTGGATTAGGCAAAATATATATGATCAAGGTTGCAAGGAATTGTAGATGAAATCTGTGCAGTCTGCTAATGAAATTTCTACTGCAGCAGCGTTAATTCATAATAGAAGCAGTTTTTTAACCTTTTTAATCATGTCATGTATTATTAACACATTAAGCTCAAGTCTTGTAATTTAGATCAAAGCTATTGAAAAATTTGCCTTAAAAGAGAAGCCAAAAGAGAGAAGGCTAAGCAGATACAACCTCTAATATTACCTGTTGATGATTATCCTATAACCTAGGAAATCTCTATATATAGATAGAGATAATGCTTGCTAATCTAAGAGGGAACAAAAATAAATCTTTATAAAAGAGGGAAAATAGTTTACAACTCGCAAGTCCAACCCACTAATGATGGATCTGTAGAAAGAGTTCATTCTCCGTGAAAATCTTATGCTTTAGGCTACTTTTATATTCCTAAAAAATTTATCAAGTTTAAAGTCTCTCTCTCTCTACTAGTGCAAATCCAACAAATGGAAGTCAACCTTGTCTTCATATTAAGGCTTCGTTTGGGACGGTTTTTTTACTGCTTTCCAAAACAGCTTTCTAGTACAAAAATTTCTTGAACTAAAAATTTTTGTATTAAGAAGTTGCTTTAGAAAACATTAAGAAAGCCGTCTCAAACAAAGCGTAAGTCAATCAATTCATTGACCTCTTGATCATAATAAAGTCAATAAATTCATTGAACTCTTGATCATAATAATCATAATAAAGACAACCTAACAAATTCTTGAAGCCCACGATTAACAAACCTGCTAAACTAGTACTTTTAATAAAGATCACAATTCCTTCCTCATAAGCACGCCATCAAAAGTAACTAATGACAAATATTGGGATAAAAAGACAATGGTTATAACGCAATTGTACACAACCATCACCCTTGTTTCTCCTTCATATTTATAACTTTAGCCTTCATGTAGAATTTTTTTTTGACCAATATAGGAGACCAAGGATCTTCATCAACTTGTAGATCTACCTACAAATTAAAAATATTGCAAAACCAATACTGCACTAAATCAAAAGTTGAAAAAAAAAATTGATATTTCATTTCTTCAAAATTTAAGACTTGCATACTGCAGTCATTTATATAAAGCAAAAAAAAAGGTCAAACTTAAAAGGATTAAAATGTGATATTTGAATTATACATTGTGTTCATGCATCAACAATGTGGCCTTTCTCCATGAATAAAAAATAAAGAATTTCCGCTCCATGTAAATATTGGTACTTCACATGAACTTGGCATCCTACCAAGATGCATGGACAATCTTTTAGGTGGTAAATGATCCACAACGATAATACTAAATTGTGTGTAAAATTGAAAAAGAACAGTGATTGTTCTTGTAGCTGGATCTAGAGCCCCAGCAACATTAGAAGTGCATCAAGGACATTTTATAACTCACTGCTGCAACTAATTACATAAGAAGCTCATACCAGTTATACTCGAGGAAAGCCTTCATTTGTTCCAAAAAAGATAAACACCGCTAGGAGCTGTTGACCAGAGATGCCAATTCAACATCTGCTTCTTTAATATTGTTTGAGCTTTCATTTTCCATTAGCATTTCAGGAGGAAGAATATTTGAATTCTGATTACTTTTGGGGACCAAAAATAACAAAGACAGTGGCAACAATCTCATTATGTTGCGGATCAAAATTGCAGTCCAAAGATTACCGAATTTAGTGCGTGTGACATTTAAGAGACGAAGTAATAGCCCACCACCCCATGATGATGAGAGCAAGCCCACATTATCAATAGACATGAGCAATGCAAAAAAAGTTCCTTCGATACCTGAGGGACAAAGCTTGGAGCTCAGCACAAGAAGAGGCATCCATTTGATTCGACCAATCAGTTGAGAAACACACTCATCTACGACAACAAAGAAATAGTCAGGAATCCCAAGCTTCAAGTTCAGACGGAGTACCAGCACCAAATCCAGCATTCCAACAAAGCTAGTAAGCAGTTGGACCCAAAAAAGCATGCTGCGAAATGGAAAGTCCTTGAGAAGATTTTGGTAAAGCAGTACACCAAGAAGAGAACCAATTGATCCAATAGAGAAGATAAATCCAACTGTTTCCTGCAGAATTCAGTATTGTGTTGATAGGAAGTGGATGCATTTTTCACAAAAATCAGCAAGTGAAATACAAATTTTTTTACAAATCAACATTCCATTTAATTGGTCCTAGAGTAATAACTTGGGTTATCTTCAACATGATAACAAACTGGTCACTTCATGTTCATACTTTAACAGCTAGGGAGACTGAATGATTCATCCTTGTGCTTTTTCTTGTGAGAGGTCCAAAATTGTGATTTACAAATTAGGGAAGAGGGAGACATCCGTGTCTTTAGTTTTTCTGCAAGTTGCTTTGAACTATGTAAATTGTTATTTGGGTTTATTATTCCTGTCGAAATTATTGAAATCTAAAACTCAATACTTATTGGATGCTGCACTAGGTCAGGCTCTATTATGTAAGTATAATCATGCTGAAGAACTTCTTGTCATGCTCTAGCATCATAAGTACCTTGCCCTTTAGCTGATTAAGTTTTTCAACATGGCCCGGGTAACGGTTGTGGTTAATTAGAGGTCAACAAAATTATAAAGATAATGCAAGATACAACTGGATCTTCAATTGGAGAGGAAGATCCGGATCTCCCAAATCCCTAGCAGCTGGCTAGAGCCCAAATAACCTAAGAATAAACTAAATTCAGCAAACTCCCATAATATCCTCCTGAAATTATCCTATTATTAGTCTTAAATAGGCTTCCATAATTCCCTCCCAAATCAGCCCCCTTCCTAAATAATTTCCTCTCATATTTATAATTCAAATTAGATTTATTTCCGAATTAATTTCCTCCTAATTGTAATTAAAACTTTCCAAAACAATCCCTCCTTAATTCTTATTTTTCCATAAATAATTCCCACTTAGATTTTGAATTCATAATAGATCTCTTGCCCTAAAAAATTCCATCTCAATTGTAATTAAAACATTCCTAAATAATCCCCTTTGATTAAGAACCTTCATAAATAGCTCCCTCTTGATTAAGAAACTTTCTAATTTCCTCCAAATCAAATTGGCCGGTCCATCATGTGTTTAATTTAGTGGATATCTATGTTTTGTATGCTTTAAACCCAAGTTTTGGTAGTTACCTGAGAAAAAGCAGGACCTGCTTTAGGATTTGTATACCAATAAAACATCCCTTCTTGAATATTAAGGCTCAAGGCAAGTGTAATATACATGTATACGCATGGCCTCCAGACTTGAGGGCATTTCAAAGTTGACCACATAGATTGACCAACTTGCAGAAACTTCTTGTGAACCTGAGATCAGATTGTCAAATATCAATGATTGTGCCAAGGAAGAAACAATAACATTAAGAAGAGAAAAAAAAAAAAAAAACAAGAACACACAGGAAAGTCTCACCTCATTGTAAGCAAAACTATTGGTATGTGGCTCCTTAATCAATATTCCAACTGAAACGGTCAGCAAACAGGGGATACTTAACAACCCAATTACTGCCTTTATGCATAAGAAGACAAAAAAAGTTAATATTTATTTTGTTCAAAAATTATGAATCACATGCAAGCTACAATTGAATGGGAAGGTAGCTTCCATAGTGATGCATTGAGAAGATAACCTGTGATCCCATGACATGAACAAGTATCCCACTTAATGAGAAGCCTATGAGTGCTCCTATGGAGGCACTTAACCCACATAAGCTTTGCATGTCGGCAGCAAGGGATGGTTTAGCAATACTGTTCTGTGCAACACAGGCATCTATAGTCACATCTGCTATGGCTACACTTGCACTTCCTGCAGTCATTGCAAGCAAGGCAAACACAACATGGAGTTTGCTGTGGAGTGATAATGTGAGCATTGAAAATACTCCCAAAAGGCCTACATGAATAATACAAACATTCAATCAATAATATGCTAGTTGAGTTGAGACAGGAAGCACTAATTCATAAACAGAATTCAAGGACACAAGAGCAGCAAAATGGCATTATATAAGAAATGAGAAAACAAAGCAATGAAATAATCTTCAATCAATAGTACAAAAATAAACAATGGAATTCAAAAGAAAATGGGTGTAAAGCAATATGGAATCTATACAAGCTGATTCATAGGCTTGCCAAGATCTTATTTAGAGGTTGTTGGATCACTAAAAAAAGAAATGCAAAGTAAAATGTAATACAATGTAAAATGATTATAATGCATTTAAAATGCTGGAGTTATTTGGATGAGTGTAAAATAAATGTAAGTTATTATAATTTTTTTTTTGTATGGCTTGAAGTAAAATGATAACAGTGTAAAGCCTAATGATGACAGTGTTTGGTGGCCGGAAATAAAGACAATAGGTGGTGGGAGGCGACACTAAGTTGTAGCCGACGTGCAGTACGAATGATGAGTAACAACGACATCAAGTGGTAACAACTTTCAAAGGTTGTGGTGGATGGCAGCGGTGAGCCAAGGCAGATGGCGGCAGGTAGTGGTGGAGATGAGAGAGGTTGAGGTAGCTGGCAACAATAGCGGAGTCAACTTGCGATATGTTTGTGAAATTGGCAAAAAAACGTCTAATTTAATATTGCATAAAAAATGAACAACATAGTAAAAAAGGTATTCATAAAAAACTTTGCATTCCTTCTTCATCAAACCAAACATAAAAAATTTCAAGTCCCTACTTTGCATTCTTTTTTCACCAAAACAAGCAACCCCTTGGGGAAATAACTCTGTTTAAAATTGCGCAACGAGAGGCGCGCCTCGCGCCTCTGCGCAATTTTGTCCAAAAACGCCTTGAGGCGAACGCAATTCAGGGAGATGTTGAGGCGTACGCCTCACAGTAGCTGAGGCGCGCCTCTATTGCGTAATTGCGCAATTTATAGAGAGGCGTACGCCTCAGCCTAGTGGCCCCACCCACTTAAAATGAACATGTCATTTCTCCTCCACCCGTTCGGCCCTCCTCATTCCCGAAATTAGTCGCCCGTAAGCTGCTGTTCGCGGAAAACAGAGGAGCTCGCACGGTCGACCTCCAATCCCGCCGCTCCTCCCGCCGGCGCCGCCTCTCTCCGTGGGAGGTGCAGTTACACCGACATCTACATGCAGCTGCATATTATCTTAACCCTCAATTTCAATATTCAGAGAAAAAATCTTCAAATCCGGAGGTTAAGCTTGGTCTATATCACTGTATGGAAAGATTAATACCGAGCAGGCAGATAGGGAGCTTGCAGATTTACAGCTTGTTCTGTTCCGGAATAAAGAGGGTTTTTTTGGTTTGAATGCAGCAAAAGCAACCATTTCTAAACGGTCTCCAGGTATAATTAATTTGGTAAATGCAATACACTTTATTCAGTTCTGAATTTTGATTATATTTTTTTCTTGAAAACAGTTGAATGGTGGATCCAATTTGGTGATTCCACCCCTGAGCTACAGAGTTTTGCTGTGAGAGTGTTGGGCCTCACTTGTTCTTCTTCTGGGTGTGAGCGAAATTGGAGTACATATAGTCAAGTGCAAACAAAGAGAAGAAATCGACTATCTACACTCAGAATGAACTCCCTTGTATACATAATGCACAACAAGAGGTTAAGAGATAGGAGGTTGAGGAATAAGGGGTTGAAAGATGATGAGGACCCGTTGGTGTGTGATGATCTGTCGTCTGATAATGAGTGGTTCATAGATGATGAGGCAGATTTGTCATTATCAGACTTACAGGTAGAAGATCTAAATGTGGATGTATTGAGGGGCGAAGCAGATCAAACGGGTACATCCACTAGTACCACACCACACACATCTACTAGCTCAGCAAGTAAAGGTATATGTTCTCTGCCAGTCTGCCTGATAATGAGTGGTTCATCCAATTAATATGCTAATAATCTTTTCTTTTAATGAATAGGGAAGAGAAAAGTGAGTCATGTTGAAGATGAAGATGACATGGCATTCATAGATACAATTGGAGAAGAAGATTCACTTGAAGACCCATTTAGTGATGGGATATGATTTCATTTTATATGTTTTTTGTATTTTGGGAGTTTTGTTAAACTGATATTTTGTGATTTTGTACTTTGGGACATAATTTTATTGCATCTACTTTCTTATTTTCCAATATTGCTATTATTTTCCTGCTAAAATCCTTAATTTTTCATTTACGCAATTCTGTGTTCGTGAGGCTTACGCCTCAGACCGCCTCGAGGCTTACGCCTCGCCTCACGGACGAAAACCGCCTCGAGGCGCAGTTACGCAATTTTAAACCTTGGGAAATAATAAAAGGAGAATATCTAATTTGTGACATTAATTTATTCCGCCATTAATTATGATCATCTTAGTCTTTATTTATTTTATATTCCATTCAACCAATACGCTGAAAGATAAGATGAGTGGATTTACTCTTAAAGACAGGATACGAAATGAGCATATACATGAAAATGTTGGAGTAGCTCTGGTGGAAGATAAGATTGGAAAGAGTCATCTTAGGTGGTTTGGTCACATAAAACAGTGACCTTCTGATGACCCGGTTAGGAAAGTAGATGAATGATTTGGCTTATATTAAGAAAGGTAGAGATAAACCTAAAAAGACTTGGTTAGAAAATATTAGAAATGACATTTCTTAATTAGATTTCAATGACCCTTAACAAGACACAATGGAGAAAAAAGATTCATGTAGCTGACCCCACATAGTGGGATAAAGGCTTGTTGTTGTTGTTCTTGTTTGTTCAACCAATGCGCCTATGGATAGGCTAATATAGTCAGTTAATGACAATCAAATTCATCTTTTCAACATAGTATCAAAGCTAGACTAATTCCTAGTATTGTTTCCCCCACCCCACTTGTCTCTCTTCCAAAGAGTAACACTTGCCTAAGCAATAGAATCCATGCTTGTTGACACATGCCCTAAGCTCACCTGATTGCATCTACTTCATGAGCACTTTCCTGCACTCGCTTCCATTGGACATATGCATGCCGTTATTCTTTCTCATTGGTATACCAATGCCCCTTGCCTTAGCATGCACCTATGCCCACTTATGCAGCCTGCCTTCACTATATGACTTATCAATGCCTAAACTTTTCATCTCCATACTTGAGTTTTCCCTCCACAACTCAACATACTTCAACTTAGTTTAACTCTTCCCTGTGCCTCCTCATCTAGATCAGTTCACTATCCCTTGACACTATAATCAACTACTTGTGCGATCATAAGCATTAACCTCTGCGTCTTATGCTATCACTTCATTTGGATCTGTGATTACTGTATCTATCGATACATGTTGGGTTTTAGATTCAAGTGTCTATTCTCATATGATTGTTAGTCATCACCTATTTTCATCTCTTTTTATACACTCTGTATCACCTAACATTATTGATGATGGTTCCCACTCTATAATTTTTAAAGAGCCATTTATGGCTCTCAAAGTCTCCATCTTATTCAAAAGTTCTATATGTCCCATATTTTCTTATCAATTTATAGTATTTCATTATTATACTAAGACTCATAACTATTCAATAACTTTTTACTCGTGCCCATTAGGATCTAAGGTCTAGGAAGACAATTGGTTGACATGTTAAAGTCAACAACTACTACTTATAAATTGATACTCTTTTCACTCTTTCTTTCACTACTACTCTACATCATTAACTTTAATAATTTGCTCATCCTCCTCACAGTAGACTTCAAATTTTTATTTTTTTCGCATTGTTGCTCTCCAAATTTGAATTTTCCTCCTATAAATCGAGTAACATCATTGTGTATCATTTTCTACTTCTCTTACTAGTGGTTGACATCATATGTTTGATCTTCTCTAGTCCGACATTTAGGCCCTATTCTGGTTCTTAATGCTCCAATATTTAGTCACATTCATTCATTATTACTCTAGGGTTATATGGATCTACAAACTCAAATGCCAAATAGAATTTCAACCTGCATTTAAAACATTTTATCAACAAATACAATCAAATTCTCTACCTTAAATCAAAACTTCATGCATCGGTAATGCTATGTAATTTATGCAATCTCAATTTCAAACTTTCTATACCAATAATAAAATTGTTCAATAAACCTCATGCTCTTATACATCTTAATAAAATGAAGTGGTTGAATGCATAAATTATTATTTGTTTGAGGTTGTTTGAACTTTAATATTTTAAATGAATGTTCCTCAATAATTCTACAGTCTTTGCAATCTACCTCATTAATTGAGTTCTATCTCCTCTCCTTAGCTTTTCCCCATTCTCTCTTTTGAAGATTGGCAAACATTATTTGCTCAAACAACATGGATGTTTGGGTGGGTCTATTTAGCTCATGACATGCTTTTCAATAACCTAACAAAATCTCACATTGAGCCATTCGATGTATATTTCTTAGGTATTCTTGAATAAAAAAATGATATCAATATGTTAATAATCTTACTTGATGTTCTTATACATATGCCAATGTTACTACTCATGATACCACAATCTTTTTCCCTCCTCTTCAAGATCATCTTCACCTCCTATTTCTTTAGCGGCTCATTTTCCTACATCTAACCTTTTTAGGTTTACTCTTGACAATGTCAACCTCCATCTAAATCAACATCTTCATCTACATTGTTAGATCACCTAAGCATCTACTTGCTAAGGAACTATCTAATCTTAACTTACCAATTGCCCATAAAAAAGTTAAAAAACATCATACCAGTTTTTTTTTTATCATACCAGTTGCTTCTTCACTTTTATATGACATTTGATCATCTCCTTTCTTTTGATATACTTATTTGATCCCTGTCCTTTGTATCTATTCTCAACACATGGCAAGAAGCATTGTAAAATTCTTTCTAGAAAGAGGCAATGGATATGCTGAGATAATCAGTATAATTTGAAGCCACAACTGTTGGATAAGATCTTGGACATCTGTTAGTGATTTGTGCTGCTCCAGATCAACAATCACCGAAGCCAACCTTTGATCGATTTCCTTGTAAGTTTGTATGAAGAGAGACTGTGGCAACATTTTCATGATTGGATTCTAATGGTTTGGTCTATTCTTTAGAAGGCAAAAGTACCACTAATTGTCCTTCTTTATAGGTGTTGTAGAACCCATCATACTTAGTTTGACATTCATATTACTAAGAGCATCCAAGAAGAAGGTGACAAGTGTCCATGAGAACAACATCACACAGAACTTGTCGTGTAGCTTGCCCAAAATGAAAAATTGAACATTTTCACAATTTTTAATATATACCAAATTACATATCTTGTCATGTACGATGCATCTTGTTCGAAAGATATTGTGACATAGCCATTCATTCTCCTTTTTACATTGTATATTTAAAAGACGTCAAACCACCAACAATTCTCCTTCATCCAAATATAAGAGTTATTTTTCTGTTTCCTCGCCAACTTCTTATTCTGTTGGAATGATGGTTTCGCTTGGTGCCTTTTCCATCACGATCATTATGCATAGCGTAGGATAGTTGGTTGCAATATGTGCAAAACTATGACAATTAAAACATTTATGTGAGGGAAGAGAGGCGGTAGCCTTAGTTAGAGAAGGGGCTGAAATTCCAACAGCAGGTATTCCTGTATTTTCTAGTTTTTGAGCATCCACAAGAGCGGGTGTCGAAAGTGATTCCAAGCCTAATCGCTTGCTAAAATTGATTTTACTTATTCTTTGTTGCTTTTCTACCTCAAGAGCAAGGTTAATGACATCTTTTATTGTCCAATATGATTGTAGTTGGACCATATTGGCAATGAAATGTTTTAACCCTCCATGAAGCAAAGCTATGGTGTTTTCTTCAAGCTCCACCAAGTTGCATTTCAGCTCTAAAAATTCAGCTCATATCCTTCCATAGAGAGTTCTTGTTGTTAAAGATTGTGTAGCCGGAGGATCATATATTGGTGGTAAAGGGAAGGCAAGAATTTTTCATTGCATTTCTTTTCTTTCTCGTTGCGTTAAATGCTTTAAATTTTCCCACCACAAAGAGACATTGCCTTTTAGTTTTATACCTATCAATTTAACTATGTGATCGTGAGAAACGACTTTGTATTCAAGGATGCATTCTACGATGTGTAGCCTATGAAAGGATGGATCCTCCTTCAAAATCTGAAATCTCGATCTTAATTCCAAAATCTTGATAAGGTCTTCTAGGTTCTCGCCGATAATAGGGAAGAGCTAGTTCTTCCTCTTCACTTTAAGCTTCTTAGTAAAAAGGATTTTCCTCTTCTACTTGACGTTATCCCTCATTACGATGTTCAGTTGTATGACATAATTCCATCACCGCAAGCCTTTCTTGAAGTTGGTGAATCTCTTATTGTAAATCTTCTTCGGAAGGTTCTTGATTTGGCCTTGGATTGCCCCTTCTTGGTGGCATTCTTGCGGTTTCTTGCTGAGATATGATACCAAATGACACCAGAAATTTCACAAGAAAGAGTGGAAAAAAATTAAAACCTAAAATTTAGCAAGCAAGAAGATCATGCTAGAGGATGCAAATGATTTCATCCTTGTAAGGAAGCCATCTAGGATGCAGAATAGGAGGGCTAAGGTCTTCTAGCAATAGTTTGGTTGGAAATTAGAAAGCAGAAATACCTAGCTAAAGGATGGAAATGATCTCAACCTTGTAAATGCACTAGTACTACAGAACAGAGATAAGGCAGATTGTTGGGCTTTAACAGGACTTTCTTACTGATGGTGGAATGGTTCAAGTCTTCAAGAGAGGCTAAAACCTCTGGTTGAGGCAGTTGGACAATAGAGGTGAAGGCGTGCAGATATGTTATATTCAGTAGGGGTCTTCTTGGTTGTTTGATACGCCTGGCTCAGACCAGGCTAGCAGCCTGACCCAACCCAGGTTGAACTAGCCATGTGGTTGAGCAGAACTAGGGCAGCAAGAAGGGGAAGTTCAGCCCCCTCTTGTGGCGCTCAGGGGAGCTATTATTTTGAAAGAAGGAGAAATCAATGGGAGATTGTTTAGGAAAGTTTTAATTTAAGAAAAGAGAACTGATTTGAATTAGGAAATGTTTTAATAATTAAAAGATGGCTGATTTGAATTCAGATTTGAGAGGAAAGTATGAAGAATTATATTATGATTAATTAAAATTTTTTTACATTCATTATGAGATTGTGTTTGTTGTAATTCTTTTTGAAGTTGTTCCTAGTGGTAGCTAGGATTTGTGGGAGAACCAATCTACCTCTCGAATTGTAGATCATTTGTATCTTTTGTAATTGTTGGTGTAATAAAAAATTAGCCCCTATACTTGTGTTCCTGCAATTTCTTCTTATCTAATTTGTTGTTTTTGCTTCCAAGTCACATCACTGTTGCACCTGGAAGGGTGAATCAGCCACCACCTAGAAATTCCAAGATATATAAAAACACAAGGAACATAAAAAACAAATCTCTGAAATTTATTTCTTCTCAAAAACCGCCTTACATTTGGAGGAGTTTCTATTTATAAGAGTTGAACCCCTTGATGACTAGGCATATAAGAAATAATCATATTAGTGACTGGATTACTATCAACAAAACAAAACATAAAAAAAATTAAATTGGGCTGATTGATTACCAGTTGGTTGAACCAAACAGTCTTGATAACAATCCCTCTTAACTAGCCCGCCCGATCAATCATTCTATATTTTGTTAATATGAAGGTGCTAAAACTATGTTGTACAAATCTTTTTGCATAACTTTTCATATTTATTTCGGCTAATTCTTTTTTTCTTCCTAATCTTTAACATTAATTTTATCCACCAAATTTATCGAAGAAATTAATAAGATATGTTCAATTGAAAAGGATACAACTATTCTTCCAGGTTCATTATGTTGTACAAAAAAGATAGTAATTCAAACTTCAAAATGAAATTCATCAGATGGCCTGCACAAAAGATGAATTGAAGATTGCCTACTTAATTATAATATCTTATTCAGGTTTGACTGTACTTCTTAGTCAAATTTTCCTTTCTATCAGAAAAATGAGCGCATGAAATGGTCAGCGAGCATATGTCGCCAATCAACTACCTGGTGTTCATCTTTGCTTCTCAAGACATATATCAATATGGATGATAAAAAGTATAGCATTCCAAAGAGGAATGTAAGTTAATATGATTCTATTAGCCTTTTTCCTATGAAGGAAGTAAAAGGAGGTGGCCCTCTTGCTGCAATAAGAGAGAACATGCTTATTGCCTATACAAGTGCATACTGACAGCTAAATTTTAGACCAAATGCAATAATGCATCACAGTACTTTCCAACTATAAAATGCTTTACGTTTTATGGCAACAGTTAGCTTGCCTATATAAAGTGTAATATACATGAAACCTATTCTCCATTCAAGACCACAAAAGTTGGTCTTTTTTTTTTTGAGGGGGAAGAGGTGGTGGTGGGGGGGCCGAGAAAGTTAGTGAAGATGCCCCATTTCAATGAATATATAATATAAGTGTAAGCAAACAATCTGTCAAATTAACACTATAAACTATCTTTACGTTTTCTCAAAAAGGCAAAACAAAAAAGAGTTAAATTACGTAAGTAATTACTTTCAATGAACATTTCTAACAAATAACATAAAATTAATTGGAAATTAGCTTAATCCATGAAACCTATACCCTCCACAAAAGACTAATGAAGGCATTCATTAGTAACATAAATTGTTAAACTCCTTGAAAGAACAATTACCACTGTTATGCTTGAGCAACCTCAATTTAAAGTTGATAGATAAGGTGAAAAATAAGAAATATGCACAATAAAATGATCAGAAGTAAACAAATGTCCCTTGCCTGCAAAAATGAAATATGGCTTTCTTCGGTACCCAGCCATTGGTAGAACATCTGTTAGAAGACCCCAAAGAGGCTTCACAATCCATGGAATTGATATGATCCCCTGATAAAACTGTGCTGCTGAGGGCTGCACCTTCTGCACATCCTTCCAGTAGTATTCAATAGCAACTTTCCATGTTCCACCTCCAAATCCCTGGCTGATTCCATACACTACAATGACTCCAAACACAAAACTCCAATGCGTCTCCTTCGAAAGAACTCTAAACCAAGTCAGTGGCGACAGGAGATGAGCAACCTGCTGAACCTTTGAATCTCTAATACCTAGAAATTCATGCTCATAAGATCCATTCTCCTTTGGCACTCCATCAATGAACACTATCGGCTCCTTTTCATCTTCTGTGACGTGCTCAGATGAAGAAATTTGAGATGGTAGCACGTATTCCATTAAAAAGCTGGTATAGAAGCGTTGACTGAATCTGATGTGGTGATAAGAAGAAACAGATTTTCAAATGGTTTCTTTTTCTTTTACAGAAAGGAAAAAATTTAAACGGAGATGGCTTCACTGGTTCCTTGAATTTGCTCAAAGAAGTTGATAACAATAAAGAAATAGGGCATTTGAGAGATTTGGTTAACCTTTTAAAGAAAGGAGTTTGCAGATCTGTGGAATGCCGCGCCTGCGAAAACTGTAAGACAGTGGAATGGATCTACCGTTTTTGTCTTAGAAACATTAAAAAAAATGTATTTTTTCGACAAAAATGAGAATTTTGCACCGATATTAGTCGAGATTTGCAAGGAACTGACTGCGAAACTCCCCTGAAATCCCTAAGAAAAAGGAAAACAGATTCTGAAGAAAAGGGTAAAATTCAACCACATGAAGAGGGGAGGCAGTGCAAAAGGAGATGAAGATTGTGCGTATCTGCAGTGAATGTATGGTTGACCCAACAAATTTAAAAATCTAGGGAAACGATTTCTACTTCTAGCTGGTTACCAAAATGACGAACGAGTGTTAGGAAACGATGTAGGTTGACTAAAATGCTTTTGTCACGTGCCACTAAATGGTTGGTTCGCTGATCCGTAGGGCCGACACGGTCCGAGGCCAATGGACCGAATCCAACCATACTGCCCTTACACGCAAGTAAAGCACTTGGCGCTTGCCCACTGCTGCTTATCCGGATGGTGAAGAGCTGGTTGGGCAAAACTCACCCAGATCTTTGGTTCGAATTTCTTGACAAACAGAGAAAGCCTTAAGTGTTGATCCGTATAAATTGGTGTGTGTTGCATGCTAGGTCGACCGAGGTTTACACTGGCCTAAGAACAATATTTCCTCATCACAAATAAAAAAAAGCACTTAGCGTTTAGCCTCTCTCTCTCTCAAAAGATGTATTTTACTTTAACAAGTATGTTAATGATTTTTTAATATATTTTGAATGTTTTATAAATAAATATAAATGATTAGAGTTGGCCTAAGTCGATTAAATGACAAATTGAGTTTAATTTGAATATCATTGGAACATTGAGATTGAAATTAGATATAATTTTCCCCTATCCACTAGTCAAGGTATGGTAGGAAAGATTGATTTTTTTGTGAGATTTGACTTGCTATAGTGGTCAAATGCTAAACTATTGATTGATAAATGATATGACTTTGAATTTTATAAAGTACTCTATTAGCATAGAGGTTTAATTGCGTCCACGATCAAACTTGGGTTTACCCTAGTTATACCAATTTAAGGACTATATTAAGACTTTGATTAAGCTAATTAGGAGAATAAACTAGGGATGGTTATTCTATAATGACTTATTTGGATAATCTTAGGCAATAATGTAGCTATGACTAACCCTAGCATGGCCATTTACATTAACAATTAAGATATTCATGTCTTTTACTCACTATGCATGGTAAATGAACCAAAACAAAGGATCAAGGCTTGAGCATTTTAACCCAATAAAACGTAAAATATCTGAATAGAGAATACCCAGCTTAGTAAGTGAGAGAAACTTTAGTTAATAAAACCCAGACATAAGGTGGTAGAATTGCAATGATAGCTATGTGTTCGATTTTGTTGTTAGTATAGGGTTCTATTAGACCAAAGGAGTATGGTAAGTTCCCATCTTCTTTTGGTAAAATTTGTAACATGTAGTGAATTCAAGTTTAGTTATGTCTGTTATGACCTGATTTGAAAGAGATAATTTATTGAATCCTGCATTTGAAATCTCTTGCATGTATTAGAGTTTATTTTGTATGCATATGAATATCTGAATATGCTCTGGAGCTAAACCTGGGAGTCTGTGTACATGTTTGTGAAATCTGATTTTTTTTTTAATTGGGGTGTCAAAACTCCTGGGTAGGCGTCGCTGCGGCGCTGAGCTCTCTAGATTTTTGCAAAATAATTCAACGTTGTGGCACTAAGGGAGTGGCATTGTGGTGCTATGTGCTCCTTAAGATAGTGCTGCGACATGCAAGATAGAGTGTCGCAACACGAGGTCCTAATTTTAAAATAAAAATATATCTTTCCATTAAAATTGACTCATTTCATCCAATTAAGGCATAAAGCTAAGAGAGAAAGAGAGAGAAAAGAATTTCTAGAGAGAGAAAGTTTATTTTGTCCAAATTTGATTTGTTTTCTGCTAATGGGCTTGTTCTGAAAGTTACCTGGCTTAAGGTAGATTGCATTTTTCCCATCTTAAATAATTTGATGATTTTGAGATTTTTCTTATTCATAATATAAGTTTCTAGTGTTAGAATCGAGTTGACTTTCAAATGGGAAAACTTTCACCACATAATTTCTAGTATGTTGAAGAGACCGTAGTTCAAGACATTTAAGTATTTATCTATAAAACTTTTGTTAGGTGTTTTTGAAATGTTAATTTTCTAAAATTATTGAAAAATATTTAGATACTAAAAAAATAGCACTGTAGAACAATTAAATTCTTGAAACATAATTATGCACATTTTGAATATTTTTAAAAAAATTTTCATAGGGGGTTTTGAAATTTATGAGATTTTTATTGAATAGAAAATTATATGGATGTTAAAAATTTTTGTTGTAGTACAATAAAAGTCTTAAAACATGATTTTACACAATCTCTAGTAATTTGATAATTTTCTAAAAATATGTATTTTTTTCTTAGTTGGATTTTTTGTTGTCTACCGTTATACAATATTATAAAATTTTGATATATGCTTAGTTACTCTTTAATTATTATAATGCGATGGTATATGAGCATATGTGCTTAAATTATATCTGTTGTGAGCTATAAGGGGGCAGAATCCTTTGAGATTCTATCTATGTTAGTGAATTTTTGGGAGTTATAAGGGGTTAGAATCCTTTGAGATTATATCTGAGATAGAGATATCTGATATATTATGATGCTATAAGCACAAATAAAAAGGGAGTAATAAATGGTCAGAATCCTTTGAGATTCTGTCTGGGTCAAGGAAATGTGATATGAACTACTATGTGATATGAATTTCAATTTATTTTATTTGTTCTGCATAATTATTTAAATTAAAGAATAACTGCTATACATTTATTATATTTCCTAATTTTGTGATTCTCAGTTTAGTGATTTATTTAAATTCTATGTAACTAGTTTTAAATATTTTGTAAAATATTTGATAAAAGAATATTTAAAAATTTAGATGGGTTTATGTGGCTTATTAAGCTATTGTAACTTACTATTGTTTTACTTATGGTTTTCAGGATCTGGGAAAGGGAAAGAGGTTGTGGACTAGTAGTTTAGGATCAGATCTGAGATTATATATATTTTGCTATTTTGATTTTTATACAGTCATGACTAGTTTAATTTTTAGTTATGTAGCTCTTGACTGTAGCCATGTACTGTAGTGTAAATATTTATTTTGATGAATGAAAGAAACTTTATGGATAAGTTTTTTTAGTATTTGGATATTTTAGTAACTCTATAGTTTTTATTTATTTTAATGAATATTAAAAGAAAATCTGAAAAAAAAAAAATTCCAAAACTATATCTTAGGATTTTTCTATCACAACTCAACAAGATATGACTTATCCTGATCAGGTTGGGTTGTGATAAGCTTTTGGTGGTATCAGAGTAATAGTTTTAGAATTTGATCATAAAAATATAGCTATAGGAATTGATATGTAAGTCTAGTGAGGTAGTTTCAAGTATGTATAATTGTTCATTATTTTTATTTTATGTGCATGTGTGTTCAGTTGCATATTCTATGTGATTATGGATCCACTATACTTAGATATGACTGATGAACAGAGTGCTAGTCATGCAACTCTTGTATATAGTTATGCTCCAACAGTTGGTTTAGATGCAATTTCATAGTTTGCTTTATTAATAGCCCAGATGATGGGTGAGACATAGAGCAAGGTTCTTGTTGTTATATCTGAAGAGGTAGACAGAAATATACATATGTTTCTAAGATTAAAGCCTCCAAGATTTGAGGGTACTGTTGAGCCCAGAGTAGCAGAGGGTTGGTTGAGGAGGCTGGAAAAGACATTTAATGGTATGCAATATCCTCCTAAGAGAAAGGTATCGTTATCAGTCTTTCTATTAGATGACGAGGTAGAGCGCTGGTAGATGGGCTAACAAGAGGAGAAATTTCAAGGGAGATTGAACTCTTTGATTACTTGGGCGGAGTTCTCTAATGTGTTTAGAGCCTAGCTTGTACCACCTTTTGTACAACTGCAAATGTAGGAGACCTTTCTGAGCTAGTTCAAGGGAGCAGTACAATTATGCAATATGAGGCAGAGTTCACTGCTTTAGCTAGATATGCTCTACAATTGGTTAGCACTCCCGTGGAGAAGTGCTACAGGTTCTTGAGAAGACTTCGAGATAGTCTTAGACAACCTCTTGTGCCATTTTACATTTCTTATTTCTCTGAGCTTATAGAGAGAGCTCATTTGATAGAGAACGACTTGATGACTACTCAATAGTGATGAACTGCTACTAGGAAGAGGTTCAATAGTGAGACTTCTAGTAGTGACTTTTCTGGGAAGAAGAATAGATTTACACTTGAAGGTTCTAGGAGAGGTGGACAATCGGCATCTATAGCAGTCTCTAGTAGTGGTAGTGTAGGCAATTCTAGTTCTATTAGTAGGGAACCTATGTGTAGAGTATGGTCAACATCATTATAGTCAGTGTTATAGGATGACTGGACAATATTTCAGGTGCAGTCAAATAGGGCATCAGGTAGAAGAGTGTTAAAAAGTAGGATTTGATCGACGTTTTGAGTCCATATCTAAGAGCCTTGTTTGACTTGTAAGGATATTGAGGACAGTTCCTCTCCATACTTTTTTTGAGGTATATATCATCTGGTAGAGCTGGTGGTTCAGGTTTAGTGGTAAGGAGACCATCTAGCAGTGGTCAGAGAGAGCCTAATAGTTTTATTGCTCCAGCTCCAATTTAGCCATGTGTATATAATTTGACTCAGTAGGAGGCCCGAGATGCTCCAGATGTTGTGACATGTACGATTTATATTTCTGGGCATCCATGTCATGTTTTATTTGATTCTAGAGCTAGCCATTCCTTTATTTCTAAGTGTTTCTTCGATTCACTACACTTAGCTTCAGTTGCACTACCTGTTTCCCTTTCTGTTATTTTGCTGGCTGGAGATAGTATGATAGCCAATAGATTTTATTTCTATTATATTGAGATTTTTTATAAGAAGTAGAAATTCAGTTTAATTTTATTATCTATTTCTTCATATGATATTATTATGAGTATGAATTGGTTGAGTTAGTATGAAGCTTAGATTGATTGCTTTAAAAAGTGAGTTAAATTATTTATAGGCAGTAAAAGTTGTGTATTCTAGAGAGTTAGAGGCATTTTATCATGATTGATCTCTACGTTAGAAGCAGATAGATTATGGAATAAGGGTTGTAAATATTTTTAGCATCAATTCAGGATAGGAGTATATATGTTGGTTCTCTTTCCAATATCCTAGTAGTATGAGATTTTTTCAGATGTATTTCTTAATGAGTTAATCAGTTTACCTCCAGACAGAGACAGAGTTCTATATTGACATATTTTTGTATACGATCCTAATATCTAAAAGCTTCATATATGATGACACCAAATGAGCTTTAAGAGTTGACAGTTCAGCTTCAGGAGTTAGTTTATAGGAGATTTGTTCATCCAAATGTTTCTCCCTGAGGAGTGCCTGTTCTATTTAAGAAAAAAAAAGATGGTATGATGCATATGTATGTTGATTATAGAGAGTTGAATAAAGTCACTATTAAGAATAAATATCTACTATCACAGATTGATGATCTATTCGATTAGCTTATTGGATCTTCTGTATTTTTAAAGATTGATTGGTGATCAGATTAATATCAGGTGAAGATAGAGAAGCTGATTTGATGAAGATAGCTTTCAGTTCTCGGTATGGATACTACGAGTTTTTGGTCATGCCAATTAGGGTAACTAATGAACCAGTTATCTTTATGGATATGATGAACAGAGTATTCAAAGGTTATTTGGATCAGTTTGTGATTATTTTCATAGATGATATTTTGATATATTCTACTTTGGAAGATCATGCTAGACATCTGAGAAGTGTATTAGAGACTTTGAGGTAGCACCAGTTGTATGCAAAATTCTCTAAATATGAGTTCTGACAAAGGAGTATTTCTTTTCTAGGACAAGTGGTGAGTGGTGATGATATCTCTATTGATCCTAAAAAAATTCAGGCAGTTACTGATTGGCCGAGGCCTATTGTATTTAAGATACATAGTTTCTTTGGTATAACTGGATATTATAGGAAGTTTGTTAAGGAGTTTTTCAGATTTCAGCACCTATGACGAGATTGACTCATAACTAGTTAGCTTTTATCTGGACACCAGAGTGCGAGGCTAATTTTTAGAGATTAAAGGATTATTTAACTTCTGCTCCAGATTTGGCTCTTCCCTCTAGTACAGAAGAATTTCATATATTCAGTGATTCTTCACTGAGAGGTTTGGGATGTATTTTGATACAGTATGGTTGGGTAATAGCTTATGCTTCAAGATAGTTGAAGCTACATGAAAAGAACTATCCGACGCATGATCTAGAGTTGGCTATTATTATATTTATTTTGAAGATTTGGCGTCATTATTTGTACGGTGTCAGGTGTGAAATTTTCATGGATCATCATACTCTGAAGTATATATTCACCTGATCTGAATTTGAGGTAAAGGATGTGGCTTGAGTTAATTAAGGACTATGATCTAATTATTCAGTATCATCCTGGTAAGGTTAATGTGGTGGCAGACGCTCTAAGCAGGAATTCTTCTGGATTATCATATATGTAACTCACTTATGATAAATATTTGATTTGAGATATGAAGAAATTATAGTTAGAGGTGATTTCTCCTACTGGTTGAGATTTTGGTATAGTGACTCAGATGATCATTCAGTCCTCTTTAGAAGAAAAGATTCATGAAGCTAAAAAATTAGATGCAGAATATTCAAAATTGATTGATCAAATCAAATTTGGTAAGAAATGTGAACTATGAATTTTTTATTTTGGTGTTATTTTCTGTAAGGATAGACTTTGGGTTCCTATTTTTGGAGATCTGTGATGGGAGATTCTTCATGAGGATCATTATTCAAGCTATATTATCCATCCATGAAGTAGTAAGATATATGAAGATCTGAAGGGTATATTTTGGTAGCCTAGATTGAAGAAGGATATAGCTGAGTTTGTGTCAAAGTGTGAGACTTGTCAACTATTGAAGGCAGAGCATCAGAGATCGGGAGGTCTTCTGCAGTTGTTACCTATTTCAGAGTGGAAATAAGAAGAGGTAATAATGGATTTTGCTATAGGTTTCCCCAGATTGAGGCAAATGCATGATGTTATTTAGGTTAATGTTGATCGATTGATAAAATCTGCCCATTTTATTCTGATTATACATACAGATCCAGTGGATAAGTTAGCACAGAGCTTTATTAAAGATATTATCAGATTATATGGTGGGCTGAAAGTGATTGTATATGATCGAGATGTTAGGTTTACCTCTAGATTATAGAGAGATATTCAGTAGGGATTGGGTACAAAGTTACACTTTAGTGCGACTTTTCATCCGTAGACAGACGAGTAGTCTGAAAGGACTATTTAGGTACTGGAGGATCTTCTGATATTATGTATTTGGATTTTAGGAATAGTTAGGAGAATCATATCCTGTTGATAGAGTTTGCATATAATAATAGTTATCAATGCAGCATGTATGTCTCCTTATAAAGCTCTGTATGATAGAAAATATAGGACTCCTTTGACTTTGAAAGATATGGGAGATACATAGGTGATATGTTCAGCCTTTGTGGATGACACTACTGCAGAGATCAATTTGATTAGAGAAATGTTAAAATCTACACAAGATATACATAAGAAGTATTATAATTAGAAGCACAGTTTGGTTGAGTTTCAGATTGGTGACCTAGTTTATGTCAAAGTCATCCCTATGAAAGGTGTCAGTAGATTTGGGAAAATTAGCAAGCTTAGTCCAAGGTATATTGGACCTTTTGAGATCATTGAGAGGATTGGTAGTTCTGCTTAAAGGTTATTATTATCTGATCATATGTCCGATATACATAATTTATTTCAGGTATCATCTTTGAGAAAGCGGGTGTCTTATTCTGGGAAGAAATTATTTGCTGATGGTGTTGAGGTTCATCCAAATCTGTATTATAGAGAAGAACCTGAAAGGATTTTGGCATATGATGTGAGAAAATTGAGAAAAAAATATATTCCTATGGTTAAAGTACAGTGGAAGCATAGGACTGCCAGAGATGTTACTTGGGAGAAGGAATCTGATATGAGATAGTTGTATCCAGGTTTATTTTGACACTTTTTGCTTTGGGAATATCGAGGATGACATTTTTCTTAAGGTGGATAGATTGTGAAACCCTTTAAATTTTTAAGATTTTTTTGGTTGACCTAGAGAAGTCCAAATCATAAGCCGTCTTGACCTGAACATTTATAATATTGTGTTTTAGCTTACCTAATTTTTTTATAATTTTTGGGCATTGTTTAATTTTCTTAGGAAATCGACACCTATTGTTATAAATGAGATTTTGGGGACTGTCAGGTGTTCGTTTTGTAAACTGATTTTACCATAATTTTCTAAATAAAATGAGTTCATTTATGAATATTTTTTGTGTAATTTTTAAAATCCCTAAAAGAATTTCTACAAATTTTCTATCAAAAATTAGTTATAATAATATTATTATATATTATTTAATAATAAAAAATTAGAAAATATCTAAAGCCATAATACTTTATTAATGCCATTTAACTGTTTCACTTCTAAAAAATATCCAAACAGAGAATCGGCTAAGAGTAAATGAGAGAGAAAAAGAGGTGAGAGAAATTAGAAATCTAATTTTGGGTGACTTCGGGTTGTTTTCATCTGTTGTCTCAATTAGGAAACTTGTTCGTCTCGAGGTAAGGCACATATTAATCATCTCAGTTTTAAAAAATG
Source organism: Dendrobium nobile (assembly GCA_022539455.1). NCBI lineage: Eukaryota > Viridiplantae > Streptophyta > Magnoliopsida > Asparagales > Orchidaceae > Dendrobium > Dendrobium nobile. The sequence goes on from CM039726.1 coordinate 55,227,410, forward strand.
TGTAAGTTTTAGCGAATATTTCGATTAAAATTTTGCATCCATTAGCGAAAAATGAGAATAACTTTGCACCGGTAAAACATTCACTGCATAACTTTTTGTATGTTGTAGAGATTACGATTATGCACATTTTAAATATTTTTTGAAAAATTTTTACCAGAGATTTTGAAATTTGTGGGGTTTTTATTGAATAGAAAATTATCTGGATCTTGAAAAATATTATTGCAGTATAATAAAAGTCTTAAAATATCGTTTTACACAATTTCTGTTAATTTGATACTTTTTTGAAAATATGCATTTTTTGTCTTGTTGGATTTTTTTTGTCTACCGTTATACAATATTGAGAAATTTTGATATATGCCTTAGTTACTTTTTTAATTGATATAATGTGATGATATATATGCATATGTGATTAAATTACGTATGTTAGAACCTATGAGGGGCCAAAATTCTTTGAGATTCTATCTGTATCAGGGAATTTCTGGGAGTTATAAGGGGTCAGAATCCTTTTAGATTTTATTTGTGACAGGGATATCTGATATGTTTTGGTATAATAATAAATAAAAAGGGAGTCATAATCCTTTGAGATTCGATCTGGATCTGAGAAATGCGATCTGAACTACTTTGTGATATGAATTTTAGAGAATAACTGCTATGCATTTATTACATTTTTTAGTTTTGTGACTCTCAATTCAGTGATTTATTTAAATTGCATTTATCTACTTTTAAATATTCAACAAAATATTAGATAAAAGAATATTTAAAAGTTTAGATTGATTTGTATGGCTTGCTGAGCTATTATAGCTCACTATGGTTTTACTTCTGGTTTTCAGGATTTAGGAAGAGGAAAGAGGTTGTGGACTAGCAGTTCAGGATCAAATCAGAGGTCATATGTATTTTATTATTTTGATTTTTATGCAATCATGACTAGTTCAATTTTCAGTTATGTAGGTCTTGTATGTAGCCATATTTTATAGTGCAGATATTTATTTTGATAAATGAAAAAAATTTTATGGATGAGTTTTTCAATATTTGGATATTTTAATATCTCTGTAGTTTGTCATTTATTTCAATAAATATTGGCAAAAAATTAAAAACAAAATTCAAAACTAGATCTTGGGATTTACCTGTCACAGCTCAACATGATAGGACATGTCTTGGTCGGGTTGGGTTGTGACAAGCTTTTGGTGTTATAGTTTGTCTATTACTAGGGACTATTATAGCAAGAATATGTACCATATTGTATACTCCTGTGGATAAATAGAAAGAAATAGATAATGTGGATGAATAAATTTATATATAGTGGAAAAATTAGAAGCTCGTGTTTGTTATGTGAAAAGAAATTTGATCTCTCTCCAAGTAAAGATCTTATTCGTTTCTATTTCTCCTTTGTTTAGTCATTATTCAACATAGTGTGACATGTATCTGTAGGTCATATTGGATTGGGCTGTAACCAAATAAATATAAATTTGATATTTAATTTGATTGATGGAATCATATCAGTTGAATTTACTTTAATTAAAGTAGTATGATCGAAATATAATTTTCATACTTCATCTTTAAGTATTATTGTTTGCTTATTAGGCAAAGTATTATAAAGAGGAGAATAAATAGGAATAGGATGTGCTACCATAATATCTATTAAAGCCTGACCTTTGACTACTTGTTGAGATACATGTGAGTGTCAAATTATAATAGAAGAATTTTCTAGGTGAATAATCAATTAGCAAAGTTGATTGGTTCATTAGATATTATAATATATTTACTTATGAAATCTAGCTGGTCTTATGTGATAGCTTGTGCCTTTATTTTTGTACCATCAACGTCAAACCATATAGTATTTTTTAATTGATGGGTATTTCTTCTCAACTGGTATAAAATAACAATCGAGATAATATAGAGCTTTTTTCTTATCATTTTCATTGATTTGAGCATGATGTACCCTTACAAAATCACGAAGATCAACAATGCATAGAATTAATGATGATATGACTGTAAAAAATTCATATGATTTATATGAATCTTAAGGAAATATTTAAACTAAAAACTTTAGAAATTAAAATCATGACCATTTGAACTCCAAATTCAACATGTTTATAGTCAAATTGGGTGACTCTATGAGACAAATCCAAATAGCCCAAGATCACTTAATTATGACATGATTAAGGTACTTAAATGCTAAAAAAATACTTCTAACCAAGGAAATTAATATGGATCATATGATGGAGCATTTTGGATTTTAGTTCAAATTACCACAATGTTCATTTCAAAAAGCCTATAAATAGAGCTTCATTTTTCATATGAACGGGGGATGAAAGAAGAGAACTACAGACCTCTCTTATATTTTCTAGCTATTGCTGTTGACGATTACGAACAGTTATTATCACCGATAACCACCATCACCGTCGATTATCACCGTTAGTAATTGCCACCATCTCTAGAATTTTGATAAAATTTAACTCTGTTGTTGGATATAGTTGTCTGCATGTAGACATCTGCTTTCTACAATATTTATTGGAAAAAAATTAAACATTATTGTTTGGTGTTTGTTTTTCATTTGTGGATAGTTATTTTCTATCAATCCCCATAAGAGAAATCAAACATCTTATTCTCAAATAGTCAACTTATTCTTTAACAATAAGGAAGAAAAGATTCTTATAACTTCTGATATATAGTGGATTTTTCATCTGGACTAGGCCCGTGATTTTTTCCCTTTCTAGGTTTTTCATATAAAAAGTTTTGGTCTTAGAACTTTTCAATTGGGCCAGGCCCATTATTTTTTCCCTTTCCTAATTTTACACATAAAAAGAGTTTTGATCTTACAACTTTTCTCTACATGTGCTAAAATTTTGTACAATGGTGAGATGTAAAAGATACACTCTACTAACAATAATTTTTAGCACGTAGCAACCTTGGTTGTAACCTCAAAAGAGTATTTATATTGAAATCTCATATATGGTTGTGGTTGAGCAAGTCCCTCCAATATTTTGTGCTTCCATTATAGTCTTTTTGGCAACCACCTTTCATAATTAAGTTTTCAATAAATATGTGAAGTTTTCAAGTGAATCTCAAGCTCAATATAGTCCCCAGATGAACTTCTACTACTCGGGCAAAGTCCTGGACTAAACCTTAAAAAGGAAGTAATATTCTAAAGACAGAATAATATTCACCTTTAATTTGGGATGCACATGACATTTGCTCCATCCCAATTAAGGTATAATCGAACATAGAGGGTTCAATTTGACCTCTTCCACAAATGTTAACATTATTGAGTAATATATTGATAAACTATTATAATCCAACCTAATAAGAGCCACATACTGGGCAAGTTCTACCGTCTTGGCTTGTAATAAGCAAACCCTAAGATCTAAGTTTTAAAAATTATTCATGGTTTTCTTCCAATTAAACTTTTAAAATAAACTAAAAATCACTATAGTGGATGGCTATAAACTAGAGTACAAAATAAAACATAACAGACTATACATGATTGCATAAAAAAATCATGAATAATTTTGCTTTGCTTTCTGTTGACCTCATTTTTGTATGAGGTTATTTGGACTAATCTTGACCATAGATTAATTTTCAAATCAATTCAAACTCTAGGTCCTAGGATCCTTCTAGACTTCAGACCTTAGGTTCTATTCTAGACCTTAAGACCCTTCTAGGAGTCAGACCTTAGGATCTACCTAGATCATAGATCAATCCAGACATATGATCAATCAAATCCAAAATCCAACTCAAATCCAGAATTTGAAACCAAAATCCAAGGCCAAAGGTGCCATCCTAAAAGCCTTTTCCAGTGAATTTTCAAACATTTCAAAACCTAATCAAATGACCTCCGATTCAAAGTCCATCTGTTGCATACTGATGGGACATGTCTCTGGAGGAAACCCTCCAAATTTGAGCCCATTCTGAGGTCTCTAACCTCAAAAACTAAATCAAAATCCAAAGGCTGTAAAATCTTCAAATATTTACAGCCTATGCCACTGGACCTGTCACATAGAAGTTTCTGACCTTAGAGCCTTCACCAAAGCCTCTAGTCACTTCTAGACTATTGATCCAAACATGTTGATCAATAAACTGAAATTTTCTGGACTCATTTCAGTCCCTAGTGGTCATGAGCCCAAAATGACCAAAATACCCCTATGGGGCTCAAACATGCATTTCAAACTAAATGAACTCCGAATTGAATGCAACCACCTCCAACAAGTTTCAAATGTCAAACCAAACTTATTGGACCCTTTCCCAACCCCTGAGTCAACCTGGTTGACCAAGTCAACAGGTTTGACCCAAGAGGCCCTTTAAGGGTCCAAATATGTGTTTTGACCCAAATGACCTCTCCAGGCCATGGAATCACTTCCATTGGTCTTGAAATGACATTTAAAATTTGCTGAGCCTGATTTCAAACCCGGGATCGACATGTTTTCCCAGATCAAACAAAATTGACTTAAATGCCCTTAATGGGCCCAATAGGCCCATTTGATCAAATCCACCTCTTCAGACCCTGGAGCCACATCCAGTAGACCCAAAATGACTTTTGGAATCTGGTGAACCTATTTCCCGACCCTGGACCCATTTGGTTGACTAAGTTAACTAGTTTTGGCTTAATGGCCCATTAAGGGCCCATTAAGCCCTCTTAACCCAAATTACATACATGAACTTGGAAATGACCTTAATCAACATCCATAACAGCTTCCTATATTTTTCATTTGCCACCTCAGCAGTCAACAAGGTCAGTTGACCAGTCAACACTTGGTCAACAAACCTTTAAAGTGCCCAAATGGCTTGATTCAAGCTAGCCCACTCCCTATCAAATCACTCTAGACCCTCTTTGAGGTCACTCCTTGCCAACTCAGCTGCCACCTCACTCATGTTTGACTGATTGACCAGTCAAACGGTCAACATGGGGTTTTAGAAGGAATAAGGGTGATTAATTAACTCATCAAGCAAATCTACTTAATCTAAAAATATTCCAACTGATTGAGTTAGGTCTAGAAGCTTCCTAGAGCTAACCATAACCCTCAGATCAAGATCCAACGGCTTTAATCAAACCCTTGATCCCATAAGAGCCAAAATAGACTTTCCACATAGGATGTCCTCTCCATGTCCTTGGCTTCTGCTCCCACCAACTCCCTGGACAGGTGGCAGCCATCTGGGAGTCCAAACAGTTGATCTCAGCCCTTCATTCAATCTGGAGGGGATTGAATAGGGCAAAAGGCTCAAAATGAGCCTCATTCGAAAACCTAGCCTCTCTCTCCACCCAAACTCTCTAAAACCCAGTCTCCTGTTCCATTGAGCTCCCCAGAGATTCCTAAACATTTCCCCACCTAAATCCCGCCGGTCAAAGCTTTCCTCTGGCGAGATTCCGGCGAACTTGGCTTAATCCGGTCAAGGGACTTTGCTGCTCGATCCAGGCGTCGCGGACTCGAGGTTTCTTCTACAAATATTAGCGTGGACAGTCTACAAGTTCAGAGAATCCAAAAACGGTTCAAACCGTCCATTGAATCGCTGTAAATCTCTAAACCTAGCTTAGGACACATAGATTTAATTAGCTTTTCATTAAGTGCGTATTTAATCATTTTAAAAGTTCCCCATATTTTCTGTTCACGTAAGCTATCCATGTTTAAAATTTCAATTAACTTCATTGACTGAATCGAACGAACGAGCAAAAAAACGAGATTTAGGGCGTCCCGTTAACCTGGCTCAAGCGTGTGCATTCTGAACCGTCGAGTGATCAATTGACGGTTCGGATCAAGCCTTCTCGCGGTTTGATCCTGCCGTGTATCCAATCCCCCATTCGATCCACGGTCTGGCTGCATCTAAGCCGTCCGCTCCATACCGCGGAATCAGTTCCCCGCCGTCCGATCTCTTTAAGCAGAGATCAAACAGCGGGGTTCAATCCCTGCCGTCGGATGGAATTTGAAGGGGATCGAACGGCCGTCATCTGTGCTGAGTCGGATAAGTGAAAGCGCCTGGGGCCCTCCCGCCGTCATCCAATGATTGGCCAGGCGCCGACGCGTTTTGCTGGACGAGCCTTGCTCTGCCGCGTGTCATCCAGCCGCCAAAAATGATTTAGAGATATTTTAATTGATTTAGAATTTCTTTTTTAAACTCATGTATCTTCAAATAATTTTAAAAAATCCGTTTTATATCCAAAAAACCCTTATAATATATCAAACTGCTCCGTTTTTCATAGCCTTTAATTGAAAAATAAAATTGTTTTAAATAATATATATATTTTATGTAATTTAAGATATAAGCTATTAGATTATTTTAATTATTATTTAATTAAATTAAATCAAAATATTTCAAAATTCTAATAAAAGTATTTCAATACATTTTGAATTTCCAGAGCTCATTTCTAGGATTATTTGAGCACAATTTGATTTTAATTCGAATTATTTGAATATCAAAATATTTAATTAATATTTAATTAAATATTTTTGAAAATTAAAATTTTATTTTCAAATTTCTTTGAATCCAGTGGATCCCTTCAATCATTTATAAGTTCATTTTGATAACATTTGAATTATTTTAATTTAAGACATATATTTACTTATATATAAGTTTATTTACATATATATTTTAAAATTTACTTTAAAATTATATGTATATTAAATCTTTAATATATTTGAGACATCCTCCTTTGAAATTTTAAGCATAAGTTAAGTTTGATTGAATGGGAATGTCTTGGGAATGATTAGTGAGTGGTTATTTTATAATCATTCACTAATCAAGATGTCGTTACCTTAATTATTGTCAATCTCCTTTGCATGTTTAAGATATACACACACTTGCACCTAGTCTAAGGCTCTCTTAGATTTAGGAATTGATTGTGGATATGCATGTTAATATATATGCTATGTTCAAGGTTTAGTTAAACATTGATTCAAACCCATCAAACTTAGTGACATAATTAAGGACAAAAATTTAGGACATGTGTTTAGAGAACTTAGAATATTTCCTATAATTAGGATTCACTTCCCCTTGAGTTGAAACTTCAAACATCTAAACTTAGTGACATGTACAGCCACTAGGAATTTTTTTTTACTGGTTTTGGAAAACATTAAGGCCCTTAATTAAATTTCCTAAGTCTAAACCCTTAATTAAGCCATTAAAACTTCTAAAAAATGTAATAAATACATTTTAAATCCAAAAAATACATTTAACCCCTCAAACTGACCAGAATTCAAACCTCAATCCATGAAAATTGAAACCCCCTTGATTTGACGGATTTTCTGTAATTAATTTAACTTTACTTGAAAACCAATATTTAATTAATTTAATTAATTAAAAATAATTAAAAATTCCAAAAATTCCCCAAACACTTGGGAATCTCTTCTTAGGTCATTTCTGACCTTTGGGGTTGATTTCAAGGAGTTTGGGGTTCATTTGGACAAAATTTGCAAAAAGGCCCCTCTAATTAAGAAATTTTAAAATTCAATAAATACTTAAACTTCAAACGTTCATAACTAATTCTAGAAAAGTCCAAATTTAGTAAACTCACTTGCATTCAACTCGTAATGATGTATAGTATTTGTTAAAAATATTAAAATTCCAGAAAAACATCAAATTCAAAAAGTCAACTTTTTGGTCAACTTATTATTCAAAACGAGTTCAAAACTTCAAACCTTCGTTATAAAATGTAGAAAAATCCGATTTCAACATACTTACTGTCTAACTGATCGTAGTAAGGTCTAGTATTTTAATAAAATACAAACATTCCAGAGTTTGAGCTTAATCAAAAAGTCAACTTTTGACCCTTTAATTAAATGATTAAAATATTCATAAAAAATTCATAAATCTCAAAATTGTTTTAAAACTCCAGAAAACATTAGCTTAATGTTTAAAACATCCAACAAACCTTTTAAAACACAACAACCATCCTAAAGATGAAGTTTATTGGCTGGACTACTCCGGGCTGCGGGGCTAAGTGTCCTAAGGAGGCTGGTTCCTCGAGCCTGGTGGCACAACGCCACGAATGGATTCTAAGGGGTGTTAGACCTTAAAATAAATTAATCATTAATTATTTAACCTTTTAAAATCTTTAATCTAATTACATTAATTTGGTTTATCGGCTGGACTACTCCGGGCTGCGGGGCTAAGTGTCCTAAGGAGGCTGGTTCCTCGAGCCTGGTGGCACAACGCCACGAACCAATTAATGGAAAACTTAAATTAATAAATCTTTAAAAATCAGCCACCAAACACTTTTAATAAAGTTTATTAACTCTCAGTCCTTAATCAATTATTAAAACACTTAATCGTATCGGGTACCACTGGGTAACCCAGGCCTACGAGGCTGTTCACTCAGCCCCAAGGAAGGTGAAATAAACTTCACGGCCTCGGTGTGAAACAAAGGTGGTTTCCAACAAATAATTAAATAATTAATTTTAAAAGATTTAAATCATTAATACTTAAACTTTAATTAAAAATTCCTTAAGCTTGTCAACCAATCAAACTTGAAACAATTTTAATTAATAATCCTATTTAGGACATATCAAAACCACACGACCTACCTCACACACTTTAGATGTTGTGCTAGGATCACCGACTCTAGTTTTAGGATAGGCCGGTGTTTTACTTTTTCTTCTGTGTGCCGGATTCTCGTAGCTTTCACTGCATGCTGTTTGCTAGTGTAGAATTGTTATGTTTATTTACTTGCTTTCTGCACTCTGTGTTTGATTGTGCGCTAGACCTACCCATAGGCTAGGAACGAAATATATATATTTGTGCAATCTTATGCAGGTGGCCATGCTCATATAAGGAGCTGAAAACTAAAGGGGGCAGTTAATAAAAAAATATAACTCTTTGCACAGGTACCTGCCGCGCTTAAGGCCCCCTTTAAATAAAAAGAGCATGGCCAAGTGTGGCTAAAAAAATGTATTTCAATTTTCTATATTATAACTGCTTGGGAATGAGTATATAACTATTGATTATTAGGATAACCCTGCAGGATAAAGTCTAGATTTTCATTTTTTAATTGAGATGTAAATTTGATTGTATAAAGGTTGTAATTGTTTAAAATGACTTGAATTTGGGATATTCGATCCAATTTGAATTCCAAAGAGGTGAAGACATCCCTAAAGAGGAGAGTCTTCTTCCATTTGGAAGTCAAATTAGGATCTCTTTCAAATATCCAAAGAGGAAAGATAACACCCCAATTAAGGGGGAGTTTCTTTTCATTTGGGTAACCAACGAATCAAGATGTTCGTGAGAAGACGAAGAAATGAACAACGAGAAGAATCCCAAATTTCAAATTCGTTTAATTTAGGATTAGAAATCCGGGTTGTAGTTAGTGGTGCCCGGCACTTTACTTTACTGTCATTTCTGTGATGTAATAATAAGTGGCACTTGCCATATGGACATTCAATTTGATATATTTAATGTAGTTGATTTATTTAATTTGATTGCGCATTAGAACTCATGTTTTTCTAGTCTTTTTTATTTGCATGTCGTATTTGGATTGACCTGGAATGCGAATTTAGGCTCTTAGGGGTCTGTCAAAAAAATTCTTCTACTTCAATTAAATAAAAATTTTAAGATAAGATAGCAACTCTAAACGGTCCTAAGAAGTAAGCTCGGACTCACCGAGGGTTTTTCATACATACATATTGTACTTTCTCAACCTTGTTAGGCATCTCCCCGCCTGCGGGTTCTGGCAGGCCACCTGACCTATGAGGGTGCGATCTGTCAAGGGGATGTTATGCAATCTCTAGGATAAAACCTATTTTCTAAGCCAAAATTTTTAAAACTGCTACATACAAATTTTGCATTCAATCGAGTCAATTAGCATGCATCGCATTAGTAACAAATTTAAAAGAGTCTAATATTTAATTGCATCTATTTAGACATCGAATACCCGACATAAGTTAAAGGGGTCAATTAAGGATTTGCTCTAGATGTCGACCCCATTTCTTTATACTTTTCTAATTAATGTCCCTACCACTCTACAAAAAGACTGGACTCATATTTTAAAATCGTTTAGGTGATTTAGCTGGCTCCCCAATCCAGGCCGGGGTAAGACCAGATTCGCATTGCACTAGCTAGGTTCGGGCACTAACTTTTAGTGCCCAATTTAGACTTAGGTTCTGAGGCTGGTTCGGGCCATAAGACCTCAATTTCTGGGAATTGAATCCCAAATGTCTAATAAAATTGACCACTCAAACTAAAAAATTCCTTTCAATCAAATACAAGCCTAACACTTAGGATAGATTGAGGTATTTCTGAAGTAATTCAGAATCTCAAAACACCTCCTACTTTTCTTCCTTTGACTCCGAAAATAAGTCTTCAATTTTGATCCAATCCCATTTGAAATTCCTACCATTTTTGTCCTTTGATATCAAACTCTGAAAATCTTAAAAATAAAATTTACACCGCTATTTTAATCGAGAGTTTTCGTAGTAAATTCCAATTTCCTACGATGTAATTAACTACGAGGGCTTGCGCTCGTAGGAGATTTAGAAACCCAGAATTTATTTTCAAAAATCAATTTTTCAAAACTTTTATTAATTATCTTTGGGAAAATCTAAATTTCAACGATCGTTATCTCCATTTTCGAACGATCAATAGCGATTGATAACTTCTTTCCTCGGAGAGATATATCAATTTCTATTGTGATTTTGATTATGAAATTTATGATCTCTCATTCAAATTATTGTAGTTGAACAATTGAGTGAACATAATTTTGATCTTCCGAGATCATATGTTGTCTCCCCTGAGTTCGACTATGATAACTTGGATAATTTTAAAGCTTTGAAATTCAGACCAATTAGTGAATGATATTCTCTCTATTTGAGATAATATATCGTTCCTAATGTTGTGTTTTATTTCAAAGCTAAAATTTGAAATTTTAATATATTCCCAAAGAAAATTAATATATTTTCAAAACTATATATATACTTAAATATATTTTTTTTAATCAAAACACTTTCGTATTGTTTTTGCTTTGCTTCCTTATTGCAATCTATTGTTTTGGGCTGATTTCGCCCAGATTTCGCTTATTTCTCGTTGTTTTTTTCCAATTAGTGATAGATTTGCTTGCGAACTCAAGTATTCCCTTAGGGTTGCTTGCGAACTCAAGTATTTCCAATCAAATAATTATTATGCATAGCAAAATAATAATCATAGTTATATAAATTTAAATAATAGTGCTGGTAAATTAAATAAATAGGCACTTCATATTTCAGAGCCACAAATCACAAATTTCCTTTTTATAGCTCTCAATGCACACACCATAACAGAATGTGCATATATTACCAGAACATATCTTATAGGCACTAAAAAATGCATTATAGGCATCAGAACATTAGTTATAGCCACCAGAATATGCCTTAGAGGCACAAGAATGCAGCTTATAGCCACCATAATATGCCTTAGAGGCATGAAAATAACTTTCTTCTCCCACATCAAATATCCTCAAAACTTTTTATTATAACCAATAAGGCACATATTTAATTACATTGTAATAATTAAAGAATAAATAAACTCATTCTAAAATTTCAACAAATGCTATAACGATAGACATTAGAAACCCTGCTGAACATAAATGTACTATTTTTGAAACCAAATTACTAGATATACAGGAAAACCCCTTATTACCGGCGGACAAAATCCGCCGGAAATATTAGAAATCCGACGGAAAATATAGGTTTCGGCGCATGTTCCGGCGTATATTTATCCGCCGGTTTAAGGCGCGTCGATAATTTATTTCCGACGCAATATATGCGTCGAAAATTTCTCCGGCGCAGTTTCCGTTGAATTACCGGCGAAAAAAAGGATTGTTGCCGACGTAAAAAAACGTCTTAATTCCGGTGCCATATGCGCCGGTAATTAGCGGACAGTATCGGCGGATAAAGCGTGATGACTTTGATTGTACTATAATACCATTTTTGAGTTCAAGATTATTTTCTAATCAATTAAATAATGCACATTTCAAAATGTGGCATAAAATTTTCAAAAAATATAAATCTTCAAAATTGATGTCTCTACAACATATAAAAAGTTACATGGTAAAAGTTTTACCGGTGTGAAGTTATCTTCATTTTTCGATTACAAAAATAAATTAATTGAAAATTTCGAACAAATGTCATATTTTTTTAAACTAAAATAGGTCAAATGTCACTTACTTCTAACCATACAACTTTAGAATAAGACCATAAGCAAAAATAAATTAAAGCAGCCCAAAATAAACTTTCTTTCTGTAGGAATTATCTCTTCTCTCTAGCATCAATTGCCCAATGGATTAAATGAATGAATAGTGGAATATATATATATATATATATATATATATATATATTTATATATATATATATATATATATATTTATATATATATATATATATTTATATATATATAATAGACCTAGAGCCAAGCAATTCCAACCACGACGCTCCTTCAGAAAACCTACAACATCGCAATATAGCACCAGGCTATTGTGTTGAATTAATTTGCCAAAAAAATAGAGAGCACTGGTGTCGCGACACTATCGACCCCAACATCATGGTGCCCTAAAGAAAAATTTTAAAATTTTGAAACTTACAAATAAACCCATAAGACCCACTTCATAATATATACAGACTCTCATATGCATCTAAAATATTTCCAAACACATGAAGAAGGATTCAAATGAAGAAATTTAACAACTTTCCTTATTCAGATCAGACAAAATAGGTTCAACTGAATATTGAATTTGGAGGTGTTACATAAACAATCTTAGATAGGCTAAGCATCATTGTTAGATTTTTTCCAACATCTTTCGCATAGATTAATATCATTAAGTAACACTAAAAAATAACCTCAAATAGATAAACCATATTTTGTGGATTTCTTCTAACCTCTCCTATAAAGGTTAATTTCATTAAGTAATAATCCAGTAATCGACCTCGAATAGGTAAAATATCATTGGTGGATTCCTCCCAACCTCTTTTACACAAGTTAATACCATAAAAAGTGCTCTAATAAAATCCTCAAGAAGGAATGATTATGAGGCAGACTTAATGGAAAGCTAGTAATAGATAGGGTCCTCACTAGAAATATTCAATGGGGACAAGTAATAGATAATATCTCCACTCATAATCCTAAGAAGGCACGTCGATGAGATAGTCTCAAAGGAAAGCTAATGGTCGACATGATCCTCACAAAAAAAAGACTCCATAAGATCAAGCGATTGACATGTCTCCACTCATTCAAAAATCTTAAAAGGTCAAAGCTTCAAAAGATTAAAGATTATCCAAAATATTTAAAAGTATATGATTTAAAATGAACACGTATATACAAAATCTTAGAAGAAAAAGCATCAAAAGGCATATGAACACTTAAAATCTCAAAAGACATAAGCCTTGTCTCCGAAGGCATAAACCTTAGAAGGTATGGGTAAACAAAAAACTTTAAAAGGCTAAAAATCTCAAAAGGTAAAAATACAAAAAAAATCTTAGAAGGCTAAAAATCTCAGAAGATATAAGTTTCTTTGATTCTTCAAAAATCTCATAAGATAAAAGCCTCATAAGGTTCATGCGTATCTGAAATCTTTTAAGGCAATTTATAGAGGGAACAAGTGTACATATAATCTTGGAAGGCAAAAATCTCAAAAGGTATATGTACACCTAAAATCTTAGAAGATATAAGCCTCACAAGGTATATGATTATCCAAAAATCTTATAAGACATTAACTTCAAAAGATACAAGTAAATTAAAAATCTTAGAAAGTAAAATGTCTCAATAGGTACTGGTACAAAAAAAATATAAAAATACTAAAATCCTCAAAGGCATACGTTTCTTTGATTCTTCAAAAATATCAGAAAGTTAAAAGCTATAGGATGAATAAATTTCTCTGATCATATTGCTTTAATAAGAGGCAATATCTCAAAGATACATAAAAAACTTGGTTTCCTCGCAGAGATAAGTTCACAAATTAGAATTATTCTTACATAAATATGGAGCATTCATTACTTCAAATAAATTGAATGTAAATATTAGCCAAGTTATTAAATGTCTCAAAGCCATATATAAGATTACTGAATTTATATGATATTGGCGTAATAAATTTTAAAATTCTACATTAGATTCTAACGTACAGTCTTTTTCATTTAAAAGATTAATGCAAATAGCTAAAGATAAACTCCATATATTGAAGTACTTTTATCGATGTCATTTTTATATCTAGTGCTCTGAAGATAAAACTCCATGAATTAAAACACTTCCATCAACATCATTTCTACATCTGACACTTCAATAATATTTTTTGCAATGACCTCCCTATTGAGACAAAATCTGGAGGTTTAAAATATGATGAAAAGTTTCTCAAAATGGAGTAAATTAACTTTCTTTTAAGATAACAAATCAAAGATCTAACATCAAGATAAAAAATCCTTAATATGAATCACAACTCCGCATGAAGTATAACTCATTCTCTAAAGAGAATGACACCGGATATTAAAAGAGGATATCTCCTATTAAAGACAGTGGAATGCCTCTTTTGAGATAATAAGTGGAGAAGATAAGGGGGGATAAGAGCAGCTCATTCTCTATAGAGAGATGCACTCAAGCTTAAAAGGGGATATCGCATATTCAAGACAGTGGAGTGCTTCTCTTGGGAGAAGAAGTGGAAAAGAGAAGGGGACAAGAGTAACTCATTCTCTATAGAGAGGGGCACTGGAGCTTAAAAGGGGGTACCACTTATTCATGATACTAGAATGCCTCTTTTGAGATAAAAAATCAAGAAAAGAAGGGGGCAGGAGATATTCATTCTCTATAGAGAGAAACATTGGAGCTCAAAAAGGGATACTACCTAGTCAAGATAGTGGAATGCCTCTATTGAGAGAAAAAGTAAAGAAGAAAAGAGGGGCAAGATAACTCATTCTCAGCATAAGAGGGGCACTGAAGCTTGAAAAGGGATATCATAGTAGAATGCATCTTTTGAGAGAAAAAGTGGAGAATAAGAGCAACTCATTCTCTACAGAGAGGGGCACTAGAGATTGAAAGAGATATCACTTATTTAAGATAATGGAATGCCTCTTTTGAGAGAATAAGTGGAGAAGAGAAAGAGGATAGAGGTAGGGTTGCCATCTCTCAAGGTTTAGTCAGTGGGGCACCGTTATGCTAGCATTGTGGCAGGAGATTCAATAGTCAATATTTTAGATCATTGGTTCAGTGTCTTCATTGTGGTTAGTATAGAAACAAGATTTTTGAGTGTCCATAGAGTGGATTTGATAGATATATCCTAATTTGCGAGATGAAAACTCTGTATAGCTGACAATGGGTAGGCCAAGGATAATACCACCCTGATTATTCTAAGATTTCTAGTAGTAGGAGTGTTGGTCCATCAGTAGAAGGTCAAAATTCTGGAGGTTTACAAGGTGCAAGGAGTTATGCTACTTTGACTCCAGTAGAACCACAAGGTTACAATCTGATGCAGTAAGAGGCCAATGAGTCTCCAAATGTTATGATAGATATGACTTACATTTATGTATCTTTTTGTCATATTTTATTCAATTTTGGTGCCAACCATTCTTTCATATCAGAGTAATATTTTGATTATATTAGTTTGCCTTCCATACTATTACATATTTTCTTGTCTGTTGTTTTTCTTATGAGAGATGGAATATTAACTAGTAGGGTTTACTTTTGTAATTTTGAGTTTTTTCATAGAATTTAGATATTTGTTTTAATTTTATTGTCTATTTTTGTATTCGATATTATTTTTGGTATATACTTGATGAGTTGATATGGGATTTATATTGATTGTTTAAAGAAGAAAGTAACTCTATATCAAAGTGGCAAGAGCTTTGTATTTTAAGGAATCAATGGTTTTTTCTCTTATTTGACTTTAGAGGAAAGGTAGTCCAGTATTTTTTAGCATCAATCAGAGATTTAAGGATCTCTTTTATATCTATGAGTAGTGTCCCTCTAGTTCAAGAGTTTATAGATATCTTCCCTGAGGAGTTAGTGACTTTATCACCAGACAGAGAGGTAGAGTTTTATATAGATATTTTTCTAGGTATTACTCTAATCTTTAAGGCTCTGTATTAGATATCACCTAAGAAACTTCAAGAGTTGAAGGTGCAGCTTCAGGAGTCAGTAGATAGAGGTCACCTAAGAAACTTCAAATTTTTTGGTATTAGAAAATTATTGTAAGAAATAACAAGAAAATTGTCTCAAACAAAACCTAAATATATTGAAACATAATATCTAAATGAATCCTAAGCATGTTTATGAAACTTATTTCATGTTGTTTTTATGGTCATGGTTAACTAGAATGACCAGCTATGTAGGATAACCAACATGTTTCTGCTAAATTTATTCCAACTGTAAAGAGCTAACTCTTTTAATTTAGATCTTGAGCCATAAATTTAATGTAAAAGTGCTTGATTGTACTTTAAAGGATGACCTTTATTTGTTGCTTCTAGATGATTTAAGTTGAAAGAGTTGAGACTCCCTGATCATGCAATATAAAAGTAACCTACCTGCATTGTGATGCTTCAGATGCTTAAAGTAGTTAAATTTTGAATTATAATTTCATATGCTTAAAGAATTTAAATAAGAATTACATGTTCTATCAACCCTAAATAATGCTTGGGATTTTTTTTGTATGCAAATAACAAAACCCCACTTAATATGCACTTTTATATGTTCTAAATCAAGTAACAAAATGATAGAGTAGAGTGTCAAACCCACAAGAAAGTGTTATACTTACTTCAACAAAATATTACTGTTTAGTCTAATTGCATGAATTATCCTATTGAAATTAAACTAAAATTTTTAGAGTTTTTATCACTGAATAAAATATTTAAATAGTGAATACAATATTTACTAAAAATATTTTGGTTTAATGAATGCAAATTTTATATTTTTCCTAAATAGACTCTTCATGGTTATGTGATTTAAAGCATATGCATCCCTATATAGTTGTCGAGCTTATAGGGATGAAAAGGATATTACTGATCTCCTACAGTTATAATATCTCCTTAAGAAGCTAGAATATTTAACATCATATGTCTAAGCATGCCAACATTTTATTTCAATATTCCTGATTATTCTTGTATTCCTTAGTCGAGGCTATACATCACACTATATTTTAACTACACATATGACCACTATGTGCATTAAATAAAGAACATAATAATACTTAAAATATTATTAGATATTTAAAGAATAAAAGTCTTCATTAGTACTTAACATGCTCTTTGCATCATCAATAAAAAATAAGAGATTTAGCTTGACATAAAATAAAAGACAAGCAAACTCATTTTCATTAAATTTATAGAAGAATGAAAGTACAAGAGAGTGATATCACCAAGAAGGATCAATATATATTCTTCACACTTCTTCTTTCTTTACTTACAGAGTAGCTTCAATAAATATAAGTTAAATATTCTAATAGATTGTATCTTATACTTCTCTAGTCTCCCTCAGATTTTACTCATAGAGGAAATTTGAGAAGTACATTGAAAAAGTACTGAATTTTACATCAGTGACTGAACTCCTCTATTTAAAAAAAAAAACATAACATCTATTTATAGGAATTTATAAAAAGTAAACTAGTGGTGCGACACTTGAAAGATTGGCACCACGGTGCTCTTAAAATGAACTAGCGCCCCAACGTTGAATTTTCTGCTCTGTTGTAGTGCTTGATGAAGTGGAGTGGTTGCTTAATGAACAGTCACGACCTTTCATTTGAATAATGTGGGCCTTGAAAGTGATAATTGCAACGTACACCATGGAGTTGTTGAAATTTGAGCACTACGATGCTCGATTGGAAAATTGGCGCCAATATTTCAAAAATTATGGTGCAGCAGCATTTAAATTTCGGAGTACTTGGCGTTGCCATGTTGACTTTTTGACATAGCATTGCTTATAATGCCGCGGAGTTGGATGTATCGCCATTGTAGCACACAAAATTTATAGAACATGATGCTGTTATGTCAAAAATGCGGTGCCTCGACGATGTTAAAGATGGTGTTGCGATGATGCTTCTTCCTACGACTTGGCGCTGTGGGCTCCATAGTAATTTATGTTGTTTTTGAGTTTTTTCTATACAAAATTAACTAAGACAATATATTTTTATTGAAAAAATATTAAATAGTACATAATTTACAGTTATCAAATTCTCCCCAATTTTAACTCTTGCTTGTCCTCAAGAAAATAAAAAAATGCAAGTCTGATTAATTAAATAATCAAAGTAAAAATTGATAATTTAAAATTACTAAAATATATAATAATATATCATATTCTAGAAGAAGTTGAAATGAGCAAAGTTATATAATTCTAGTTTAGAAAAATCATAATAATTATCCTAACCAATCACCCTTATTATTGCTTATTTTGAATTTATATGTTATGAATATAATCATTGACTTTTGAATTATGAATTGAATAATATAGCTTAAAGAATAAATATATTTGTAGTTAAAAATTAAAATTTTATTAGTTCCCCATCATATGTACTAGTTCTCTTATCTTATCCTTTATAAATTTAAGTATAAGATTGTAGTCAAATTGTAAGTTTTTAACTTATACCAATTTTTGAATGTACTCATCTTATTTTATTTTTATAACTCTTTTTTATTTTTTATTTGCTTTTCATTTTTATAAAGAATATAATTACTGATTTCGAATATCAGTTTTGCTTAAAATCGTTTATAATATTAATGATTTTGATGTTAAGGATTTAATAAGATCACTAATTTCAAATTTAGATTACTATAATTTTCAATTTTAATCCATCCATATCTATTCTTTAACATTAATTATTCATCTTTCAATTTAAAGGTCAATGTATAAATGTATAACTTAAAATTAAAGTTAAGGCAATAACTTAAATGATCTAAATTAGCTAATTATTAGTTTGTTTAATGCATGAATTATAAAATAGTGTTAATTTAAACTATAATATAGGGTTTTATTATCATCCTAATTTTATATAATTTTTAATAATTATTTTTTACTCTAGTTAAATAAATAATTAGAATGTGTAGATATTAATAGAAGATAATATGCTAATGCAAGTTAAGGGAAAGTCAAATCAAATGTAAACATAAACATAATTGAAATATTAGTAATAACACATATTTTCTTATGAATGATAAAAATATGTAAAATATATGATACATATAAAACTAAACACATAATACATGATAAATAGTGATTCAAGCATGCACCAATTTAACATCACAACGTAATGGCTCTCATAACTCCGATCATCACATAACGAAAAATATAATAATTCATCTCATCACTAGAATCTCCCCCAAAGCAAAGAAAAATATTATGCTAAACAAAGGTAGCATTCACTCTGTCATTCTCCTCTCAAACTAAATACAAAGAAAATGAAGACTTCTGATCAGTAGCATATTCAGGATATTTCTTCTTCCTTATCATCATCATCACAAAGTTTCAATATATGTCCATTAACCTTGAAGATGTGAAAAGTTTATTTATCATAATTTTTTATATATACATTCTCTTTTGGGCTAACTTCAGTATTGCTAGGCAATGAACCAAGAGGTCTATTGCTAATTGAAATTGCAAGCTGTCTTAATTAAGTATTCAAATTTTTAATAGAAGCAGCTTGATTTTGCAATTGATTTCCTACCTGCATCACTGCCTCTTCCAAAGGTGATTTTTCTATTTCCAAATTGTTTATTTTGATTAAATCTTACATGATATGATGGTCTAGAATTAATAGAAGGTTATTGAGGATCGTTCTAATTTCCTAATTGATTATTTTGACCCGAATTTTATTTATTATTATCATCAATATTATTTAACAAATTAAAATTAGGATGGTTCCTCCAAGCTGTATTATATGTATTGGAGTAAGGATTATTTTATCTCCCAATCAAATTAACATTTTTAATCCCTTACATATTATTATCTTCATTTAAATCTTGATCCTCCAATTTCATAGATGATTCAGATCCTAATCTAGAATTTTCTCATATCATGCTCAACTTCTTAGCAATTGCTATAACATGTGTAGTCAAGATTGACAAAGCATCCGATTCATAAATTTTAGCTACTCTCTTAAGATTTATCCTATTAGCAAACCACTAAAAATTATTAGTAGTTATTTTTTCTATTAATTCATATGCTTTCTCAAATGGCTTAGACATTAATGATCCTTTAATTGTAGCATGTATGATTACTCTTAGATATCCAACTAATCTATTATAAAAAAGTTTGAATAACTAACTATTAAAGTAAAGCATGACTAGGACATTTTAAAACATTTTTTAAAATCTCTCTTAACTCCCATAAATTGATTCTCCTTTAAATTGAGCAAAAGATGTGATATCACTTTTAAGCTTGAGAGTCTTTAAGGGTGAGAAATATTTAACAAAAAAATTATGAGCCAATTCATTCCACATAGTTATAGAGTCTGGGGGTAAATAATTCAACATCTTAGCATTATCTGTTAGAGAAAATGAAAGCAATATAAGTCTAATAGCATCATCACTAACACCATTAGATTTAAATGTTGCATAAATTTCTAAAAATATGACTAAGTATAAATTGGGATATTCAGTAGGAGTTTTCTCAAACTAGGAATTTTGAATAATATGAATTATGACATATTTTAATTTAAAATTATTAACTTAGATAGTAGGTCTATTAATGCTCTCATGAATTTCGTCTACTACATGGTTATTATAATCCCTAAGAGGTTTAGAATGATTTTGATATGGTACTGGTTTAGACATTTTCAAAATCTTTTTAATTTTTTTTAATTTGTGAAAGAGTTCTTTCTATTTCAGAATCAAACAAAAAAGATTTCTTTCTAAATCTACAAAGCATACAATAATGAACATAAATAGTAAACAAAATAAAATTTAAGATACAAGTAGGTCTAAATATACAATTAATTTAATACTATAGTTAAAATTGTAACAAGCAAATCACTTCCATGGCAACAACACCAAAAACTTGATGAGAGTTGTAGAGTAAACTTTTTTAATGATGTAAGAATTGCATGTTATATCAATCCTAAACAATGCTTATATTTTCTTTAATATATAAATAACAAAATCACATTTAATATACACAAATATATATGCCAAATCAAATAATAAAATGATAGAATAGAGTATCGAACCCATGAGAAAGTGTTATGCTTACTTAAAATAAAATACAACTATTTACTTTAATTATATGAATTATCTTACAGAAATAAAAAAGATATTTTTGGAATTTTTATCACTAAATAAAATAGTAGAATAAATGATACAATATTTAATTAAAAATATTTTGAATTGTAAAATGCAAATTTTATATTTTTTCTAATTAGACACTTCATGTAGTGTGATTCAAAGCATATGCATCCATAGATCTCTATCGAGCTTGTAGGGATGAAGAGAATATCTGCTGGCCTCCTATTGTTATAATATCTACTTAAGAACCTAGAATATATAACATCATATGTATAGGCATACCAACATTATATTTCAATATTCCTGGTTGCTCTTGCATTTTTCTATCGAGATTATACACCACACTATATTTTAACTACACATATGATCATTATATGCATTAAATAAAGAACATTATAATACTAAAAACGTCATTAGACATATAAAGAACAAGTGTCTTCATTAATATTTAACATGCTCTTCGCATCATCAATTCAAAATAAGAGATTTAGCCATAAATAGAATAAAGGACAAGCAAACTTATTTTCATTAAATTCATAGAAGAATAAAAATACAAGAGAATGATATCAACATGAAGGATCAAGTTATCTCTTATATACTTCTTCTTCCTTTACTTACAGAGTTGCTTTAACAAACACATGCTAAATATTTCAATGAATTATATATTATACTTATCCAGCCTCCCTTAAATTTTACTCTAAGAGAGAACTAAATAAGCACATTGAAAGAGTACTAAATTTTATACCAGTGACTAAACTCCTCGACAAACAAAACATAATATCTATTTATAGGAATACATAAAAAAGGCAATTAGCAATCTGAAGCTTGAAAGATTAGCATCGTAATGCCCTTAAAATGTACTAGCGTCGCGGTTTTGAATTTTCTACTCCACCGCGATGCTTGATGATGTGGAACGGTTACTTAGTGAACAGTCACGACCTTTCATTGGAATAACGTGGGCCTTGGAAGTTACAAGTGCAATGTCGTATTGCTGTTGGCATTCGAGCGCTATAGTGCCCGATTGAAAAAATTGGCACTAAAGCATGAGAAATTGTGGTGCCGCGGCATTTAAATTCCCGAGAATTTGGCACTGCTAAGTTGATTTTCTAACGCAGCGATGCTAGCAATGCTACGACATTGGATGTGTCGCCACAGAGGCACTCGAAAAACAGAGAACATGGCACTATTATGTCCAAAATGTGGTGCCTCGGTGGTGTTGAAGGTGCATGCTGCAGCATGTTTCTTCCTATGCCACAACATTGTGGCCTCCCTAGTATTTGCTGTCATTTTTTAGTTTTTTTTTTGTACAAAATCAACAAGACAACACATTCTCACTAAAAATAAAACATATTAAACAATATATAATTTACACTTATCTGCATACGATGTTAATAATTATTATTTCAATATTATTGGAAGATAAGTTAATACCTAGATGTAGTAGGTTTAACTATCTTGAACTTATTAGACAGAAAGAATAGAGAAATAGATGAGCAAATAGCTTTTAAAGTGAAAAATGCATTAAGAGTTTTGCATGATAAGATGATATCCTTGAATATTAAAGATAAATTGTCTAAAACTACAATTAGATTATGATGATGTATGCATTTGAATGTTATCAAAGAAAAAAAAACATTAATATCTAAGTTAAGTGCGCCATTAATAAGGCTTTTAAGATGAATGTCTGGCAAAATTATAGGGGATCGATAATTAAGGAAATTTACATTAGATAAAAGATTTGAGTGATATCTATTAAAAACAAAACGTCTGAAAGTAAAGTTATGTGGTTTAAACATATAAACAAATAAGATAAAATGTGTCAATTAGATGAGTTGCTAAAATTAGTGTCCATAGATCAAGAAAAACAAAGGTAAACCTAAAATTATATGAATAGAGTTATTTAAAATAATTTGTGAAGAATACACTTGATACATCCTCAAAAAATTATCTTGATCGGGCACAAATCTCGAGGAAAAATTAAGTTGGAAACTTCCAAAATTAAAATTGGAACCATCCAAACTCCGATTTCATCTAACTTACAGTCGAACTGAGCGTCTTGGAAATACGAACCCAATGACACCTAAATCGACTCAATCCGAGTCCAAATGGATCCAAACCAAGGGTCCGAAGTGCTATTGGAGGGTTTGAACCACAATTTGGATTACCAACCGGTTTTCAAACATGATGTGCTTATAATCAAATTGAGCGGCTCTATGTCGGACCACCACCTAAGGCCCGGGCTTCCATCGGACCACCACTTGAGGTCCTGAGTTACGTAGGACCACCACCTGAAGCCCTTAGTTTTGCCGGACCACCACCTGAGGCCCAAAGTTCTGCCAGACCACCACCTGAGGCCCGGAGTTCTGTCGGACCACCACCTGAGGCATAGACTTCTGCTGGACCACCACCTGAGGCCCGAACTTCTGCCAGACCACCACTTGAGGCCCGAACTTCTAATGTCGCATCTATAAGACCACCACCTGAGGCCCAAACTTCTGCCATACCACCACTTGAGGCCCGAACTTCTAATGTCGCATCTATAAGACCACCACCAGAGGCCTAGACTTCTATTGGGCCACCCCTTGATACCTAGAGTTCTACCGGGGTACCGTCCTACAATAATGATCTTTCTGACCATGGTCTTCTATCAACTACGGTCTTTCAGACCCCTATCTCCTGCCGACTATGGTCCTTCAAACCTATGTTGCTTGTTATGGTCCTTCTGACCTCCATCACCAAACAATGGTCTTTCTAACATAGGTCTCCTGTTAACTATGATCTTTCAGACCCTTATCTCTTACCGACTATGGTTCTTCCAACCTCCATCGCCAGACAACCATATTTTTAACCTCGGTCTCCTGCCTACTACGAACTTTCTGACCTCTATCATATCGATTATGGTCCTACCGACCAAACAAATATGTCTATATGGATTATTATAACTCCCGCTATGTAATGCGCTCTATATGATGTACATTTGTGACATCAAGTCAAGGCCTTTTCTGAAGGAAGGGCCTCATTTGTAATCGATTGTAAATACTAGTGAATTCATTCAAACTGGGTCATGCCCTATGGATTTTCCCCCTTTTTAGGGATTTCCATGTAAAAACTCTGGTGTCTCTTATGAAAGCTGCACCTTCTCTCTTATTTGTCTGTGTGTTGGATCTTCATACAACGCTAAGATGTTAAACTATATATTTCTCTACCACTGTGAATATTCCAGGACACAATATGTAATATCAAGAATCTGCTCCAGGATCGTCCAGGACGATCTGGATCGTCCTGGGACGATCAGTGAAATTTGCTCCAGAATCTGCTCCAGAATTTGCTCCAGGTGATTTTCTGTGCACATCGTCCAGGCCGATTGAGGACATCGTCCAAGCCGATCGGCACTGTAGAAAATGTCGGCCTGAGAATAGTTCTGGGAACCGTCCAGGACGATCCAAAATGGTCTGATCGTCCTGGGATGATTTGGCGATCGGCCGGGCCGATCTGAACTTTTTAAAGCTGATTTCAGCTCATTTGGAGGAGAGAGAAAATCAAATAAAACGAAAATATCTTTTGAGGAGAGAGAAAGTCGAGAGAAATTTGGGAAAAGTTGATTTTCGGACGACGCGGAGCCGTTTTCGTCCGAGGAGACTGTTCGAGATATTGCTGTGCGCAAGGTAAGGCACATTCCGCCTTTCTCAATTTTCAGAACCGTCGTGTTTGGCGGTATATTCTGTCCGGATTTCGTTTCCGTTAACGATTTTCGTCCGTATCTGTTGATTGGCTCAGTTTTTACCGCGTAACTTTCTGTATATTGATGACGTGCCGAGTGTGCACATTTTGGTTATTTTTTGAAGATTTTTGTCCGGGTATTTTTGATTCAACGGTGTTTTTCGTCGATTAGATTTTTCTGTGTATTCTGAAATTATCTGTGTAGTAGAATAAATGTTCTGAAATGTGATTATCTATATTCTGTGCGAATTTGGTGAATTTTGATTTTCAGGAAAAATTGTGTAAATTCCGTATACTGCCGTTATGCTGCCCGATTTTTGTCTGATTTCTGATTTGCCCGGATTTATTCTGAATTGAAATGCTATCTGTATAAGCTATAAAAAGGGAGTTATAAGGGGTCTGGATCCTATGAGATTCAGTTAGTGTCAGGGAAATCTGAAATGAGCTCAATCTGAAATCTGATATCTGTTCTGTTCTGGATCCGATGAAATCTGTTCTGGTGCCGTGAGCACATTTAGCTATTAATTATTCAGAGAATTTCTGGTGCCGTGAGCACATTTAGCTATTAATTACTCAGAGAATTTCTGGTGCCGTGAGCACATTTAGCTATTAATTACTCAGAGAATTTCTGGTGCCGTGAGCACATTTAGCTATTAATTACTCAGAGAATTTCTGGTGCCGTGAGCACATTTAGCTATTAATTACTCAGAGAATTTCTGGTGCCGTGAGCACATTTAGCTATTAATTACTCAGAGAATTTCTGGTGCCGTGAGTACATTTAGCTATTAATTAAATATCTGATATCTGAGTTCCGTATCTGTTCTGTTTCTGTCTGATTTGATATCTGTTCCGATTCTGTTCTGATACGATATGAGCTGAATTTCTGATTTCTGTACGATTCTGACTCTGTTGATTTAATCCGTTCTGATTTGTACTCTGATGTGATCTGATCCGTACGATTCTGATTCTGATTTGATATATGTCCGTATAAGTTCTGATTTTGATTCTGTTCTGATTCGAGATACGATTCTGTTCCGATTTCTGATTGGATTTTGTCTGATGAGTTTGGTTTTGGATTCTGAGAGTTTTGATTGGAGGTTTGTTGCTTTGCTGAGCTGTTGAGCTCACTCTTGCTTTCTGGTGGTTTTTCAGGTTCTGGGAAAGGGAAGGAAGTCCAGGACTAGATTTTAGAGTCTGATCAGTATAGGTATTTTTGTACTTTTTGATTTTTTTGTACAGTCATGGCTATTTCTGTTTTATTTTCTGTCAGCCATGTACTGTATTTGTAGATGATTGTTTTGAGGAAAAGAAAGAAAAATATAGATGATTTGTTCTGCTGCATTTGATGTTCTATAGTAGCTCTGTGTGTTTGTTTTGTGTATAATATTTTGGAAGATTCAGTTCAGTAACCAATTCCAAAGCTAGATCCTGGTTAGTCTGTTTAGGCTGGTCGCAATCCGGCTCGGGCGGGATCCGTCCCCGTCGGGTCGGGTCGTGACACAATAATTTGACGTCGTCTGTGGGAACATAGTCCCTGACTGGGGGGAAACTTTTGCTCCAACCTCAAAAGGTCATTCATGTCAACTTCTTGATATCAGCTATTGTTGCATCAATTTCATGAGAATCAGATCCGGACCGAGGGGAAACCTTGACTCCAATTGTGGTCAAGAAGACCCCTTCTATACTTTTAAAACCAAGATGATATATTAGAAAACACCAGGCAAATGCAAGGATGCTTCTGATAAATTTCAAGCCACATACAGTCCCCTGCTAAAATTCTACTCCTTAGGCAATGTCTTAATCTCGACCTCAAAAAGATAGTAACAGTATTAAGATAAATCATTCTTTACCTTTAATTCGGGATACACACGACATTCGTCCCCTCCCAATCAAGGCAAAATCGATCTCATGGGAGTTTGATTCGACCTCTTCCACTCAGGTTAATGTCATCGAGCAGAGCTCTGACATATAACCTAGGATAGGTCAAACATCCTAGGATGATGTTAATCAAATCTTAAATCCTTGATTTGAGAAATACACAATCTTTATTATGTTTCAATCACTGGATGATCGATCCCAGGGGGATTTGATTCGATCTCTTACATACATGTTAATATCATCGAGCAAATGCTCTGACATACAATCTCGAAAATGCAATACATCCTTAGTGGATTCTCTAGACCTCTTCCACACATGTTAGCGTCACAGGGTAAAGGCTTTAACATACAACCTCATATAGGTCATACACCCTTAGTGGATTCTCTCAACCTCTTCCCCATAAGTTAACATCATCGAGCAGTGCTCTAACATACAATCTCAGATAGGTCACACATCCTTGATGGAATTCTCTCGACCTCTTCCATATAGGTTAATATTATCGAGCACTACTCTGACATACAATCTTGGATATGTCTCACATCATTGGTGGATTCTCTCGATCTCTTCCACACATGTTAACATCATCGAGCAAAGGCTCTAACATATATACCTCGGATAGGTCATACATCCTTAGTAGATTCTCTCGATCTCTTTTATACAGGTTAACATTATCAAACAAAGGGTCTTATATATAACTTCGGATAGGTCACATATCCTTGATGGACTTTGTCGACCTCTTCTATATAGGTTAACTTCATCGATTAATACTCTGACATACAACCTCGGATAGGTCATAAATCATTGATGGATTCTCTTGACCTATTCCATATATGTTAACATCATCAAGCAACGCTCTAACATATAACCTCAGATATGTCATATATCTTTGGCAGACTCTATTAACCTACGCTCTACTACCCATCACCAGACTTTCATCGAGCTTCTTCATGACGTTAAATTTCTACCCGATGTCAGACTTCTGCCCGTCATTGGATTCTCATTGAGCTTCTACCCGAAGATGAACTTCCTTTTGTCGCCGAACTTCTGCCCGTTACCGGACTTTTGTTGGGCTTCTACATGATGTTGAACGTCCTCCTATCGTTGGACTTATGTTCGTTACGGGACTTTTATCATAATTCTACCAGACGTTGAACTTTCTCCTGAAGTTGGACTTCTGTCCATCATTGGACATTAATCGGGCTTCTCCACGACATTGAATTTCTACCGACGTCGGACTTCTGCCCATCACCAGACTTTCGTTGGGCTTCTACCCGATGCTGAACTTCCTCCTATCATCGGACTTTTGCCCTTCATCAAACTTTCATTGGACTTTCACCCGACGCTGAAATTCCTCCCATCGCTGGACTTTTGCCCATTGAGGGACTATCATCAGAATTCTACCAGACGTTAAACTTCCTCCCATTTTTAGACTTTTACCATCACTAGACACTCGTTGGATTTCTACCTGATGTTGAATTACTACCCGTCATCGGGATGCTTCCCATCGTCGAACTCTTGTCAAATTTTTACTCGAAACTGAATTACTACCCGTCATCAGACTTCTACCCGATGCCAGATTTCTACCAGTCATCGAACATTTATCGGGCTTCTACTCGATGTTAAATTTATACCCGTTGTCGGACTTCTCCCTGACGTCAAAATTCTACCTAACGTTAAATTTCTACCCATCGTCAGACTTATTCCTGTCACATGACTTCTTCCCAACATCGAACTTTCATCCGTTATGTCACGACCCAACCCGACCGGGACGGATCCCGCTCGCATCGGGTCGTGCCCAAACTCAAACTGACTGAACTGATTTCAGGATCTGACTTTGGAATTTGTTTCAGAACTTTCTTCCCAACATTTACACATAGAAACAGACACATAGAGCTACTATAAACATCAAAAGGCAGCGGAACCGATCATCTATCTTTTTCTTCCTCAAAAGAATCATATACAATTACAGCTCATGACTTTCAAACAGAAAGAAAAACAGAACAGAAAAGTCATGACTGTACAAAAATCAAAAGTACAAAATACCTATAACAGATCAGACTCTGAACTCTTACTCCAAGACTTCCTTCCCTTTCCCAGGACCTGAAAACCATGCAGAAAATAAGGATGAGCTACAACAGCTCAGCAAGACATCAAACCTCCAATCAAAATCCTCAGAATCCACATCAAACACATTAGACAAAAATCCGTACATAAATCAGATCAACAGAATTGTATATCGAATTAGAACAGAATCATATATCGAATTAGAACAGAATCATACAGATCAAGTCAAATCAAAACAGAACATAATCGTATCAGAATCATAAATCATATCAAAATCGTACGGAAATCAGAAATCATATCACTTCAGAACCTATCAAAAGTCAGAACAGATTTCCTGACTCTGACAGAATCTCAACGGATTCTGGCCCCTTATGCCTCCCTTTGTGCTCATGGCACCAGAACAGATGTGCTTATAGCACCAGAACTGAACTTATCATCGGATTCAGAACAGAACTTGTTTTCAGATTTCAGAGCTCATTTCAGATTTTCCTGACACAGACAGGATCTCACAGGATCCTGACCCCTTATAACTCCCTTTTTATAGCACACAATCATATCATATCATTTCAGGACAAATCCGAATAATTTCAGAAATCGTACAAAAATCCAGCAGCATAACAGCAGTATACGGAATTTACACAAAATTCATAGATTCAAAAATTTACCAAATTACCATAGAACATTCACAACAACATTATAAGACTTTCATTCTACTGCCCAGATAATTTCAGACATTATCAGAAATTACAGTCAAAAGAAAACACCGTCGAATCAAAACTATCCGGTCAAAATTCTCCAGAAAATAAATTAAAACGTGCGCACTCGGCACCTCAGAAACATACCAAAAGTTACGCGGTAAAAACTGAACCAATCGAAAAATATGGACGAAATTCGCAAACGAAAATGAAATCCGGACAGAAAAATCGTTCAAACTTCACCGTTCTGAAAATTGAGAAAGGCGGAATGTGCCTTACCTTGCGTACACCAATTTCTTGAACTGTCTCGAAGGACGAAAACGGACCGGCGTTGCCCAAAAATCCACTTTTTTCTCTTTTGCCCTCGACTTTCTCTCTCCTCAAATGATATTTTATAAAAATCTGATTTTCTCTCTCTTCAAAACGAGCTGATTTTCATTAAATAAACTTGAGATCGGCCCGACCGATCGCACGATCGTCCAGGACGATCTGAACAAAATCACTTTGTCCTAGGACGATTTCTCAGGACGATAATTAATTTTCTCGGACGATAAAAACCCCTACTCTCTATCTTTTGCATTGCTCTGATCGTCCTGGGACGATCCCCGATCGGCCCGGACGATACTGGGAGGAAAACTTTCCTGTAACTTCTGTACACATTCTGTAATAAAACTTTAACTGATCGTCCCGGGACGATCCACGATCGGCCCGGACGATACTGGAGCAAAACTGATGTTACACGTTACCAGACTTCCACGGACTAACGTCAAACCTTTGTATAATCTCTCGAAGAAGGAGGAGGAAACTCTTACTCAGTGAGGGGCCCTAGACCTACATAGGGGATACCACCCGAACAGAACTAGAGAAATGCCTCAGCGTGAGGGAGAGAAGAAGGAGAGGGAGAAATCTCCTTCTTGTGGAGGGGGGCTCTGGGCCTGAACAGGGGATGCCGCCTGTGTAAGGCCCGGGAGTAAGGCCTTAGATGAAAGAAAAAGAAGGGGGAGAAATCTCCTTCTTATAAAGAGGGGCCCTGGGCCTAGATAGGGGATGCCACCTGTGTAGGGCCTTGGGTAAGGCCTTAGTGAAAGAAAAGAATGAGGAGAGGGGCAATTTTTTCATACCCCCAAGGGGGGGTATTTATAGCAGGAGGGGGAAGTTGGTGGAGTTGGAGAAGTTATGAATATATATATATATATATATATATATATATATATATATATATATAATCCTCTTAACTACTGACAGTTAGCCAAACTGCCCGGTTAACCACAATCGGGCAGCTCAGACGAGCGGGCCGGAGCGTGCGGGCCAGAGTGCTGGAGCGCGTGGGCCAGGAGGGCCGAAGCGCGCAGGCCATGTGGGCGGTGCCGCCAGCAATGGTGGTAGCTTCAGCGACGCTCGATGGCGGCCAGGGCCGGATCGTCCCCAACTCAATTCTAGGGCATATTTTGGGCCCTAAAAAGTCAAATCAAATATTTTTGGGGTCCCCGGAATCATTTTTCAATATCCCAGACTTAATTTTGAAAGCAATAAAAAAAATATCCCAAACGAAGTCATAATCTGCCCGCTCTGACTTATATTTTTATTAGTTTGTCTAGCAACATCTCCGCTAATTCTATATTTGCTATATACTTCATACTTATAATATATACTTGTTTCCTCGTAGCTTATTTAAATTGAACTATCATCAATTTAATTTTATTCAATTTTAAATGTTGTGAATATATGTCATTAGTACATAATATTATGCTTATTTCCTTAAAATGTTTAGTGCATTTTAGGAATGTATTAAAGGCCCTAATTTATAAGAGGCTTTAGTCTTAATTAGAGGACTTGATTGAGATTTATTGAATAAAATAATAAGATATTGAAGCCTTCGTACTTGTCTTTCCCATCTCTTTATCCCTCCTTCAATATTGTATATGAAGTATGGCTAATGGTGGGGTTGGGTGAGGTGGGGGTGGGACAGGGCCTCATATTGGACAGTGGATGTGGGAATATAAAGGTACAAAAATTTAGCTTTATTGAATGACAGATTTTTTTTAATTGAATGATAAAGATGGCTAAATGATAAATAGGGTAGTTATGCTATAGGAGATGGAACTTTAGCCATCAATACAGAATGTGATTGTGGTCTAGGCTAAGTATAAAGATTTTGATGGTGGAGATGATGCTACTATGAAGAGTGGAGAAGAAAGAAAAGAAAATCCTCATTTATTGTTGGGCGAAGTAAAACTATGCGGTGAAATAAATAATGATTAGAAAATACAACGGAAAAGAAAGAATATTAGGATTTAATGTGGAAAAATTCGAAACTGGTAAAAAACTACAGAGTCACATCACACCAAGAAATTTCACTATGAAAATTTGGGAGAAATACTACAGATCTCTCTTCTCTCACTCTCTCCTTACTTCTCTTCACCCTTGCACTGTTCTCACAATATAACATACAAAACCACGAAGGGGATGCAACCCTTAATGAAAAATGATAAATAAAGTTATCAGCCCGTCTCGCAGTGCGGAAACGCCAAATGTGGATCGTTGCGATGCTCAACACTCTATCCCCCTATCAGCTTTGACACCACTGCAACGCCAAGATCTGAAGCGCCACATCGCTCTCTGCCAAAGCCGCAACGCCGGGATTTTGAGTGCCACAACGCTCCACTCTCTGTCTTTTCCATCAAACTATATAGCGCCGCAACGCTCAGGTACACAGCGTTGTACTATTGCACCCACAAAAAATTTAGGTGCAAAGCATCAAAACCCAAGCAGGGGAGGACCCCCTACAACCCCCAGCGAGCTCAACTAATTAAATTGAGGTCCAAGACAACAATACAACCCGATTGATCAACACAATCAGATTCCACACCGAACTAACATTTATGATTAGAATAAAAATACAAATCAATAGCCAATGTAACTCACCAAAAGATACATGGAGGAGAGAAGCCACCAAGCTCCCTCCATAACAAACATGCATAATAGCATTTTACAAAATTCAATACCAAGTCTTTTTTACATGCATGAGCAATCTTTCTTATACATGACTTTACTGCATCATTATATGAAAATAAAGGACAACAATATTAGCTGACCATGCGTGAATTCAATTTAATTTGCTTGAAAACCTCATGCCAACCTGATGAAGATAATGGTACCATTAATTGATTATGGAGCAAGAACTTTGAAAGTATTTTAAACCCTTCCTTTTTGCCATACAACACTCAGAGATTAATAGTCCTTAGTCCTTTTCAAAGTGTCTGTAAAGCGTTCTCTCCTTTTGGCTAGATAGACGAATCCAAGATAAGCATCTCAAGAAAAAAATTTCCATAACTTTTTCAGCTGGCTGGGAAAAGTTTCTGTTCTGTTAAAAGCCAAGAAGATTATACAGACTGGCACCTATCCTTTCAGATTGGCAGGGATGACCAGAGGAATAACTTGTGCATGGATATCAACAAGGTATAAAGTACTGTAATCTTATTCATGCTATAAGTTCCTAGCTCCACACAGTGAATATCTAACTAGTATGAAGCTTCAGAGAAGGTTCGAATTCCTCATAGTAAGAGGAAAGTGTACTCCTACCGAAACAGCTTTGAAGGCATGGATCTTCTCTTCTAAGGGCACAGTATAGAGTGAAAATGGAAGTTAGTGTAGTTATTCTGCTTAAGAGGTTGTTTGGTTACAAGCACTTGGAAATATGGGTAATCTAACTGCAATATAAATCAGATGCAATGCATTTGAAATTTTGGATATCTTTTTTTTTTGGTTTGGTTAGAACAAAAAAACATAAATAAATAAATAAATACTAACCTAGATTATAAATCTTTCAATCGACGGGAACTTGTGGTCACAAGCAACACGAGTGGGATCATTGGAGGTAGGAAAAATTATTTTGTGCGGACGTCGGATGGCGTCCGGAGACCAACCAAAATGCGCCACGTCACTCCGCTCATTGTTCGGTACCGGTGCTCGGTACCGCTCGATACCGGGTGATGTGGCGCGTTCTGGTGGTCTCCGGACCGTCCAGTATCCTCACAAAATAATTTCTCTTGAGGTAGAGGGGTAGTGGAACTAAGATGGAGCTAGCAAGCACCATATGAGGCTAGTGCGACATGAGGCAGGCGAGCGTGATGCACGATGAGGCGAGCAATTAGCGCAGAGAAGCAGAGGTCCCAGAAGCACAGTGCCTTTTATGCGATGCATTCAAAATTTGCCCAATTTGGCCGAACTCGAAATGCATCCAAAATGAACTAAAGGTGGGATTTAGAATTCCTCAGACCAATAGTGTATTTGATTTTCTTCCAACCATACATCTAGATTTTGAAAAGCCCTGCGATTGGAAGGCAGTGCATTCAAATCTCATCCAATCAAACAGCCCCTAAATCATTTTGTATAAGTCCCAAGACATAAGATGTAAAAGCGATAGGGATCTAGCAATAATCCTTTCGGGTTTAAGAAGTTGAATGTTTAATGGAAAGTTTGGCAATTTGGTGGGGAAGCGTGCAAATCTATCAAACTAATTAAAATTCCACTTTGAAGTTTAAAGTAAAGCCTACACATTTTCTTGGATAGGCGTGCTAGCAAGCGGAGATGGGAGGACTATTTTTTTTCCTTGTGGGATGAGAAATAAAGAATATGGTTGAAGCTTGAACATCCAATGACTTCATCAAATTGCCCTCACATTCATCAGTTGAAACTCGAACATCCAACAATATCGAGTGACCATGTGATACAAAGAAGAGCTCCAAATCAATGGCCGGAAGCCATGAGGAGGATCCACATATGTTTGTTTCCCTATAGTTGAGAAATCATTTATAGTAAAGGGCTGTTTGGTAGCAGGATTTAGGAGGGATTTGAGTGAAATCCAGCCAAACGGCCTAAAATGCAAAACCAAATCTCATGGCAAATGAAAGCCATTGTAGAGGGAAAATTCCGTCTTTCCGTGCTAAATCCCGGATTTCCGAAATCCGGTTTTTTGTCAGATTTACGAAATCCATTGGCTCAAGAGGAAGAGTCCTCTCGTTAAATCCGCTCTATAGCCAAACAATACGCGGGATTTAATAGGATTTATTATGAATGCTACCAAACAGTTTTTAGGATTTCGACCCCTCAGGATTTCGAAAATCTGAATTTAGAGGATTTATGAAATTCTACTTAAATCAAATCCTGGGCACTACCAAACAGCCCCTAAGATTGACAATCGCTGCATACCTTCTGTTAGTCGATGTGGTTGTTGAATAAATATATTCCTTTTATTAATCATGTTTTTTATCAACATCTAAATTAGGGTTCTTTCGCCGCCAATGTTTCTTACAGAAAATAAGTCACAGCATCAATATTCTGGGATCAATTCATAGATAGATAAAACACATAATTTATTATAATCATAATAAACACACCAGCGCATCGAATTCATCCACATACCACTTAATACTAATTTTCCCAAATCAGCACAAAGACCGAAACGGGATTCAAGAGACAAGTAGACAATATATCAAGCCATGTTTATCTCCAAATTAGCGAATAGATGAAAAACATCTCGCATCCCACAGCCAATTACATACAACAGTGATTCAGGAGACAACAAGGCGACCGACGACGGGATACTTAGCTCGGAACTTCTTCTCCCAGTCCTCAAGAACGCCCATCTCCTTCTCTGTGAGGCCATCGAGGTCGCCGGATACGTCTTCCTCGTTCTTGCTCATTTTGGCGAGGGCACGGCTGGCCTCACGGCCGGAAAAGGCGGCGTAGGCTCCGCCGGGACCGTAGAAGGATTTGCCTGTGCTGACGTCGAAGACGACGCCGCGGATCGAGACGTAGATTGGCTTGTTGTCATCGGATCCGTCGTAGTTCTTCAGTTGATCCGCCGTTAGATCCATGGCAGACTAGAGGTGAGCAGAGAGAGGCGTGTGTTCCTTTCTTTAAGCGGATAATATTAATAAGTGGGTAAATTTCAAAACTATAAGTATCTATAAATTTAATTTAAAACTCGTCCGGGCAACTTATTCTTAAGTCTGTTAAAGTGGCTGACTTTAGGCGTCGTTTGATTCGGTTTATACTTACATAAAAAGGAGTTTTAGAAAAGGAGGTTGAGAAAAAGCCGTTCAATAAAATGGAGTTTCAATAATGAGATATGTTTGACTAATATTTTTAAAAGTGCTTATTAATACTTAAAAGTAATTTTAAATTGTTTGTTTAGGAGCTCTGATTTTGAGATTTTATTATAAAAGACATAATTCGCTTCCAAAACTCCATTTTGTGACCGAAGAAGCAGATACAAAAAGAATTTTGTAACCGCAGAAAAAATGTTGTTTATTAAAAAGGAATTATTGTCAAGCTTTGATTCCAAACAGTAAATACTAATTGATTTCGGCGTATTCAAACGGAAACGGAGAAAAAAAGCCTAATCAAACGAGGCCTTAGGCTCGTTTTGGACGGCGTTCTTACTGTTTTTTAAATTAGTGTTTTAATTAAAATTTTTTTGTTTTGTACTTAAAAGATGCTTTAAGAAGCAATAAGACCATCCCAAACGCAGCCTTAGGCTTCGTTTGGGACAACTTTTCTCTTGATTCTTAAAGCAGCTTTTTATTACAAAATTTAAATTTTTTTACTAAAAAGCTACTTTAAGAAGCAAGACGTTCCAAAAGAAGCCTTAGGCTTCATTTGAAACCGCTTTTTTATTGATTCTTAAAATAAAATTTCAATACATAAATTAAAAATTTTTATACTAGAACTTTGTTTTAAAAAACAATAAAAAACCGTCCCAAATGAAGCCTTAGTCCTATCCTTTTTATCACACGAAAATTCTTATTATTCTCATTTCGACATTCCTTCTATTCGACGACTATTTGGCGGCCGATTGGCTCCATCCGACGAAAACGAGTTTGAGGTTAGTTTTTTTTTGTCTTCATTTAATTTTTTTGCGGTTAATATTGCTATCTTCTTGTGTTTATTTTAAGTTAGACGAAGTTCTTTTTAAGTATATACGTTATATTTAGATCTCACATAAGTAATTTTGTTAGGTTTAGTTATCTATCATTTTCTTGGCCAAAAATGATTTATGCTACACTCTTTTGGCATTGTATCTGTTTGAATTCAAAGTATTTTGTTATTTGTGTTTTTGCAATGTTGGGTTGTAATTTTTTTTGTCTTTTAATATAATAATTAACTATAAAATTATTATGTATTATTTTGAAATATATTTATATTAATATATTTTGCAAAATTAAAAATATAATTTTGTATTTGATCTTAATATACCATTTATGATAAAATGATGGTTTTTTATGAATGATGTTGATTTATGTTTGAAATTATGGAGGTTTATTGTAGGATCTTATCAGTAAAATGAAGTAGCACAATTATGTCTGAACGAGGAGTGTCGTTTGTTCTTATGTATGGTGGAGAATTATCATTAGATGATAAGTAGCACCAACGTATATTGGAGGTAGTTATCGTCCTTTGCAAGTGCCAGCTAACACGAAGTTGGAGTAGTTGTAGTTTAGGGTAATCAAAGCACCTAAATATGATAAATCGAAGTATACGTACAACGATGTTAGTTTGTTGTTTTCCCTTAGAGAATGAGTTTATAGCTTCGCCTATGGGGGATAATGAGGTATGTGAAATGGTACCGCATGCTACTGACAAATACTTCTACTATATGTGGAGGTTGAAGAGATATACGAGCCTAGTAATAATGCTGAGAATATCACATCCCAAGTGCATGAATAACTCATTTTGGAGGAAGGGATAAAAGGTGGTTCAATGATTCCACAAGTCGAACCTCAATATGTTAAGTACATTCTTCATGTTAATCTCTGCTGATTCAAGTATAAATTTATAGATTTATTACTTATGTTAGTATACATTTTTTGTGATGGAATGAAAAGCAACAAAGTCATTGGCAGGATGTATCGAGCCTTTCCGCGAGATCATCACTCATTATTGATGATGGTTATGAAACCATGAGTTACATATCCAGTGAGTTGGTTTGTAATGATGATGATGATAACATATTATGAGGTGCAGACAAAGTGAATATTGATATGAATACTGAGATAAATAGTATCATATAATAATATTATTATGCCAATGTTGGCATTGCAGAAGACATGGCTACAAGTAATGACTATATTAAGACATGTTTCAACATTCGTGAATGGGATGAGTACGTAAAAGATGACAATGACAATATTGGGTTCCAAGTCAAAGAAGAGTTTTTAATTCCAATAAAGTTGATGGGGGGAATGTGTTTCGCTAAGAAGGAAGATCTACCATTTACATTACAGGGATGGTCGATCAGAAATAATGTTGAATATGTTGTAATTTCTTCAAGTAGATAGAAAGTAACATTGGTTTGTGCTAAGAACGGTACATCGGGCAGTCCATATTTATGGAATCTGCATGCACGCAGGAGCAAACTTCTTGGCGGGATATGGAAAATATCTTCTATGAAGCATCAGAATACTTGTGCTACTTCTATTCTAGCTACATGATATTGTCTGTATAATTCTTAATTTATAAGCTACTTCATATTATTCAGTATTAGGAGGTAGATGGACCTAAAGTTGAGGGAGATTATAAGTCAAATTGAAGCTAAGTTCAACATTAAAGTTTCATGTATGAAAGTTTGGTCATTTGGTCCTTATATAAGTGGTGGAGGTTCTATCGTCTAGTACTTACCCTCGATGGGACATTCCTATTAGGTAAATAAAAAGTCACTTTATCGATTGCTGTGGGCATTGATGAGAATAATGGTCTCTATCCTCTAGCCTTACCAATAGTGAAGTTAGAGTGTACTGATTCTTGGATTACATATCATATCCCGTGTTCACACGTAATTAGCTATGTTTCTATGCCTAGGCAAAGTCACCATGGTTTTGTTTCAAACAACTATACCTTAAACAACTATAGATTGACATATTGTCGACCTCATTTTCATGTAAGGTTAACTAAATTAAAAATATATATATTTAAATTCAAAACCAAATTCAAATTCCCTCGAGTAATGATCACCTAGTGACCACCACTTGATATTATCCACCCAATCATTAACAATCACCAAAATGATTGTCATTGATGTGGGTGAATCAAATTCAATCAATCAAATCCAAAATCAAAGCCAAATCTAAAACTTTAAACCAAAATTCAAGGCAAAGAGCCTATATCCCGTAACCCTTTTTGGGTGATTTTCAACCACCTCAAAACCAAATCAAATTACCTTGGATTCATAATTTTTAAATTGAATATTGATTAGGCATGCCCCTAGGCTCAAATCTCCAAATTTTAGGTAAATCCAATATCTTTAACCCCCAATACTCAATTGAAATCCATGGGCTATAAAACCTTCAAATATTTACAACCCATACCACTGGACTTTGCATCTTGTGGAATTTGACCTTGTGACCTTTCTCAAAAAGTTTGAACAAGTCCATAAGCATCTTTATGACATGTTAAATAAAAAATGAACTTTTGGTGGACCCTGGTTAACCCAAAGTTGACAATGGGCTCACTTAACCCCACAACCCCTTAAGGGAAAAATTAAAGTTTGCTCTAAAATTCAACACGACTCAATCAAACTAAGCCATGTAACCTCTTCTAATGCATCATAAAAATCATTAGGAGTATATTGAACTCAAGCCCAAGTCTTGGTTTGACCTGGTTGACCAAATCAATTATGACATTTCATGCAAGGAGACCTCGCCATTACATGGGACCATCTCCACTAGGTCCAAAATGTTATTTTGAACTTATTGGACCTAATCCTGACCCTTAGTTTGACCTGATTGACTATGTCAATTATGGTTGACCAAATCAACCATACACCCAACCAAATTCAAATCCAGTGCTTTAGGCATTGTCAAACTAAGTTAAATCCTCAAAATCATGTGATTGCAAGTCTCATGCATCTCCAACATTTTCTAAAGTCAAACCATCATTAATTTGACTTGGTTAATCCATCAGGAGGGGTCAAATCCATGCATGTAACTATATTTCCATTCAAACTCTAAATCATTAGACCCAAACCCCTTTGACTCTCTCTCTACACCATGTGTGGCCTTCCTAACCTCCATTCCAATCATCATTGATTGGTCAACAAGTCAATGGAAGTCCAAAATGAATGGAAATGGGTCAAATTGGATCAAAATGAGAAAACCCCATTAACTCTTTCATTCCCTCCATATTTTACTAGCTTAAAACACTTAACTAAACGCTAAAACTCTCATGAACAACTCTCTAACCAAACCCAACCCCTTGGTTTAGCCATAAGGGGTAAGGTGTGGTCCCCACCCCCTCACATAACTCCAAAAACATCACACTTCAGCCCAACGTTTTCCCTGGCTTCCAACCACTTTGGACATGTGGCAAACATCCAACTAAGGTCCCAAATCAATCCAAGCCATCCATTCAAACCCTAGGGGGGGTCAAATGTCGTAAACCCTCAAAAACCTCTCATTCTATTATATCACATCCTCCAAGCAGCCTCTACCCCCACATTCATTTTCCTTCAGCTTCTCCAGACATTCTCCTACCTTCTCCAAGCTTTCCCCCTCCATTCCATAGCTTCCAAACCCCATTTTGGTTAAGAGAGAGAGAGAGAGAGAGATAGAGGGAAAGAGAGAGAGAGAATGAGAGAGAAGAAGGAGATTTGGAGGTAGCTTTTGATCCAGCCAGAATTAATTCTTGGAGTCTTCAACAAAGTTGGAGAGGATCTTCTTGTAAATAAGCCCAAGAAATAAAAAATCTTTCCACTGGTTGGTAAGATATCCTCACTTTTAGTTTAAATTTCAATTTGAAACTACTCCAAACTTTTAGTGCATGGAGCCTCCAAACTCCAACGTTATGGGTCCTTTTTGGACCCATAAAAGTCATAAATCTTCAAATATCTTAGATTTTTTTATAATTTTTTTTTGTGGTGTGCTTGTGCATGTGTGAGGGTTAGCTAGACTATAATTGACATAATTTACTAATGATTTTCATTCATCTAGGTATAATTGATAGCTCTTTAAAGTATGATTGGTTTTTCACCTTTGGGCACCCATTCCAATCTCACTTAAATTATGTCAATTAACCTAATTAATTTAATGACTATTTGAAAGTTGGTGCACCTTTTGGACAAACCATAATAATCAAATAATAATACCATTAGAATTTTGCAAAGTCATAAATTAATTCAATATTATAACTTTTCCCAACAAGATCACTTTGGTGAAAGCATGCTAATGATAATATAAATATTGAGTGATAAATAATCAAACAAAATATTGTCTATGTTCAAAACAAACTAATAAATAATTGAATAATTTTATTGGCCAAATATATTTATATTTTTTTATTTACACATAACCATCAAAATTAACCAATGTAAATACTAACCATTTAAATTAAAAAAAAAGACAATTAATGTAATTGTTTCAAATTTGAAATGAAATCATTAGAAACTTTAATAAATTAAATAATTGAAAAAAAATTATTTAAAAAATATGAAAATTTTGAAGTAGAGGACTTTGGCACTAATCTGGTGAGCACTATAGGCCATGAACTATATATATAATCCCAGCCTCATCCCACTAACTCCCTCACTTGATTGCTTGGCCAAGAAGAAATTGCAAGAGGAGAAGAAGAGAGATGAGAAAGAAAGGTCTTTAGATTATATTTGTCAGCCATTCATATTACAGATTTCATTTTCTTCATTATAAGTAATTAATCTCTTATTTATATTTTTAATGATTTTAATTTTTACGAATTTTATCTTTTATAAATCTATAAAAATTATACTATTTCTTGACTTCATAAGCTTTCACCATGCAAGTTTGGATTTGTTATTGATTTGATCATTTTGATAGATTTAATATGCTTATATTTTAAATAAAGTACTGAATGATATCAGATACATGATATGATAACTCCACATGATATCCAATGGATCTATGTGATTCATTAATTGGGAGTCATAAGGAGCTAGAGATTAATTGAGAGTCATAAGAAATTAGGGTAACTAATTCATGTGATTCAAGGGGAGTTATAAGGAGTACATTGATTAAGATTTATAAGGGGCGACTCATTGGGAGTCATAAGTGTAGGAGCAAGACACCCTTAAGATACACTCATTGAATAACTCAATATTGATACTAACACTACTACAAACATTGTACTAATATTGTGACTAACAATATTATTATTTACTATTATTAATAATATTTAACATTATTAATCATGATACTAATATTGTTATTGATATTAATATTATTGATTGCTACTGATACTGTGACTGATGATGTGATGGATTAAGATATGATGAATTATAGAAGGATAAATTGATGCAGATAATCAGTATAGACATTGATAATTTATAGCATGTTATTCTCTTTTATCTATCATTGATTTCAAATGTAATCTTTTCGTTAATTATTAGGCTATGTGCTCATTACGTGGTTTTACATATTTTTAAAAAATGGATAAGGATCCTATGATATGAGGTTCTAGATAAGATAAAAATATAATCATATTTCATTCCATTATTCAGTGGTAAGCTCTAGTTAACTGATTAAAATAAAAGATATATGTAATTCTTCTAATATAATTCATGGAGTGTGACATGGTAGTTTGCAATAAAGAGAACTCCATAACTTATTGACATAAAATTTTAGAGAAGATATATATTTATGTCTTAATAATTTAACATGATAGTTTGTCTCTAATGCCACATATTAAAAAAAATACTATCATGAAAAGTACTTATTGATCTTTATGCAGAGTGGAAACAATCATTTTTATGATGCATACCGAAATCAGACATAATTAAATATATTTGAAGATAAGCTTGTAAATCTCTTTGAAGAAAACTTGTAGAAATTATCTCTCTCACTTAATCTCCTTTCTTTGCATCACGAGAGCATATGGTAAATTCTAATAATATAAAGTATAGTAGAGAGAGGACAATTTCTGCATATATATTATTTAATAAACACTTATTCTACTCCCCATAAGAGTAGGCACACATCTTCACATTAAGTCTAAATAATGCATATCTTCACATTAAATCTAGATAATACCTAAAATTTACTTTCATGTGAGACATATTTAACATTGTCAAGCTATCTTTTAATACAAAAATCTCTTGAAAATAAGAAAAAGTTGTGGTCTAAAGTTGTCCCAAACGAAACCTAAGTTTCTCTTCGGTGGAAGGTTGATGTTAATAACCTTGGCTTTGGAGCAAATAGCATTAGTTAAGGGTGTTAATAAATGATCCAACCCGCTGCCCCAAATTTAGTAAAGTTAAAAATTTTCTAGTTCAAGAAAATTTGTACTAGAAAACTGCTTTAAAAGTAAAAAAAAAAGTTGTCCCAAACATAGCCTAAAGAAAAAGAGTATTTTTAATTTTGTAAATAACCATAATTTGATAAAATATATTCATTTTATCTATTACCTCTTGATTGTGGAGAAAGAAGTTATAAAAATGAGACTCAAGCTTCATTTGAGATAACTTTTTTATTACTTTGTTAAGCTGCTGCAAATAAAATAGCTTTTTAAAATTATTATAGAAAGTAGCTTTCTAATATAAAAAAAAAACTAAAGTAGTAAAAAATTAGTGACCAAATAAAAATGTGGTTGTTTTCTAAAAAGAAAAAAATTGTAAGAAAATTGTCTCAAATAAAATCTCAAACACTTTCAAATATTTATAGCAAAATAGATAAGACCCAAAATTTTGTATGGTTCTGTTGACCTCATTTCAGTATGAGATCATTAGGACCTACCTACACTCATTCTTAGTGACCTGATGATTGACAAGTGTCCAATTGTCAACCATATAGGTCCCAGAAAAATTCCAATCCATCCCTTAATCAAAATTTCAACTCCAACCTTTAATTCCAGACTTTCAATCCAGACCCTCAATCAAACTTCAAATCATATCCTATCAACTACAATCATTAATTAGATTGTAATTGGCATGGATAATTCAAACTCAATCATTTAAAACCAAAATCCAGTCTAAATCCATAATTTCGAACCCAATCCTAGGGTTAAGGGCCCAGGTCCTAAAACCCTTTCGTGATTTTTTAGTCACCTTGAAACACAGTTAAATGATCTCTGATTCATAATATATCAATTGTATATTTATTAGAAATGTATTTAGGGCCAACCCTCAAAACATGAGCTCATTCTAAGGTCTCTAACCCCATAAACTAAATCTATTTCCAAAGGCTGTAAAACCTTCAAATATTTATAGCATATGCACTAGACCAATCACCTTGTGGACTTTGACCTTGGGGCACTTCCCAAGACCCTTTTCCATGCAT
The DNA here is from genome assembly GCA_022539455.1 of Dendrobium nobile. Taxonomy (NCBI): domain Eukaryota; kingdom Viridiplantae; phylum Streptophyta; class Magnoliopsida; order Asparagales; family Orchidaceae; genus Dendrobium; species Dendrobium nobile. Next base: position 55,271,207 of record CM039726.1, read on the forward strand.
ATAACCTATACTATGACATGTTGACGAGTAAACTATATTTTTTGGGGCTTAGTTTAACCTATGGTTGACTACGAGTCAAAATGGCCAAGATGTCCTCTAAGGAGATATGATTTTTCCCAAAAACTCAACATGGCATAATCAATTCAATACTTGAAACCTCTTCCAATGAATCATAAAACATCATTAGGAGTGTATTGGATCCAAACCCAAGCTTTGGTTTTGACCAAGTCAATCATGGTTGACCAAATTGCCCCTTAAGGGCCCAAATGACCATTTTGGACCCAAATGACCATTTTGGACCCAAATGACCCTCCTCGAGCATGAGACCACCCCCATGTTGACCTCATTTTTGTATGAGGTCATTAGAGATCCATCCAGATCAATCCTGACCCTACATTAATCCAGACCTTAGATCCTATGATCAATCCGATCCCTAGGATTCTTTTAGATCTAGGCCTTAGGATCTATTCTAGATCTTAGGACTCTTCCAGATAGATCCAGACCCTAGGATCTATTCTAGATCTTAGGACCCTTTTAGACTTCAGATCTTAGGACCTATTCTAGACCCTAAGACTCTTCTAGATCCAGACCCTGTAATCTCCTTAGGCCTTAGGAATTTCCTAGACCTAAGATCTATCCAGACCTTAAGATCAATTCAAATCCCATATCAATCTAGACTTCAAATCAATCCTGACTCTAATCCAATCCAGATCTCAATTCAATCCAATCCTTAATCAAGATCCAGACCTCAGTCCAGTTCAGAATCCAGTCTTCAGCCTAGATCATACCTTTGATCTAACATCAAACCTATCCAATCAATTATGATCATTCAAATGATCATAAATGATTTAAATAGCTCAAGTTCAATCATTCAAACCCAAAATCCAGCCCAAATTCAAAAATCCAGATTCAAACTTCAAGTCCAAAGGCTTTGTCCTAAAAGCCTTTTCCACTGAATTTTCAAACACTTCAAAACCCTGTCAAATGGCCTCTGATTCAGGGTTTGTCAGTTGCATATTGATGGGACATGTCTCTAGAGGCTACCCTCCAAATTTGAGCCCATTCTGAGTTCTCTAACCTCAGTTACTAAATCAAGATCCATAGGCTGTAAAACCTTCAATTATTTACAGCCTATGCCACTGGACTTATCACTTTGAAGTTTCTGACCCTAGAGCCTTCACCAAAGCCTCTAGTTAGTTCCAGACCTTTAATCTTGATATGTTGAACAATAAACTGAATTTTTCTGGACCCACTTTGACCCCCGGTTGACCAGAGGTCAAAATGACCAAAATACCCCTGCGGGGCTCAGATGGTGATTTCACACCAAATGACCTCCAAATCAAGTTCAACCACCTCCAGCAAGTTTCAAATGTCAAACAAAACCTTTTGGACCCATTCCCAGCCCCTGAGTCAACCTGGTTGACCAAGTCAACAGGGTTGACCCAAGAAGGCCCTTAAGGGTTCAAATAGTGATTTTGACCAAATTGACCTCTCCAGACCCTGGGACCACATTCAATAGATTCAGAATCATATTCTGAACCTGTTGAACCCATTTCCAGACCCTGACCCCAGCCGGTTGACCAAATCAACCAATTTTGGCCTAAGGCCCATTAAGGGCCCATTAACCCTTATCGGCCTTAATAACCTTTTAAAATCCCTAAACCACTCCCATCAGGCTCTAAATACTTAATCAAACTTGATCAACTCAGACCCACTTACTGAGTCAATCTGTTTAGCCCAGTCAATCCAGTTGACTCATTTCCCTTTAAGGGTCTTAATGGGTCATCTCAACCCATTTGGGATATCTAACCCATTCAAACCCTCAAACCAGCATCAAAATTTGAGTCAAGTTCATTCAAATTATTTGGAGTCCAATCCCTCTGAGTTTGACTTAGTCAACTCAATGTCTAAAGATCATTTATATGGTCAAACCTCTCCATTTAACTTACTCTCTTAAATCCCATTCTACCTAATAGTTTAGATCTTCTCCAGGCATGCCTTAGACTCCAACTCAGCACCCTCGACTTCCCTTGACCAGTCAACGGATCAACTAGAGCTCAAATGAGCTCTAGTAGTCAAATCGACCCATCAAACCATAAACAGCCCAAACCAGTCCTTTGCAGCCAATGGAACCTATTCTAGAAAGTTCTCTGAACTCAACTCAACCCAAACCAGGTTCCAGTTTACTCCCTAGCCTGTTCGAAAACTCAATTGAGCTTGTGTGGTCAACCCAATCAAACTAACTTATCCAGCTCAAACCAGGTCAATCCAGCCGTTCAAATCAATTCTGGAATGTTCTCAGAGCCCCCTAAACTCATCCCAGCCGTTCGTTTTATCTCCAGACCAGCCAAACAAGCTCGTGGTCCCCCTCATGCACATGGAAAGGACGTCCGTCCTTCCCACCTGAGCAGCACGCTCTCTGTTCCTTTAACCGTTTGAGACACATGTCTTGCATCCAGAAAACCTCCCTAATCAATCACAGCAGCTCGTTTTGGCTCCAAACAGCTGAATAGAGCAAAACGACGAAGAGAGCGCATTCCATGCTATCTTGCATTCCATAGTTTTCCCAGAGCTCCGAAGCTTTCGTTTCAATCCCTCACAGCTTCTGCCTCATTCCCCCGGTGATTTCCCGTCGTTTTCAGTTGTCGCCGGCGAGATCCACAATTAACCGAGAGCTACCTTCGTCTAAGCTTCCACGGCCCCGCGTAGAAGCCTCCTCCAAGCTCGAAGCCTGAAGGAGATCAACACGTGGACAGTCTACAAATTCAACCGTTTCTAAATCAACTCATTCGATCCATCCCTTGGTGAGAAATCCTAAACCCTAGATAATACTTAGGTTCTTAAATAGGCTTCTAAGGAATCCACTTCAAGCTCTAAAAAACATTCCCCACCCTTCTTCCCAGTGACTGCCATATGGATCTCATTCCTCATACCATTTAATCCATTATTTAAGAAGTTTAAATAAAAAATTTAGGTATAGGGTTTGCGATGTCTGGATGGGGAAGACGAAATCAAGGCCGTCGTTCCGATCTATTCGATTCCGACGGCTAAGATTCAGCGGTCCATTTCTCCTGGCTCGGTCCGCACGAAACATGAGAATAGACCGGTTCATCCAGGCCCGATCTGGTCCGTTTGTTCCAAACGGCGGGATCAAACCTCAGCCGTCCGATCCCTTCTGATCGAGATCAACCGCGGCCTTGATCGCAGCCGTTAGATCAAGCCGCGGTCGATCCGACGGCTACTGAGTCATGCTGACTCATTTAAGTGAACGGGGCCCACTTGACCGCCGCCACTTGCGTGGACCAACCACCCGCGGCCGCGTGTAATACTGGTTTAAGGTTTTGTTTTAATTAATTTTAATGGCAGAACTTCAAAAAATCATATAAAATAAAATATTAAGCCAAAATTTGCACACAACCACTCGTTTTTCTCGGAATTAAATTTCCTATTTTCTAAAAATAAAATCAAAGCTTAATTTTCACTATTTTAAAACTTAGATTTTAACATTAAAATTTTTCTTAATATCTTTTAAATTATATTTTATTTAAATATTTAATAAATCAAAAATTAAATGGTATGATACCTGAGATTCATCATGTGTTGTCTCTGATTTTTGGGGAGAATCTCAGAGCTCGATTTAAGCCTTAAATGAATTTTCAAATATTTAATTCATTACTTGGATTAAATATTTAAAATTTCATTTACAAATCAGATAATCATTCTATTATTGTATGTTAGGGTTCTATGGGGTTAGTGCAAAGGCTTCCTTTCACTGAAATTGAGTTTAGATAATAATCATGTATAATTCAATTAAAATTTATTTCCAATGTCATATTAACATAATTCACGAATTGCCAACCTATACATGATTATTCTATCAAAGTTGGGTTGATTTTGATTAGGTATATGTTCACATATGTCACCTAATCATTTCAACCTAATTTGATGCATCTATACTTCTATAATAAATTATTTAAGTTTATAGATTGTCATAAGATCTATAGCCAAATAATTTATTATGAAACCCTTCCATAGAACATTAGGTGCACCTTTATTGTTCATTGTTTGTGTTGATGTGATTGTAATTTAGTGTTAAAGGGTTAGAAACATGATTTGATGTCCTATAACTTAGTGTCATTAAGGACAAAAATTAAGGACTTTGATTAGAAAACTTAGAAAATTCATTGTGATTAGGATTGACACCCTCTTGACTTGAAATTTGAACCACTTAAACTTAGTGACATTCTCAGCCTTAGGGAAAATTTTCACTGGTTTTAGAGATCATTAAGGCCCTTAATCAATTTTCCTAAGTTTAAGCCTTAATTAAGCCTTAAACCTTCCAGAAAATGTAATAAATCTAATTTAAACAAAAAATTATGTATAAACCCTCTAAGTAACCAGAATTCAATCCTTAACTCATGAAAATTGAAATCCCCTTGATTTGACAGCAATTTAAACCTTAATCTAATTTTAAGTGAAAATCAATATGTTATTAATATAATTAATTAATAATTATTTAAAACTCCAAAAAATTTCCCAAACACTTGGGAATCTCTCCTTGGGTCATTCCTGACCTTTGGAGCTGATTTCAAGGAGTTGGGATCTCATTTGGAGCAAAATCACAAAAGGCCCCTTTAATTAAACAATTTCGAAAATTCATTAAATACCTAAAACTTCAAATATTCATAACTAATTCAAGAAAAATCCAAATCATCCAAACTCACTTGCATTCAACTCATGATAGGGTCTAATATTTATTAAAAATATTAAATTCCAGAAATCTGTAATATTTCAAAAAGTCAACAAATCGGTCAACTCTAGGTCAAATCTAGTTCAAAACTTTAAACCTTCGTAATAAAATGTAGAAAAATCCAATCTCAACATACTTACTGTCTAACTGATCGTAGTAAGGTCTAGTATTTTAATAAAATTCTAACATTCCAGAATTTGAACTTAATCAAAAAGTCAATTTTCAACCCCTTAATTAAATGATTAAAATATTCCAAAAATTCATAAATCTCAAAATCATCCTAAAATTCCAGAAAATGTTAACTTAATGTTTAAAACATTCAACAAACCTTTTAAAGCACAACAACCATCCTAAAGATGAAGTTTATTGGCTGGACTACTCCGGGCTGCGGGGCTAAGTGTCCTAAGGAGGCTGGTTCCTCGAGCCTGGTGGCACAACGCCACGAATGGATTCCAAGGGGTGTTAAACCTTAAGAATAGATTAATTATTAATTATTCAACCTTTTAAAACCTCTAATTTAATTACATTAATTTGGTTTATCGGCTGGACTACTCCGGGCTGCGGGGCTAAGTGTCCTAAGGAGGCTGGTTCCTCGAGCCTGGTGGCACAACGCCACGAATCGATTAATGGCAAACTTAAATGAATCAATTTTGAAAATCAGCAACCAAACATTTCTAATAAAATTCATTAATTCTTAAACCTTAATCAACCTAAAATATTTAATTATACCGGATACCGCTGGGTAACCCAGGCCTACGAGGCTATTAACTTAGCCCTAAGGAAGGTGAAATAAACTTCACGGCCTCGGTGTGAAACAAAGGTGATATCCAACAAATAATTAAGTAAGTCTTAAAATTAACCTTAAGCCATTAATATTTGAATTCAAACTTAAATCCCTTAAACCTTCCAACCAACCAAACTTAAAACAACTTTAATTAATAATCCTATTTAGGACATATCAAAACTATACGACCTACCTCACACACTTTAGATGTTGTGCTAGGATCACCGACTCTAGTTTTAGGATAGGCCGGTGTTTTACTTTTCCTGCTGTGTGCCGGATTTTCGTAGCTTTCACTGCATGCTGTTTGCTAGTGTATAATTGTTATGTTTATTTACTTGCTTTCTGCACCCTGTATTTGATTGTGCGTTAGACCTACCCATAGGTTAGGAACGAAATATATATATATTTGTGCAATCTTATGCAGGTGGCCATGCTCATACAAGGAGCTAAAATAAAAAGGGGGCAGTCATAAAAAAATAAATAAATAATATAACTCTTTGCACAGGTACCTGCCGCGCTGAAAGACCCCCTTTTTAAATAAAAAGAGCATGGCCAAGTGTGGCTAAAAAGTGCATTTTAATTTTCTATATTATAACTGCTTGGGATTGAGTATATAATTGTTGATTATTAGGATAACCCTGCAGGATCGAGTCTAGATTTTTATTTTTAATTGAGATGTAAATTTGATTGTATAAAGGTTGTAATTGCTCAAAAATGATTTGAATTTGGGAAATTTGATCCAACTTGATTTCCAAAGAGGTGAAGACATCCCTAAAGGGGAGAGTCTTCTTCCATTTGGAAATCAAATTAGGATCTCCTTCAAATATCCAAAGAGGAAAGATAACACCCCGATTAAGGGGGAGTCTCTTTTCATTTGGGTACCCGGAACCGACGAATCAAGGTGTTCGTGAGAAGACGAAGAAATGGACAACGAGAGGAATCCCAAATTTCAAATTCATTTAATTTAGGATTAGAAATCCGGGTTGTAGTCAGTGGAGCCCGGCCACTTTACTTTACTGTCATTTCTGTGATGTAATAATAAGTGGCACTTGCCATATGGACATTCAATTTGATATATTTAATGTAGTTAATTCATTTAATTGATTGTGCATTAGAATTCCTGCCTTTTCTAGTCTTTTTATATGCATGCCGTCTTTGATTTAGTCTGGAATACGAATTTAGGCTCTTAGGGGTCTGTCAAAAAAAAATTCTTCTATTTTAATTAAATAAAAATTTTAAGATAAGATAGTAACTCTAAACGGTCCTAAGAAGTAAGCTCGGACTCGCCGAGGGTTTTTCATGCATACATATTATACTTTCTCAACCTTGTTAGGCATCTCCCCGCCTGCGGGTTCTGGCAGGCCACCTGACCTATGAGGGTGCCGATCTGTCAAGGGGATGTTATGCAATCTCTAGGATAAAACCTATTTTCTAAGCCAAAGATTTTTAAACTGCTACATACTAATTCTGCATTCAATCGAGTCAATTAGCATGCATCGCATTAGTAACAAATTTAAAAGAGTCTAATATTTAATTGCATCTATTTAGTCATCAAATACCCGACATAAGTTGAAGGGGTCAATTAAGGATTTGCTCTAGATGTCGACCCCATTTCTCTAAAATTTTCTAATTAATGTCCCTACCACTCTACAAAAAGACCGGATACATTTTTTTTTAAAATCGTTTAGGTGGTTTAGCTGGCTCCCCAATCCAGGCCGGGGTAAGACCAGAATTGCATTGCACTAGCTAGGTTCGGGGTGCTAACTCTTAGTGCCCAATTTAGACTTAGGTTCTGAGGCTGGCTCGGGCCATAAGACCTCAACTTTCGGGAATTGAATCCCAAAATTCTAATAAAATTGATCACTCAAACTAAAAATTTTTCTTTCAATCAAATACAAGCCTAACACTTAGGATAGATTGGAGTGTTTTCTGAAGTAATTCAGAATCTCAAAACACTCCCTACTCCTCTTCCTTTGGCTTCGAAAATAAGTGTTCAATCTTGAACCAATCCCCCTTGAAAGTCAAACCTTAACTTCCTTTGATATTTAACTTTGAATTCTAAATAAAATTCATATCGCTATTTTAATCGAGAGTTTTCGTAGGAAAATCTCTAATTTTCCTACGATGTAATTAACTACGAGGGCTTGTGCTCGTAGGAGATTTAGTAACTCAGATCTAATTTTTCAAAATAAACTTTTCAAATTCTCAATTAATTCTCTTTGGGAAAATCAAATAAAACGATCATTATCGTCATTTTCGAATGATCGATAATAATTGATACCTTCTTTCTTCGGATAGATATATCAATTATTATTGTAGTTCTGATTATGAGATTAATGATCTTCTATCTAAATTGTCATAGTCAGACAATCGATTGAGTTTCATTATGATCTTTCGGGATCATATGTTGTTTCCCCTTGAGTCTGACTACAATAATTTAGACAAGTTTAAAACTTTGAAATTCGAACCAATTAGGGAACGATATGTTCGTCTTTCGAGGCGATATGTTGTTCATAATAGAGTGTTCAATTTCAAAATTCCAAAATTTAATATTCCCAAAGAAAATTAATATATTTTCAAAACTATACATAATTAAATATTTTTCAATCAAAACAAAAAATGGCGACTCCGCTGGGGATCTTCTCACTCTCCATCTTTAATAGCGGTATAAATTTTATTGTATCGGTAGTTTTGGACTACCCTTCTCTCTGTTGGTCCCTCTCCCATTTCTTCCTTGGGTGAGTGTGGCCAACTCAATTAAGACATGTTAAAAGAGAGGTGAGCGTAGGAAGCCTCCCTCTAAATTTTAGGCTTGGACATTTTGCCTCCAACTTGGTTGGTAGAGCGAAAGAGTCAAGCCTATCTCTTTCTATAAATTGTAGAGACTAGCGTGCTCGGGCTACCAGTGGCATGCTAAGTTATATAACTTATAGAAAACCTCCTCAATTTTCAAAATCTAAATTCTAGTCTTTTAGTAGAGTTTTAATCTTTCCAACTTCTAGATAATCGTTATGATTGTATCGTTGTATATTGAATTGTAACAATTTCAATTCGATATATACGATCAACCATAACGCTCACTTTCAAGATCCGTTTTAAAATTCAATTATATCGGTAGAGTTAAGCTATGACATTTCATTCTTAGTGCACTAACTAGAATGAAAGAGTCAAGTAAATTCCAAATAAATCTCCCCCAATTAATGTGGACCTTTTTGTTGGATGAATATCCAACACCTCGAGTCCCGAAATAAGGGGAGATGCTGCCGAAATTTTGAGTTTTCAAAACTCTTTCTAAAATCATTTCAAACCGATTATCGTTGTTATATGCCCTTCTACGACGATCGTCGTAGTTAACATATACAACAAATCTTCAAACTTGATCCGATATAAGTTCGTCATTGACAATTCATCCTTTAGGGATTGAAAGAGTTAGGCCTTCTTAGTGTTTTTCCCGACGTTTATTTGTGAACCTTTTGTTGAATGAAAATTCAACACATTGAGTTCCAAAAATAAGGGGAAATGCTGCCGGATTTTTGAATTTCCAAAATTCAATCATCTCCAAATTCAAACATCCTCTTCAAATCCATCCAAATCAAATTCAGATTTTTGTTGTTATATATTTGCCTACAAAATCCTTCTGTAGTTGAATATATACAACGACAATTCAAACTCTATTTCAATCAAAATCAAACTCTATATTCTATCGTTTTACACCGGGTTATAGCTCTTATAACCCGATATATACGATAAAATATAAATTTATTTTCCAAATTTAAATTCAAGTTTCTAATTCAAATCTTCTCCTTCTCAATTCTCAGAGAATCAAATTAACTGCAATGGCTGGCAAACTGTTGTTTTCAATGGATCGTGATTTGTTGATTGAAGAGTTAGTCTACGAGAACTCAATTCAGTTTGGAATAGGGTTTAAGTCCCTTAGACTGATGATGAATGGAAACACCCTGGTGGACCTTGCAGTTGAGGGCGAAGAAAAGCCCATAGTTCAATTAGCCATAGGAGCCGGGAATGATGCCCCTCCTAGTCTATGGTCAGCACTAGATATTGCTAATGCGCCCAAAGAATTCCTTGAAGATGCAAAGAAACTGGAAGCTGCCGCTGCAGCCAAAAGAGTGCTTGAGAAAGGGTCCTCTAGTTCTGAAACTCTTTACGGTAGTAAGAATTCCAAGAAGAACTACCTGAGAAGGTTAAGAAAGAAGATTACCAAAACTAAGAAGGTGGCCGAGTTGAAGGCCTTGGGAAAAGTTGATCTTGAGGCTGCCGAGGAGCTGCCAATCCCTGCCTCTTCTCCACTCCTTAAAGGGAGTCGTTTTCATCCCCTCGCAGCTGCTGCAGGGGAGGAGAGAGTTACTCGGATAGCTAGCACCCCGCCTAGCCCTGTCGACTATTCTGTCAAGAGAACCCCGAAGGAGAAACAAATTTTGAAAACCAGGATGTTGAGAAATATCATCCATACCTGTGCTGCCCAAACAGGTCAAACTAAAGAGCAGTATGTGAGACACTTGAAGGGAGTGATCTCACACAAACTTGAGAAAGAAGTCCTTAAAGAAGAAAAGTCTGAAGCTAAGAACCTGACTCCTCAGCCAGTGAGGAAGAACAAGAAATTCGTTAAACAACCTGTCTCGTCGGTCTTAGTGGATGGATACCATTGGGTGCCTCGCCTCCCGTCTATAAATACGGAGGAGATAGTATTAACTGGGTCTGACCAGAGTCGCCCTTTCAGTGGTAGACCTCCGACTCCACCTTCACAACTGTCAAAGCTGGCCCCAGTAATAACAAAGTCTAAAGAAGCCTTTAAAGAGCCGAAACCAGTTGATATTAAGGGCAAGAGGCCCATGTCACCAGAAGAGTCATGTGCAAGAAGGAAGTTCAGTAAATGTATTGGAATTCAATTCAGGGAACCTCAGATTCAGATACCAGTTGAACTCCCTCGACTCCCAGTTCAGGGATGTGAGGACTCTATTCGTGTTGATGTTGGAGCCCCCGCTGTTCAAGCACCTCCACCACCAATTAAGATAGATGTCCCTCAACCTACTGAGGATGTCACCCTTGCGACTACCGACCCCGGGACAGTCGGAGGGGTGGAGACGACCCAAGATCCTGATCAAGAAATGCTAGACCAATTGGTCAGTGAGGAAATCACTGAAGATGATGCTAAGATTAATGATATCTTTGATAAGTTAAGTGTGAAAGAATATGACCAAGTGATGGAATATGACGGATATTTGCCAATTTATACTGAAGCCATAGATGGGAGGCCGGTTGAGGAAGTAGTACAAGAAATAAGAGATATCCTTAAGAAAAAGACCGTTGATGAGTTCAACCCTGATGAAGATGACTTGCTAGTTGATGAGGAACCAGTAGCGGATGTCCACATGGTTGAAACTCGTGCTTCAGCTAAAGATGCCGAGCCTTCTAAGCACCATTCTGGAAAGGAGGAAGAGTCAGCAGCAGTCGACTCGGATTCAGACAGTTCTGTTAGATTGAAAGAGAAGGATGAGTATATTAAAAACCTTGAAAGAAAAGTTGAAGAGATGATGATTAGAGTTGAACAGATGCAGGGTCAGCTCTTGCAATCACAGCAGTCCAAACCCGAGCAGTTGCAGCCCACAGTACTCACCACGGGCGAGCACAGCAGGAAGGCTGATTCTAGTCTCAAGCTTCCAGAAGTCACTTCTCCACCAGAAAAAGATATCCGTCAGATGATTGAGACCCAGGTAACTTCTCAACCCATCAGAGAATATCACCGGCCCACTTTTGAAGAGAGATTGGCTCGTCCGTATCCATTCAAAAGGGAGTCGGTGAAGAAAATTTTTAAGAGCCTCCTAAAGAAGTCAGATTTTCGATTGCCGGAGGCCAAGAAGCCGGAAGAGGCAAATAAAAAGGATGATCCAACCTTTTGCCCCTACCATCGCATGTTGGGCCACACAATCGAAGACTGTATAGTCTTTAAGGACTGGCTCGAGAGAAACTTTCGTCAAGGTAACATCATAATTCCAAAGGAGTACTTGGTCAATCCGGATCAGGGATCTGTCAAATCCATCTCAGTTACCAACGAGAGCCCGGGGCCCGATCTGGGAGGTTGAGCTGGAGGCATCGCAGGAGGATGTTGGGACGATTTCCTCTCCAGTAGTTGTAGGAACTACTGTATTAAATAAAAATGAAAAGAGTGAACTTTCTGTAGAGAGGAAATCTGTTGATGAGAGATGTGTACAAGTGGTGGATGGTGGCTCAAAACCACTAGCCCCACTAAAGTTATCTAACTTTTACTTTGCCCCATCAAAGACAAAGGGTCAAAAATTTAATAAAAAGAAAGATCCTTCTGCAAATATTTTGATGATTAGTGTTGAGAATGAAATGTTAAATGACTCTCCCGTTGAAAATAACCCGGAGCCAGCTGAGGACAATCAAGAAGCTCAAAAACTCAGCTCTCCGGATTTGACCCTTCAAGGAGAAGATGAATCTGATGTCTTATCAGATGGTGATACCCCTGAAATTAACTTTCAAGGGAGTCCCGTCGTGATAGACTTTTCAGATTCAGATTCTCATTCAGAAAATGACAATCAACCGCCTAAGGAGAGCGTAGACCTCCCCGTAGTTTGTCCTTCCGACGAAATCGTGCAAGTGCAACTGCGTGGTGGCAAGGTTTTACCCCCTAGGCTTCCCCCTCAGGAAAAAGGAAAACAAGTTGTGTCTGCTGATCCGATTCAAATCCCTGCTCAACAATCAAACTCTCCTATAAATCCACCGGGTCCCGATGTTAATGTTCCAAGCGTCGATTACAACATCTTAGCTCACCTTAGGAAGTTGCCTGCTAAGTTGAGCATCTACGACGCCCTTGTCCTTTCAAAAGAGATGAGGGAGACTCTAATTAAAGCACTTCTCGACCCAGAGATTTGCTTAGCTCAACTCGCTTCAACTTCCGAGGAAGAAGCTTTGTACTTCAAGGAAATTCCAGGAGTTACCTTCTCCGATGAAGATCTACTCCTAGGAACTGCCGACCACAATCGCCCACTTTACATCACTGTAAATGTGGGAAAGTTTAAATTATCAAGAGTTCTTGTTGATCCGGGTGCATCGGTCAACGTGATGAACATAAAGACTCTCGCATATCTTAGAATTGATACTAGCAAGCTCTCAACCGACAAGTTAGTGCTTCGCGGATTCAATGAAAAAGGCGAGAAGGCTTTAGGTTCGATCACACTTCTTCTAGAGATAGGAGAGTTAAAAACTGAAGCGAAATTTCATATAATTGATTCGGCTACGTCCTTTAATGCGCTCCTAGGTAGGCCCTGGATCCACGAGTATAGGATGGTTCCTTCCACCCTACATCAATGCATCAAGTACCAACGAGATGGCATTGAGTTTGAAATCAGGGGTGATTTGCAACCATTCTCTATTCACGAGATCGGGATCTATGAGGATGCTGCATATTATGTTCCCAAAGGATCCACCGTCAAATCTAAGGTAGAGATCAACGTTAAGGAGGAAAAAGCAGAAAATCAAAGTTCAAAAGCAATTCAAAAATTGAGAAAAGAAAAAGTCAAGAATCAAAAAAGAGACGATTCTAGTAGTGAAGACGACGTCGAGCGCGTGGTTTTTAGGCCTCCAATCAATCTACCTCAAAGAGGTGGAAGGATGGCCCAAAGAGCACGCGGCCGAGGTCGCCCTTCCGTTGAAAAGAGAAATCCCCCAATGTATATCGAACTTGAAACAAGTTCTGATGAAGAATCAAGAAAGAGGGGTGATAGAATCGCTTTTGACTACAAAAAATCCAATCTTCCTCCGAAGTTTGATCTCACTTTAGATTCGGATAGTGATCAAGAGGGCAACAATTTCAAACCTCAAAGTGATGAGCCTGAATTGAGCATGTATGAAAAGCTTAATAGGGTAGTTAAATCCTTAGCCTTAACCCCACTGTCTGCTGACAGAGTCTCAGGGTTAGTAACTAAGGATTCCCCTAACTTAGATGGAGAAGTAAGGAAAGTCCAGAGGTTCTTCCCTGGCACCTCCTCTTCAGGGAATGAAGGTGATGTGATCCTTGAAGAGGCAGATTTTAATGAATTAATGGAATTACCTTTCGGCTACTTTCCTCTTGGTGTTAAAGCTCTTATCTCTAAAGGTTTTATTCCGAGTAAATGGACTAAGGGTCAGGCTAGATACCACCAATGTATTTGGAATTCCAAATTCAATAAAAATTGGACGAGTGGTATCGGCTTTGGTACCGTCAGTTCATTTGACGATGATGAATATTGCTTGATGATAACCATCCATCGTGAATCTGAAAGTGTCCCTACTGAAATCGTCGATTCGCTCGACAGATTTTGTTTGGAGACCTTAGACGATTCAGATGAAGTTCAAATTCGGGATGCACCCCCTGAATTTGAAGAAGAAATTAAATCGACAGTTGATGAACTTAAAGAAATTAACCTTGGAACAGAGGACGACCCTCGCCCCACGTTCATAAGTTCTTTGTTGAGCGAGGACGAGTCTAAGGATCTAATTCAACTTCTATCCGAGTTTAAGGACTGTTTCGCTTGGACATACGACGAAATGCCGGGTCTGTCCGCCGATATAGCAGTTCATAAACTTGGAATCCGGCATGATGCCATTCCTGTCAAACAAGCTCCGCGACGCATGCGTCTGGAGATTGAACAACAAGTCATTTCTGAAGTTAAGAAACTGGCCGAAGCCGGATTTATCCGGGAGGAGCAATATCCTTCTTGGGTAGCCAGCGTTGTGCCCGTTCGAAAGAAAAATGGTCAAATCCGGGTCTGTGTTGACTATAGAGACCTGAATAAGGCATGTCCTAAGGATGAATTTCCTTTGCCAATTCCAGAACTAATGGTGGACATCGCCTCCTCGCATGTTGTTTTCTCCTTTATGGATGGCTCGTCTGGTTATAATCAAATCAAGATGGCCCCAGAAGATGAGAGAAACACTGCATTCAGAAGTCCTATAGGGATCTTTTGTTATAAAGTGATGCCATTTGGCCTTAAAAATGCCGGTGCAACCTACCAGCGGGCTATGACTCGAATCTTTGATGACTTAATCCACAATCAAGTCGAATGTTATATCGACGATTTAGTTGTCAAGAGTAAAGTCAAAGAGGCTCATCTTTATGACTTAAGAATCGTCTTCGAGCGGTTGCGTCGCTACGATCTTAAGATGAATCCTTTGAAGTGCGCCTTCGGTGTCGCGTCAGGGAAATTTCTAGGTTTCGTAGTAAGACACCGTGGAATTGAAATTGATCCTGCTAAAATCGAAGCTATCTTAAATATGCCGCCTCCTAGGAGCCTTACTCAACTAAGGTCTCTTCAAGGTATATTGGCGTATATAAGAAGATTCATTTCCAATCTTTCCGGAAGATGTCAACCATTCTCGGTCCTCGCTAAAAAGGATGCCAAATTCATTTGGGACGAGAAATGTCAATCTGCTTTTGAAAATATCAAACAATACCTGACAAATCCACCAGTCTTGGCAGCCCCTATTCCGGGGAGACCTCTAATACTTTACACTGCGGCCCTTGACGAGTCTCTCGGGGCTCTCCTTGCTCAAGTCAATGACGAAGGGAAAGAGAACGCTCTCTATTACCTAAGTCGGAGACTTCTACCAACGGAAATTCGGTATCCAACGATTGAGAAACATTGTCTCGCCTTAGTCTTTGCAGCTCAAAAACTAAGACATTACATGCTTTCTCATCAAATCAACTTGATTTCCAGTTTCAACCCCTTGCAATACCTTATGACCAGGCCTACGTTGTCAGGACGTTTGGCTCGTTGGTCTATGATATTGCTTCAATTTGAAATTACTTTCATTCCCCTGCGTGCTGTGAAAGGGCAGGCCGTCGCCGACTTCCTTGCGGCACACCCGTTGCCGGCGGAATCTCCTCTAAACGATGATTTACCTGATGAGCAAATCATGAGTTTTGAGGAAGCCACTACTCAAACCTGGGAAATGTATTTTGATGGTGCTGCGTCCTCTCAACGGGGTAAAACACCTGAATCTACTATTCCCGGGAAAGCCGGAGTTGGCCTGGTATTCATAACACCAGACAAGGGAATGATGTACTTTTCCTACCACTTATCAGAACCTCGTACGAATAATGAAGCTGAGTACGAAGCTCTGATAACTGGCCTGGAACTTACAATTTTGATGGAGATTAAAGAGATTAAAATTTTTGGTGATTCCCAACTGGTGATCAACCAGATTGCAGGAACCTATAAAGTTTTGAATCCTAAACTCCTGAAATACCATCAGTACACCTGTCACTTGCTCGAGCAAATTCCAATCGTAACTATGTATAGGATTCCCCGTGGAAGCAATTCTTCGGCGGATGCCCTCGCAAAGCTTGCAAAGGAATTTGCCTGTCCAGAAGAAGACTCCATCCCTATAGAGGTGCAGGGCCGTCAAGTTCTGCCTCCTATAGATTTGGAGTACATTAATAAACAAATTTTCCAAGTCCTTTCTACCTCTTCAGCAGTTGATGAAGAAGCAGATTGGAGACAACCGATAATTGAATACCTTCAAGAAGGCAAGCTCCCTCATGAGAGATCCCTTGCCCATCAAATCAAGAAACGTGCCCTATCCTACGCACTAGTCAACAATACGCTGTATCGACGATCGTTTGATCAGATGTGGCTCCGTTGTTTAGACAAATGTGAGGCCCTGAAGATTGTTAACGAAGTCCATGCTGGACTGTGCGGTGCTCATCAATCGGGTCCAAAGATGAAAATGAAGATCAAGAGACTTGGATACTATTGACCCACGATGATTGACGATTGCATGAAAACTGCAAAGTGTTGTCATCAGTGCCAAGTACATGGTGTGGTTTTACATCAGCCGCCTAACGTGTTGCATCCCACGATAGCCTCGTGGCCCTTCGAAAGTTGGGGCACGGATATCATCGGGCCAATTGACCCTCCTTCCTCGAAGGGTCACCGCTTCATTTTAGCAGCGACTGATTACTTTTCAAAGTGGGCAGAAGCAGTCCCACTAAGAAATGTAACATCACACCATGTAATGAAATTCTTCCGTGACCATATCGTATATAGATTTGGCGTTCCGCGCAGAATCATATCCGATAATGGGTCCGCTTTCAAGTCTACAAAGATCAATAATTTTGCAAATCGCCATGGTATTGATTGGAGATACTCAACAATCTATTACCCACGGGCTAATGGATTGGCTGAGGCCTTCAATAAAACTTTGGTTCAAATTATCAAAAAGACCCTTGATGATAATAAACGTCAGTGGGATGAGAGGTTGGTGGAAGCTTTGTGGGCCTACAGGACCACTTATCGAACCCCGACTCAATCCACACCGTTTGCACTAGTGTATGGATCCGAGGCCGTACTCCCTCTCGAAGTTCAAATCCCTTCGCTCAGAATTGCGATTCAGAACCAGATTACAACTCAACAAAATGCACAACTTCGTTTGGAAAAGCTCGAAAGCCTTGAAGGACGTCGTCTTCAAGCTCAGCAAAATCTAGAGTTGTATAAAGCCCGAATGATTCAAGCTCACGATAAGTTAGTGCGACCTAGAACCTTCCAAGTAGGCGACTTGGTCTTGGTTCTTCGGAGGCCTATCTTAGCGCACCGAAAACTCGGTGGAAAGTTTGAACCAACTTGGGAAGGACCCTTCGTAGTGGAAATAGTCTACGAAGGAGGCTCGTATCAGCTAGTGGATTGTAAAGGAAATCACCCAATGCTTCCTGTAAACGGGCGTTTCCTGAAGAAATATTATGCTTGATGTAGCTCGAATTTTCAATCAATAAAATTTTCAAGTTTCAATCAATTTTGTCCAATTCTCTTCAAATCTTATTAAAGTTTAATACCGTGTGTCCCTTTTCTTAAGGCTAAGAGGTGATTCTTCAGATCTTCTTATCTTAAGTTCAAGCCTTTTAATGATGAAGTATGCCTTTTGTGGCATCGCCCTAAAATTCAAATCTTGATTTTGATCTTATATAGAGCAAGTTTCCTCTATATACGATTTTGCAAATTTGATCACCCGTGTAAAGCAAGTTTCCTTTGCACATGATCAATCCAGATCCGATCATCTGTAGAGCAAGTTTCCTCTACCCATGATCATTTTAACCTTGATCTTATATAGAGCAAGTTTCCTCTATATACGATTTTTCAAATTTGATCACCCGTGTAAAGCAAGTTTCCTTTGCACATGATCAATCCAGATCCGATCATCTGTAGAGCAAGTTTCCTCTACCCATGATCATTTTAACCTTGATCTTATATAGAGCAAGTTTCCTCTATATACGATTTTTCAAACTTGATCACCTGTGTAAAGCAAGTTTCCTTTGCACATGATCAGTCCAGACCCGATCATCCGTAGAGCAAGTTTCCTCTACCAATGATCGTTCAAACCTGATCCTCTATACGGAGCAAGTTTCCTCCATATAAGATCATTCCAGACCCGATCATTCGTAGAGCAAGTTTCCTCTACCAATGATCGTTCAAACCTGATCCTCTATGTAAAGCAAGTTCCCTTTACATACGATCAATCCAGACTCGATCATCCGTAGAGCAAGTTTCCTCTACCTATGATCATTCCGGATCCGATCCTCTATGTAGAGCAAGTTTCCTCTATATACGATTGTCCAGACCTGATCCTCTGTGTAGGGCAAGTTTCCTCTACATATGATCATCCAGACCCGATCTTCTATGTGGAGCAAGTTTCCTCCACATATGATCATCCAGACGCGGTTCTTTGTGTAGAGCAAGTTTCCTCTCCACAAGACCGTTCCTTAACGATGGAGTACGCCCTTTGTGGCACCGTCCTAGATTTTAAATCTAGATTCGATCTTTTCTTGGGAAGCAATTCTCCCTTCCCACAAGATCATTCCAGCCTTCTTCTCCTTAAGGTTAGGTTTTCCTTCTTCCCTTAAGATTAGATCTACTAGTGGTAGAGTACGCCCCTAGTGGCACTACCCTAGTATCAAACTCAAACCCGATCCTCTATAGTTAGGAATTCTCTCTTCCTATAGGATCACCTAGGCTTTCTTTTCCATTAAGGATAGAACTTTTCTTTCCCTTAGGATCAAAAATCCAGACTTGACCTTTTTCGGTCAACGCCAATATGTACAATAGAATTTCATTCTATTACACATATTGGGGGTCCATTTGTTGACCTCATTTTTGTATGAGGTCATTAGAGATCCATCCAGATCAATCCTGACCCTACATTAATCCAGACCTTAGATCCTATGATCAATCCGATCCCTAGGATTCTTTTAGATCTAGGCCTTAGGATCTATTCTAGATCTTAGGACTCTTCCAGATAGATCCAGACCCTAGGATCTATTCTAGATCTTAGGACCCTTTTAGACTTCAGATCTTAGGACCTATTCTAGACCCTAAGACTCTTCTAGATCCAGACCCTGTAATCTCCTTAGGCCTTAGGAATTTCCTAGACCTAAGATCTATCCAGACCTTAAGATCAATTCAAATCCCATATCAATCTAGACTTCAAATCAATCCTGACTCTAATCCAATCCAGATCTCAATTCAATCCAATCCTTAATCAAGATCCAGACCTCAGTCCAGTTCAGAATCCAGTCTTCAGCCTAGATCATACCTTTGATCTAACATCAAACCTATCCAATCAATTATGATCATTCAAATGATCATAAATGATTTAAATAGCTCAAGTTCAATCATTCAAACCCAAAATCCAGCCCAAATTCAAAAATCCAGATTCAAACTTCAAGTCCAAAGGCTTTGTCCTAAAAGCCTTTTCCACTGAATTTTCAAACACTTCAAAACCCTGTCAAATGGCCTCTGATTCAGGGTTTGTCAGTTGCATATTGATGGGACATGTCTCTAGAGGCTACCCTCCAAATTTGAGCCCATTCTGAGTTCTCTAACCTCAGTTACTAAATCAAGATCCATAGGCTGTAAAACCTTCAATTATTTACAGCCTATGCCACTGGACTTATCACTTTGAAGTTTCTGACCCTAGAGCCTTCACCAAAGCCTCTAGTCAGTTCCAGACCTTTAATCTTGATATGTTGAACAATAAACTGAATTTTTCTGGACCCACTTTGACCCCCGGTTGACCAGAGGTCAAAATGACCAAAATACCCCTGCGGGGCTCAGATGGTGATTTCACACCAAATGACCTCCAAATCAAGTTCAACCACCTCCAGCAAGTTTCAAATGTCAAACAAAACCTTTTGGACCCATTCCCAGCCCCTGAGTCAACCTGGTTGACCAAGTCAACAGGGTTGACCCAAGAAGGCCCTTAAGGGTTCAAATAGTGATTTTGACCAAATTGACCTCTCCAGACCCTGGGACCACATTCAATAGATTCAGAATCATATTCTGAACCTGTTGAACCCATTTCCAGACCCTGACCCCAGCCGGTTGACCAAATCAACCAATTTTGGCCTAAGGCCCATTAAGGGCCCATTAACCCTTATCGGCCTTAATAACCTTTTAAAATCCCTAAACCACTCCCATCAGGCTCTAAATACTTAATCAAACTTGATCAACTCAGACCCACTTACTGAGTCAATCTGTTTAGCCCAGTCAATCCAGTTGACTCATTTCCCTTTAAGGGTCTTAATGGGTCATCTCAACCCATTTGGGATATCTAACCCATTCAAACCCTCAAACCAGCATCAAAATTTGAGTCAAGTTCATTCAAATTATTTGGAGTCCAATCCCTCTGAGTTTGACTTAGTCAACTCAATGTCTAAAGATCATTTATATGGTCAAACCTCTCCATTTAACTTACTCTCTTAAATCCCATTCTACCTAATAGTTTAGATCTTCTCCAGGCATGCCTTAGACTCCAACTCAGCACCCTCGACTTCCCTTGACCAGTCAACGGATCAACTAGAGCTCAAATGAGCTCTAGTAGTCAAATCGACCCATCAAACCATAAACAGCCCAAACCAGTCCTTTGCAGCCAATGGAACCTATTCTAGAAAGTTCTCTGAACTCAACTCAACCCAAACCAGGTTCCAGTTTACTCCCTAGCCTGTTCGAAAACTCAATTGAGCTTGTGTGGTCAACCCAATCAAACTAACTTATCCAGCTCAAACCAGGTCAATCCAGCCGTTCAAATCAATTCTGGAATGTTCTCAGAGCCCCCTAAACTCATCCCAGCCGTTCGTTTTATCTCCAGACCAGCCAAACAAGCTCGTGGTCCCCCTCATGCACATGGAAAGGACGTCCGTCCTTCCCACCTGAGCAGCACGCTCTCTGTTCCTTTAACCGTTTGAGACACATGTCTTGCATCCAGAAAACCTCCCTAATCAATCACAGCCGCTCGTTTTGGCTCCAAACAGCTGAATAGAGCAAAACGACGAAGAGAGCGCATTCCATGCTATCTTGCATTCCATAGTTTTCCCAGAGCTCCGAAGCTTTCGTTTCAATCCCTCACAGCTTCTGCCTCATTCCCCCGGTGATTTCCCGTCGTTTTCAGTTGTCGCCGGCGAGATCCACAATTAACCGAGAGCTACCTTCGTCTAAGCTTCCACGGCCCCGCGTAGAAGCCTCCTCCAAGCTCGAAGCCTGAAGGAGATCAACACGTGGACAGTCTACAAATTCAACCGTTTCTAAATCAACTCATTCGATCCATCCCTTGGTGAGAAATCCTAAACCCTAGATAATACTTAGGTTCTTAAATAGGCTTCTAAGGAATCCACTTCAAGCTCTAAAAAACATTCCCCACCCTTCTTCCCAGTGACTGCCATATGGATCTCATTCCTCATACCATTTAATCCATTATTTAAGAAGTTTAAATAAAAAATTTAGGTATAGGGTTTGCGATGTCTGGATGGGGAAGACGAAATCAAGGCCGTCGTTCCGATCTATTCGATTCCGACGGCTAAGATTCAGCGGTCCATTTCTCCTGGCTCGGTCCGCACGAAACATGAGAATAGACCGGTTCATCCAGGTCCGATCTGGTCCGTTTGTTCCAAACGGCGGGATCAAACCTCAGCCGTCCGATCCCTTCTGATCGAGATCAACCGCGGCCTTGATCGCAGCCGTTAGATCAAGCCGCGGTCGATCCGACGGCTACTGAGTCATGCTGACTCATTTAAGTGAACGGGGCCCACTTGACCGCCGCCACTTGCGTGGACCAACCACCCGCGGCCGCGTGTAATACTGGTTTAAGGTTTTGTTTTAATTAATTTTAATGGCAGAACTTCAAAAAATCATATAAAATAAAATATTAAGCCAAAATTTGCACACAACCACTCGTTTTTCTCGGAATTAAATTTCCTATTTTCTAAAAATAAAATCAAAGCTTAATTTTCACTATTTTAAAACTTAGATTTTAACATTAAAATTTTTCTTAATATCTTTTAAATTATATTTTATTTAAATATTTAATAAATCAAAAATTAAATGGTATGATACCTGAGATTCATCATGTGTTGTCTCTGATTTTTGGGGAGAATCTCAGAGCTCGATTTAAGCCTTAAATGAATTTTCAAATATTTAATTCATTACTTGGATTAAATATTTAAAATTTCATTTACAAATCAGATAATCATTCTATTATTGTATGTTAGGGTTCTATGGGGTTAGTGCAAAGGCTTCCTTTCACTGAAATTGAGTTTAGATAATAATCATGTATAATTCAATTAAAATTTATTTCCAATGTCATATTAACATAATTCACGAATTGCCAACCTATACATGATTATTCTATCAAAGTTGGGTTGATTTTGATTAGGTATATGTTCACATATGTCACCTAATCATTTCAACCTAATTTGATGCATCTATACTTCTATAATAAATTATTTAAGTTTATAGATTGTCATAAGATCTATAGCCAAATAATTTATTATGAAACCCTTCCATAGAACATTAGGTGCACCTTTATTGTTCATTGTTTGTGTTGATGTGATTGTAATTTAGTGTTAAAGGGTTAGAAACATGATTTGATGTCCTATAACTTAGTGTCATTAAGGACAAAAATTAAGGACTTTGATTAGAAAACTTAGAAAATTCATTGTGATTAGGATTGACATCCTCTTGACTTGAAATTTGAACCACTTAAACTTAGTGACATTCTCAGCCTTAGGGAAAATTTTCACTGGTTTTAGAAATCATTAAGGTCCTTAATTAATTTTCCTAAGTTTAAGCCTTAATTAAGCCTTTAAATCTCCCCGAAAATGTAATAAATCCAATTTAAACCCAAAAATTATGTATAAACCCTCTAAGTAACCAGAATTCAATCCTTAACTCATGAAAATTGAAATCCCCTTGATTTGACAGCAATTTAAACCTTAATCTAATTTTAAGTGAAAATCAATATGTTATTAATATAATTAATTAATAATTATTTAAAACTCCAAAAAATTTCCCAAACACTTGGGAATCTCTCCTTGGGTCATTCCTGACCTTTGGAGCTGATTTCAAGGAGTTGGGATCTCATTTGGAGCAAAATCACAAAAGGCCCCTTTAATTAAACAATTTCGAAAATTCATTAAATACCTAAAACTTCAAATATTCATAACTAATTCAAGAAAAATCCAAATCATCCAAACTCACTTGCATTCAACTCATGATAGGGTCTAATATTTATTAAAAATATTAAATTCCAGAAATCTGTAATATTTCAAAAAGTCAACAAATCGGTCAACTCTAGGTCAAATCTAGTTCAAAACTTTAAACTTTCGTAATAAAATGTAGAAAAATCCAATCTCAACATACTTACTGTCTAACTGATCATAGTAAGGTCTAGTATTTTAATAAAATTCTAACATTCCAGAATTTGAACTTAATCAAAAAGTCAATTTTCAACCCCTTAATTAAATGATTAAAATATTCCAAAAATTCATAAATCTCAAAATCATCCTAAAATTCCAGAAAATGTTAACTTAATGTTTAAAACATTCAACAAACCTTTTAAAGCACAACAACCATCCTAAAGATGAAGTTTATTGGCTGGACTACTCCGGGCTGCGGGGCTAAGTGTCCTAAGGAGGCTGGTTCCTCGAGCCTGGTGGCACAACGCCACGAATGGATTCCAAGGGGTGTTAAACCTTAAGAATAGATTAATTATTAATTATTCAACCTTTTAAAACCTCTAATTTAATTACATTAATTTGGTTTATCGGCTGGACTACTCCGGGCTGCGGGGCTAAGTGTCCTAAGGAGGCTGGTTCCTCGAGCCTGGTGGCACAACGCCACGAATCGATTAATGGCAAACTTAAATGAATCAATTTTGAAAATCAGCAACCAAACATTTCTAATAAAATTCATTAATTCTTAAACCTTAATCAACCTAAAATATTTAATTATACCGGATACCGCTGGGTAACCCAGGCCTACGAGGCTATTAACTTAGCCCTAAGGAAGGTGAAATAAACTTCACGGCCTCGGTGTGAAACAAAGGTGATATCCAACAAATAATTAAGTAAGTCTTAAAATTAACCTTAAGCCATTAATATTTGAATTCAAACTTAAATCCCTTAAACCTTCCAACCAACCAAACTTAAAACAACTTTAATTAATAATCCTATTTAGGACATATCAAAACTATACGACCTACCTCACACACTTTAGATGTTGTGCTAGGATCACCGACTCTAGTTTTAGGATAGGCCGGTGTTTTACTTTTCCTGCTGTGTGCCGGATTTTCGTAGCTTTCA
This sequence comes from Dendrobium nobile, assembly GCA_022539455.1. Lineage (NCBI taxonomy): Eukaryota > Viridiplantae > Streptophyta > Magnoliopsida > Asparagales > Orchidaceae > Dendrobium > Dendrobium nobile. The sequence goes on from CM039726.1 coordinate 55,295,387, forward strand.
CTGCATGCTGTTTGCTAGTGTATAATTGTTATGTTTATTTACTTGCTTTCTGCACCCTGTATTTGATTGTGCGTTAGACCTACCCATAGGTTAGGAACGAAATATATATATATTTGTGCAATCTTATGCAGGTGGCCATGCTCATACAAGGAGCTAAAATAAAAAGGGGGCAGTCATAAAAAAATAAATAAATAATATAACTCTTTGCACAGGTACCTGCCGCGCTGAAAGACCCCCTTTTTAAATAAAAAGAGCATGGCCAAGTGTGGCTAAAAAGTGCATTTTAATTTTCTATATTATAACTGCTTGGGATTGAGTATATAATTGTTGATTATTAGGATAACCCTGCAGGATCGAGTCTAGATTTTTATTTTTAATTGAGATGTAAATTTGATTGTATAAAGGTTGTAATTGCTCAAAAATGATTTGAATTTGGGAAATTTGATCCAACTTGATTTCCAAAGAGGTGAAGACATCCCTAAAGGGGAGAGTCTTCTTCCATTTGGAAATCAAATTAGGATCTCCTTCAAATATCCAAAGAGGAAAGATAACACCCCGATTAAGGGGGAGTCTCTTTTCATTTGGGTACCCGGAACCGACGAATCAAGGTGTTCGTGAGAAGACGAAGAAATGGACAACGAGAGGAATCCCAAATTTCAAATTCATTTAATTTAGGATTAGAAATCCGGGTTGTAGTCAGTGGAGCCCGGCCACTTTACTTTACTGTCATTTCTGTGATGTAATAATAAGTGGCACTTGCCATATGGACATTCAATTTGATATATTTAATGTAGTTAATTCATTTAATTGATTGTGCATTAGAATTCCTGCCTTTTCTAGTCTTTTTATATGCATGCCGTCTTTGATTTAGTCTGGAATACGAATTTAGGCTCTTAGGGGTCTGTCAAAAAAAAATTCTTCTATTTTAATTAAATAAAAATTTTAAGATAAGATAGTAACTCTAAACGGTCCTAAGAAGTAAGCTCGGACTCGCCGAGGGTTTTTCATGCATACATATTATACTTTCTCAACCTTGTTAGGCATCTCCCCGCCTGCGGGTTCTGGCAGGCCACCTGACCTATGAGGGTGCCGATCTGTCAAGGGGATGTTATGCAATCTCTAGGATAAAACCTATTTTCTAAGCCAAAGATTTTTAAACTGCTACATACTAATTCTGCATTCAATCGAGTCAATTAGCATGCATCGCATTAGTAACAAATTTAAAAGAGTCTAATATTTAATTGCATCTATTTAGTCATCAAATACCCGACATAAGTTGAAGGGGTCAATTAAGGATTTGCTCTAGATGTCGACCCCATTTCTCTAAAATTTTCTAATTAATGTCCCTACCACTCTACAAAAAGACCAGATACATTTTTTTTTTAAAATCGTTTAGGTGGTTTAGCTGGCTCCCCAATCCAGGCCGGGGTAAGACCAGAATTGCATTGCACTAGCTAGGTTCGGGGTGCTAACTCTTAGTGCCCAATTTAGACTTAGGTTCTGAGGCTGGCTCGGGCCATAAGACCTCAACTTTCGGGAATTGAATCCCAAAATTCTAATAAAATTGATCACTCAAACCAAAAATTTTTCTTTCAATCAAATACAAGCCTAACACTTAGGATAGATTGGAGTGTTTTCTGAAGTAATTCAGAATCTCAAAACACTCCCTACTCCTCTTCCTTTGTCTTCGAAAATAAGTGTTCAATCTTGAACCAATCCCCCTTGAAAGTCAAACCTTAACTTCCTTTGATATTTAACTTTGAATTCTAAATAAAATTCATATCGCTATTTTAATCGAGAGTTTTCATAGGAAAATCTCTAATTTTCCTACGATGTAATTAACTACGAGGGCTTGTGCTCGTAGGAGATTTAGTAACTCAGATCTAATTTTTCAAAATAAACTTTTCAAATTCTCAATTAATTCTCTTTGGGAAAATCAAATAAAACGATCATTATCGTCATTTTCGAATGATCGATAATAATTGATACCTTCTTTCTTCGGATAGATATATCAATTATTATTGTAGTTCTGATTATGAGATTAATGATCTTCTATCTAAATTGTCATAGTCAGACAATCGATTGAGTTTCATTATGATCTTTCGGGATCATATGTTGTTTCCCCTTGAGTCTGACTACAATAATTTAGACAAGTTTAAAACTTTGAAATTCGAACCAATTAGGGAACGATATGTTCGTCTTTCGAGGCGATATGTTGTTCATAATAGAGTGTTCAATTTCAAAATTCCAAAATTTAATATTCCCAAAGAAAATTAATATATTTTCAAAACTATACATAATTAAATATTTTTCAATCAAAACACCCCACTGGTCTCTAATGATCAATTCAAACTTGTTGAGCCCAAACCCAACCACTGGTTTGACCTAGTTGACCAAGTCAACCTTGATTTACCAGATCAACCATTAACCCATCTTCATATTCAATCTAGCTTTGATTAAACCCTGAATCCATTCAAAGCCTCTTAACCACCTCTCCCACTAGTTTTAAAGTAAATGGCCATTTTTATCTAGTCAGTAGTTGACTTGGTCAATTTGACCCATGGCTAGTCAAATTTAGTCTATATAGCTCAATTAAATATGCTCAATCAATCCAACCTATTTAAATCTCTTCAAACCCTCAATCCCACTCCAATATGTAGTTTAAGTTTATTCAAACTCACTTTAAGTCAAACTTTGATGAGTTTGACCAAGTTAGTTCATTGGCCTTGGTCAAACCCCTTACTTTTGGTCAAGTCACCATCCATAATCAATCAAACTTGCTTTAAACCTTAAACTCACTTGATTTCTTGCCTGAACTCATTTCAATTATGGTTGAGTCAAAGCCTATTGAGTTTGACCAAGTCAACAAACTCATTATTATCGGTCAAACTCCATCATACAATACTTTATTAACTCTTATATTGACCCTAGTCTTTTGACTCCCTTTAAACTTGTTTCAAGCAGGTTCTCACACCTATCACCTTCGACCTCTCCATTCTTTGGCCAGTTGACTAGTCAAATCAATCAACTTAAGCTTAAAAGCCTTCCAAATGGTCAAACCCTCTCCCTCCTTTGAACCCTTCTCAAGTCTTCTGTTTGAGCCTTCCCAAATGGAGTCTAAAGCTCCCTTAGGAGCTCCTAAACTGAGCTAATAAGGGTTGGTTTATCCTAAAGTGGCAACTTGTGGTCCCCTCACCCATAGAAGCCACCAATCATAATGAGGCTTGACCCAACCTTTCCCCACCATTCCAACAACTTGGGACACTTTTCCTCCATCAATACAACAGACTTGATCAATCCAAGCCGTTGGTTTTAAACCTTAGGGATTAAACTAAGCAAAAGGGCTCATTCTTTGACTGATCAACTATCACCAAACCCTTAGCTAGCCTCTTGAGCGTCTTTATTCCTTTTCTCATTTTGTTTCACTCCTCCGAAAGTCTCTCGAACTTTCCCCAGCCAAAATCCACCAATCAAAGGCTGGCGACGGCGAGTTCTCCAGCTAACCGAGGCTAAACTCCGTCCAAGGTTAAAATCTTGAGATCCACTCATTTCTGACTGTTGTTTCTTCAGGGAAAAGATACAAGGATAGTCTACAAACTAATAAAAAAAACTCCCAAATATTTTGGTTAAATCGAGGTATAATGCCAACCATAGCTCAAACACCTTGGGTTAAAATAGCCTTATGAAAAGTTAATTTTAAACCAAATGGACACATCACCATAATGCTCTTCATTCCAGTAAGCTCTGTTTAAAATGTTATAGAAAATGATTAAATATTTTGAGAAAATGAGACAATTATCTTATTTTTATGGTTAACGTTAGTATACATACATTTGTACAGTTTTTTCCGTCATTGATCATTTGATCAATGGTTCTGATTCAGTCATTTTATAGTTCTGTTTGACGGCGAATCCCATCCTATGGCTTTATTTCTTGCTTGGCTCAATCCAGGCCATTGATTCAAATCGAAGAGGATCAAACGGCATCCGAGGTCTACTGACTCAAATTAGTGATGTGTCGGTCTGTCGCTGTGTCTCAAAATTAATTGCCACTTATTTCTGAATTAATGTTCGCGGTTTTGATCTAGCAGCCGGATGTTGCTGCGTGTCCCCTTCGTCGTCGCGGTTTTTTTTCGACGCTCTTGATTGTGCCACGTAACCCGCCGCTGCCTCAAATTGATTTTAATTAATAAAAATTAGTTTTAAATGTTATTTAATCACAAAATTTCCAAAAAATTATATAAAAATAAATATTAATCCAAAATTAATGTATAAATACTCATTTTTCTCAGGATTTTATCTTCTTTAATCTAAATAAAAAAATGAGTTATAGATTTTAACTAATTTTATTTAATTAATATAGGTTTTTAATTAATATTTTATTATTTTTAAACCCATTTTTTATTTTATTTTAAAGAAACTTATTTTAGAATATATCTAACTCTATTAATTTGTTATGATTATTTAAATAATATTTTAAGGTTATTTTGAATTTATAAATTTTAAGGACTCATGTTTCAATGTTTAATTCTTTTTGAAAAATCAATTTTGAATTATATTTTAAAATCACTTATATGCATTGTATGTGAATTTAGAATATTTTAAACAGAGTTTGCTTTGTATTATTTGGATTTATCAAGCCTAATGCAAGTATTATGGTAAGTAATGTTGCGTCCTGGAATATTCGCGGCGGTAGAGAAATATATGGTTTAACGTCTTAGCATTGTACGAAGATCCAGCACACAAGCACATAAGAGAGGGGGTGTAGCATTCATATGAGACACCAAAGTTTTTACGTGGAAAACCCCTGAAAAAGGGGGAAAAACCACGGGGCCTGGCCCGGTTTGAATGAATCCACTAGTATTTGTAGTCGATTACAAATGAGGCCCTTCCTTAGGAGAAGGCCTTGGATTGATGTAGCAAATGTATATCATATAGATTGCATTACATGGTAAGAGTTACATATACAGGTTTGTTTGGCCTAAAGGACCGTAGTCAGCAGGAGACCGTAGTCGGCCGGAGACCGTAGTCGGCAGGAGACCGTAGTCGGCAGGAGACCGTAGTCGGCCGGAGACCGTAGTCGGCCGGAGACCGTAGTCGGCCGGAGACCGTAGTCGGCAGGAGACCGTAGTCGGCCGGAGACCGTAGTCGGCCGGAGACCGTAGTCGGCCGGAGACCGTAGTCGGCTGGAGACCGCTGTCTGGTGATGGAGGTCGGACGGACCGTAGTCGGCCGGAGACCGCTGTCTGGTGATAGAGGTCGGACGGACCGTATTAGGCGACAGTGGTCAGAAGGACCGTAGGCGGTAGGAGATAAGGAGTCAGGTGTTAGTCCCAGTGTCACTTGGAAGATCGGATGTTGATGGTCTGGCCTTGAGTAGGACGTCGGGTCTTAAGCAGGACGTCAGGTCTTCAGCAGGACGTCGGGTCTTCAGCAGGACGTCAGGACTTAACGTCGGGCCTTGAACAAGACGTCGGGTCTTTGGCAGAAAGTAGGGACTGAGTATCAGGCCTTGAACAAGACGTCGGGTCTTTGGCAGGATGTAGGGATTGAGTGTCGGGCCTTGAACAAGACGTCAGGTCTTTGGCAGGACGTCGGGGATGAACGTCGGGCCTTAAGGTGGTGGTCCGGCGAGGTTTTCTGGTGGTCCGGCAAAGTTCCTGCGGTGGTCCGACGGTGGTCCGACGAGATTCCTGCGGTGGTCCGGCGGTGGTCCGGCGAGGTTCTGCGGTGGTCCGGCGGTGGTCCGGCGGCTGTCGAGGAGGAACTCCTTCCTTCTCTTCTCTTCTTCTCTCTCTTGCTTGGGTCCCCTCTTATGAGAAATGAGGGCTCTATTTATAGATTTTCTGGAGTGGCATGGCCCGTAAATAGGCATGAGATCAGGGGCGAATAGGGAGTGGTCAAATAGACGGCCGATATTGAATCCTATGATCATGCACCGTTCGTTGGGCATTTGGAGGCCTTAATGATGTCGGAATTTAGTGATCTTGGGCTCGTTGGATTTGTCTCGTCGAGCCGTTCGATTCAAGTATAAGCTAGTCAAAATCAAAGACCGTTTGGTAACTCAAATTGTGGTTTGAACCTTCCGACAGCGCTTTGAACCCTTGATTCGGACTCATTTGGGCTCGGATTGGGTCGATCTTGGTGTCGTTGGGTTCGTATTTCCGAGACGCTCAGTTTGACTATAAGCTCGTTGAAATCGGAGTTCGGATGCTCCCGAATTTAATTTTTGAAATCTCCAACTAGCTTTTGCCTCGAGATTCGTGTCCGATCAAGCTAATTTTGTGATGATGTATCAGTTGCCCCCCTATTTTCGGACGTCGATGCTCCAGGAGTCCGAAAATATAAGTGTCAAAAATTTGCATTGGTCGAAATGCCAAAAAATGCCTTTCGAAAATTAATGGCTTGCTCGAACTTGCTCATAGAGGCCCCGTTGAGCTTCGAAAGTATCAAAATCGAGTACGGAACATCGAAAAACATGTCCGGGGACCCCAAAAACGCCCGATTTGCCATTTTCGGGATGAAATTCGGTCCCGGAATGGACCGGCCGGCCGAACGGCCGATTCCGGCCGGCCGCCGCCGCTGAATGCCGCCGGCCGCCGCCGGCCGCGCCGGCAACGAGAACCGCGCGCCCTAGTGTTCGGGCGCGGTCGAACCAAGCTCCGCGGGCTGCATTTCCCGCTCCGCGGGCCGCTCCGTGGCCAGCCCGGCCCACTCCGCGGGCCGCTCCGCGGCCAGCCCGGCCTACTCCGTGGGCCACTCCGCGGCATGCCTAGCCCGCTCCGCGGGAGCTTCCGTGGTCAGCTCTGGCCGCTCCGCGGCATCCAGCCGCCGGCCAGCTGCTGGCCGGAATTCCTGGCCGTGAATGGCACCCGATTCGCATGAATAAGCCACGGATTCAAGCGCTGTTTGCGCCGTTTCGACGGCGGCGAGGTGCCCGTTCAGTCCACCGCCTTAAGTGGGTCCCACTCCCTTTAAAAAATAATTTTTTATTCATTTTTTGGCAGAAAAAATTCCTAAAAAATCTCAAAAAATTCTGAAAAAATTCAGAAAAATTTAGAAAATTTCAGAAAATCAGAAAATCTAGAATTTTCCTTTCTCTCTCTTAAAAAACTATAAATAGGCCCTTCAATCATTAAGAAAATTCATCCCTTTGCTCTTCTTCTTCTTTTTTCTCTTCTCCCTCTGTCCTTTCTATTGAGGCCTTCCCTCGATTTTTCGAGGTCCCTCTCTTGGCAAGGAAGTCTGGAGATTTCCCCTCCTTCTCTTCTCCCTCTGTCCTTTCTATTGAGGCCTTCCCTCGATTTTTCGAGATCCCTCTCTTGGCAAGGAAGTCCGGAGATTTCCCCTCCTTCTCTTCTCCCTTTTTTCTTTGAGAGATCTTGTGGAGTTCCGATGTTTGGTGGTTGGCAATGGAGGTCGGATAGACCGTTGTAAGGAGGGAGGTTGAAATGACTGGCATACTTCCAGCATCGGTGAGAAGTATGATGATAGGCAGGAATTCAACGTCGGGTAGTCTTACAGCGTCGGCTGAAGACCGACGAAAGTCTATTAACTGGTAGAAGCCCGACATCTGGTAGAAGTACGAAGTCGTGTAGAGGTGCAGCGCCAGGTACAAGACCGATGAAAGTTCGTCGACGGGCAAAAGTCTGACGACGGTTAGTAGTCTGATAGCAAGCAGAAGCCCGTAGTCGGGTAGAAGTACGGCCTTGGGCAGAAGATCGATGAATATTCGTCGACGAGCAGAAGTCCGACGACGAGTAGAAGTCCCCTGACTAGCAGAAGTCCGACGACAGGGAGAAGTACGACGTCATGTAGAAGCACGTCCTCGGGCAGAAGACCGATGAAAGTTCGTCGACGGGCATAAGTCCGACGACGAGTAGAAGTCCACTGACGAGAAGAAGTTCGACGACAAGGAGAAGTCCGACGTCGTGTAGAAGTACGGCCTCGGGCAGAAGACCAATGAAAGTTCATCGACAGGCATAAATCCGACGACGAGTAGAAGTCCGCTGACGAACAGAAGTTCGACGACAAGGAGAAGTCCGACGTCGTGTAGAAGTACGGCCTCAAGCAGAAGACCGATGAAAGTTCATCGATGGGCATAAGTCTGATGACGAGTAGAAGTCTGCTAACGAGCAGAAGTTTGACGACAAGGAGAAGTCCGACGTCGTGTAGAAGTACGGCCTCGGGCAGAAGACTGATGAAAGTTCATCGACGGGCATAAGTCCAACGATGAGTAGAAGTCTGCTGATGAGCAGAAGTTTGACGACAAGGAGAAGTCCAACGTCGTGTAGGAGTACGACCTCGGGAAGAAGACCGATGAAAGTTCGTCGATGGGCATAAGTCCGACGACGAGTATAAGTCCGCTGACGAGCAGAAGTCTGACGACAAGCAGAAGTCTGACGTCGGGTAGAAGTACTGTCAGGCAGAAGATCGACGAAAGTTCATCGACAGACAGAAGTCCGACGAAGGGTATTAGTCCGACGACAGGAAGAATTCTGGCGTAAGGTATTAGTCCGTCGAAACTCCTGTAAGGCAAAAATTCAGTGACAGGAAGAAATTTAAAATCGTGTAGAAATTTAACTTTGTGAAGAAGTCAGATAGAAGTCCATTGACGACATTCTGGCGATGTTAACCAAGGATGTGAGACCTTTCCGAGGTTGTATGCCGGAGCCCTGCTCGACGACGTTAACCTGTGTGGAAGAGGTCGGGAGAATCCACCAAGGATGTGAGACCTTTCCAAGGTTGTATGTCGGAGCCTTTGCTCGACGACATTAACCTGTGTGGAAGAGGTCGGGAGAATCCACCAAGGATGTGAGACCTTTCCGAGGTTGTATGCCGGAGCCCTGCTCGATGACGTTAACCTGTGTGGAAGAGGTCAGGAGAATCCACCAAGGATGTAAGACCTTTCTGAGGTTATATGTCGGAGCCTTTGCTCGACGATGTTAACCTGTGTGGAAGAGGTCGGGAGTATCCACCAAGGATGTAGGACCTTTCCGAGGTTGTATGTCGGAGCCTTTGCTCGACGACGTTAACCTGTGTGGAAGAGGTCGGGAGTATCCACCAAGGATGTAGGACCTTTCCGAGGTTGTATGTCGGAGCCTTTGCTCGACGACGTTAACTTGTGTGGAAGAGGTCGGGAGTATCCACCAAGGATGTAGGACCTTTCCGAGGTTGTATGTCGGAGCCTTTACTCGACGACATTAACCTGTGTGGAAGAGGTCGGGAGTATCCACCAAGGATGTAGGACCTTTCCGAGGTTGTATGTCGGAGCCTTTTCTCGACGACGTTAACCTGTGTGAAAGAGGCCGGGAGAATCCACCAAGGATGTAGGACCTTTCCGAGGTTGTATGTCGGAGCCTTTGCTCGACGATGTTAACCTGTGTGGAAGAGGTCGGGAGAATCCACCAAGGATGTGAGACCTTTCCGAGGTTGTATGTCGGAGCCTTTGCTCGACGATGTTAACATGTATTGGATCCACCAATGATGTAAGACCTATCCGAGGTTGCATGTCAGAGCCTTTGCTTGACGATGTTAACCTGTATGGAAGAGGTCGGGAGAATCCGCCAAGGATGTAAGACCTTTCTGAGGTTGTATGTCGGAGCTTTTGCTCGACGACGTTAACCTGTGTGGAAGAGGTCGGGAGAATCCACCAAGGATGTAAGACCTATCCGAGGTTGTATGTCGGAGCCCTGCTCGACGAAGTTAACCTGTGTGGAAGAGGTCGGGAGAATCCACCAAGGATGTAAGACCTATCCGAGGTTGTATGTCGGAGCCCTCTCGACGACGTTAACCTGTATGGAAGAGGTCGGGAGAATCCACCAAGGATGTAATACCTTTCCGAGGTTGTATATCAGAGCCTTTGCTCGACGACGTTAACCTGTGTGGAAGAGGTCGAGAGAATCCACCAAGGATGTGAAACCTTTCCGAGGTTGTATGTCGGAGCCTTTGCTCGACGACGTTAACCTGTGTGGAAGAGGTCAAATCGAATCCCCCTGGGATTGATTTTGCTTTGATTAGGAGGGGGCGAACGCCGCGTATATCCCGAATCAAAGGTGAAGAATGGTCTATCTTTAGAATGTTACTGCCTTTTTGAGGTTGAGATTAAGACTTTGTCCAAGGAGTAGAAGCCCAGTAGGGGACTGTATAAGGCTTGTAATTGATTGGAAGTATCCTTACATTTGCTCGGATATTCCTGAAATATCAACTTGACGTTGAAGATATTAGAGGATCTATTTGACCATGGTTTGAGTCAAAGTTGCCCCCCAGTCCGCATCTGCTTCTTATGATATTGATGTTATGTGAACTTTTGGGATTGGAGCAAAAGTTGCCCCCCAGTCGGGAACCACGATTCCCACAGACGGCGCCAAACTGTTGCGTCCTGGAATATCCGCGGCGGTAGAGAAATATATGGTTTAACGTCTTAGCATTGTACGAAGATCCAGCACACAAGCAGATAAGAGAGGGGGTGTAGCATTCATATGAGACACCAAAGTTTTTACGTGGAAAACCCCTGAAAAAGGGGGAAAAACCACGGGGCCTGGCCCGGTTTGAATGAATCCACTAGTATTTGTAGTCGATTACAAATGAGGCCCTTCCTTAGGAGAAGGCCTTGGATTGATGTAGCAAATGTATATCATATAGATTGCATTACATGGTAAGAGTTACATATACAGGTTTGTTTGGCCTAAAGGACCGTAGTCGGCAGGAGACCGTAGTCGGCCGGAGACCGTAGTCGGCAGGAGATCGTAGTCGGCTGGAGACCGTAGTCGGCCGGAGACCGTAGTCGGCCGGAGACCGTAGTCGGCCGGAGACCGTAGTTGGCCGGAGACCGTAGTCGGCCGGAGACCGTAGTCGGCCGGAGACCGTAGTCGGCCGGAGACCGTAGTCGGCCGGAGACCGTAGTCGGCCGGAGACCGTAGTCGGCCGGAGACCGTAGTCGGCCGGAGACCGCTGTCTGGTGATGGAGGTCGGACGGACCGTAGTCGGCCGGAGACCGCTGTCTGGTGATGGAGGTCGGACGGACCGTATTAGGCGACAGTTGTCAGAAGGACCGTAGGCGGTAGGAGATAAGGAGTCAGGTGTTAGTCCCATTGTCACTTGGAAGATCGGATGTTGATGGTCTGGCCTTGAGTAGGACGTCGGGTCTTAAGCAGGACATCAGGTCTTCAGCAGGACGTCGGGTCTTCAGCAGGACGTCGGGACTTAACGTCGGGCCTTGAACAAGACGTCGGGTCTTTGGCAGGAAGTAGGGACAGAGTGTCAGGCCTTGAACAAGACGTCGGGTCTTTGGCAGGATGTAGGGATTGAGTGTCGGGCCTTGAACAAGACGTCGGGTCTTTGGCAGGACGTCGGGGATGAACGTCGGGCCTTAAGGTGGTGGTCCGGCGAGGTTTTGTGGTGGTCCGGAGAGGTTCCTGCGGTGGTCCGGCGGTGGTCCGACGAGATTCCTGCGGTGGTCCGGCGAGGTTCTGCGGTGGTCCGGCGGCTGTCGAGGAGGAAATCCTTCCTTCTCTTCTCTTCTTCTCTCTCTTGCTTGGATCCCCTCTTATGAGAAATGAGGGTTCTATTTATAGATTTTCTGGAGTGGCATGGCCCGTAAATAGGCATGAGATCAGGGGCGAATAGGGAGTGGTCAAATGGACGGCTGATATTGAATCCTATGATCATGCACCGTTCGTTGGCCATTTGGAGGCCTTAATGATGTCGGAATTTAGTGATCTTGGGCTCGTTGGATTTGTCTCGTCGAGCCGTTCGATTCAAGTATAAGCTCGTCAAAATCAAAGACCGTTTGGTAACTCAAATTGTGGTTTGAACCTTCCGACAGCGCTTTGAACCCTTGATTCGGACTCATTTGGGCTCGGATTGGGTCGATCTTGGTGTCGTTGGGTTCGCATTTCCGAGACGCTCAGTTTGACTATAAGCTCGTTGAAATCGGAGTTTGGATGCTCCCGGATTTAATTTTTGAAGTCTCCAACTAGCTTTTGCCTCGAGATTCGTGTCCGATCAAGCTAATTTTGTGATGATGTATCAAGTATATATGTTGTCATAACATCATAAAAATGAGCATCATGTGGGGAAACTTGTCTTTGGGTGAATTTCCAAATGATTGAGCTATGTGTTAGCCCAATTGTTTGGGAATTCATCTGCTTATGTACACTTAGAATCAGGTCACATTCCTCTTCATGTTATGCATGGTGTGGCTGGTTGTGTACTTGTGTTAAGGGTTAGAGACTTCCAATTTATAAAACCCATGCAACTTAGTGACATTTAAGAACAAAACTTACAGGCAAAGTTTGGAACCTTAGAAAAATTATAGAAAATTAGCCATTCATTTAATAGGAACAAAATTTTGGAACCTTAAACATAGTGGCACTACCTACCCTAGGGTAGAAGACCACTGATTTTAAAAGCCATTTAACCAAAAATTTAATCAACCCCAAATTAATCCTTAATTAAGCTTTGAATTTCTAAAAATTATAATAAATTAAATTCAAATATAAAAAATACAAATAATATATCAAATTGATCAAAATTTAATCCCCTACCTAGAAAAATTAAAAGCCCCTTAACTGGATATCTAATTTGACCTTAATTTAATTATTAATGGAAACCAACAATTAATTTTTAATTAATTAAAAACTATTAAAAATTCCAAATAATTTTTAAACACTTGTAAACACCCCCATGGCTTACCCCTAACCCTTGGGAGTTATTCTATGAAGTTTGGAATGAGTTTGGATCAAAATATTTAAAACCTTCTTAATTAACCAATTTAAAAATTCATTTATTTAATCAAACTTTAAAAAATCATAAGTAATTCCAAAAAATTCCAAATTGACCAAACTCAAATCCATCAACTCTATTTAAAGTCTAATATTTATTGAAAAAATCAAACCACAAGAAATAAGTCAAAGTCAAAAAGTCAACTTTCTGGTCAATCATAGTTCAAATCTTGGTCAAAACTTCAAAAATTCACTTAGTGTAGAAAAATCTAATTCTAGCAAACTTAGAGTCTAATTACTTATCTTAGGGTATAATATTTAACAAAAATATTAAAATTTTAGAAATAACTTTAATTTTAAAAGTCAAATTTTACCCCATTAAATTTAATAAATTAAATAATTAAGTAAAAGTCTAGAAATATCTAACTAGCTTGATTAATAAAATCAATCAGCCAACCAGATCCCTGCATTGGGTGCCCACATCCACACCCACCCATGTACCCACCCATACCTAATGGGTATGGGTGGCTATGGGTATACCCATGGCCTCAAGGGTGGGTATGGGTGGTTTCTCAACATCTGGGGATAAAATTATTTACATTGATAATCACCGTATGTCATATATTATTCGTAATTCTCATTATACAAAGTGTAACACTGATCTGTGCTGCGACCACGATAAACTCTGATATGCGACTTAAAATTTTGTAGTCAAAACAAAGTATAACAAGCCTTAAGGCCATCAATATGTGGCAGACAGCGCTCAAAAAGGATGGAAGTGGGTGGGTGTGGGTGGGTACAGCATCCCAAAAGTCACCATGGGTGGGCGGGGGTGGGCGAAGCCTACCCACGCAGAGCGTGGGTACCTAATGGGTACCCAACTAGGACCCCGTGTATAGCTTTGCAACCAACCCCTTAATATACACCAAGCACTCTAAAGATGAAATTTTTTAGATGGACTACGCCTTGAGCTGTGGAGCTAAGTGTCCTAAGGAGGACTAGTTTCTTGAGCCCACTGTGATAATATCACGAATAGATTAAATGGAGTGTAAAACCTTAAAATTAAGTGGTTATTAATTAAATAACAAAATTAAATTTGCTAATTCAACTACATCAACCTGGTTTATAGGTTGGACTACCTTGAGGTGTCGGGCTAAGTGTCCTAAGGAGGTATTATTCCTCGTAGTGACGAAGGTAGAATTATTTATCTGCGGGGGCATAAATTTCTAATTTGAAAATTATCAACAAGCATTTTCATTCGAGTTTGAAATTGACATTAAGGTTTTAATTTGTTTTATTTTTTAACATAAGATTTTCATATCTAATTTAAATACAAAAATAATTAAAAAATATTTTATAATAAGCAATAAATATAAAAAAAAGCTACATCTTATTAATATAAAAATATATAAAAAATTATAATTAGCATATTTTAAGCTACTTAATTTAAATTTAAATATTGTAACATTTCTTTAGTGTAATTTGTTGGCTTTAATTATATAAATTTCCTATAAAAGAGAACTTAGATATTTTAAAATTATTAAAAAAATTTGATGAAATTTTTAATTTTAAAAAAACTTGGAATGTAAAAATAAATTATTAAAATGAGAAAATATATAAATAAAGAGAGAAATATAAAAAAAAGGTTTAAGATGGTCTAATAAAAATCAACAAAAAATAGTTAACCTCATAAAAGAGATAGTGAAGACTAAATAAAAAGGTTTAAAATCATTGCACCCTCATGGGACACTTAGCTCCACATAGCAAGTACAAAATAACAAAAGGCTGTTAATGGTAACCCAAAAAATGGCAAGAGAGAGAGAGAGAGAGAGAGAGAGAGAGAGAGAGAGGAGAGAGAGGTGGTGAAAAAAAATATTTCTACCAATGGTTGCTTGATTTTATAAGCAGAAAAAAAAATTTTTTTGCCCCCCTCTAGGGCCCCCCCACCCCTAAATTTGCCAATGGTTCCTCAAGCCCACTATAACAACACCATAAACCGGATGGTGGAAATTTTAATTCAACCCTAATCCTTAAAATCAACAACTAATTAATTTAATTAAAAATAATTAATTTATTAAATTTTGACTAATGAATTTAATTTAATCAAACTAGTTATCACTAGTAACTCGGGCCTACGAAGCTATTAGCTTAACCCTAAAGTATGTGAAATAAACTTCATAGCCCTAGTGTAAACAAATGTGGTAATCGTTTAATACTTAAAATACATTCTAAGAATCAACTTTAAAATACTAATACTTAAACTTAAATAAAACTTCTCTTTGACCTTCAACAAATCAAACACTAGACAACCTTAATAAATTACCCAATCTACGACATATCCAAACAACATAGTCTTCTACACACACTTTAGATGATTTGCTAGGAGAACCGACTCTAGATCTAGGCTAGACCAATGTTTTTTTTTCTCTGTTGTGTGCGAGTTTTTTATGGTTTTCACTGCATTTTGTTTCTTAAATTAATTGATTGATGTGATGGAAAATAAATTACCCTTAGGTTAGGAACAATCTAGATGCTCATAGGATTTTTTATAGGTGGTCACGCCCATATAGAACTAAGTCAAGGGGCAAAAATTAAGTGATTTAAATTAATATATTTTGTGCATGTGCAAAATGCCAAGTCCCCCTTAAAATTAAAAGAGCACGACCAAGTGTGACTGGAAATTTAATTTAATGCAAAAATATATAACTATTTGAGATGTTAATATTAATTACAACTGCTTAGGATAACTATGCATGTGATTTTGAATTTTCTTTTATTATTGAGATGTAATGTAATTTTATTAAGTTAATAGCTGTGAAAGTGAGTCTTTTAGTTAGGATACTACACCCAATTTGTAATCCAAAGATAAGAGAGCATCCCTTAGGGAAGAGACCTCTTCCATTTAGAGATCCAAGTTATGATGACCTTAATATCCAAAGGGAGAAAAAATAACCCTTCGGGGAGGAATTTTTTTTCAATTGGATATCCAGACCCGATAATTCCAAGGAGCTTATAGAAGGAGAGAAGACGAAGAAATGAAGACAAAGAGTATCCCACTCAAAGTAACTTGTGTCAATCCTAGGATTAGAATTCGAGTTGTTGTGAGTGATACTTGACCACTTTTAATTTCTGTAGATCTTGGGTTATAATTAAGTAGCACTTACCATATTGAAATTTTAATTTATTTAATTGATTTAATTGATTGATTTACTTTGATTGCGTAGTAAAGCTTGCCTTTTTTTCTAGTTTTTTTTCTTGTATATTGATTTTTTTAGATGTATATGGTCGGAGGCTCGAGCGGATATGAATAAAATATTTTATACTTAAATATAAATTAAAAATTCACTACAAGAAAATCATCTATCACTAACGGATTTTTTCGGAGAAAATTGATCATTTTCAAGCTGTTTTCATATTTACTGGTGATTTTTCGGCAAAAAAAATTCCACAAGTAAAACCCGCGTAGAAAAATAAATTATGGCTGCTTTTTCCAATGGAAAATAATTACGGCAGCTTTCTAGTGGAATTAAACCTTGGTAAATTAAAAAAAAATTCCGTTTTCTCACCTGGCAGCCGCTCCCGCGGCAACCTGCTCCCACGCCCGCGAGTGCCCGCCTGCGCCACCCTGCTCCCGTGCCAGCCAGCCTGGAAGCCCGCCTGCCCGTTCCCGTGACAACTCGCGCGTGGGAGCCCGCATGTGCCTAACCCGCCTAAAAGCCTGCTCTCCTGCCCCAGCCAGTCCTCTCCTGCGCCAGCCTGCCTGCTAGGTGATTCAAACCCAGGTGGGTTAAGGAAAATCCCAAACAACCAGCCGAATAGTTGAACATGTAAATACTTTTTAATAACAATTTTTTTTATATTTAAACTATATATTTACCCAAAATCTTTTTTTTGTCAAGTAGTATTTAATTATACTAATAAAAATGATACTAATTAATTTAATTATAAAAAAAGATAATTAATATAAAATAAAAATTAATATTTACTAATTAATTTAAAAATAAAAATTAATTAAATAGTTAATATTATTTTTAATCATTTTTATATCATTTAAATAGTTAAAATTTTAATCAATTTAATTATATTTTAAAAATTCAACCAAAAATTTTAAAAAATCACCGCAAATTTTCATCGAAAAAGTTGTCTTATTGTTTTTCGTTAGAAAACCGCTGGAAAGCAGCCGAAAATTCTGTCGTAAATGGGTGATTTTTCTGTAGTAATTTTAGGCTCATATAAAAGCTCTAACATTTTAAGAAGTAAGCTGGAGATTGACGAGAGTCTGCAAAAGCATATTGAAATTTTTCTCTTCATCGTAAGGCACCTCCCCGCTTGCAGGTTCTAATAGAGCACCTAGGCTATTAGGATGTAGATATGTTAAGAGGATATTGTGCAATCTCTAGAAATTTTTTTTTTTTTTAAAATGCTTCATATTCACTTTATGCATTCATCGAGTCAATCAGCATATATTGCATTAGAAATTAATTAAAAGTGTCTAAATTTTTAATTATATTTTCTCAAGCATCAATTACCTTACATAAGTCAAGGGGTCACTTAGGACCCTCTTTAGATGTCAGCTCTAGCTCCTCAAAATTTAATTAATTACACTCTTTCATTAAAGACCATATACATTATTTTTAAATCGCCTAGGTAGTCAGCCGGCTCCCCAATCCAGGCCGGGATAAGTCCAGAATTTGCGCTACATTAGCTAGCTAGGTTCGGGCTACTATCATTTAGTGCCCAATTTAGATTTAGGATCCAAGACATACTCAAAATCATAAGTCCCCACCCTCCGAGAATATAATCCCACCTTTATAATAAAATATCAACTTAAATTAAAAATTTCTCTTCAATCTAAAATTTGAAGTCCAACACATAGGATATAATAGTATGACTCAGAAATGTTTCAGAATCCTAAAGCATCTCCTACTTTTCTTCCTTTGACCTTTGAAAATAAATGTTTAAAGTTTGACCCAATCCTAGTTTAAATTTCTGCCTCACCTCCTTTGCTATCACTCTTCGAGAATATCCAAAATAAAATTTCTGTCATTATTTTAATCAACAGTTTTCATAAATTTTTTTGATTTCCTACGATGTAATTAACTATGAGGGCTTACGCTCGTAGAAGATTTAGAACCTAGATCAATTTTAAAAATCAATTAATATTCTTTGGGAAAACCAAAATCAACAACGATTAGTATTAACGTGTTCAAATGATTGATAATAAATTATATTCTCTTCTCTTGGGAAGACATATTATTTATTATCGTGTCTTTGAATATAAAATTAATGATACTTCATATAGATTATCATAGTCAGATGCTCGATTGAACATCATTTTGACCCCTTCAGGGTCATATGTAGTTCTCCCATGAATTTAACTACGATAATCATAATGAAACTCATAGTTTTATTATCAAACCCATTAAGAAATGATATATTCGCCTCATGAGGCAATATATCGTTCATAATGACGTGTTTGATTTCAGAACTGAAATTCTAAAATTAAATTTTCTCAAAGAAAATTAATTTTTCAAACTTCTTTTTCAAACTCAACTAAAACAAACAGGTTCTTTAAAGACTTGTAATTTTATATTTAAATTAACGTGTAGGCCCCTATGTGGATTTTAACAAAAAAAATTATTTTAATTAAATAATCAGATCATATTTCAAATGACTTTATTTTTCAATTATGAACATGCACTATTAAGAGGAAAATTCTGAGTAATGATATTTATTTGCATTTTGCATCAAATTCGGCTTCAAATCACTTATATTTGTGTTGAAATTAGTGCAAATATTGGATATTATATACAACACTGATCTCAGTGCAAATTCAAAGATTTTAAAGCTCATTATAAGACAAAATGCATAAGGATATTTTTAATGAACTTTTTCCTATTATGTGCATTGAATCAAATCAACTTTAGAATATGTAATTAATTATTTTCATGATAATTTTTTTACATATAAAATAGCAGAAAAATAATAATCATTGCATTAAATAAATATCCTAGCTATAGACAATCAACTATCCCATCAACCGAAAAAAGAAGAAAATTCTAATAAAATTTCTTTCAATCAATCAAGTTGAATTGGTTTTAGGATTACAAAAATTCACAAATAAAAAAAAAAGATTTGTAAATTATTGTGAATTATGATTTGGATCCAATAAAAATAAGCCTATGTAGAGGCTTAATTAATTCATTCACTTGCATGAAACTATGGTTAATTAAAAAAGAGAAAAGCACAATATCTTATAAATTTAAATTAATTTATACAACATTTACTATGTTTAATCACTAATCATGTTTTATTATTTAAAAATTGTAAAATGATATATCCCTTCCTATCTATGAGAAAAAAATTAAAAGATCAAAACAGTAATAAAATCAAATCTTCCTTATCATAGAAAAGCTTCTTAAAGAATCTAACTACTCTCCCTTTCTCTTACACCAACTAAACCATGCAGATTAATATGAAATTCAAGAACACTAATATAAATATTAAAAAAAACAAAATTATTCAAAATAAAACCTAAATAAAAATTATAAGAAGAATCATAAATCAAGCTCACATGGGAAAATAGGAGCTTCAAATGCATGGATCTCTCCAAATATTGTATCATCTCCCTCAACAAAGCTTCCATCGTCGTTGCACTCGAAGTAAGTCTGTATGTCATCGGGAAAGCTACATCGAGATGATGGTTTGTCTTCAGATTCAGGCGGAGAAGCTGGTGGTTCGGTCGTTATCGTTCTCTTGAGCATGTCTTCGAATTTTGATGGTTGAAATAGGAAGCCAAGGTCTGTGGAAGATGATGTTGCTTGATCTTGCTGTTGCTCTTGTTTTTCTTGTTGGTGGAAGTTCAAGTTTGTTTCATAATTTGAGCGTTTGTTTCCTTCTGAGTTGGGGCGAAGAAAGTCGACATAGCGACTAAGATCAAAATTAGTCACCGCACTAAGACCGCGATATTCGATTGCTGCCATATCATACGCAGCTGCTGCCTCTTCTTGCGTCGCTGTATAAATTGATCATAAAATTTTAAAAAAAATTGCTAACTAAAAATCTATTTGAAATAATTAATTTAATTTTAATAAATCTACTCTAACTGATAAATCATAAAATATATTACTCGCATTCAGGACTTCTAAAAAAATATCTTCTCCTTCATCTATTAGGCTAAAAGTTCTTTTTCCTTGATGGCAATATCATAAAATATATGAGACAACCGCCCTACTACTTAATTCTACAGTAATAGAATAATCCCACTCTTTTTTTATAATTTTTTAAATTTAAAATCACAACATTAATAATTCAAAATTATGTAAAAAAACTATTTATGAGTCAACATTCATGATAATTCTGAAAAAAATAATAATATTTGATATTTAGTCAAAAATCTTGCACATTAAATTAGGTATTAATAGGGACATGTGCAATATTTTTGACAAATGCCTCACTCACCATTTTCCATCCCAATTTAATTAATTACTATCCCTTTTTTTTTCTCCCCTACTGTAAAAATTTATTGCCATAGGACTCTGACAATTCACATGATCAAAATTGGTGCTTATGGTTAGTACAAAATAAAGGGGAAATTTTTAATTAACAAAATTAAATTATTTATAATTAGTTGATTTTGATGAAGTAATGAGTTAAATTTGAGTTAGTTGGGACTCATAAATTAATTTATATAAAAAAATGATATATAATATATTTAAAATATGAAAATATACAATTGAAATATGATATTGCTAAAAATAGTTAAAAATTCTCTTTTTTTTTTCTTATCTTAATTTATTTATCCATTTCTCGTTATTTTAAAAAAATTTCAATTATGTTTCGCTCTTTCTTAATAAATGAGATAACGTGTGACGAATTGATTCGATCAAATTCTATAGAATCGAGCTTGAGCTGAAACCCTAATTTGTTTAACTAATCATATTCAATCTTAAGGCAGTGATAGCTTAGTTTTGATTGAACCCATTTACACCCTAATTCTACAAATAATAAGTATATATACAATCTTATGCAAAAACTATCATTTGGGAAGGAGCACAATGATAGAGAAATACTATCTCTTTGTTTATCAATATTATTGCTTGATACCCCCTTTGAAAATATTTGCAATTAAATTTACATCATCCCATTATATATTTAATCAAATTCATATAAAATTCTAATTGTATGTATTTTTCTTCTTTGATTTGCATATTAAAAATAAGACATTTTATGTTCAAATAAAATATTTTGGCCAAAGTTTAAAAAATAGAAATTTACAAAAGGAAATATTAAATGCAACATAAAATAAGATAAAAGGAGATGATAACATATTTGTGAGTGAAGATTTTTTATATTTTGTAAAATACTATATATTTTATAAAATATTTTATTTATTGATACACATAAGAAGAGGAGTCTGGCAAAAAAATTATAGAGTGCGGCATCTTAGCCCCTTCGATAGCCCAAATCTAATCACGCACAATTACATCAAAATTTTTTGCAGAATATTCTTAAAAAAATAGTCAAAATGAATCTAAAAAAATAAATTTATTTTAAAATAATATGTCATTTGAAAATTTATATTTATTTTTTAAATAATTTTAATAAAAAAGTAATTATATATTTTTTTTTTCATATTCATTTGAGATGAGAGTGATTTGACAGAAGAAGTGCAATTAAGTGGGAAAAATAATTGGGGGGTTGGGTGCACTTTTTATCTTGAATTTATTAGTTTTTATACCCTTATAAGCTATAACACTGTGGAGGTTATTTAGTAGCCGTTGGAAGTTGGTGCGCCGCTACACCTTCAATCTGTCCCTGGTTGGAGGAGAATTAAGTACATTGGTAATTAAGTGGGCCCTATATGACCTATATGGGTTATCGTGTCAAGATGTGAACGGCTTCTCTTGATTTGATGCCTCGTTTGTTGCGATGTTGCCATGGGTGGATGTTAAAAAAAAAATTATTATCAATTATAAGATTTAATTTTAATTATTATTTTTATTAAATATTAATGTAAATATAATTAAAATATGAAATAAAAAAGTTTATGAAGTTCTTAATGTATATATCATAATGATAGAATTGTAATAAAATTTTAACAATTATAAAATTTTGTAAATTTTATTTTTAATTTCATTTAAAAGTTTAATAAAATTCATAAAAAGAAGGGTTAGATTGCAAATTTATGAAGTTCTTAATGATTACTCCCACCTGATTTTCCGGTTACTTATGTTAAAACGACAAGTATGAGGTGCTTAATGATTTTAGAGTGTTGTCTTATCATATTAAAGGAATGATTTGTAAATTATTTTTCAAGATATATTGTCTGAAAAATATTATTTCATAATAAAAAATGTAATAATAATATTATTATTATATTTAATAAATTATCTTTTTTATAACTACTTCCATATTATTTTTTGTTCTTTTTTTAAGTCTATTTACAACAATTTTATCTTAATTGAGCATCTCCAAATGGTAATAATTTTATTCTATTATCTTGAAAGACAATAATAATAATAATATATTTAGTTTAATATTTATATATTTAAATATTGATTAATCATTTTCATATTTTTTGATAAAATAATTAGAAAATTACTAATTACAGTCCAAATGGTATGAAATAGTTGAAGCTGTTATGCTGAAAATGAAGATAATAATTTCATATGATTGAAGTTTGAACTATTCTTTGGATATTTTAATGATTAAGGCTTCGTCGGAATAGTTTTTTTATTATTTTCTAAAGCATTTTTTTAGCAAAAATTTCTAATTCAAAAAAAAAATGTACTAAAAGTTGTTTTAAAGAACAATAAAAAAAAGTCCCAAATGAAAACTAAATCATAAACTAATTATTGGTATTATAAAATTTTAACAATTTAAATTTTTTTAATATTTTATGATGGCATATACGTAAATAAAAAATTCTCTTAATTATTTTATTACTATTTTTTTAATTAGAGAGAAGCTAGCATCATTCATGCATGGATGGCTCTTACCCAAAGTCCATGCAATTTATTTATTGCCTATTTAGATTCCACTTGGACATTACCAATATTTGCTTACCAGGTCCACCTCAATTTAAAAAAATAAAATTATATTAACATTTTTAATTAATTAAGATAATATTATAATTATGTTAACTTAATAGAAGGATTTTAGTTGATATTAAGTGATTATTCTTTTCTAATCCTTCCAAGAAAGTCGCTTTAAATGACAGATAATAATTTTTTTCTAATCAATTATTAATTAATTTAGCTTCCATTTGGCAAAAATAAGCACGTTGCTGTGGTATAATTAGATCCAAATTAAACAACTGGAATGGGAATAAAATCAATTTAAATATTAAGAAAAATGAAAATATATATCATGATTTAAATTTTTTTAGGGGGCATTTTATCTATTTTTAGTAAACAACCATTTGTTTATAAGAAATCAAATAATATGAATTTTTTTATTTGCGAAATTATTATATTTGTTAATTTCTGATTTAGTTTTTATGATATTTTTTGTATTGATTAGTTGCAATGTCTTTTTTTTTTTCTTTTATAGATTTTATGATAATTTTTTCCATTAATTTCTACAAAATTTTAATAAATGGATTTTTATTTTTTTATTTTGTTGGCAAGTATATTAGAAGAAATTTTGTTTTATCTTCTATAATAATTGCTATGCAGATTATAAATAAATATATAATATTTTCTCATAAATTTATAACAAATAATTTCATTATTTTTGTATTTTACAAAAATTTATTTATGCCATGATTAAAATTGCAAAATTCAATTCTAAAAATTAGTATTTGCATTAAAGAATTATTTTAGCACATTTTTTGAAAAATTAGGTTGGAATATTTTGACTCAATTTTTTTTTTAATTTTTAATAGTTGTAATGTTTATGTTTAGTGTGTTCTTAATGTAATGCACTGAATTAAAATAATTATGTCAATTATTTCAATATAATAATTTTTGCCAACATAAACTTAAAAATTATTGAATTTGCTTTGAGATTAGTGCAATATCAAATTTTTATATATAATGTTAATTTCAAAATAAATTTAATAATTCTAAAAATATTTTTGGTTATAAATTCTGTGAGGATACCCCTACACTCTATAATTTCAATGATGGGCATATGACACTTAAAACTATATTTTTTTAATAAATTAAATAATTTAATTTTCATAATTGTTATCATCAACAAAAAAAAAATTTTAAATTGAAATTTTTTTTATTAAAAAACTGATTTATAAAGTAGTAAAAAAATTATCCCAAATGAAACCTAAATCATAATCCTATGCCCTAATTACTTTAAAAATATCAAAAAAATAATTTCTTCAACAAAAAAAAATAAAGAAAATAGAAATAATGATAAATACCGTAAGTCCCAAGATATAAATATTTGTTGCCAAATACACGACCAATTCGAGCTTCCCATCTTCCATTATGATGATGCCTACAAAATATATAAAAACAAAAACATTTTTCATTAAAAGTAATAAAAAAATAGCATTTCATGCAATAATCTAAATTATTTTAATTAAAATAATGCTTATATTTAATAAGGAAAAAATAATAGCTTTAATTAATTATCATAACCAACGGAGGAAGATCCTTAGGCTGCCTACAATAAAGGAGCGAATCACATACAATTCCATCAGAATCGCAACAAACTTCTCCTCAAATGAATCACTCACCATTCAAATCTGATCTAACGGTGAGGAATGCATCAATAATAAATTTATTTTTTAAAAACTTTAACTGTCTGGATGAGCCATATTTATGCATGGAATTGTTCTTCTGATCTATACAAAGATAGCCACCCGAAATTTCAGCTTTTTTTTTAATGGTTTCTCTCTAATTTATTTCAGTAATATTAAAATAACTCACCTTGCTACTCCTCTATATTTAGACACTCCTCTTGAGAATCCACTGCTCTTCCTGTAAATCACATGAAATTTTAATTAATAATAATAATAATAATAATAATAAATTAATTAAATAGTTTATTTTTGTGTATTTTTATGATTTTTTACCTTCTTAGAGATCCAATATACTCTTCCTTGGATTGGCCTGCCATTGCTTTCAGCTCTTCTTGATAGTTTAGCAGCTGAAATTTTCAGAAAATAGAAGAGAAATAAATAAAAGAGAATATAATAAGAATAAAAAGATAAATAAATAAAAATAAAATAGAAATTACAGGAAAATTCAGGGTGGTCTCTTGGCCCCAGTACTTCAATGCAGCTAAATCATAAGCTCTTGCTGCTGCTGCTTCATCATCATATGCTCCTATATATTTTCACAAAATTAAACAAAAAATAAAAATAAAAAATTCAACCCAAAAAAAAAAAAATTTACTGTTCAAACTCACCAAGATAAACTGCAATGCGTTTGAATTCCATGCACAGAAGAAAAACAGCAGAGAAACAAAAAAAATTAAAACAAAATTGCCTTATAAAACTTGTAAAAAAAAATAAAAATATGAAAGAAAGAAGTAAATCAAGCAAGTTAGATTATGGATATAATATAAATCACCCTGTCTTCCTTTCTTGTTTTGGGATTCATTCCAGCAGTTCTTATCCCAGAGATGAGCTTCGTATCTTCCAGTCCACCTGTGCCTGAGAAGTCAGGAGCAAGAACAAATATAAGAAAAATTTTAAAAAGAATTGTGAAGAAGATCGAGATTTATGATCAGAGGAAAAACCTGGTTACACCGCGGTAAACTGAGCTTCTCTTAGAGGGAGTTTCTCTCGGCACGTTTTTCCTCGTCCTCTTCATCTTCTCAACGCCATTGTTGCTTTCTGATCTGGTAGTTTCATTGCTCTCATGATTTGACGCAGAGCTGTTCGGCTTCTTCTTCGCCATGGTTTTGTCACCACTGTGAAGAAGAGAAGGAGAGAGATATCTGGAAGAAGAAGAAGAAGAAGGGAGGGAGAGAGAGAGAGAGAGAGAGAGAGAGAGAGAGAGAGAGAGAGAGAGTCTTAAAAAGAGTGGAGAGATGGGCCGGCAAAGGATGGATTTTGTAAGCGAGCTAATGGGAAAAAAGATTTGCCGGCCTGAAAAAAAAAAACATTAAATATTTTGATAAAATTTGCACAGTATAAAAAAGTTAAAAACATAAATATTTAAATTTAGAAAATAAAAATGGATATTAAAATTTAATTTTAAAAAATTAAACATTTATTTGCCTTTCCTATGATATAAATTTTATTTGAATATTTTTTATTTTTTTTTATTTTTAATGAGTCATTTTTTCCCTCTTTAATTTATATTTTTATCTCTAAAGTTTCTCACTCAATGTTGTGCTTGGAGCCTTCTCTAATTAGAGGTGATGATTATAAATTTTAAAAAGAAAATCTAAGCATGTATCCTTAGATTTTAGCATTATAATACATGCTTTATTGTCCTTAGGTTTTCGCTGAGATTAGTGCAGCCCTGAAATTTTATATGTAGCACTAAACTCATAGCAAATCCAAAGACAATGAAGCCCAACCTAACATGGATTCCACCAATAATGAATATATTAGTTTCATAAAACAATGAAAATTATGATGTCTATAATTGTTTATTTATTTGTAATGTGACCTTTGTTTGGTTTGAAGGATTATATATAATGCATCATATATTAAGCTCACCTTGATGATCTTTGATGATATAACAATATTATTTTGTTCAATTTTTATTTAATAATGATTTATTATTTTAAGTTAAGGTTTTAATCATGTATTATTTAAAAAAAAAACATAAGTAAATATATATTAATTGGTCATTGTTTGTAATTTTTTTACTAATTATTTGAAAAGTTATTGTAGCAATATTTTGGTCATGAAGGATGTGACTATTATTTGTGATAAATTTTTTGATCATAATTGTTTAATGAATTAAAACAAAGTAGTTTTATTTAATCATATTTATTCATGAAATGATTCATGTATTATAATTTATGATATTTATATGTGTATTATCAAAAATTAAAAAATTAAAAAAAAAATCTAATGCTAGTTCTTATGCATTTATCATGAACCATTAAATTTGTAGGTGTTAACATAACAATCTAATGCTAGAAAATTATAAATTTCAGACCACTAGGTAAACTAATTTGAGAAGAGGGACTCTGAGAGTAAAGAAAGGTTTTTAGTGTAAATTCAAAAGGCTAGTTTGTCTAATGATTTGATGCAATTTTAATCATCAACAATAGTTATGATTGTAGTGAGCCAATATTGATGTTACGGAGCCATAATAGTAAGATCCCCTTTTTCAATAGTACACATCGAATGACTCTCTTGAGAATGGCTCTCAAAAATATCTCTCATGAGTTCCTATTAGGATTCTCCATTGAGAAGCTTTAATAATAGTCTCAACAGTCATCGATCCTCCTCCATCAAACCGAACAAACATATAAAGCTTAATTCCTTCTTAACATGCCTTTAACACAACTTTCAACGCAATTTATGAAGGATTCGATGAAATTCAACATAGCACACCACATGCAAATCACATAAATTTTTAATGCAAAGCACATTCATTATTGCATGACATGCATGTTCAACAAGCTATATGTATTTATTGTTGTGGTGTGCATCACAAATCCTCATCGACTCAATCGCCACTCTTTGAAGGACCTCAAGATATTAGAAAAGAAACGTTCATTTATTAGTTTTGTTTTAGGCACTTTTTGAGCACGTAATGTACACATAATATCCATCTCTCCTACATTAAAGTGTCACATGATCTACTTAATTTCCTTCATTGCTTTTATCTCTATATTGATATCTACATTTTTAAAATTTCAAAATACCACATAATGCTTGGATTTGCTTAACTCAAGTTGCATTTTGTTTAGTTTCATTTGTGATAGATTTTTGTCATTATTTTTTTGGTGCTTTCAATAAATTTTTGTGCTAAAAAGCTGTTTTTGAAAGTAGTAAGAAAGCTGTCCCAAATAAAGACTAAGGCTTCGTTTGGGACGGCTTTTTTACTGCTTTATAAAACGGAGTTTTAGTACAAAATTTTTTATTTTTGTGCTAAAACTCCGTTTTAAAAAGCCATAAAAAAGTCGTCTCAAACGAAGCCTAAATCATTCTTAGTCCATGTCATATATAATTGATTAAGTGCATGACCTTAGTAACTCCCTCCTCTAATCTAACCAAAATTAACGAGTAAATTAAACCTCCTCTAATCATGTTTTGATCTATTTTTCACATAGCAACCATACACCTCTCCTCTCCATCTCTCCAGTTAAACTAGTTGATGTTAATACTGAAATTAAGCATATAATTTAAAAATAAAAATTAAATTGGTTACAGTAGTCCCCGTTTGAATCGGCGACTGGTGCATATGTGGTGGAGCCAATCGCCACTTTAACAGAAGCTCATTCTGCACCCTTTCTCCTCGCCTGTGCTACCTTCATCCGTCTTCTCCCCTCTTCATATTTTCTCTCATTCGTATCTCACCAAAGACGAACATGCTCGTGCTCCAGTGGCTGAATTTTTCCAAGGCAGAAAAATGTTTGTTAATAATGATTTAATGGTAAACTATTGTATTAATTAGCTAGTTATAATTAACTTGAAAGCTATATTGTCTTGACATTTGATTCAATAATTGATTAGAAACAATCCTAGAAGACTGAAGTACTCCTCATATTCTATTTTTAATAAATTATCAGGCACTAATTCAATTACAAATTGTCCTTGAATATTTACTAAAATAAAGTATTTTGATTTTGAAATGATAGATCCTCCATGTATCACTACAGGAAAAGCAGAAATTTCTAGTGAAAATTAGGCCATTTTCGGCGGATTCCTTTTTCTGGCAGCTTTTCGGAGAAAAATTTTCCGCCGTAATAGTCACATAGGAAAAAATATTCAACAGTAGTTTTTCTGCCAAAATTTTTTGTTGGCTGATTTCTAGTAGCTTACCAATGGATTTGTGTTAAGGTATGACCGGCAGGGGAAGCGACGGGCGCGAACTAATTGCTGCCAAAAATTTTTGGCGAATTACCAGCGTCTGAATGTCAAAAAAACTGTTAGAATTTTTATGGTTGTTTTTTCCGTCGGTTCTTCATTCATTCCCTTATATCAAAGTTTTTCTACAGTTTTAATTTGGTCACCATAAACCTGTAGGACGAGCAAAAAAAAATTGAAAGCCTTTATTAGCCCACAAGCATATTCCACAATCGAAATATGCAGCAATTAATGAATATATATACAATAGAATTCATCATCATATAATATTGAAACTCAAAATATAAGAAAACAATTTAAAATATAAGTTTAACAACAACAAAACAAAATCGTTTGACATAAACAACTTCAAAACATTTACATTATTAAGATAAGTATTCCAAACAACTAGAATAATAATGTGTTTTGCAAAACACAGCAGTATGTTCTCCATCAAACAAAGACAATAACTTAAACATTAAACTCTCTAATTATGTTCCGTCTCCTCGCTCCCCTCTTATTCATACTCAAGCTGCTGATCATTTTTCTTTCTTCTTTGGGTTAGATATAATCGCAGCTCTACCTACATCTTAGTGTATTGTGTCAGTATGTTGGCACGTATCTATTTTATCTCATTGGTGAGAGCAGCAACCCTCTAACTAATGATATCATCAACTCCACCATTACTAAAAGATGCTGAGGTGTGATGTATTGCTCTCATATGCATACGCCTTCGAATTTGATCCATAAATCCTCCCCTTCTGTCTCCCTCCAACAGCCTCAGACCACATGTAGTACTCAAAGTACTACGTCGATCCTGAAGATGATCCCTCAGCAGTAGACGTCTGACCCTCCCGAAGTCATACAAAATCATCATGCAGAAACTAAATCCGTAGAAATTTGTTTCTATTTGCAATATGACTACTTAAAAATTGATACTCATATGAGCTTTTTTTTTCTTCTCATCAACCTACTGATCATCAGCTTGATGTTGGTGAGTACGTTTATGTAACTCCAATGGTATTGATTCCCAACCAAGAAATTCTTTTTGTAATAGAGAGCATTAATTGTTATAACAATATACATATTTTTATGAAATTAAAATAATCATTTACAAGTTGCCGTCTATGCTTAGTATGCGGCACTAAACCACCTGTGTGAAGAGAGCTTAAACCTCCACAGTCATATGCTCTATTGTGATTTTTTTGTTCTCTCAACTTGGTGAACTCATGGCTGACCTAAGCTTTAGTCAAATCATCCCACACGCTCTGTCCAAGCCATAAAGGATGTTCCCCAGTCTTTCTAATGTCTGTTAATATATCCTTAAGATGAGTATAACCTCTTCTTTTAAAATTAGTTACAATCATTGAAACATGTTCAGGCAATCATCTAAAATCTTTCTATATAATATTGACACAATAAATAATATTAATATAAAAAACAATCACAAATGTTAAGTAATATTAAATTTTAGACATGAAATTTTTTGAACCACATATCCCTAACTTGCTTTGAAATTTTCTTCCAAGATAAGTAAGAAGCATCATATCTACTTAGTATTATGTCTCAAATCTTGTGGGTGGCCTATTTGGCAAGATTAAACCTGCAAAAATTACAAATGATGTAACATATCAAATTTTAAATTTAATAATAAAATGAACTTACATATCACCATCAAATTCTATGTAGACACGCTTATACTCTATTGTTGTAGGCTCCTCATCTCTAACATTTGCTTCTGTCGATGGTCCACCCTGTTATGGCCAGATAAAAGGTGGTTAAAAGTATAACTGATGGTAAGGAGGATAGGGGTTGGTTGATGGACTAGTTTGAGAAGGTGGTGAGGGATAATATCGATATAATGGACTTGACTTTATTTGATATAGAAATGAAAATTGAGGAATATTAGAAATAGAAGATGAAAAGTATCCATAATGGGTGGTACTCCAACCATAGGTGGAACTATATTTCCTTAACCCTGCTCAATGGGGGATAATGGTGACTCCCTGATGTTGTCAGTCCTGCCACTAGTGGAACTGTCTTTCTCTGACCCTGCTCGCCCTATATAAACCTAGATGGTCCAGTGGTCAACTTCTTCCTATGACCAAATATTAATGTAATAGATCTACAAGGAGCCTCGTCACTTAAATTCATCTATAATAATAAAAAAAAGAAATTAGTAATTGCTCTGAGAACGTTGGGAAATTAGTAATTACTAAAATTCTAAAAAGTCTTTATAGAATGTCAGAACCACTTAATTTGGGTGGATCGAGGAGGTGACCTCTTAACTATGTTTCTGAGGAATGTATCCTTATTTCTTCTAAAGGGATGATCAAAAGGCAAGGACATACGATGATAGTTAAATCAAGTATTTTTTTTCCTCCATGTTTTAAGGTAAAAAACTTTGGTATTCTTCATGCAGTAAGGGCAAGTTAATTTTTCTGTTCTAGTCCAACTCGATAATGTATCGTAAGCTAGAAAATTACCAATGGTCCATAGCAATGCAGCTTATGAATAAAATTTTATTTGATTGAGATGTCATATGTGAGGGCATATTCTTCCCTTAAGAGCTTGAGGTCCTCAATTAATCTTTGCAAAAAATATCAATTTTTACTTTTGGATGATATGATCCTAATATTATAAGTTTCAAGAACATGTATGGAAAATTTATGCACATCTTTGGTGAAAGATTATACAACGTTAATATAACTAGCCAATAAGAGTAAAGTAAAGGTGCCAAACTATACGGAGTGAAACCATCAGTACATAATCACAATCGTATATTACGTGGCTCGGTAGAAAATGAAGCATGTGCCCAATCAAAGTGCTTACATTCTTTATCATATGATGGATGCGAATGAACATCATTGTGAGCTAATTTCTTCTTATGTATTCCCATATGACATGCTGAGCTCATTGATGCGTAGAGGCGTTGAAGTCTTAGAATAATTGGTAATTAAAATAATTGAGAACATAAAATATTTTTCTGTTAACAAAGTTGTTTTTCAACCTTAATACACTACATATATGATAGCAAACTTTTATTGTATTAACCTTATAATATAACACATAACATTTTATACAACAATCAATTTTTATAGCAGTTAGACTCAACTTTGATACTAATTTATTTGTTCAATACAAATATATGGGAATTAAATTATCCACTTGATTTATTTCATTAAGAAGATTAGCAGTCACTAAAGTGCTTCCATGGGATATTATATTCAATTTTCATACTAAGCATCTTAACTACAGCAAATAATTCTAAATGAGTTGTGTTGTAATAACTCATATTTTGACTTTGCTAAATTTTTTTCTAGAGTCATTATAACTTCAAATTACAAATCATCTTTGTCATAGTATTTTGATCAAAGTATTTTATTTATATAATATTTTTCATAATTTTTGGGCACCGATGAAATCATTAATAATTTGGTACCTATTGATATAAGTGAGAATTTCGAGACCGCTAGGTATTCGTTTTGCAAACCGATATCACCGATATTTTTAAATAAAATGATTTATTTTATAAATATTTTCTATAGCTTTTGAAGGCCTAAAATGATTTACTTAAAATTTATACTAAATATATTAATATTATATTATTATTTTATTATAATATCTAAAAGCATTATATAAAAACAATTTAATCCATTCGTTTGGCTCATATCGTGAAACAGAGAGCTTTTTAAGAAAATAAAGAGAGAAATGTGAGAGAAAGAGAAGAGAGAGAAATAAAAAATTTAGATTTGGAGGCTGTGGTGCAATTTTAGTCCGTTAACGTTGTTGAGAGATTTACTCGTCTCACTAAAAGGAACTTTTAGCCTATATTTGATTTCAAAGATTTTGTATTTTTGATATTCTTATGAACAAATTTGTGTTTCCGTTACTAAAAAATGCGAATAATTTTATATTGGTTCACTACAGGAAAATCACTTATTATCGGCGGAATTTTCCGGCTGCCAGTTTTCCGGCGGCTTTCCGGCGGTTTTTGACGGCTTATTCCCTACAAAATTTTCCGGCGGCTTTCCGACGGATTACCGGCGGCTTTCCGACGGCCAGTTTTCCCCGCAAAATTTTGCAACGGCTAATTTCCCGCAAAATTATCCCGCGGAATTTTCCGGCGGCTTTCTGACGGATTACCGGCGGCTTTCCGACGGATTACCGGCGGCTTTCCGACGGCTAATTTCCCCGCAAAATTTTGCGACGGCTAATTTCCCGCAGAAGTTTCCGGCGGCTTTCCGACGGATTACCGGCGGCGTTACTTAATTAGTTTATTTTAATTATCAATTAAAATAAAAATTTTAAATAAATAATGTTTAATTATAATATTCAGACTGTTTTAATATAAATAAAAAAATACTTACATTTAAACATTTTGGCGAATCGGCGCATTGGTCAGGCATCGCGGCGCAGGTGAGGAGGTCTACGGTTCGAATCTCAGCGAAGACAGACGCGGGAGCGGGCGAGTTGGCGCACTCGGGCTCGGGCTGGCTCACGCGCGCGGACCGGCGCACTCGGGCTCGGGCTGGCTCACGCGCGCGAACCGGTGCACTCGGGCTCGGTCTGGTCCGGCGCGACCCGCGGTCTGGCGCGACAGCCGGAGCGCGCGCGCTGGTGTGCCGACGGTATCGCGGGAGCGGCTGTAGGGGGTCGCCAGCAGCCGCCTGAATTTTTTTTTTTTTTTTATTCAACCGGCGGTTTGTGTCCGCCGGGAAGCCGCCGGCATCATTTGCCGCCGGAAAAAGCCGTCGGAAACTATTTTCCTACGCCGTTTTTACCGGCGGCAAGAAAGCCGCCGGAAAATTAAAAAACCGCCGGAAACTGCTCAAATTCCGCCGGAAAAAGCCGCCGGAAATGTGTGATTTTCCTGTAGTGGTTAAACTTTAACTGCATAACTTTTTATATGTTATAGAGATATGATTATGAGTATTTATTTGATATTTTTATTGGGTGATTTTAAAAATATAGTAATTTTTATTTATCCAAGAATTTATTTTGACATCTAAAAATAGTAGTGTAGTACAAAAAAGTCTTAAAATATCATTTTATATCATTCTTGATATTTTAGTAATTTTCTAATAATATGTATTTTTGCATAATAGGATTATTTGTTATCTACCGTTATGATATTTTGACACATTTTTAATTAAGCTCAATTATGCATTATTTGTTATAATGCATTAAAAATAAATATGGATATGTGATTGAAATTATGGTTATAGTACTGTGATACTACTGTGTGTAAAAGACAAGTAAAGACTGGTTGACCCGTTTGTTAGAAACTGATTGACCTGTACAGGATGGTGGGCTGATGAGATTTTCTTTAAATATTATAGTTTGGTGGTATCATCTACTTATTCAAGTGATACTATTTAGGAGTTATAATAAGATGATTATTATGCCGACGTGTAAAGAGTGACGACTCTTTTTACTGAAATTACGATTTACTGATACTAATATAATACTAAAAAATCGTAATATACAGGACTTCTTACTTGTTTAGTGCAACTACTAAAATACATATTTTTTAGGCATTGTTCTTATTATTATGTTGATTTATTATTACAGTATGAATTTACTGTACTTGCATTATTCTACTATTCGTAACTTATTATATATTATATAGAATATGATTATGAACATTTTGAGTATTTTTTAAAACTTTTATGATGGGTATTTTGGAATTTGTGCTATTTTAATTGAATATAAATTAATCTGGACATTGAAAAACAACGTTGTAGTTCAATAAATATCTTAAAATACTATATTACACATTTCTTTTTAATTTGATTACCTTTTGGCATTGTGAAAATTTGCTCAGTAGGAAGTTCAGTTATTATTGTTATACAATACTATGCAAGTCTGATATGTGTTTAGTTTTTCTTTAATTATTATAATTTTATGAAATATATGTCTACGAGATATATGCTTATATGATTGAAAAATATATGATGGGAGTTATAAGGTATCAGAATCCTATGAGATTCTATTTGTGTCAGAGAATATTCTGGTGCCTATAAGGCATGTTCTAGTGGCTATAAGCCATGTTCTGGTGCCTACGATCATGTTTTAGTGCTATGAGCGCAAAATGAATACATAAGGGGTCAGAATTCTTTGAGATTTTGTCTGGGATCGCGATATGAAATATAAATATGTTATATGATATAAATTATTTTATGTTTTATCTACTTATTATGTTGAATTGTTCAATATTATTAATTGATGAACTGTTGTAACTCACTGTTGATTGCTTGTGGTTTTCATGGTCTGGGAAAGGGAATGAGACTGTTAATTAGCAGTTTATATAGTCATGACTTGTTTACTTTTCATACTGTAGCTTTTGCCTGTAAACATAGTATATATATTGGTAAAATAAAAGAACCATTGTGGATGAGATTATTTTTAGTATTTTAATGTTTTAGTAGCTATGTTGTCTATAGTTTAATTTGAAATGAAATTGAAAAAGACTGAGCATTTCAAAACTGGATCTTGAGAATTATCTGTTATAGCTCAACACGAAAGGATCTATCCTGATCGTGTTGGGGTGTGACTGAACACTACATTATATCTCTTATAATCTACTATTGCGATTGCACTCACTATGTTATATCAATCTTTTAGCTTGTTGTATTATGATTTATGAAACCAAATTCACAACATATAATGTATACATACTTAACAAAGGAGATTAGACAAAAGCAAATACACAACTAGGTTTACATTAGTGCTATGCACATATTCAAGGTGTTTCAAACATCTGCAAATGCCCTAAGTATTATTTTAATTAAAATAGAGGTTATTTGGATTATAAAAATTAAATATTCAATTAAATTCTATGAAAGTATTTTTCTCACAATCCTTTTAAGTAAAGATAAATTTTTAGTGAAAATTTCATAGCATTTAGCCTTATGGATCACCCATAACATATATTTTAAGGAAATTATAGAATTAATTGGTTGTTCTAATCAAAACCATTGATTCATGTTAAAAACAAATCAATGGTCATGATTTCATCTCTAAGCTTAGAGAGTACATCTCTAAGCTTAGAGCCATACTCTAACTAAAGAATCAAGTTATCAATCTGATGTTGACGTGTTTGATTTAATCTCTAATTTCTTCCTACAAAGTTAGTGAAATATGGAGATTTTAATGGCTACTGCATCAGGAGGGAGAGCTCCATAAAAGGAGAAAGAAATGCATCAGGCCTTTTGAATGTGAGGAGAGTCAGCCCAATATTTGGACCCCTTCAATTTCCATTGAGGATGACCTTCTTGGGTTGCTTGGACGAGTGATATTAAAGTCTTTTACTGGCTGGTACTTTTGAGAGAAGGCGATCATTCTTGGCAGAGCCCTCATTGCTATGTTCGACTAGGTCCAAGTACTATAACCTATTAAGCACTTGTGAGACACCTAACAGATATGTACGAGCATACAAATACATTTCTTTTTTCATTGAATTTTATCATATCTGCCCTCACACCCGCGCACCGCGGTCAAGCCGGTCCTAGCGGATCTCGCCCGCAGGCCATAGTCACACCCGGGAGATGGCCTCGCCCCGCGCTAGTCTCGCCCTCGCCCCACATTCCCGCTACGCCAGCCGCTATGCAGCCCAACCTTGCAACCTTCGGGTACGCATTTTGCAAACGAGTCACAGGTCAGGTCGGGTCAACCCGGTAACCTGCGGGATCAGGTCCAAATTAGAAATCCTGACATATTTGTAAAACTGGGTTGGGTTCGGGTTGACCTGTTTAGACCCAGGTCAACTCGGGTTCGACCCGAACCCGACCCATCAACTCGTTTTAACACCCGTAATTTTAGGTTAATTAAGACAAACTCACACACACATTATATACGTAAGCATCGAACCCAATACCTCTCGATTAATAATTAAAGCTCCTAACTAACAGAACAAGATGAACTGCTAAATAAATTATTCTACGATAAACATTTTTTCCAACAATTGTCAACCTGATAACTATCGGCCCCTTCTGAAGAAGCCGTTGGGAATTAATTGGGGTTGATGCTTTAATTTTTAACTCTATTTTCGGTTTTACTAATCCAAGGCTGAAATTACAGCATTTGTATTACATAATATAACATTTCATAAAATAAAAGGATGATAATGATATGATATATTTACTATGAGTTGTGATACTAAATCAATCAACTACAAACATTACTAGAGTTCAGAACTCTTTGGACTCACCTCAATTCTTTTTCTTCAAAAATTAACATTCGGTTGAAATAATCATCCATTGACATTATTATTTTTTAATTTTCATTAAGAGTTTATAATTTGGGATTAATTATTTTAATAAATTATTTTTTCTGTAGAAATTACTTTTAAAATTTTATTTTTTATGTTTATAATTATAGAATTAGAAACTGACCATTTCTTTGTTATATATGTAAGCAAATAATTTTTGGATTTGATAGATATAAGACGTGGGAATGACAAGCCGCATTGTCCGTCAGAAATTCCGGAGGAAGAGATAACCAGTATGTCATTGGCAATTTTGTTGGCCTATATCTTCTTCTTCTTTTTTTTTTAAACAAAAAATTTTATTGCAACAAAAAGAAGATTACAACAAGCTAAGAAGCAGAATGAGAAAAGCTACAGAGGTACAAAAAGAACGGGGATTAAAC
This sequence comes from Dendrobium nobile, assembly GCA_022539455.1. NCBI lineage: Eukaryota > Viridiplantae > Streptophyta > Magnoliopsida > Asparagales > Orchidaceae > Dendrobium > Dendrobium nobile. The sequence goes on from CM039726.1 coordinate 55,332,706, forward strand.
CCATCAGGCTTAGCATTGGCAGAGGCTTCCAACCAATCCAAAGCCAGGCACGGGCCATCCAGTTTGGAGTAAGAGAGAGAGATCCGAAGCGAGCAAAAATCGCACCACCAATGGTTTCCACGAGCCATGGCTAAAGATAGGCGAGTCCTAGCCACATCATTGCCCATAAACCATAAATCATAGCCACAAAAATAAAACGAAGATCCAATAAACAACAAGCATAGAAAGATAAACCAAAAACCAACAAACCAATGCAGCCCACTGCCACAGCTCAAAAGAGACAATAAGCCTTGACTACTCATACAGAATGCACCACGTCAGCGATACTGAGCTACGATACCAGAGCTCCATACATGCACACTTGACTAATCAACCATGCAAAATCGCATGCTCTCGAAAAGCTACTTGACTACTCATATGTATGATGTCGTCAGGTTGCACCGACTCAACGCTGCACAAAGTCAAGTAATGCAAATGAGGCATTGCCTTATATTACTTTGTAATGTTTATTATTCACTATAAATGCTTAGTTGTAGGGGTGTCAATTCGGGTCAGCGGGTCGGGTTCAGGTCGAACCCGGAACTGACCCGGCACTGTTCGGGTCAACCCGAACCCGACCCGTTTTTAAAAACGGGTCAGGTTTCCAGACCCGAACCCGACCTGATTCAGTTCCGGGTCAACCCGACCCGACACGAATGACCCGAAGTTGACCTAAAATTGCTATTTTCGGGTCAAAATCGGGTCAATATTCGATTTTCATGTCAAAATCGGGTCAATCTCATGTTTTCAGGTCAAATATGAGTTTTCGTGTCACTTTCGGGTCAATTTCGGGTTACTGGGTCAACCCGAACCCAACCCGATTTTTAAAACGGGTTGATTTGCTCAACCCGAACCCGATCCGTTTAGGGTTCAGGTTGATCCGAACCCGAATTTTTTCGGGTCGGGTTCGGTCGTGTCAAAAATTGACACCCCTACTTAGTTGCTTACTCCTTTCAAATAAATTATTCTATAATGGTTTGAAAATTATCTTACCCATTGAGCCTAATTTTCAATTAATTAAAAAAAAAAGTATTAGGAATTTTCTAACAAAAGTTGAATATTTAATTCCTCATGTAATAATAAAATTCAAATTTGATATAAACATTTTGATATTGGAAAATATTTTAAATTTGACAAAGTCATGTAACTTATGACTTTTTCCACTAATTATTTGAATAATTAAATATTAGAAAAATAAAAATAATAATATTGAACAAGAAATTAATTAAATTTAGGTTTATAAATTATAATGCATGAAATGATAAAATATGGTAGGCCCATACATTATTTTCTAGCACTGCAAACATTGCTTTCTATTTTAATTGTACTTTTGTTAGATGTCCTCAAGAAATTTTTTTTTATCAATCTATCAGTTGACTCATTCTCAAAGTCAAAGTAAAAAAAAATGTTTATTTTTTAAATAAATTTTATGACAATTAGTAGAGATGATTAGAGGTTTTTACCAATATGTAAATGAAATGATGCTTTGCAAAGTCTATAAAGTTACCAATATAATTTTTTTAAATAATGAGGGACAAAATATAAAGTTAATATAAATAAATTTTAATGTCATAATCTTAATAATATTTTTAATCTTTTAATCAATTAAATTAATTAACACTATATACTATTAATATCTTGTACAAAGTTGCTAAAAAATAAATAAGTTATGAAATTTTATCTTTAACATTAAAGGGAAAAAAAAAAGGTTTGTAGTAATTCACAATAATATGGGAGCATGAAATTGGCTAAAACGATTTTTTTATCAGTGAAATTTTTGAAAATAAAATATTATAAAATTATTTTTAATACAATGGATTTGAAAATTTTGGTGTTAAATTTGATGAAAAAGAGATAAATTAAAGTTTCGGCGAATTCATTTTTTCCTTGACGGTTCATTTTTTATGCATTCTGAATTCGTTTATTTTTTATCGAATTCTAAAAAATATCACAGGATAACTCCACTATTATTGCTAGCTGCCACGCAGCATCACCGACCATTGGTTGTCACTATCATCAGGTTTTACATTACATTTATTTTACTTCAAACCAATAAAAAAAATGAAATTGTCTTCATTTATTTTACATGCATTGCTACACATTTCAATTTTTTTTAAATTAAAAAGTTTTATACTATAAATCTGATTTAGAAATCAATAAAAAAAGCATCCTAAATGAAGCCTTAGGCTTTCGTTGGGACAATTTTTTTTTTAAGAGCTTTCTACTACAAAAAATTCTTGTATTAGAAAATTTTATACTAAAAAATCGTTTTAAAAAGTAGTATGAAAGCTGTCCCAAATGAAGCCTTAGACTAATCAGTGTTGGGGATGTAATCATGGAGGAGATTATGAATAATCTCATAGAAGATATTGTTTGTCCCAAATCAAATAATATTTTAATACTGGACAATATTAAGTAAGTAAATATAATTGAAGAAAATTGCTAAGTTGTAGAAGTAGGTAGAGGTAAAATCCAATTTTAATTCTCCATGGTTTCTATGACTTAAACATTCTCTCTTTTATGAAACAAAAAGGCAAACGAGCCAAGAATGTCACTAAGGAATAGGGTTGTAAACGATTCAAGTTAAGCCTGAGTCATCCATGGCTTGAGTTCGATCTCAAGCTCAAGCTTTAGTCTGCGAGTTCGAACACGAGTTTTATTCTACGAGTATAAGCCTACTCATTTATAATAAAAGAGAAAAAATGATTATTATTCAAGTAATTATTATAATAAAATGACAAAATAATAATAATAAATCACTTAGTACGAAGAAATGAGATACAATTTAAAAAAAAATGAGAATTAGAATAAAGAATGACAACATAAATTGTAATTTGAATAAATTGTACAAAATCATGAATGTTAATTAAACAAGTTTCAAGTTAGCACAAGTAATTTGAATAAATTGTACAAAAAGCCATACAAATTGCTTTGGAGATGACAAAAAGGCCGGCTCTATTGGGGAGGAGGTTTCCCAAGCCACATCGCACGAAACCCAGTGCCCTTACAATCAGCACAGCACACAGATCCCTGCAACAAATACATTATTTACACTTTATACTAAATTTTGTGGACATTAAATTTTAAATTCAAATGTGGGTAATTCCAGCCATTCTTTCATATCAAAAGACCATTTCAGTAAATTATAAAATAAATTTTTTTTAAAATAAAATATACATATTTTTCTAAAAGTATTTAACATTTTACAATCCTTTATTTTTTCATATTTCTCTCTTCCTCATTCCCTTATTAGAAAGAAGATATAAAAGCAACCCACCGAGCTTAGCTGGGTTGCTAGGCGAATATGATCGAGAATCCCTCAACTCATGTTCGAATCCCCTCTCATGCGGCGCGATCCCTTAAGTGGGGAGAAAATAACTACGGGTCCCGCACCTATGGGCCTCGTTGCTGCTAGGCTAAATGAGGGATTAGTTACGCCGCCAAAAGCCTTCTAAGGAGGCTGGCGGCGGGAAGATACCTCCCTTCCATAAAAAAAAAAAGAGAGAGAGATAAAAGCAAAAGGAAAAAAAAACACTAATTTGATAGAAACAATCACTTATTGTCTCTATCACTCATTTGTCTACCAATTTATTTTTATATTTCTCTATTACCAAACGTGAAACATCTGACTAATATATTCTTTCTTTCTTTCTTTCTAGACAAAGACTTTACCTTCCCCGCACAAATCACGCAGCTAGTGTTTCTGGAAGGAACTTCGCAGAGCACGTTGTTGCCGATGACAAAAAAGCCAGTTCCCCCACACCATTTGCATTCAACACACCCTTTTGATGCACATGAAGAACAAGCAACAGGTCTTGGTTGCTGCAAGACAAATGAAGCAAATTATTATAGTTTATAATGAATACTTTGAAATAAATGAGGTTGAATGATAGGTAAAAGGAGGTGTTCCACCTGATTTGTTAAGAGTTCAGGTTATGTCTGTGTGGACAATGAGCACAAGAGAGCTAAGGGTCTATTTGGTATAGCTTTTCTCACTGTTTCATTCAAATGGATCCTAAGTATATTGGAGCATAGGCTCACAAGAGAGAGAGAGAGAGAGAGAGAGAGAGAGAGAGATTCCAACCACACAACAATGTCTCTATCTGCAATTGCATTTGAATATGCACTTTACAATTTATGTCAAATTGAGAAAATGTCTTAGTATCTCACATTTTCCAGGAATTGCATCATACTAATGACAGGAAAGGAATGGTTCAAATTTCAACAAAATAAGCTTACAATTCTTCTGTTTGAGAGATTCAAATCCCACACCTTTCATCTCTCAGGAAGTCTTCTATTTTGGGCTCGTTTGAAATTACAAATCATGTCTTATGAACTGATGAAGTTGTTAAATCATAATTTTTGGTTGGATCTAGTTATCCATAAATAATGATTTCAAACTTCACAAATCTTTTTCACATTCAAAATAACGAACAAAATCATTACTTTTCAAAGCATATTTTCTACATAAAGCAATCAAATTAGTTCTTAAGAAGATGCTAAAACCACTAGAATTTGGTGGCCTTTTCAGTTCACTCATTCGGGCATCTTGAAATTTTCCGTCAATTTAAATGTTCTATGTTTTATGTTCTTATGTGGAGGCTTGTAAATACAAACTCTTCATATGTAGCAATAGTCTTAAAGCAAATCTAATAGTTTGAAAACCCATCTTAATATTATGTAAGAATATTCTGACAACTTTTTTTATTTTGATTTCAAATTTAAATCATAAAGATAGCCTCTCTATAATACAGGAATAAAGAATAAACTTGCAGACATACACTCTCCTTAGATCCTACATTGCTGGATGTGAAATCTGAACTAAAAAAACTAAGTAAAGTTTTAGGGAAACTGATAGGTACCACTTGAGTATTTCAAGTGATTCCTATCGGATCTAAGCCAAATCACAAGTATCCCGCTGTTTTCTATGGGAAAACAGCCACCAAACACCAAAAACAGCGGAAAAATCTGAAAGAACACGTAGGAAATAATAGGGAAACAATAGCAAACGATTGTATTCCACTAGTCAATGCAAAAGACAAGAAAGATACAATTTTTCCTTCAATTCGAGAGGAAGGAAAGACTCTCCAAATCTCTAGCCGTAGCCTAGAGCCCAAAAGATGTAAAACCTAGATCTCCAAATCACATTCAAAATCAAGATGAAAACCCTAATCCCCTCATAACACCCGATTAATACAATCTACTTCAAATTAAAAGCAAAAGGACTACTCTACCCTTCCTTCTCCCTCCAAAAACACTTAACCCATGTTTGAATTGCAAGTGGACCCCACTCCCTGGCTCTCTCTCTCTTCCGCCCGCCCCCTGGTCCGTCTCCTGTAGAACTGGACCGGCTGGGCCGGTCCAGGTTAAGCCGGTCCAAGCTGGACCGGCATAACATTACCCCCCTCCCAAAGTACCACCTTGTCCTCAAGGTGGAAGGCAGGAAACTGTATTGCAATCCTCTCCAATGGCTCCCATGTGGCCTCATAATCTGGGAGGCCGCTCCATCTAATTTTCACTTCCTTTTCCCCTTTTTCATTGATGCGCACTCCTTCTACCGCTAGAGGCTCCAGTGTCACTTCCATGTCTTCACTCAAGGTGCTGGGCAGCACTGGGCTTACTGCATGCTCCCCTACCACTTTCCTCAACTGTGATACATGAAAAACGAGGTGTATTCTGGCTGTTGGAGGAAGCCTCAATCTGTATGCCACCTCCCCGATTTTCTCCTCCACTTCGAAAGGGCCAAAATATCGCGCTGCTAGCTTCTCATTTCTCTTTTGGGCTATAGTCCTCTGTCTGTATGGTCGGAGCTTCAAGTAGACCTTGTCTCCCACTCCAAACTGTATATCCCTCCTTTTACTGTCCGCCTGTTTCTTCATAATCTGTTGGGCTCTGAGAAGATGCCTCTTGAGCTCGTCCAACACTTGATCTCTTTCCTTCAAGTGCTGATCCACTGCAGATACTGGAGTGCTCCTATGGCTGTAGTGTACCAGGTGTGGGGGGTCTCTTCCATATAACACCTTAAAGGGTGTCATCTTGGTAGCCGAGTGAGAGGAGGTGTTGTACCAGTATTCTGCCCAGGCCAGCCATTTGGCCCACTGCTTCGGTGTCTCAGACACAAAGCATCTCAAGTATGTCTCCAAGCTTCTATTCACCACCTCCGTCTGCCCATCAGTCTGTGGATGATATGCTGTGCTCCTTTTCAATACTGTGCTCTGCATCCTGAATAACTCTCTCCAAAAATGGCTCAGGAACACCTTGTCCCTATCAGAAACAATAGACTCCGGTACCCCATGCAGGCGGACTATCTCTCTCACAAAAGCTGCTGCTACAGATACTGCTGTATATGGGTGTCTCAAGGGAATGAAATGAGCATATTTGCTCAACCTGTCCACCACTACCAATATGACCGTGTACCCTTCTGATTTTGGAAGCCCATCAATGAAATCCATAGTAATCTCCTCCCAAACCTTCTCTGGTAGGGCCAGGGGTTGTAGTAATCCCCCTGGTGCCATTGTCATGTACTTGCTCCGCTGGCAGGTATCACACTTAGCCACCATCTCCTCTATGTCTTTTCTCATCCCCTTCCAGTATAATTCAGCAGCAATCCTGCTATAAGTCTTCTGCACTCCTGAATGCCCTCCTATGGCGCTCCCATGAAACTCCTGTAGAAGATGGGGAATATGAATGGAAGACCTAGGAATCACACTCCTTCCCTGATAGTACAGCCTTTCTCCCACAACTGAATAGCCCGGGTGGTTGTTCTCATCTGATAATACCTCTTCTTTGATTTTCCTCAACTCCTCATTCTGAATGCTCTCCTCTTTGATGGCTCCCCAATCTATCAATACTGGTACTGATACAGCGATCCCCTGGAGCTCCCCCATACAGCGTGATAAGGCATCCGCTGCCTTATTCTCTAGCCCTGGTCGGTAGTGGATCTCGAAATCATATCCCAACAGCTTGGACAACCACCTCTGGTGCTCCTCTGTGACCATCCTCTACTCTAGCAAGTACTTCAGGCTTCTCTGATCAGTTCTGACAATAAAGTGTCTGCCCAATAAGTAAGGTCTCCACTTCTGGATGGCCAGTACAATCGCCATCAGCTCTCTCTCGTAGACAGACTTCAGCCTAGCCCGGGATGACATGACTTGACTGAAGTAAGCTATGGGCCTGTGCCTCTGCATCAACACTGCTCCCAATCCATAGCCTGAAGCATCTGTCTCCACCACAAACACCTGACTGAAGTCTGGCAGAGCAAGCACTGGCACTGTCGTCATGGCTTTCTTCAGCTTCTTAAAGGCCTCTGAAGCTGCTTCTCCCCATAAAAACCCGTCCTTCTTCAACTGCTCTGTCAAAGGCCATGCTATGGTGCTGTATCCTCTCACGAACCTTCTGTAATAGCCTGTCAGTCCCAAAAATCCTCTGAGTCCCTTCAAGGTCTTGGGTTGAGGCCAAGCCAGCATTGCCTCTATCTTGGATTGATCTGCAGCCACTCCCTCCTGGGATATCACGTGCCCCAGGTACTCCACCCGTGCCTGAGCGAAGTCACACTTCTTGAAGTTGGCCTTCAACTGATGCTCCTTCAGCACACCCAACACCACTCTCAGGTGCTCTAGGTGTTCCTCCTCAGTCCTGCTATAAATTAGGATGTCATCAAAAAATACCAACACAAACCTGCGTAGGTGTGGCTTGAAGATCCGATTCATCAAAGCTTGGAATGTTGCCGGAGCGTTGGTGAGGCCAAAAGGCATCACCAGAAACTCGTAGTGACCCTCATGAGTCCTGAAGGCCGTTTTCTGCACGTCTTCCTTCCTCATCCTGATCTGGTGATAGCCTGACTTCAAATCGACCTTGGTGAACAAGGCTGCTCCATGTAGCTCATCCATCAACTCATCAATCACAGGGATAGGAAACTTATCAGGCACAGTTTCCTTGTTGAGAGCCCTATAATCTACACAGAATCTCCAACTCCCATCCTTCTTCTTCACAAGTAGAACTGGACTAGAGAAAGGACTCACACTGGGCTGAATGATCCCTCCTTCTAGTATTTCTCCCACCAATCTTTCAATCTCATCTTTCTGCACCTGAGGATATCTGTAAGGTCTCACACTGATAGGAGATACTCCTTCTTTCAGGATAATCTGGTGCTCCTGCTCTCTGTCAGGTGGTAGTCCAACTGGAGGTTGGAACACATCCTCAAATTCCTGCAACAGGGGTTGAACCAAAGCGGGGATGGGTCTTCCCTCCCCCTCCTCCTGCTCCTCCAAGCTCTGCAACTCCACCAGGAATCCTCCTCCTTCCTCCTGTATGATTTTCACCATGGATCGGAGTGACACTCCAGCTCTGGACAATCCTGGTTCTCCTCTCAGCTTCACCTGCTTCCCCTCTTCGCTCAGCTCCATCACCATGGTCCCCCAATTCACCTTGGTTTCACCCAAGGTCTGTAGCCACTTCATGCCCAAAATGACATCTGTGCTACCCAACTTCAGGGGTAGAAAATCCTCTACCACCCTGATCTCCTGTAGCCTCATCTCCACCCCTTTGCAGATCCCGGTGCTGGACTCAATCTTCCTTGTCCCCATCATCACCCCGTAGCTGCCTGTCTCAATAGGCTCCATCCCTAGCTCCTCCGCCACCTGGGTGGATATGAAATTGTGGGTTGCCCCACTGTCAATCAGAACCACAACCTCTCTCCCCCGAATCTCCCCCTTCACCTTCATCGTATGGCTAGGAGTGAATCCCATCACAGAATTGAGGGAGACCTCGGCTACCTCCAACTGTGGATCAATCTGCTCCTCATCAGAATCATCACCCTCTTCAGGCGCCTCGTCTATATAGACGGTGAGAGCCCGAAGAGCGCGATCCTTGCATCTATGTCCTGGAACAAACTTCTCCTCACATCTGAAACAAAGGCCCTTGGCCCTCTTCTCCTGCATCTCCTCCTCAGTCAATTTTTTGAAGCTTCCAGCATATCTGGTCACCCCGCTCTTCTCCTTTCCACTCTCTCTAGGTAGAGTGGGGCTTGGTCCTTTTGGAGCCAAGTAAGTGGTAGTTGTCCTGGTGGGCCCTCCTGAGTGATTGTTCCTCCAAGTGCGGGCGTTGGTCTTCTGGTTCTCCACCAACTGAGCCAACTCCATCGCCTCCCTCAGATCTCTTGGTCTCATGACCTTCACTGCATCTCTGATCTCGGGTTTGAGGCCCTTCATAAAGTTCCCCCCCAACGTACTGTTTGATAGGCCCTCCATGTCTCCCACCAAGCTCTCAAATTTCTTCCTGTATTCCTCCACTGTTCCCTCTTGAGTGAGGGCATAGAATTGTTCTGATATCTCTCATGGGCTGCCCCCCCTGAATCTCTCTCTGATGGCCTCCTTGAAATCCCTCCAAGTTCTCACCGGATCCCACTTATCCATGTACTTGAACCAGGCAAAAGCCTCCCCTTCCAAGCACATGCTAGCAGCCATCAATCTCTCCTCCTCCATAAGGCCATTCACTGCAAAATACCTTTCCACCTTGTGGATCCACTCATCCACGTTTCCCTCTTCGAAGACAGGCATTTTCAGCTTCCTGGCTCTAGTGTCCATCCCGTACGCCCTGTTTCCCCCATGACCTCCTCTGTCCCAAGCAATGGGATCTTCCCACGTTCCCCTCTCTCCATAACGGGGCTCATCCTCCCTCCTTGGCCGCCGGTAGCCATCTTCCCCTCGTACCTCGCCATGGTGGTTATAATTTCCCCAAGGTCGGTCCAAAGGGTCGGGCCTCCGTCGTCGCCAATCCTCCTCTCTTCCTTCCCGGAAGTCTCTCCTTCTATCCCGTTCTTCCCTCCTGATGGACTCCCTAGGTGACATCCTTTCGTTGCTGTCAAGCAGCTCCACATCATCCTCCCTTTCTGGATTCACCTTCTCCTTACCTCTGCTCCCACTACCTTCTCCTCTTTCCTCCGTTGGCACTGCCCTTGCTTGCCCTTCCAACAACTTCTTCATCATCTCTTCCAGAGCCATGAATTTTCCCTCCACATTCTCACTAAATGTGGTCATCTTCTCCTCCAGATCCGCCTTAAGTTGACCCATCTCGGTCTCCAAGACTTCTACACGCTTAGATGCCATGGGAACCAACGAGATGTCTTCGGATCCAGGAAAAATCAGCAAAAATCTGCTGCGATACCGTGGGGAAAACACCCCCTTACCGCCCGGATCTTGCTCTGATACCAATTTGATAGGTACCACTTGAGTATTTCAAGTGATTCCTATCGGATCTAAGCCAAATCACAAGTATCCCGCTGTTTTCTATGGGAAAACAGCCACCAAACACCAAAAACAGCGGAAAAATCTGAAAGAACACGTAGGAAATAATAGGGAAACAATAGCAAACGATTGTATTCCACTAGTCAATGCAAAAGACAAGAAAGATACAATTTTTCCTTCAATTCGAGAGGAAGGAAAGACTCTCCAAATCTCTAGCCGTAGCCTAGAGCCCAAAAGATGTAAAACCTAGATCTCCAAATCACATTCAAAATCAAGATCAAAACCCTAATCCCCTCATAACACCCTATTAATACAATCTACTTCAAATTAAAAGCAAAAGGACTACTCTACCCTTCCTTCTCCCTCCAAAAACACTTAACCCATGTTTGAATTGCAAGTGGACCCCACTCCCTGGCTCTCTCTCTCTTCCGCCCACCCCCTGGTCCGTCTCCTGTAGAACTGGACCGGCTGGGCCGGTCCAGGTTGAGCCGGTCCAAGCTAGACCGGCATAACAGAAACCTGATTTCCCCTTAGGCTACCCAATTAACAAAATGAACGCTTAGAACTTAGACAAATATGTTAAAAATCTAACTGTTCGCCCATTGCAGCATGGAAAGTTATGTTTGCTAGTTCCATGTCAATAAGAAAACCTCCTAATCAGATTTAATGGCGCCTTTATAATTAATATGAATGTCTTCGTACAATAGAAAAATCTTATGCTATCGTAAATCCAAAGGTTTCTCTTACCCTCAGTTGTTCCCAGTTGTTAAACTAGTTCTCAAAGAATTATCATTCACTTCAGCACATTCATGGTTTAGGGATTCAGCTTTACAGGCAGTGGGTATTGTTTACTAACTCATAAAGCGTTGATACTTCTACTGATGAAAATATGAGCTGATTGCATAATTTAAATTAAATGGGAAAGATGAATATACTAATCAATAGGTATGTCTGTAGATATTGGAGCTCTCAAAAGGTGCAAGAAATTTTTTCGTGGTCCTAAAAGCTTTGATTCTGATGTAGTGGAAAATAAATTGGGAAAGAAAAGAAATCAAGGAAGAAAGGATTTCGAAGAGAAAAGGGATAAAAAATCAAAATATTGATTCAGACAAAAAGGAAAATAAATTGGGAAAGGAAAGAAATCCAGTAAAAAATATTTCAGAGGGAGAGGGAAAAATCTGCAGAATTTAACAAAAGAGAGAACTATAAGGCTTAAAATTTGAGGCATGATAATAATGCAGAACAGAGATCACCCAATTCCAAGTGGAAGAAAAAGAAGAGGGGGGGCGCATAGGACCACGTTTTTTTTCATTTCTGGAAAGACAGATTTTCAAAAACATTTTAATATTTAGTTTCTTGACCGTTTGAATAGGTAAATGAAGAATATAAGCATGGACTAAAAAACCCTTTCAAACTGGCAAATCAAAACATCTCATTGCACATCTCATTGCACTTTTATAATAATGCAAAGCGATCAATTACATTGACCAACATAACATGTGTATTTCGTTTTACTTTTAAGAACATTTCTAGAAACTAGAAGAAATTGATTAGTCTTTACGGAGTTTCACAAATGACTAACTAATATTAAATTGAGGCTCAAATAAAGAGATCGTGATTGATAAAGGCAGCAGCTGATTTGACGACCAGTAAAGCACAAGTGAAAAGCCTGTGACAACCAAGGGGATATCAGAGAACGAAATACTTTCTTTGAGTTTTTACTTCGAATTTGGTTGCATAATTATACAAGAAAGTTCCACACATAAAAGGTCAGCTTAGAGATTCGACAATTAGTACCTCAGCTATCATTAGACCTTTATTTACTGGTTAAAATACTTCAAATTTTATTGCTACACAATACAGTAGGCATCACTTCAAACTACTGGAAGTGTTCACTGAATTAAATTAATAGCATGCAATTCAATGAATAAACTTGAACTTTAGTTACATAGAAGTAATAAGCTATAAATGCTTTTATAGAAAGGCAAACGGAAGCAAAACAAACTTTCCTTAGTACCTAAAATTTTAGTAGAGAATCCTCAGCTATACTTACATAACCCACAGGCGGGAAGCATTTTCACCAAAAGTTACTTTCACTCACTGACTGGGGCCAGCCCCACCAGTTCGATGCGGCACCCCCAAATAAAGCCATAATCAACATACAACTTCATAATATTCATTCCACAACATGGAGTTGAATTCTGGGATTGTCATATCTCCCCAATCTCCGTTGTCTTCTTTCAAATCATTTCATCACAGAATTTCTACAATAAATTGTATAGTAATTGGTACAGCTAAAGTCATCTATTTCACAAGAAAGGAATGAATGCAGACCCATCGAGCCAAGATGATCATTCTAGTCTAGAAAGAGGTGGGGATGCCAGTCCCACCATAGGGAAGATTACCAAAATGTGTTGACTTCTTAGGGGTTTAGGGTTTATTGTTACTCTTATGCTTACTATTGCAACATGTTTATCTTTAATAACTTCAATATTACTATTAATAAATATATTTTATCCTTAATTCCATTTAAATTAATCATGCCGTATTAGTTCAAATTCCCTTTCAAGACGAATAAGCATCATACAAAGAGGCCTTTATTGTTCTCTACATATATTTTTTATTTATAGTAGTGGAACAAAAATCTGTAAGACCCAACTATTATTAACTTGGCATACACTAATTTGATTCTATAGTAACAATATAATTTTTCGAAGCCTTTCTCATGCTTTTACTCTTTGACTCATAAATTTGATTCCTTCTAATCCCAGCCCAAACCTCCCTTAGTTTTAAAAATTTATACCAAAAGACTTCTAGTTCAATTATTTGGCATTCACTTAACAATTAGAATTACATTAAAATGATTTTACAGCCAAATTACTCAAATATTTTCCAAAATTCTCGAATATCAATAAGTATCTCGTCTACAATTAAAAATTTTAATTATGCACTTTTACGAAGCTAATTAAACTTCATTTTTTGAGTTGATCTATAGCATACTCCATGATTCTTTTTATTTTATTTTTTCCCTGAATATCTTACAAAACAACTTCTTAAAATGATATTTCTATCTTTCTTTAATAATCTTCATCTTCAACTTTGAAAAATTTATCTTCACACATAAAACATCTAACTTGATCAAAATAGTATATGTATTGCCATACCAATCATCAAGCATTGATCAAAACAGTACATCTTAAAATGATATTTCTGTCTTTCTTTAAATTTCATTTTTCATAAAACCTCATTTTCTCCTTACTCCATAGTATATGTATTGCCATACCAATCATCAAGCATTTTTTTATAATGATATTAACTGACTCGAATAACTCATTCAAATATTCCCCCATCAAATTGGAGATCGAGGTAATTTATCCTACATCAATAGGTATCAACATTCCTACGTTATGCATTGCTTTGCTTTTATTATTTAAAGACCTTTTTTTTTTCCTTAATAGCATTTTGCACTTCCTCACTCCATTTGCAAGTCTCCTTTACTGCTAATTTCTAGATTCTCTTAAAACTTTAATGGAAATTTCTTAATGCAATTAGCCATTAGATTAGACATTAAATGCTCAGAATTTGTTTATTAAGTTATTAAAAATACCATAAAATTTCAGTCAAGACACCTTCCAATTGGCCAAAGGTAGAATTTTAGCTCTTACTAAACCAACTGCCACATAAAAGACTCGAGAATTTACAGGTGAACTCTAAATCAGGCATGATCCAATAATAGGCTATAACACTAACCCTCCCGACCATCACAAATTTGAACCAACTATATTCAATTACAATTTGGTTACCAAAAAGCTACATGCTGTAAACTATTTCCACAAAAAGCAATACAGAGTAAGCTTATCATCAAAATCATATCTTACTAAAAATCACAAAATTCTCTACAATCTCCAAAGTCAATAGATGAAAAAATAATAACTAGACTTACAACTTGCGTTTATATACAACAACAGCAACAACAAGCCTTTGTCCCACTACGTGGGGTCGGCTACATGAATCCTTTTTCGCCATTATGTCCAGTTAAAAGTCAAATTTTCATTTAAATCTAATAAAGAAAGATCATTTCTAATATTTTCTAACCAAGTCTTTTTAGGTCTACCTCTACCTTTCTTAACATAAGTCAAATCTAATACCTCAACTTTCCTAACCGGGTCATCGGAAGGCCTCCGTTTAATATGACCAAATCATCTAAGGCGACTCTCTCTAATATTATCTTCCACTGGAGCTACTCCAACCTTTTCATGTATATGCTCATTTCGTATCCTATCTCTAAGGGTCAAGCCACTCATCCACCTAAGCATCCTCATATCTGCAACACTTAACTTAGTATTATGCTTCCCTTTTAATGGCCAACATTCAACACCATAAAGCATTGCAGGTCTCACCATCATCTTATAGAATTTTCCCTTAAGTTTGTGGGGGACTTTTCTATCGCACAATAAGCTCGATGCATTCCTCCACTTCAACCATCCAACTTGAATTCTGCTGATAATATCCTCATCAATTTCACCATCACTCTAAACAATAGATCCAAGATATCTAAAACATGTACTCTTATTAATGACTTGATCGTCCAAAGTCACAATCCCCTCACTAGAACTATTGATATTAAAATTACACTCTATATATTCAGTTTTAGATCTACTCAAGCGAAAACCTTTATACTCTAAAGTTGACCTCCATAATTCAAGTTTACCTTCAACTCCCTCTCTAGTCTTATCAACAAGAAGAATATCAACAGCACAAAGCATACACCAAGGTACATCCTCTTGCAAATGTCTAGTGAGAACATCCATGACTAAAGCAAAAAGATATGGACTTAAGGCTAATCCTTGATGTAATCCAACCGAAACAGGAAAATACTTGGTCAAACCACCTTGTGTTTGAACACAAGTAATAGCTCCTGCATACATATATTTAATGATTTGAATATAAGCATTATTAACTCTTTTCTTTTCAAGAACTCTCCATAGCACTTCTCTTGGAACTTTATCATATGCTTTCTCTAAATCAATAAATATCATAAGCAGATCCTCCTTATTCTCTCTATATTTCTCCATCAAACCTCTCAATAAATGTATGGCTTCCATAGTAGACCTACACATCATGAATCCAAATTGATATTGAGAAACATTAGTATCACGCCGCAAACTACACTCCATAACTCGCTCCCATAGTTTTAAAGTATGACACATTAACTTAATTACTCTATAATTCGCACACTCATGTGCATCATATTTATTCTTAAAAATAGGAATTAACAAACTCATTATTCACTGATCTTGCATCTTTTTAGTCTTCAAAACAGTATAAAAAGTTTAATAAGCCAAGAAATTCCTTCATCCCCTAAGCATTTCCACATCTCTATTGGAATATCATCAAGTCCAATAGCTTTTCTAGACTTCATTTTCTTTAAAGCTTCTCAAACTTTGGTTTTACTTATACGCCGATAAAAACAAAAATCTTTATTTTCATTTAGTGTGATAAAATCACTAAAGTCAGTCGTATTTTCACAATTTTCATTAAAAAGTTTAGCAAAATACCTCATCCACCTTTGTTGAATATCATCTTCTAAGAAAAGTACTTTTTAATTTTCCACCTTATATACTATGCAATCCAAAAGCCCAACTTTTAACATATGTAACTATCTAAGTGAAGTGAATAAGGTTAAAGAGAATTTCGAGGTGAAGCTTATATGACTATTTGATCAACAAACCATTTTGCGTTATACGGTACTTACATGAGAGAAACGATGATAAGTTCTTAATATAGCAACAGCACATTTTAACATTTCTTGCATAATCTTCAAAACCTCAAAATAATAGGCATCCTTTCATGGAGACTATTATATAAGATATGTGTCACCTACATCTTCAATGTTCAAAGACAAATAAACAGTTTGCAGCAACAATCCGCGTAGAAAAAACAGACACAAAACCTGTCTATCACCTTTCCTCATTGAAATAGCCATCAATGCAAACATATCCCAATCTCATCAAAATCCCTCATTTTCAATAGCGCAGATAAATTCACATCCCCAGAAATCGAGAAATCGAGGAAAGTATTGGTGTGAATAGGAACAGATAAGCACCTGAGAGATTAGCCACGCCTGCTCCATACGCTTGACGAAATCAGAAGAGTTCTCGTAGGAATCCACCGCTGAAGCCCTTACCAAAAGGGATGTAAAAGCCTTGCGGTAACTTTTAGAAGGAAAAACTCCGCTACCCGCGGCAGCTATGACGAGTGAATATCTTCTAAGGGGAACAGAGAGGCATAATAATTTAGAACCTGCGATGGAAATGGCGGCACCGCCACCGGAACAGGAACAACCGCAGATCGCCGACATCTGTGCGCTTCCGTCTGGGATGTCTTTCCTCTAGGTCCGCTCCCCGTTGGAACTTCGCTGATACAGTGCGGGCGGGTATGCTAACCCGCAAGAGCATTTTATCCGGCTGGTTTTCCCTTCAAATATTTTTCAATTTAAAAGAAAGACATATTCCTCTAAAAGTCAAATTTGGCATTTATTCAATTTACTCATGTTATTAATGTTGGTCCAAATTAACAAAATTAATAAATTTAATAAAATTCAATTTTATATGCCACATTTTAAGAAATATATCTCTTATTTTATTTTTTTAAGAAATTTATTTAGAAAATTTGTTTCTAACTAAAATATTTTTTATTATACTCATTTGTCTAGTCTTATAAGAGGGAAGATGTCCTGACATTTCTGCTTCAAATTTCATCACTGTTGTTATCGTTTTTTTGTATTTGTTAAAGTTCTTCATTTAAGAGGAATTGTGTTGGTGAAGTAGGAGATTTTTTTGTTTATTGGTAACTTAAGAATACATGTATGCTATTTTTGTAATTTCCATCATGTCTAGTATAGATTAGGTTATTATAGTATATATCTAATATAGAGCTAAATTGAGTATCAAAAATGTATTTTGATGTTTGTCAAAACAATTGTGTCAATGATGCTCGAATATTGTTCGAACCATAATCAAACGAGATATATTTTGTTCAATCTTTATTTGAACCATATTTGAACATTATTCAAAGAATGCGATATGTTCATGTATTAACTAGACAGATATTTTAACTCGAATTAAATAAGATAAGATCACGACTTTAAATATTATTCGATTATATATTGAATATATTTGACATCAGTTCTATCATTATTTGTTTGCTTTTTAAAGTTGAAGAATCTAGAAAGAGTCGAACATGTTCGAACTCAAAACAGTTTGAACCCACGTTCGGAACTATTTCAAAGTCAAGTTTGAACCTTATATGCATTAGAATCAAATTTGAATTTGTTCGAATCTTGTTCGAATAAACCCCTCTTCTCTTATTATTATGTTATACTTATATCGATAACTTCTCCAACGAGCTCCTATTGCGAATAACGAATTGCTCTGCTCCTTCACACGGCGTTGGGCCCATGGACGCTTCCCCCAATGAGCTCCCATCTTGAGCACTTCTCACCTTCACATGCCACTTGTATCATTGATGTTGTCCTCAAAGAAGCTCTAGTTGAGAGCATATCTCACCTTCAAACGCCATTGATCTCATCAATGTCATGCCTATGTAGGAGACAATCATAAAAAATTTGAAGCTATCAAAGAGAAAGAAGACTGCCAAAGCGTTAAATACTTGTACTTTTTTATGTTGTTGAGTCTTCTTCTATATATCAAGTATATGATTTATAGAAATGCTAAGTACAGACATGAGAGCTAAATTAAGATAAAGAATATTTTAGTAAATTGTTTAAAAAATAGTTAATTGAGATGAATTAATTTATGAAAAAGTATACTATACAATATGCATGATATTTTTGGTTAGTCTAAAGATAAGTCATATTGATTAACAATTGATACGTCATCAAAAATTAGCTTGATCGGGCATGAATCTCGAAGCAAAAACTAGTTGGAGACTTCAAAAATTAAATCCGGGAGCATCCAAACTCCGATTTCAACGAGCTTACAGTCAAACTGAGCGTCTCGGAAATACGAACCCAACGACACCAAGATCGACCCAATCCGAGCCCAAATGGGTCCGAATCATGAACCCGAAGTGCTGTCGGAAGGTTCAAACCGCAATTTGAGTTACCAAACGGTCTCCGATTTTGACGAGCTTATACTCGAATCGAACGGCTCGACGAGACGAATCCAACGAGCCCAAGATCACTAAATTCCGACATCATTAAGGCCTTCAAATGTCCAACGAACGGTGCACGATCGTAGGATTCAATATCGGCCGTCCATTTGACCACTCCCTTTTCGCCCTTGATCTCACACCTATTTACGGACCATGCCACTCCAGAAAATCTATAAATAGAGCCCTCATTCTTCACAAGAGGAGGATCCTAAGCAAGAGAGAGAAGAAGAGAAGAGAAGCAAGAGAGAGAAGAAGAGAAGAGAAGGAGAGAGAGAAGGAAGGAATTTCTCCTCGACAGCCGCCGGACCACCGCCGGGCCACCGCAGGAATCTCGTCGGACCACCGCCGGACCACCGCAGGAATCTCGTCGGACCACCGCCGGACCACCGCAGGAACCTCGCCGGACCACCGCCGGACCACCGCAGGAATCTCGTCGGACCACCGCAGGAACCTCGCCGGACCACCACCTTAAGACCCGACGTTCAGTCCCTACGTCCTGCCAAAGACCCGACGTCTTGTTCAAGGCCCGACGTTCAGTCCCTACGTCCTGCCAAAGTCCCTACGTCCAGCTGAAGACCCAACGTCCTACTCCGGGCCCGACATTCAGTCCCTACGTCCTGCCGAGGACCCGACGTCTTATTTAAGTAATTGATTGTAATCTGTTCACCCCTGGAGGTGATTCAGTCCTTTGTAACCAACCCAAAATCTAGTGGAATCATTTTCAACTGGGCTAGGCCTCGTGGTTTTTTCCCTTTTTAGGGTTTTCCACGTAAAAAATCTTGTGTTCTCTGTGTGTGCTAGTTATACGTATAACGCTAAGACGTAGAATCAAATCTCTATCGCCGCGTACTTTCTAGCCCGCAACAGATTGGCGCCGTCTGTGGGAAACGCTAATCCCACTACACTAAGGAATCCTCCAATGGTCAACAGGCGTAGCCATCGCATCATGGGAACCTCCCGCTCTAATTCACACCAATCCAGGAATCAGTCCCTAAATCAAGGACGACAGGCATCTGCCTCCTTTCACCCCAATAACCGACACCCTATAGGAGAAGGAACTTCAGGGCCGTCCCTAGAAGAACGTATCAGAAAAATGGAGGAATCTCAAAATGAGATCCTTCAGCTTTTAAGGGAAGCTCGAGGACCAATGCCGGTACCCCAAGAAGATGCTCTTCTCCCGCAAGATCAGCCAGGATTTGAAGACATTCTTCATGTCGAAGTCCCCCTTCCTCCACCAAGGACGCGTCCTCCTACACGTCCAGAGAATGAGCTTGCCGATACAGCAAGCTCTACCCATCCTTCGCGCACGGGTCACCGACAGCATATGCCGTCGGACATCCCCGAGGACTTAGACCAACAGCGCGTCGCTGAACTCCCCCGTAATACTCTACGGCATGAGTTACGAAGATTAGTCCGAGAAGAGTTCCCCACAGGGGGTATCAGGCAGTCCCTTCACCAACGGGATATTCAGGAGTCATCACCTTTCACCGAAGCTGTCCTCCGATATCCCGTTCCGGCAAGATTCAAACTCCCAAATATTGATTCTTATGATGGGACTTCAGACCCCTACGAACATATCGATCACTACCGCACTATTATGCATATCCAGCAGGCCCCAGACGCTCTGCTCTGTCAAGTTTTTCCGGCCACCCTTAAAGGGCAGGCCCGGACATGGTTCTACTCCCTACCCCCTCGGTCCATTCCCCTATTCGTTAAATTGGCCAAATTATTTGTCGAACAATTTGTCGCCAACCGAAGGATGATTAAAGACTCCTCCCACCTTTCGGGGATACGACAGAACGAGGGTGAATCTCTCAAAGAGTATTTTCAAAGGTTTTCTACAGAAGCCCGACAAATTCCAGGGGTAGATCCCGAATTGCTACGAGGTGTATTTCTAGGAGGGCTTCGTCCAGGCCCTTTCTACTCGGCACTTATGCGAGAAACGGTCCATTCCTATGCAGATTTAATCCACCGAGTAGAGGCCCAAATTACTGCCGACGAAGCCATCAATGCTCATAGGAAGCAATTCGAGCAAACCACCGGGAAGCGAAAAAATCCCCCAGGGATGGAGAATCCCCCCTCACAAAGAAAGAAGCAAGGAAACTACAATCTTCCTCCTCGACCCTCACAGCCACGACGAGAGCCCCGACAAGAAAAAGAGTACACGCCACTCAATACATCCCGAGCAAATGTATTAATGGCTATCCGAGACCAAGAGAGTGTAAAGTGGCCGTACCCTTTAAAGCCTAATACCGGAAACCAAGAACAGTATTGTCATTTCCACCGCAGTCGGGGACACACCACTGAAGCATGCAGGCAGCTCAAGGAGGAAATTGAGAGACTGATCCGACAAGGATATCTCCGGCAGTTCGTCAAGAATCCAACAGTTCGAGAAGAAACTGTTCCAACTGGGGGGCAAGATCAACAAAAACAGTCGACGAACAACCGCCAGATGGTCGGCGAAATTGAAACTATTGTTGGAGGCCCATCAACGCCTTGTCAAGTTCTAGTTGCAGAAAACAAGGAGCCACCAACAAAAAAGCTTCATGTCGATCACTCCATCACTTTTAAGGAGTCTGATCTAGAATGCGTAAAAACTCCTCATCAAGATCCACTGGTGATTAGTGCAGGAATTGGCAACCCGTGCTACAATGTTAAGAGGATCTTGGTAGACAATGGAAGCTCAGTAGATGTTCTATTTTACTCCATTTTTCTTAGCATGGGCTTATCTAGAGAGAAACTCCAGCCTGCTGCCGGTCCACTGTACGGATTTGACAACCGGCCTGTAAGAGTTGAAGGAACCATTACTCTCCCGGTTGTGCTTGGAGAATTCCCCCGTCAAGTTGAGCACCCCATTCTATTCATTGTAGTGAAGTCCGAATCAGCCTACAATGCGATCTTTGGAAGACCACTTCAAACAATTTTCGGGGCTGTTGCTTCAATTCCCCACTTAAAGCTCAAGTTTCCTACCCCATCAGGGATCGGAACAGTACGAGGAGATCAACAAGTAGCACAGTCATGCTATCTTAGGCAGGCTCAACCATACTCATCAGTTACTTTAAGCATCGAAGACTTCGATCTTCGGAATGAAGATACCCCTCAAAGGGCCTCCCCTGTAGAGGATCTTACCTGTGTCTCCCTATCAAAAGAACATCCCTCGAGAACAGTACAGATCGGATCACTCCTCTCAGATACAGAGAAAAAAGAATATGTAGACTTTTTTACGTACAAACCAAGACGTATTTGCATGGAGTTCAGCAGATATGCCCGGTATTAATCCTGAAATAATTATGCACTCCCTGAAGATCAACCTAGCATGTAAGCCAGTGATTCAAAAGAAACGAAACTTCGCCCTAGAACGTCAGCTGGCAATCGAACAGGAGGTTGATAAGCTTTTAAAAGCAAGATTTATAAGGGAAGTGCACTACCCATCCTGGTTAGCCAACGTCGTGATGGTTCGGAAAACAAATGGGACTTGAAGAATGTGCGTGGACTATACGGATCTCAATAAAGCTTGCCCCAAGGATAGCTTCCCGCTCCCCCGAATAGATCAGCTAGTCGACGCCACATCCGGACATCAGATGTTAAGCTTTATGGATGCCTACTCCGGATATAACCAAATACAAATGGATCCCGCTGATGAGGAGGCAACATCTTTTCAAACGGATAAAGGGTTATATTGTTACCTGGTAATGCCATTCGGGCTCAAAAATGCAGGGGCAACTTACCAACGACTTATGAATAAGGTTTTTAAGAACCTTATTGGGCGTACCATGGAAGTCTATGTGGACGATATGCTGGTGAAGAGCCTCGAGAAATCTCAACATATCTCAGATTTGGAAGAATGTTTTAACCTTCTCCGATCTTACAACATGCGCCTCAACCCCTCCAAATGTGCATTTGGGGTCACCTCAGGAAAGTTTTTGGGATTCATGGTTACCCACCGAGGGATTGAGGCCAACCCGGAAAAGATCAAGGCCCTAAGGGACATGATACCCCCCAGAAACATCAAAGAAGTTCAGAGACTGAATGGAAGAATTGCAGCACTCTCTCGATTTCTGGCTCGTTCGGGAGATAAATATTTGCCTTTCTTCAAGATCCTCAGAGGGGCTCGTAGCTCAGGATTCCAATGGACTGATAAATGCCAAGAAGCTTTTGAACAACTCCGAACTTATCTAGCCTCACCACCGCTTCTCTCAAAGCCAATTCCAGGGGAAATTTTATATTTGTACATGGCCGTCACTTCTCAAGCTATAAGTTCGGTCTTGGTTCGGATGGATGATTCAATTCAACGCCCAGTCTATTACATCAGCAAGGTACTTTCTGATGTTGAAATGCGTTATCCGTTGGCAGACAAAACAGCCTTAGCATTAGTCTTCTCAGCCATGAAGTTACGACCTTATTTTCAGGCACACGCGATCAGGGTTTATACAAACCTGCCGCTGAAAAATATCCTTCAAAAACCCGAAGCATCCGGAAGATTGATCAAATGGTCAGTAGAACTTGGAGAGTTCGATATACAGTTCCTACCTAGACCCGACATCAAGTCACAGGTGCTTGTCGATTTTTTGGTCGAATGTACTAGCTATACCTCCGAGGAATCGCCCGATGTGTCTCCTTCCTCCTCCTGCTGGACATTGTATGTAGACGGAGCTTCTGGGAGTTCTGGTGCTGGTGCTGGAATCCTATTAATCTCCCCGCAGAAAGCCACACTTGAATACGGACTTAGACTGAAGTTTCCGGCAACAAACAATGTTGCTGAATATGAAGCTCTAATTGCTGGATTAAGATTGGCAATTGATTGCGAAGTCCAAGACTTAGTGGTTCACACTGATTCCCAACTGGTTGCTTCTCAAGTACAAGGGGAGTTCGATACTCACAACCCACTTTTGGCTCAATACTGTCAGATAGTTAAAACCTTGTTGGCTCAAATAGCAAAGCATCAGGTCATCCATATCCTTCGAGAGCAAAACGCAAGGGCAGACTCACTCTCCAAGCTAGCAACCTCTACGACGGGAGATGTTTTTAAAAGGAAATTCATTGAGGAGATCCACTTCCCGAGCATTCAAGGCTCATGGGTACTTCAATCAATAGATGAATCAAAAGAAGTTTCTTGGATCGACCCCATTCTTGCTTTCCTACAAGAAGGCTCTCTCCCTGAGGACCCAGCTATGACAGTACGACTTCGGAGGCAAGCAGCCAATTTCACCATTATTAACGGAGAGTTATACAAACGATCTTTCACAGGGCCATACCTCAAGTGTCTTCCTCCTTCGGAGGCAAACTATGAACTTCGTGAAGTACATTCGGGCATTTGTGGGGAACATTTGGGTGGAAGGGCGTTAGCTCAAAAGGTCCTGAGACAAGGGTTCTACTGGCCGACAATAAAACAGGACGCATTAGAACTTGTACGGAAATGTAACAGCTGCCAGTTGCATGCCAACCTCACTCATCTACCCGCCGTAGAGATATCGACATTACAGAGTCCCTGGCCTTTTGCCCAATGGGGGATCGACATAATGGGACCATTTCCTATAGCCACGGGACAGCGAAAATTCATCATATTGGCTGTCGATTATTTCACGAAATGGGTAGAAGCAGAACCACTAGCAAAAATCACTGAAGCAAATGCCAAACAGTTTCTGTGGAAGAGCATAATATGTCGCTTTGGCATTCCTGCAAAAGTTATTACTGATAATGGGACACAGTTCACCGGAAGGGTCTTTACCACATTTTGTAAAGATCTCCACATTCATCTAGTACACACGGCTGTGGCTCATCCTCAGACTAATGGACAGACAGAAGTCACTAATCGGACCATTCTGAGAGGACTGAAAACACGGCTGGAGAAGGCTGGGGGGTAATGGGCTGACGAGCTCCCAAACGTCCTTTGGGCCTATCGTACGACAGCAAGGACTCCAACAGGAGAGACACCGTATAACCTCTGCTTTGGTACAGAGGCTGTCATTCCAGTCGACATTGGAGTCCCCAGTCATAGAGTACAAACTTTCGACTCCAATACCAACGACGAAAAACTCAGGCACAACCTAGACCTCCTTCCAGAAGTAAGAAACGGGACAATACTTAAGGTTGCTGCCTACCACCAGAGAGTTGCCCGTCACTATAACAGAAGGATGAAGCCGCGACATATATCGGTAGGAGATCTGGTCCTACGCAGCATTGAGGCGGCAGGCAAAGGCCCTCAACGAAACAAACTCTCCCCCCTCTGGGAAGGTCCGTACCTAGTAGCAGCTATGGTGAAGCCAGGGACTTTCAAATTAAAGGATGCTGAAGGGAAGATGCTTCCTCGAACTTGGAATATCGAGAACCTCCGCAAATACTATCAGTAGAGCGTAATCGTGTCGTTTGTTTTAGAATATTGTATGTCTTTTGCTTACTGTAGATGTCTTTAATTTCGGACTTTGTTTATGGTGTTTCTAGTTTCCTTCTCCCCTAAACTGTTTTCGGGAACAATGTTCTTCGTTTAATGACAGTAAAGACTTTGTTAAGTTTTGAACTTTAATTTTGAGCAGTAGATGATTATTGTTCAGTCGTTAGTTGATCAATCCCAGGGGGATTCGACCCGACCTCTTCCACATAGGTTAACGTTATCGAGCAGGGCTCTGACTCACAACCTCGGATAGGTCTTATATCCTTGGTGGATTCTCTCGACCTCTTCCACACAGGTTAACGTCATCGAGCAGGGCTCTGACTCACAACCTCGGATAGGTCTTATATCCTTGGTGGATTCTCTCGACCTCTTCCACACAGGTTAACGTCATCGAGCAGGGCTCTGACTCACAACCTCGGATAGGTCTTATATCCTTGGTGGATTCTCTCGACCTCTTCCACACAGGTTAACGTCATCGAGCAGGGCTCTGACTCACAACCTCGGATAGGTCTTATATCCTTGGTGGATTCTCTCGACCTCTTCCACACAGGTTAACGTCATCGAGCAGGGCTCTGACTCACAACCTCGGATAGGTCTTATATCCTTAGTGGATTCTCTCGACCTCTTCCACACAGGTTAACGTCATCGAGCAGGGCTCTGACTCACAACCTCGGATAGGTCTTATATCCTTGGTGGATTCTCTCGACCTCTTCCACACAGGTTAACGTCATCGAGCAGGGCTCTGACTCACAACCTCGGATAGGTCTTATATCCTTAGTGGATTCTTCTGACCTCTTCCACACAGGTTAACGTCATCGAGCAGGGCTCTGACTCACAACCTCGGATAGGTCTTACATCTCTTATAGATTCTTTTAACCTCTTTCATACAGGTTGGCGTCGTCAAGCAAGGCTCTGGCGTACAACTTAGAGTAAACAGTACATCCTTAGAGGATCCTTTTAAGCATAGGTTGGAAGATAAATACCTTAAACAAGCATAAAAGAAATTCACTCAGAATGAATAAATACACTGGAATATTTAAGTCATATAGCAACAGAACGATAATCCACTACTAAGTCAAAGTAGATATCACACAACAGTACAAAGCATCAGGTACATCACAATAACTAATACAAACAACAGGAACTAGAAAGCCTACTCAACATCTACTATCTCATCATCTGCATCAAGATCAAGGACCTTCCGAAGATCACTCTCTACCTCATCACCATCAGAGCCTGAAGGAAAGTCAGCCGAAGCCTGGCTAGGGGTCACCTCTTCGGCTGGAACTCCGGTCTTTCGCTGCATCAGGCGAACCCCCTTAAAGAAGCCTCTAATAAATCCATCCTCAGTGCACTGCTGCTCCAAACCCTTCACCTCTATAGCATAGATGTGATCTCGGGCCTCCTCAACGTGATCCTGGACGATAGTCTTGAATGCTATGGACTTCTTGAAGTCTTCAATAACTCTTGAAGGTTCTGAGCTAGACAAGGCAGCCTCCTTCTCAGCTATAATGGCCTGGGACTCCTTATCCTTCGCCTCCAGCGACGCAATCTTCTCTTCAGAAACTTTCTGCTCCCTCAAAAGCCTGGTGATCGTCGCATGAGCCTCCTCAAGATCTATCTGGTGCCGATCTGCCTGTCGATTCTGAAGAGATACAGAGCGCATTGTGTTGGCCAGCTCAGTCCTACAATCGCTTAACTCATCTTCAAGCACCTTCACCTCCTTAACCTTCTGCTCATATTTCCGTTTGAACTCCCCCTGAAGATACTTAATCTTGACAAACTCGCTGTTCCAATCATTAATTTCGATTCCAAGACGTGACAGCTGAAATAAGAAAGAAAAGTTTTATTAGAAGTCACCCCATAAGCAAATTAGATAAAAAATATAGGGAGATATTGCTCACCAAACTACTGGTCTTGTTATGTCCGAGGCACTGGTGATTCATGACATCCTCAGGGATATGCAGCTTGGTTAGGGAAGAGTCAGGTAGGGTCTTGTCAGTGTTTGTTTCTTCCAACCTCTTCTTCTTCGAAATCGGGGGGTCGTCAACCCTTGCTGGTCGTTTGGGAGCCACTTTTGAAGTAGGGGCAGGGGGCTCAGGAATCCTGGATGTCGGCTTCAACTTCCTTGCATCAGATCTCCCAGTATGAAATGAAATCCCAACCTTGAATAAGAACTCTTCTTCAGTGTATTTGCTCATATGACGAACCTCAAATAGAAGATGTTCGAGATCAGAAACTTTCAAAATTCTTATTATGTCTTCCTCGCTGACGTGCAGAGGGGATGGCAGATCTCTCATTTTCCTCCACTTCTCAATTAAGCCCCAATCATTCTTCACAAAAAAGAAAGCATTGATCCAATTCTTTGAAGAATCGCGGGTACGCACATCCAACAATTTGGACCTAAAAGTCACACGCCCAGATGTATCGCTGGTGAACTTACCCATCCGTGAAAGATGCTCCGGGGTCATAGTAGCTCCTCGATCCCGAAAGAGAGCAATCAATCCCATAGCCACTGACATTGCTCTAAATGAAAGTTGGAATATGCTCACGCCGCACCATTGCAAGACTTCAATCAGCTCAGTAGGAGGCGGAAAACGTAAACCAGCCCGCAAGTGGGCCTCAGAAACAGTCACGTACCCAGCAGGAGGAAGATTCGCCCGATCAGACATCCTCGGGACCATTGTCTTCACATCATTCGGAAAGTAATAATTCTTGCGAAAAAGGAATATGAAGTCATTTGTAACAGTCGACGCTAACACATCCACCTCCCTATTTGGCCTCTGCTCGCCATCATGCGGCGCAACGGGGTCCCCCCGGATCGCAGGATCTCTCGGTGGGGGGCGATCACCTGACATTTCTCTTAGAGGGAGAGGGGGAAAGAAGAAAATCTCCGAACTTCCTTGCCAAGAGAGGGGCCTCAGAAAACTGAGGGAAGGCCTCAATAGAAAGGACAGAGGGAGAAGATCTCCGAACTTCCTTGCCAAGAGAGGGGCCTCAGAAAACTGAGGGAAGGCCTCAATAGAAAGGACAGAGGGAGAAGAGAAAAAAAGGAGGAGAAGAAGAGAAGAAAAGAGAAGGAGAAGAGGAGTGAAGTGATTTCCTAAGGACTTAAAGAGCCTATTTATAGTTTTTGGGGAGAGAGAATAGAAGTTTCTAGAATTTCTGATTTTCTAAATTTTTCTGAATTTTTTCGGAATTTTTTAGAATTTTTTGGGATTTTTTAGGAATTTTTTCGGCCAAAAAACAATTAAAAAATCATTTTTTAAATGCCGTGGGACCCACTTAAGGCGGTGGAATAAACCGGCACCTCGCCGCCGTCGAAACGACGCGAACAGCGAGTGAATCCGCGGCTTATTCACGCGGATCGCGGCCTCATTTTGGCTGGCAGCAGCCGGCCAAGCGGACCGGCAGGCGGCCGGCGGCAGCTGCCGCGGAAGGCCGCGGAGCGGCCTGGCGTGCCGCGAGATGAGCCCGCGGAGTGGGCTAGGCGGGCCGCGGAGCGGCCCGCGGGACGGGCTAGGCGGGCCGCGGAGCGGCCCGCGATTGGTTTCGCCCGGGCCGTGGAACGGGCCGGCTGGCCCGGCAAGCGGCGGCGGTGACCAGCGGCGGCGGCCGGCCGGTGAGGCCGGTTCGGCCGTCCGGACCAATCCGGGACCAAATTTCGTCCCGAAAAACAGCAAATCGGACATTTTTGAGGTCCCCGGACTCAATTTTGACACTTTCGGAGCTCAGCGAGGCCTCTATGATCAAGTTTGAGCAAGCCATTAACTTTCGGAACATATTTTTTGGCATTTCGGCCTATGCAAAATGCCGACACTTATATTTTCGGACTTCTGGGGCTTCGACGTCCAAAAATAGGGGGGCAACTGATACGTCATCAAAAATTAGCTTGATCGGGCACGAATCTCGAAGCAAAAACTAGTTGGAGACTTCAAAAATTAAATCCGGGAGCATCCAAACTCCGATTTCAACGAGCTTACAGTCAAACTGAGCGTCTCGGAAATACGAACCCAACGACACCAAGATCGACCCAATCCGAGCCCAAATGGGTCCGAATCATGAACCCGAAGTGCTGTCGGAAGGTTCAAACCGAAATTTGAGTTACCAAACGGTCTCCGATTTTGACGAGCTTATACTCGAATCGAACGGCTCGACGAGACGAATCCAACGAGCCCAAGATCACTAAATTTCGACATCAATAAGGCCTTCAAATGTCCAACGAACGGTGCACGATCGTAGGATTCAATATCGGCCGTCCATTTGACCACTCCCTTTTCGCCCTTGATCTCACACCTATTTACGGACCATGCCACTCCAGAAAATCTATAAATAGAGCCCTCATTCTTCACAAGTGGAGGATCCTAAGCAAGAGAGAGAAGAAGAGAAGAGAAGCAAGAGAGAGAAGAAGAGAAGAGAAGGAGAGAGAGAAGGAAGGAATTTCTCCTCGACAGCCGCCGGACCACCGCCGGGCCACCGCAGGAATCTCGTCGGACCACCGCCGGACCACCGCAGGAATCTCGTCGGACCACCGCCGGACCACCGCAGGAACCTCGCCGGACCACCACCTTAAGACCCGACGTTCAGTCCCTACGTCCTGCCAAAGACCCGACGTCTTGTTCAAGGCCCGACGTTCAGTCCCTACGTCCTGCCAAAGTCCCTACGTCCAGCTGAAGACCCAACGTCCTACTCCGGGCCCGACATTCAGTCCCTACGTCCTGCCGAGGACCCGACGTCTTATTTAAGTAATTGATTGTAATCTGTTCACCCCTGGAGGTGATTCAGTCCTTTGTAACCAACCCAAAATCTAGTGGAATCATTTTCAACTGGGCTAGGCCTCGTGGTTTTTTCCCTTTTTAGGGTTTTCCACGTAAAAAATCTTGTGTTCTCTGTGTGTGCTAGTTATACGTATAACGCTAAGACGTAGAATCAAATCTCTATCGCCGCGTACTTTCTAGCCCGCAACAACAATAAATTGAAAAAAATAATTGCATGACAAATTTTATTGTATGTTACCAATTAGACTAAGCAATTAGTTGTAATTAAATTGAACAACCATCATATATTCTTTCTTTAATTGGGTGAATTCAAAATTAAATCAATCGTATTGTACGATTGCATATGTAATTTATCTAATTAAGGCCCAAAAATTCTGGAGCATTAAAAATTAAATCCAAGAAAATATCTTATTGTACAAATAAGATTATATATTTCAATCAAACTGATAAAGGTTTTCATGGAGTTAGCTAAATATATTAATCTTACTAAATGATTTCAATTGTACAGTTCGATCAAATAGAGAGTTTTTAAGATTTGAGATCAATTATACTAATCATACTATATGATCATTTGATCAGACTGAGCGATCAAGCCGACATGTTTAATAAATAGTTTTTTTTTTTTTGGTTTCTTATAAAGCTAGTATATAAGTATGCTTTTTTAAAACTTCTAAGACATGATTTTAGAGATAGAGGCTACTAAGAATTTAGAGTATTGGAGAGAAAGGTTTTTCTTTATAACTTATCTTTTTCTTTGAGTTTTCCAATCTTTTCTTAGAGAGGATTTTATGAGAATTTGCATCATTGGTTGTTTTTCCAAATCATATCATCAAATTCTCTGATTTAAGAGTTCAAAGCTCCAGTTCAAAAAATTTTAGAGTTTTGCTTGTTGAATTCATTGTGATCTTATGGAGCCTTTTTTTGTACTAATGGTTAGGGATAACCGTGCTTTTTGAGGAGGAAAAGAAGTGTAAGAATTTTTTCCAGTACGCAGAGGCTTCTCCGTCTTGCTGGAAACAAATAAGAGATGTAGTGTAATTCTCAAGTATGTGACTTGTGGAGCATATATATACCAATATGCATTACCAATATAAATCAATTTGTATCTTTCTTTTCAATATTTTGTTATTCTCGTGCTACTATTTTACTTTATGATAATAATTGTAATCTATGCTTTCATGATTTTGTGATGTTAAGGCTATGAGAAATTAATCTTTTGTTGAAGTTGCAATTTTATCTTAAAAGAAAAATTATGATTTTACAAGAGAAAAAGCTATTTGTCTTTGAAGTTTGTTTTTGAAAAAGAAAAATTTTCACTTCCACATATATTGTATTGAAAGTATCTCCAAGTATTTTTCAAAATGACAAAATTGCTTAATTCATAATTTTTTTAATTATCTTTGTTTAAACATTCATAAAATCTTTAAAAAACTTTTAGACTTATTTTTCTAAGAAAATAAACAACAGATATATTTCTCTTTTTTTTTTTCACGAACATCTAAAATCAAATTTCTCTTTTGATATCGAAGATCAAAGAAGTTAATAATTAAATAAAAAAACTTGTAATAATGATCTCATGGAGTTCAATGTCACTCTCTTAAAAATGATTTGAATTAAGACACTATTAAATAATAGCTTAACAATGAAATAATCTTACTAATTTCTATCATCAACTTAATATTAGTAACTGAGTAAAGAAAATTATAGAACTAAAAATTTAATTTTTGATAAAAAAAATTAGTAAACATTAATAAAATTTTGAACCATCAAAACAAATCGATATTAATAAATATTTAATTTTTGAAAAGACATTAATAATATATTTGTAAAACATGTAATTCAAATATCTATGTAAATTGGAGAGTCTTTGCTCATTCTTCCTTAAATTTCACCCAAGCTGAACCAAGAAGGGGATGAATCAGCTTGTGGGCAAATTATTATGTGCGGACATCTGACTCAAGCTTGCGCCCGAATTTGCTGCGTTTTTACTGTGTTTTTGATGTATTTTTGCAAAATGACAGTTAATACAAAATTGTAATTACATATTAGTTGATTTTTGCTGCCTTTTTAATGAGTATTTTAAAAGGGCAGCAAAATTATAATAAATATTCAATGAGTAAGATATTTATTATATTTTTGCTACGTTTTTATAAATATTTAATAAAAAATATTATTATATAATTAAAATTATGTATTAGCTGAAATTTTAAAAAATACATGAAAAGCACGTTAAAAAATCACAATAAAAGAGCAACAATCCGACACAGAATAATTCGCCCAGCTTGTGGCTCTGCTTCGTCCCATCGATTCTCCTCTCCTTCTGCTTCTCCAACACCCGCCTTTCTCTCTTCGTCTGCGGTTCCATTCTCTGCGACCCCATGTGCTCGCAGCCATGCCTCCATCTTCGATAAGCCAAGAACCAATTCCGCATCTTGATATCCCCTCCCACCTCCGCGGCGTCCCATTCGACTCCAGTCTCGCTACCCCCTTCTTCCCTACTAAGTCTTTCTCTTCTGCATCTCGTCTCTCCAACTTTCTCTACTTGAGTGGTTCCCCTTTATCTTTATCTTCGCAAAGGGAACTCGGAAGAAAGGCGTCTCCTGCGGTCTTTCTTTCAGATGTTCTAAGTTCCAGTCGTTCTGGAATGAGTACAATAGGTTGCTTCAGTTGCACTGCGGGTGGGGGCCAGTTGGTTTAGCCCCGACCGGGATCCCCTCAAACGAGATCAATTCTGTTGAGGAGGGTGGCAATGGCGTTTTTGAGGAGGAGGTCTTGCCAATTAATGGCGTAGAGGTGGAATCTCCCAAAAAAGTTCTCATCTTGATGAGTGATACTGGTGGTGGACACCGTGCTTCGGCAGAAGCCATCAAGGCGGCTTTCCATCAAGAGTTTGGTGACGAGTATCAGGTTTTTTTTTTCAGAATAGTTATCACTTTCTCTTTTCAGCCTTAATCATTTATTTGGTGCGCGAGAGTGTGAAATAGAATTGATGAATTTAGGGATTATTGCTATGTGGATTGAGCTAGTTTGAAGATTATTTGTTGGATTATGGTTAGATCTGCCTAGTTTTAGTAGAAAAATGGTAATTGGTTGGTCTTTATATATTCCATATTGTCATCTTCCTTGGCTAGGCACATATATAGAGCTATGTGTGCCTGTCATTCTTCCAAACACTTCAGTTAGAGGCTGTGGATTAGAGTTACATCTCAAGATTAGAGGAGGACCGGAGAAGCAGGCCAATCATTTTCCTGTAGGCAGGTGGGTTTAGCCAATCTACGCTTAGGATTGTTTTGTTGACCATAACTACTGTGTCTGCCCTCCTGTGTAACTCTTCCCTTATGTAATTACTTGATGATATACTGAACTTTTTGAGATTTGATTCCTTAGTTAATTATTTCTTTGTTTTCTTAAATCTGACTGAAACCTTTTGATTTGTTAAATTAAAATTTTTTATTTGATTGCAAATTTGAGTACACCATTTAGTTGCATCTGTATTACATTGGCACTGATAAAAAGGGTTGATGTCATTCATAGCACTTTTCCCAACTTAGTTGTATTATTGTCAGAAGAGAGCTAATGATCTTTGTTATTCTCTTCTTTCATTTCTCTAAAAAGGGCTTAATCATCCTTTATTTGATAGTATGAACTTTATGATGTATTTCACCTTCTCTTTTGGGAGCATTGATGATTTATGTTTGATACAGGTTTTTGTGACTGATTTGTGGTCTGATCACACTCCTTGGCCGTTTAACCAATTACCGAGGAGTTATAACTTCTTGGTGAAACATGGAACTCTATGGAAGATGGCTTATTATGGAACCACCCCTCGTTTAGTGCATCAATCCAATTTTGCTGCTACATCGACCTTCATAGCTCGGTGAGCATTTGTTTATCTTCACTTGATCCTCCTTAGCCATTCAGTTTTCATGGAGTCATGGAAAAATCAACTAAAATTTCAATGTCTTGACTTTTGTCTTGTTCCAAGTTTAGATTGCTAAATTGTCTTGTACAATCAAGGTGGAAAACCATCACCTTGGAGATGCTTTGATATCCACTTTTATTGAGGTTTTAAATCAATGGTTATTTGCTAATTTTCTTCCTGTAATCTGTGCAGTGAAGTTGCAAAAGGACTGTTGAAATACCAGCCAGATATTATTATCAGTGTACATCCCCTAATGCAACATGTTCCCCTTCGAGTCCTGAGGGCAAAAGGTCTTCTTGACAAGATTGTTTTTACAACAGTAGTTACAGATTTAAGCACTTGCCATCCAACATGGTAGGATGATCTTGTAGCAAAAAACTTCATCTAGATGGCGCACATTTTCTTCCATTGACCTGTATTATTCTTCAACTTTGTTTATTTGGTGATGAAGTTCACATTATTCTTCTAGGTTTCATAAATTAGTTACAAGATGTTATTGCCCTTCTTCTGATGTGGCGAAAAGAGCGCTAAAAGCCGGACTAAAGCCTAAACAAATAAAAGTTTATGGTCTTCCCGTGCGCCCTTCTTTTGTTAAGCCTATTCAACCAAAGGTATGTTTGCTTCTTTTGGACTTATTGATAAAGTATTCGCTGACATTCTACTTTTTTGAGTTGTTTTTTTGGTCTTCTGGATAGGATGAGCTGAGAAAAGAATTTGGAATGAATGAGGACTTACCTGCTGTATTATTGATGGGAGGAGGGGAAGGCATGGGTCCTATTGAGGCTACGGCACGAGCGCTTGGGCAGACATTGTATGATGAGAGTCTTGGAGAACCAATAGGTCAAATTCTTGTGATTTGTGGACGCAATAAAAAATTAGCCAATAAATTGCTTACAATTGATTGGAAAATTCCAGTTCAGGTATTTTGCATTTTCAGTTTAATTCTCTTCTAAATGTTTAGCTTGATATTTCATTTCAAAATTTTATAGAAGATTGATGCATGTTTGAGAGTTAATTTAAAGAAGTTTCTCGGTGAATTGCTTCTAACTTGGGTCATGGAGAAAGGTGCTTGGGTCATGGAGAAAGGTGTGAATCTTGAAAAATGGCATTAGGAAATTTCTTGATTCAGGCTCTCATTAGTTTAAGTCCTATTTGAGACTCTTTTTTTGTTTTTTGATAATTTAAATGGTAAAAAAATATATTTGTTTAATCATTTTTGTTTTTTTTATTTTTAAATTCAAAAGTTTTTTTTTTCTTTTTAGAAACATAAAAACAAGTTTGATGTGCCAGATTGTATAGTTTTATGTTGTCAAATAAAGCGAATGATTGTTTGTTAAAATCATATTTAGATTGTTGTTTAATGCTTTGTTTGAGCTGTGACTGCTGATATATAACAATTGTTGTGGCATTGATATGAGTAGATTGAATAATCAAAGTCGATATTATTATTCATTCTTATAATTCTGATAAATATTCTAATTTTAAATACTATGTAAAAGTATTTTAAAAATTGTTTATATACATTTTACCCCAAATGTGGTTTAAAAATATACTAATACCCCCAAGTGTTTTTGACTGAATTGTCATAATTATCTTTTCCATTACAAATGACAGAAAAAATATTATTCTTGCCAAATGTAATCTCACCACCTTTCTTTTCTTTCTTTCAAAAAGTAATTTTTTCTTCCCTAGAAGCCTGTAGGACCTTCTCTTATCCCTCTCCTACGCCTTGGTGAAGGTGCAACAAGCAGCAAGCATTTGACAAGGGTGATGACGACGAATAGCGATGATAATGACGCAAATATTCCTATTGATCAATTTGCAACTTGCCAACCTTCATCATCATCATCGATCATTAAAACTCTTATTTTTTGTTCCTCTTTGGCTTTAAAGACACAATCGAGGCAATGAAGGATAGTGAGAAGATGTTGGTGAATGCACACGATGAGTTAGAACCTATCACATTTGGACTCATAAGAGAATGCTTGTATATGGTCTTTTACTTTCTTTGCTCCCTCGTCAATGTTTTTAGACCATCAACCTCAACACCAACATCATCAAGGATGTTCATCTCTTCAATGTTTTTTAGACCATCAACCTCAACACCAACATCATCAAGGATGTTCATCTCTTCAATGTTTTTTAGACCATCAACCTCAACACCAACATCATCAAGGATGTTCATCTCTTTCCTCTTGCACCCGAATTCCTCTCCATGATACACTATACCCTTTAGTTCCTTTCCATCAAAGGTGAGTCGAATGGTCTCCTAGGCAGCCAGGCAAGACAAGGAAACACTTCCCGAAACATCTCCTAGTCGAGCTTCATCACTAATGCCTTGCCTAGATAAGCGCCTTGGTGTTAAGGAGCTCGAGTGCTCACTTCCTTGATGCAAACTATTTTATCATATTTAAAGTATATAAAATCATATTATGAGATGAACAGCTACAAATCTAATGATACGGAATAAATTATGGGTGATAAACAATAAAATAGATAATAAAGCTACCAACTTATTATATATTTGTTTAAACTTGAAGCTAAACGTTCGAGTCTTGTGGGCACCTTGTTTTAGATGTTGTGTTTGACACAATTTTGTTATTTTGGTATTTGAAATGACAAAATGAAATTGTTTTTATTTTTTTTTTTCTGTTGGATTTTAGAATTTACTGCAATGATTAACATATTGTACACTCCAGTAATATTCCTCTTAATTAAATAAGTTAATTCTTAGCGACTCACTTAGCTCAGCTAAGCCCCTTGGCTGGTGCATAGTGCCTTAGGCATTTGGCATCCATGTCTCCTTGAGGCACCTAATATCTATAACAACACAGCTTTTCATTATCTACAACACCACTTTATGAGACAAAAAAAAAATCTTCTTAGTTCTCTCCACAATCCTGTATAGAAAAGATATTTGTGACGCTTTAGTCAGAAATGCATGAGTTATCCGCATGGGTTTAAGTGCTCATTATGATAACCATTGAGGGTGAACTGTAATTAATTAGATAAAAAGATAAAAGTTTATGAAAGCTATCTAAGTTATTGTTCTAAAAAAAATGTTTTTGACTTTCATATAAGGTTTTGTTTGGGACAACTTTCTTACTGCTTTGTTTTTTAGACCGCAACCATAATTTTTGTTTGACCATTGCTTTTTTACTGCTTTCAATAACTTTTTTGTGCTAGGAAGCTGCTTTCTATAGCAGCTTTAAAAAAAAAATTGTTTTCTCAACAACAGTTTTACAACCACTTTTAAAAAAAAGTGCAGCTGTCCCAAATGGATCCTAAATGAACTTTTTCTACTTTTTCTCACAGTTGCTTTTCCAGAAACTCAAAAACTGCTTCTGTTGATCAAAGAAATGGAAGCATACAACAGAGAGCTAATATCAAAAGGAGCTTAAAGCTTCACCTCACACTGATGGTGACTGAAGCGTTGCTTCGTAAATAGGGATGTTTTATCTAGTAATAAAAATGATAGGAAGTGCTTGTATTCACAAGCAACCTATCCAAAATCGGCGAACCAACAGCAGCCAAATGGTTGTCCACAGCAGGAAAACAGCACTTGTTCGGGAAGATACGAGAGAAAACTCAAGAAAAGACTTGTATTCCACTTAGACGATGAATAAAAGAGCAAGATACAATTGATCCTCAATTCGAGAGGAGGATCGATCTCTCCCAAATCTCTAGACGCCGCTAGAGCCCAAAGAAACCTAAATCTACGAGATCTCAAATTTCAGCCAAATTCAAGATACTCAAAACCTAGGAAAATCTACTATTTAATGCATACAATTCAAAAGGAATTTCCTAAACAATCCCTACAATCAATTTCCCTCCTAAAATCCATTCAAAAACCTTCCAAAAACCGTCCCGCAAGGCATGCGTCACGCGCGGCTTCCGCCCAGGCGGAAGCTTTCTCCGCCTGTTTGCGATTTATGCCCGTGAACCGGTCCCGCCTGGACCGGTCCAGTGGACCGGTCTAACAAAAAACTATCATCCATATCGAGTATGATGTAGTCCTCTCTATTTGCTTCTCGGGCCACAATATATTGTCTATCTGGAAACATGCTCAATGCTTCAAAAGCTTAGGTTGTAGCTCTCTAACATTGAGGCTCCTTGTTTTTATTAAAAAATCCCATTTAATGGGTTGTAGCATCATTTAAATAAATGTGGATAAGGTTCATAGAAACATTAGCTTGTGTTGTGTCCACCAAATTCTAGATTGGCTAATGCTGGAACTACGAAAAAGGTCCATGATCTCCTATGAAGTATAAAATATTATGCATTAGTAGCATACCCAGAAAATCCACTTCAAATATCTACCTAATTATGAGACAGGATAAGCTTTGATTTGTGCACATTAGAAGTAGAAATTAGTGAACCTACTTTCTTCTTTCTTTTTTAACCCATTAGCAAGTAAGGATCTAGAGGTGGAGGATGTTAGTGGCGAATCTCTTTATTGATAGCATTATAGGTGGTCATTGAGTTCATGTTGCGCATTCTATTTTGTGTTGTTTCACACCATTCTTTCATGTTCTTTCAAGAAGTACACATAAAATACCCAAAAAGGGATTTGAAACCATGGATTATATTGGATGTTTCGTAGGAACAAATTGATGGCAGCAATGTAATGGTCCTCCATTCTAGTGCCTAATATACTGTTGGAGGGTGAAACTGTTTAAATTCTCATGCTACAAAAAGCCTGTTTGGTTTGAGCTTAGGCTTAGCTTGGCGCCGCTTAAGCGCCAAATTGTGATAATGCATTTACTAGACCATCTTTGGCTTAAGCCAAGGGCCCAAGCTTTGATCTAAACCTGTTTAAGCATCGTGACTAACCCTTGGCTTAACGGTTTAGCTTAGCCAAAAAACATCCAAATGAAAACTATTAAAAATTTATTAGTATAAAATTATAAAAATCAAGTTTAGGATAATGAAATAAATAATTAATGATATTAATTGGTAATTAATGAGTTATTTAGACTAATAATTAATATTAATTGATATTAATTGATAAATAATATTTATTATGTATAATTTATGTCTAAGTATAAATTACAATAGAGTAATGTGTTAAGCAGATGAGCTTAATTAAAAAAATGCAATCAAATAGGTATCTCAGCAGACAGTAACCCATCTTTTTTGCACCAACCAAAGCCCTTAATAATTGCTTGGGATTGGTAGTAATCCACTAACATTGAATTCCTTTTTATTTGTCTTGCTTGACTTGTACCTCTTTTCTGGGCTATTACAGCATGTTTTCTTATATTTTGGTATTGAATGTTAGGCATTACAACACAATATTCCTAGGAATTGTAAATTGTAATAGGTTAAGAAAATAAGCTAAAGTTAAAGCGCAATCTATTAATTTTCTTAGCTTACAATAGCTCATATTTTTCACCAACCAAACGGCTTAATCTTACTTAAAGACTTAACTTAGATTAGCTTGTTTGATTTAGCTTGAACTACAACCTAATAAACCCTAAGAATTACTTGGGGCTGGTAGTAATTAGCGAACTTTGAATTTCATTCATTTATAATTGCTGGGTTATTTCAACGTATTTTCTTACATGATTGCAGCCTGGGTTAGGCACTGCATCAAGTTTTCTACGGGCTTAGGATGGAATGAAAGAAGAAAGGAGGTGATCTGGTGATGACAAACTTTGTTTTCTATGCAGGCTTTTTTATCGTGCATTATCAATTTTCCTTTTGGCTATGACTTAAAATATGATCACCATAAATCGAAATTGAGACATCATGCAAAAGCAATGCTCATATAGCTGAGTTTGATTGCAAGACATGTTTCTTCTTGTTGTGGATGTACTGCTTTTGCCTTTACCCTAATTACATACAATGTTCTGTTTGAAATTCAGAATTTTTATTGCTCGCCTTCATCAGCCCCATATGATTTTCCTCTAGAACATTGCTTGTTAAATCGTCTCTGCTGTTTGTCAAAGATAATTTTCTTTTCTACCTCTATCATGTAAGCTTCTTATATACTTAATATCCAGGTAAAGGGTTTTGTTACTAAGATGGAAGAATGTATGGGCGCATGCGATTGCATAATTACAAAGGTAAATCTTCTTTTCTTGTGATGACGAATTTTTTATCTGATAGTTACATAGTTTTTTTTTTTAATTAGCTATACAAATTTTATCTGCAGGCTGGGCCAGGGACTATTGCTGAAGCCATGATTCGCGGTCTCCCTATTATTCTCAATGATTTCATTGCTGGCCAGGTAAAGTAGTTTTCTCAAATCCATTAGAGTGTTTACTTACATCAAGGTAGCGTTCAGAATCTTCATGCACCATTTGACAGAGCAATTCAACTTTAAACATTTTGCTAGTTGATGATATATTAACTCATGTAACTTGTATATTTTTTAGTCAATTTCTATTCTAATAATATGTTTAGAATCTAGAGAGTTTAAACATTGCGATTATGGACTGATCCTAATTAGCAATTTGGTCTTTTATCAGTAATACTTTCTTTTAGGGGCTGTTTGGTTGAAAGTAAAATGGGTGTAAAGTTTTTCAAATGCAGGAGTTTTGAAAATATTGATGTTTGATTGGAAGAAAAATGAATGCAAAGTAAAATAAAGTAAATGTAGTGTAAACCAATTTAGTTCATTTTGGGGTGGACTAAACTCGTCCAATTTTGAGCAAGAATTATTTACACCACAAATAAGTTCGTTTGACTGCCACCACTTTCCGTTGCCCACCACTGTCGACTACCGCTACCCTCCGCCAACCACCATCGTCGCCATCCGCTGTCGGCCTTCTCCACCACATGCTCCTGCCCACCATCACTGTGGGCCCCCGCCTCCACCAACTGCCGACCACCACCGCCTCCACCCGCCGTTAGCTGCCACCACTCATGGTCGTCACCAAAGCCGACATACGTTGTCTGCCGCCATCTTTGGACTTTACATTATATTTATTTTACTTTAAATTATATATATATGTATGTATGTATGTATATATATATATATATATATATATATATATATATATATATATATATATATATATATATATATGTATGTATGTATTTACTTTACACTTATCCAAACAACTCCAAAGTATTCTTTTTGCACTATATTCCTTTACTCTGCATTTCTTTTTACACTGCATTCATTTTATATCACATTCATTTTACATCGCATCCCTTTTTTAGTCAACCAAACAACCCCTTAGTTCCAAGTTTTCCTTTAGTTCAAAGAGTTGTTGATGGAATCTATTGTGCTTAATTTAGGTCTTATCATGAAATCTCATTCATCCTATGACTCATGGAAGCAATTTTTTATGATGCTACCTTTTCTATATCCATTTCTTTACATATATCCCATACTGATACCAATTACTAATGCTCGATGATCCAAACAACATATCTAGTTTTGAGATTTTGTATTATATATTATATATATATATATATATATATATATATATATATATATATATATATATATATATATATGCATACATACATATATATACATAGAGAGAGAGAGAGAGCATGCCTATTTTTTCCTTAATTTTTTGTTTTTATATATATTGTTTTTTTTAAACTATGGGAGCGAGTTATGGAGCATAGGTTGCGGCGTGATACTAATGTTTCTCAAATCAATTTGGATTCATGCCGGGTAGGTCGTTTATGGAAGCCATACATTTATTAAGAGGTTTGATGGAGAAATATAGAGAAAATAAGGAGGATCTACGTATGATATTTGTTGATTTAGAAAAAGCATATGATAAAGTTCCAAGAGAAGTGCTATGGGGTTCTTGAAAAGAAAGGAGTTAATAATGCTTATATTCAAATCATTAAAGATATGTATGCAGGAGCTATTACTTGTGTTCAAACACAAGGTGGTTTGACCAAGTATTTTCCTATTTCGGTTGGGTTACATCAAGGATCAGCCTTAAGCCCATATCTTTTTGCTTTAGTCATGGATGCTCTCACTAGACATTTGCAAGAGGATGTACCTTGGTGTATGCTTTTTGCTGATGATATTCTTCTTGTCGATAAAACTAGAGAGGGAGTTGAAAGTAAACTTGAATTATGGAGGTCAACTTTAGAGACTAAAGGTTTTCGCTTGAGTAGATCTAAAACGGAATATATGGAGTGTAATTTTAGTAGTAATAGACCTAGGGAGGGGATTGTAACTTTGGGCGATCAAGTCGTTAATAAGAGTACACGTTTTAGATATTTTGGAAGGAAAGTTATTTGACTTTCAAACTCAAATCACCTCCAACAATGAAAGGATAGAGGGAAAATTCA
Source organism: Dendrobium nobile (assembly GCA_022539455.1). Lineage (NCBI taxonomy): Eukaryota > Viridiplantae > Streptophyta > Magnoliopsida > Asparagales > Orchidaceae > Dendrobium > Dendrobium nobile. The sequence continues at coordinate 55,374,526 of CM039726.1, forward strand.
CGGTGATGAAAGAAATGTTGAAGAAACTGTTGGAGTTGAAGACAAATCCTACGACATTGGAAGCAAGAGAGACCACCGGATGTTATGGTGTAGGGGGAAATTCGAACCCGTTTAGAGGGAGGAGAAATCCGGAGGTAGAGGTCATTGAGGGGGAGGACGGCATGCCACCTCTAGAGCCACTTTCTAGAGAGGAGATGAGTTTGGGAAATGACCGGAGTGGTGCTGATTTTGTCAGGAGAAGGGAAGAATTTCATCGCCGGGGTGCTGATTTTGAAGGGAGAATAGGGGAATATGATGAAGGGTTTGGGTATAAATGCTGGAGGGAAGATCGTGACAGTTGGGGAGCACCTCCTCTTTGAGGAATGGGGAGGTTATGGAGGATTCAGGGGACACGGGGGAGACCATGGGTGAGGAAGCTGAAGATGCCCGTCTTTGAGGGGAAGACGGCCATGGCTGGATCTACAAGGTAGAGCGTTACTTCGTTGTCAATAGGTTGACAGAGGAAGAGAAGTTGGCGGCGGCAGGATTGTGTTTGGAAGGAAAAGCCTTGGCCTAGTATCAGTGGCGTGACAGGAGGGAGCTCATATAGAGCTGGAGAGAGTTCAAAGATTGCTTATTAGAGTGTTTCCGAGCCGATGGGGGAGGAGACTTATATGAACAATTCTTTGCTTCGACTCAGGAGGGGACTGTGGCAGACTACCAGGTCAAGATCGAGTACCTGGCTAGCAGATTGGATCACAATTCAGAGTCATCCTTGGAAGGAAACTTCATGAAGGGGCTAAACCCTGAGATACGAACAACAGTCAGGGTGCTGGAGCCAAGGAACCTAGGGAAGGCTATGGAGCTGGCGCAGTTGGTGGAAGATCAAAAGAAATCAGAAAGAGAAGCTCGAGGGAACTATTTAGGGGGATCATACAAGATGACTACCACATTCTTACCATCCAAAGGGGAAACGCCAGGGGGTCTGAAGGAAGCACCAAAGGAGAAAACTGGAGGGGGAAATGACAATTCAAAAAGTTGACAGAGAAGGAGATGCAGGATAAGAGGGCAAAGGGGTTGTGCTTTAGATGTGATGAGAAGTACATGCCGGGGCATAGGTGCAAGGATCAAACTCTTCAGGTTATCATTGTCTGTGAAGACAAGGAAGACGAGAAGGGTGGTGGGAGTAGATCTGAAGAGGAAGAGGAGAAGTTGCACTTGGACGTGACAGAAGTCTATCTGAACTCTGTAGTGGGATTCACTCCGAGTCATACTATGAAAGTGAAAGGAGAGATAGCTGACCATGAGGTGGTGGTATTGATTGATAGTGGGGCAACTCACAATTTCAGTTCCACCCAGATCATCGAACTGTTGGGGATGGAGTTAGTGGATATAGGAGGCTATGGGGTGTGATGGGCACAGGCAAGGTGGAAATGGGTAGAGGAGTGTGTAGAGAGGTAGTGCTGAATAGTCATGGGATCCAGGTGAGGGAGGATTTCCTTCCCTTGGAATTGGGGAATACTGACGTCATCATAAGGATGAAGTGGCTGCAAACATTGGGGGAGACCAAGATCAATTGGGGGACATTGAGGATGGAACTGGTGATGGGAGGAAGGAGGATGATTCAGGGCGATGCTGGCCTGACCAAGGCTGGGTTATCTCTCAAATCCATGATCAGATCCATACAAGAGGTGGGAGGTGGATATCTGGTGGAGCTGCAGCGCTTGGAGAGGGTGAGTGTGGGGGATGAGGGAGACATTGCACTAGTGGTGCAATCGCTCATACAGCAGTTCAGGGAGGTGTTCCAGCCACCTCAGGGCTTACCACCACCCAGAGAGCAGGAGCATGCAATCCTTCTGAAGGACGGGATGTCACCAATTAGTGTTCGACCTTACCCTACCCTCATATTCAAAAAGATGAGATCGAGAAGCTCATCAGGGAGATGTTGGAGGCAGGAATAGTCAGACCCAGCGTGAGTCCTTTCTCTAGCCCCGTCCTACTAGTCAAGAAGAATGATGAGAGTTGGAGGTTTTGCGTGGATTACAAGGCTTTGAACAATGAGACAGTACCGGATAAGTTCCCTATTTCGGTGATTGACGAGTTACTAGATGAGTTGCACGGAGCAGTAGTGTTTTCTAAGGACCTGAAGTCAGGCTACCACTAAATCAGAATGAAGGAGGAGGATATTCAGAAGACGGCTTTCAGGATGCACGAGGGGCATCATGAGTTCTTGGTGATGCTTTTCGGGCTCACTAATGCCCCTGTTATCTTTCAGTATTTAATGAACAGAGTGTTCAGGCAGCATCTCAGGAAGTTTGTGCTAGTTTTTTTTTTTATGACATTTTGGTGTACAACCAAATGGAGGAGGAGCACTTAGAGCACCTGAAGGAGGTTTTGAAGATCCTACAGGAACATCAGCTGAAAGCGTTAACCTAAAGAAGTGCAGTTTTGCCCAGTCTAGGGTGGAATATTTGGGACATGTGGTGTCTCAAGAGGGAGTGGAAGCCAACCAATCCAAGATTGAGGCCATGCAGAACTGGCCAAGGCCTAGGAACATAAGGGGAGGGGTTTCTTTGGTCTGACTGGTTACTACAGGAGGTTTGTGAATGGCTACAGTACCATTGCGTGGCCTTTGACTGAGCAACTGAAGAAGGACAATTTCTTGTGGGGAGAGTCGGCAACCCAGACTTTTGAGAGATTAGAAAAAACCATGACGACGGTTCCAGTGTTAGCTCTTCCAGATTTCAACTAGACCTTTATAGTGGAGACTGATGAATCAGGGTATGGCTTGGGAGCAGTTTTGATGCAGGATCACAAGCCTGTAGCTTATTTCAGTCAAATGCTATCGACCAGGGCTGGATTGAAGTCATTATATGAGAGAGAGCTGATGGACATCATCCTAGCCATTCAGAAATGGCGCCCTTATCTTTTGGGGTGCACTTCATTGTTCGTACGGACCAAAGGAGTCTAAACTACTTGTTGGAACAACAGATGGTGACCGAGGAACATCAGAGGTGGCTGTCAAAGCTTTTGGGCTATGACTTTGAAATCCAGTACAGACCAGGGGTGGAAAATAAGGCGGCCGACGCCTTATCTAGATGTGTTGGGGAACTTCAAGAGTTGGCAGTATTAGTACCACTGATGGTTAACTGGGGGGCCATCAAAGAAGAAAGCCTGCAGAGCGAGAAGCTGAAGAAAATCAAGGAAGACTTGAGGAAGGATAGTAGTAGCCATTAGGGGTACTATTTGGTGGGGGAGAAGTTCTTACATCAGGTAAGGTTCGTGATGCCACGAACATCAGCATATATTCCCCACTTACTATAGGAATTTCACAGCAGTGGTGTTGGGGGGCATTCAGGGGTATAGAAAATAGACAGAAGGCTGGCAACGGAGCTGTACTGGAAGGGGATGTATAAGGATGTTGAAGAGATGGTAGCAAAATTTGAGGTATGTCAGAGAAATAAATATATGACGATGGCACCAGGAGGGCTACTTCAACCATTAGCACTTCCAAACAAAGTGTGGGAGGAAGTATCTATGGACTTCATTGACGGCCTTCCCCGCTCAGAGGAATTCACAGTCATTTTGATAGTGGTGGACCGACTTAGCAAGTATGCTCATTTTGTTCTCTTACGACATCCTTACAACGTTGTATCAGTAGCGGCAATATTTATCAGGGAAGTGGTGAAATTACATGGGGTTCCTAAGTCGAGTGTATCTGACAGAGACAAGGTGTTCCTTAGCCAGTTTTGGAAGGAGCTTTTCAAAATGTAGGGCACAATTCTCAAGAGAAGTACGGCCTACCATCCATAGACTAACGGACAAACGAAGGTGGTAAACCGGAGCTTGGAAACATATTTGAGGTGTTTTGCATCTTAAACACTGCGGATGAGGCAAAGTGGTTACCTTGGGTCGAGTATTGGTGCAATACCTCGTACCATTCTGCTTTTCAAATGACGCCTTTCAAGGTGATGTATGGCAGAGACCCCTCACACCTAGTGCACTGTGGGAAGGGGGGAAGCACACCAGTGTCGTCAGTGGAGCAGTACTTGGAGGAAAGGGACAAGGTGCTAGAAGAGTTGAAAAAACATCTGCAGATGGCACAACAAATTATGAAGAGACAGACGGATTCACACAGGAGGGACATGCAGTTTGAAGTGGGGGAGAAGGTGTCACGACCCAACCCGACCGGGACGGATCCCGCTTGCATCGGGTCGTGCCCCAAACTCAAACTGATTGAACGGATTCCAGGATCTGGCTTTGAAATTTGTTTCAGAACTTTCTTCCAAACATTTACACACAGAAACAGACACACAGAGCTACTATAAACATCAAAATGCAGCGGAACAGATCATCTATCTTTTTCTTCCTAAAAAAGAATCATATACAAATACAGCTCATGGCTTTCAGACAGAAAGAAGAACAGAACAGAAAAGCCATGACTGTACAAAAATCAAAAGTACAAAATACCTATAACAGATCAGACTCTGAACTCCTACTCCAAGACTTCCTCCCTCTCCCAGAACCTGAAAACCACGCAGAAACAAGGATGAGCTACAACAGCTCAGCAAGACATCAAACCTCCAATCAAAATTCTCAGAATCCACATCAAACACATCAGACAAAAATCCGTACAGAAATCAGATCAACAGAATCATATATCGAATCAGAACAGAACAAAAATCACAGAAATCATAATTCCAGAAATTGAATCAGAACAGAATCATACAGATCAGATCAAATCAAAACAGAATCGAATCAGAATCATAAATCATATCCAAATCGTACGGAAATCAGAAATCATATCAATTCAGAACATATCAAAAGTCAGAACAGATTCCCTGACTCTGACAGAATCTCAACGGATTCTGGCCCCTTATACCTCCCTTCCCAGACACTGACAGAATCTCTCGGATTCTGGCCCCTTATGCCTCCCTTTGTGTTCATGGCACCAGAACAGATGTGCTTATAGCACCAGAACGGAACTTATCATCGGATCTGGAACAGAACTTGTTTTCAGATTTCAGAGCTCATTTCAGATTTCCCTGACACATACAGGATCTCACAGGATCCTGACCCCTTATAACTCCCTTTTCATAGCACACAATCATATCATGTCATTTCAGAACAAATCCGGACAATTTCAGAAATCGTACAAAAATCCAGCGGCATAACGGCAGTATACGGAATTTACACAAAAATTCATAATTTCACAAATTACCAAATTAGCATAGAATATTCTCAAAACATTGCAAGACTTTTATTCTACTGCCCAGACAATTTTAGACTTCATCAGAAATTACAATCAAAATAAAACACCGTCGAATCAAAACTATCCGGTCAAAATTCTCCAGAAAATAATCAAAATGTGCGCACTCGGCACCTCAGAAACATACCAAAAGTTACGCTGTAAAAACTGAACCAATCGGAAAATACGGACGAAATTCGCTAATGAAAACAAAATCCGGACAGAAAAATCGTTCAAATTTCACCGTTCTGAAAATTGAGAAAGTCGGAATGTGCCTTACCTTGCGTACACCAATTTCTTGAACTGTCTCGACGGACAAAAACGGACCGGCGTCGCCCAAAAATCAACTTTTTCTCTTTTCTTCTCGACTTTCTCTCTTCTCAAAATTTCAGATATTTTATTTTGATTTTCTCTCTCTTCAAAACGACTGATTTTTTCTCTCTTCAAAATGACTGATTTTTCATTAAATAAGCTTGAGATCGGCCCGGCCTCGCACGATCGTCCAGGACGATCTGAACAAATTCACTTCGTCCTGGGACGAATTCTCAAGACGATAATTAATTTTCTTGGACGATAAAAACCCCTACTCTCTAACTTTTGCCTTGCTCTGATCATCCCGAGACGATCCCCGATCGGCCCGGACGATCCTGGGGAGAAAAACTTTCCTGTAACTTCTGTACACATTCTAGAACAAAATTTCAACTGATCGGCCCGGGACGATCCACGATCGGCCCGGACGATACTGGAGAAAAACTGATGTTACAGAAGGTGTTCTTGAAGATAAGGCCCTACAGACAGAAATCAGTGGCTAATAGGCGGAACAAGAAACTGGCTCCAAGGTATTTTGGTCCCTATGAGATCTTGGGGAAGATTGGCGCTGTGGCGTATCGTCTGAAGTTACCCGTCTACGCTTCCATACACCCAGTGTTCCATGTGTCACAGCTGAGGAGAGCATGCAGTTAGTGCAGAGTTACCAGCATCAATGACGGAGGAGTTGTAAGTGACTTTAGAACCCATGTAGCTTATAGGGGTAAGATCTAATAAAGAGGGCAATAAGGAAGTGCTGATTCGATGGAAGGATCTACCTGATTTCGATGCTACTTGGGAACCATTTGACAGAGTGAAAGAACAATTTCCCTCTTTTCACCTTGAGGACAATGTGAGTTTTTGGAAGGGGAGTAATGTTACGCCTGCTCCCATGCCGGCCCAGGAGGGGCCGGCTGGACCGGTCCAGGCTTTTGTTCGGCAGAAGAGGAAATAGGGAGAGGGGGGCGGAACTCTTCTGGGCCCCATGATGGGCTTAATGCAATTTTTTGGGGGGAAAGATTTGAATGTAAGGGTTGATTAGGTAAGTTGTAATTCTCATTTCATGTTAATTAGGGGAATAGGAGGGAATTAGAATTATCTTGAATTTGAATGAGATTTGAGATCTAGGGTTCTTCTGCTTTGGGCTCTTGGCGTTGCCGGAGATTTGGAGAGTTGTTCTTCTTCTCGAATTGAAGAACAATTGTATCTTTGCTATTTTACTTCATCTTTTAGTGGAATACAAATCTCTATTTGAGTTTCTCTCTCAGATTTCTCTATTTTTCTGCTGTAAACAACAGATTTCTGCTGTTTTCCTGTTGTGGACAGCAGTATTTTCGTTGTTTGATCACCGATTTGGGTTAGGGTTGCTTGCGAACTCAAGTATTACCTTAGGGTTACTTGAGAACTCGAGTATTTCCTATCAAAATCCTTCTCTAGAAGACTATCATTTACCTCTACTCTCTTGGTTTCTTCCCCTTTGAAACCTTACACATTTACCAACACATGCTCACCATCTGCACTGCAAATCTCTCCGTCGACTCTTCTACCTTTTTCCTTATCAAAGCATGTAATATGGCCTCCTTAACCTCCCTCGCCAACCTGCAGTACCATTCTTTTGTTTTCAAGAATGGATTCACATTCCATGTCTGCATTCACACTGCTCTGCTCATTACGTACTCAGTTTGGGGATGCAATGATTATTGTTTTAACCAGATGAGGAGAGATGGACATAGGAAGGTTGCTTTCTGAGCTAGTGCTGAATTGTCATGTTATATCTTGGACTGATTTTGGATGCAAGATCTAAACAACAACAGGCCTTACAATCCAACAAAATGGATTGATTTCTGTTCACAATATTTTTAACTTCAGAACAATTTTGACATTCGGTACCCTCTATTAGACCCTTGCTGAATAGCAAAGTTTAAAAAGGCGAAATTGAGAATCAAGATATTGTTTTAGTGAGATGAGCCGTAAGCCTTGAGGCGGATCAAAATGTTAGCCTCAGAGTAAGAAAATAAAAATATCATAAAATTAAAAATAATTCATAAATATGATATAAACCATCGAAATATTTATTTAGTTCATATCATAAAAATATAAACCTCAAAATCACATAATTAGAAAAAAAAAAACTTACTTTGAACAACGAGACTCCCAATTGGCATGCAAAAAAAATTTCTCCTCCCCGCACTTGCATTTCTGAGTTGTATTATTTATTTTCTTTCTTATTATATCATGTTGTATTTGGTTTATTAGTGTTTCCGTTTTTATGACTTAAGGGAGGTCGTTTGTAAGCCCATTGGGCGTCGTCTTTTTTTATTTTCTTGAGACTTTGTACGAGGCTACATATAGCCACACTGTTCTCTTTTCATGTTAATGATTGAATGATAAAAATTTTTCACATGTTTTGAGTTCTTATGAGAACTTGAGAGAGATCGGAGTGAGATCCTAGGAGAGGGAGATTTGTGCATCACCCACCAACCTAGAATAGTTGGGTTTGTGGTCTTATTTTCTACCTCTTTCCCTTCATCCTCCCACCACCACCGCCGGCCCTATCTCCCTCTCCCCCACTCACGATCAAACCTCCACCCTCACCAAACCCCTCTTCCCCTCACCCGCCAAAATTCCACAAAAAAAAATCCCACCACCCGCCGGCCCTAGTCCCCCTCTCCCCCTCCAAAATTCAAATCCCCACCTTTTGCACCTTTCATAAATGATTCCCCCTTAATTTGGGAAGATTTATTTTCAAATTTCAATTTAATTTGAATTTGAAAATTTCTTTCATAATTTAGGAAAGTTCCTAAATTAAATCTATTTGAATTTCAAATTCAAATTGGATTTAATTAAAACATTTTATAATTCCTAAACCCAAATTAAGAAGCTTTAATTTTCCCCATTGAGCCCAATTAATTCCCCATAGCTGCCGGCCCCTATATGGTGGATTTGGAAAATTTATTTCCTAAATCCCCATCCCCCACTCTTGGAAAGATTTCAAAAATTTCTCATCCCTCCTTGGCCGAAAATCCCTAGCCCCACCTCTTAATTTTATTTCCAATTGGAGAGGTTCTTCATTGGAAATAAATCAATCCCCTCCCACCCTTCATGCCCGCCACCCCCCCCCCCCCCCTCTCTCTTTTCTCTCTTCCTTTAATTATTCTCAATCAAGAGGATAATTAGGAAGTGTTTGATTCATAATTCCCTCCACCTCCTCTCCCAAAATCTGAACCAAATATATTACCCTTGCTCTTATCCTTGGCCGGCCACCTCCTTCCCCTTTCCCCTCTTAATTTCTCAATATTATCTCCTCCCTCTCAAGAGGAGTCTTCATGGGGAGCATTGACGATCGTCTTCAACATTTCAACCTTCAAAGGCCATGCATGGCCGATCCAGATCTTGATTACGCTCTCACCTACGACGAACAAGGGTTTGTTAGCATCATTCACTCCACCTTTTTCGACGTCAATCCGTGTATCGAAAACACCGTCGAAGAGTGCATAAAGCGCATTTACCAATCTTCCTTCTCTCGTATTTTCATTGTCTAACTTGTTCTTGTGATATGATTGATTCATAAAGGTCTTGCTCATCTATTTCTGTCAAGCTTAGTAATCGTAGGACTTGAGTTTGACCTTTATTCTTCTAATCTCATTGTTAGCATAGGGATTGTGTTTGAAAGCTACTTAATTCACATTTTATTGATATTCTATGTTATTTTGATAAGTCAAGCTTTTGGCAAGTGGTTTAGCCTAAGCGTAGGCACCTCTTTCTCGTTTTATTTTGTCGTTTTAAATTGCTAATAGTTTTAATCATACTCGCTCTTATCAAGCAATCGTGCAAATTCTTATTGCATTCATTAACGCATCTTAGTCCTACATCACTCTAGCTTGGCCATGCGGGCAAAGACCAACAGGAGAGTCAAAGATGAATACTGGATTTCAGAGGATGTTGGAGACCAGACAGTGGAATCAGCTGCATACTCCGATCAAGTCAAAGCCGACAGATACTCTGCCTAGATATATGCATTGACTCAGAGGATGCTAGGATTCACCTGAAGTGATTACAGGTGATAAGAATGGAAGTGAATGAATATGTATTAGAAATATATTAAAAGAATGTGTATGTTTATGTTTTCTTATGAAATTTTATAGGTATAATTATGATGCAAGGAAAGCCTGTACGGATTCTATTTGATACAGGAGCTTCCACTCCTTCATTTCAGAAGAATTGGTTAAAAGTGTTGGATTGATGTTTGTGAAATCAATTTAATTTTGAAAGTTTTAATGCCAGATGGATCATTTATAAATGTGAAAGGTGTATGTAAAGTGACTTTCAAATTAAATGAAAGAGAGTTTGAAGCTTCAATGAATGTTTTACCATTGCAAGAGTTTGATATGATATTGGGAATGGATTGGTTATCAAAGCATTTGTGATTATTGATTGCAACAAGAAAATTTTGAAGTTCAAATTTCCAGAAGGAGAATTGAAGTTTTATGGTGAGAGAGGAATTTCTTCAATGATAATCACTTATTTGAAAGCATACAAATTTGTATCCAAGGGATGTCAGTGTTTTCTTGCTCAAGTAAAGGATACAAATAAAGAAGTTAAAAGGTTGAAAGATATACCTGTAATCAGAGAGTATCCGGAGGTGTTTTTAGAGGATTTGCCAGGATTACCACCAGAAAGAGAGATAGATTTCACTATTGAATTGATACCGGGTTCAGAACCGTGGCAAGAGCACCTTACAGAATGGCAGTCAAAGGTTACAGGAGCTGAAAGGTCAGTTACAGGAATTGCTCGATAGGGGTTCATCAGGCCAAGTTCCTCACCATGGGGAGCTCCAGTATTTTGTAAAGAGAAAGATGGGAGCTTCAGAATGTGCATAGATTACAGAGAATTGATAAGCTTACTGTTAAGAATAAATATCCATTGCCCAGGATTGAGATTTTTTGACCAACTAGAAGGGGCTACAGTTTTCTCTAAAATTGATTGAGATCTGGATATCATCAGCTACGGATTAAAGAGGAAGATATAGCAAAGACAGCTTTCAGAACCAGATATGGTCATTTTGAAATTGTGGTAATGCCATTTGGGGTGACAATGCACCAGCTGTATTTATGGATGTGATGAACGAATTTTTAAACCTTTCTGGACATATTTGTGATTGTGATTATTGATGACATTTTGATTTATTCAAGTGATAAAGAAAGCCACTCCAGTCATCTGCAAGCAGTGTTGCAAACATTAAAGGAGAACAGTTATATGCCAAATTTTCAAAGTGTGAATTTTGGCTAAGCAGTGTTAATTTTCTGGGACGTGATTTAGTGGTGAAGGGTTTCAGTTGATCAGAATAAAATTCAAGCTATATCAGATTGGCCAAGGCCAACGACTGTTTCAGAGGTGAGGAGTTTTCTTGGACTTGCTGGTACTACAGGAGATTTGTAGAGGGGTTCTCTCAGATAGCAGTTCCATTATCCAGTTAACCCAGAAGCAGTGAATTTGAATGGAGTGATCAGTGTGAAAGAGCTTTCCAGAAGTTAAAGAATTGCCTAATGACTGCCCCATCTTGACAATTCCATCAGGTTCAGAAGGGTTTCAAATTTTCTGCGATGCTTCCTTAAGGGGACTTGGTTGTGTGCTGATGCAACATGGTAGAGTGGTGGCCTATGCTTCAAGGCAACTGAAAATTCATGAAAAGAAATATCCTAATCATGATTTAGAATGGCAGCTGTAGTTTTTGCACTTAAAATATGGAGAAATTATCTGTATGGGGTCAGATGTGAAGTGTTTACAGATCATAAAAGCCTCAAGTACATTTTCAATCAAAAGAGCTTAATTTGAGACAGAGAAGTGGTTAGAGCTCATTAAGAGATATGACTGGACATACAATACCATCCTGGAAAGGCAAATGTAGTTGCAGATGCACTTAGCAGAAAAACCTTTGGAAATGCAAATTGGCTGTCACCCAACAAGAGCAGATATATCAAGGATATGGAAAAGTTAGAATTTCTGTGGTCAATCTGAAAGAGACAAAAGATAGATGTTAAATCAACTGATGATCCAATCCACCTTGAAAGATAGAGTGCTCAAATCATTATCGCAAGATGAAAAATTTCAGGCCATCATACAGAAGGTACAGCAGGACAATTAGAGAACTTTGTTATTGATGGAGAAGGGTTATTAAAGTATAAAGGCAGGATTTGTATTCAAAAGCTAAAAGTTAAGAGGAGATATTGCAGGAGCTCACCTCTCAATTATGAAATTCACCCAGGCAGTACAAAGATGTATCAGGAACTCAGAGTTTATTTTGGTGGCCAGGATTAAAGAGAAGTGTTGCAGAATTTGTATCAAAATGCATTCCCTGTCAAATGATAAAAGCAGAACATCAAAGGCCAAGTGGACAATGCAACCCCTACCTATACCTGAGTGGAATGGGAAGACATTGCGATGGTTTTGTAGTTGAGTTACCTAGGTCAAGGCAGAGTCGAGATGCAATATGGGTCATTATTGACAGATTAACCAAATCAGCTCATTTCTTACCAATCAGACAGACAGTTCAGTGGAAAAGTTGACAAAGCTATTATGTGATGAAATTGTGAGATTGCATGGGATTCCAAATCTATAGTTTCAGACAGAGATGCCCGTTTTACTTCTAAATTGTGGAAGAAAATTCAAGAAGCTTTGGGTACACGATTGACTTCAGTACAGCATTTCATCCACAGACAGATGGGCAATAGAAAGAACAATTCAAACTTTGGAGGATTTAATGCGATTATGTGTATTAGATTTTGGAGGAAATTGGGAGACTCACTACCATTGATTGAATTTGCTTACAACAACAGTTATCAGGCTAGTATTGGAATGGCACCATATGAAGCCCTTTATGGAAGAAAGTGCAGAACACCCTTGTGTTGGGTAGAAACTGGTGAAAGAAAGATAATTGGAACTGAAATGGTAGATGAGGCTACTAGCAAAATCAGATTAATCAGAGACAGATTAAAGGCAGTTCAAGACAGGCAGCGGAAATATTATGATGCTAAGCACCGACCAGTGGAATTCGAAGTTGGAGGTTTGTTTTCTTAAAAGTTAGCCCAATGAAAGGTGTTCAGGTTTGGAAAGACAGGGAAGTTGAGCCCAAGATTTATAGGTCCCTATGAAATCATTGAAAGATTGGGAATATGGCATACAGATTGGATCTACCAGCACACATGCAAGGAATTCACAATGTGTTTCACATATCAGTGCTTCGGAAGTATGTCTCAGATGATTCAAAGAGATATACAGTCCAAATCGATTGACTTGCAACCTGATTTGAATATGTTGAGGAACTGAAAGAATATTGGAATTGATGTAAAACAGTGAGGTATAAAGCAATTCCTTTTGTGAAGATTTTATGGAAACATGGATAGAAAGAGATGCTACCTGGGAGCGGAAGCTGAAATGAGGAGTCAATATCCTCATCTTTTAACTAGGTATGTTCAGGTTTATTTGTTTAATTTCGAGGACGAAATTTTCTTTAAGGAAGGGAGATTGTAATAACCGGTTCATCCGGCCGGTTCAATTGAACGGCCGGCCCACCCTTATATTTCCGCGAACAGAACAGTTCGCGGAACCGAACGAATCGCGCGAACAGAGAGGCGACGGGCGACGGGATTCGTGCGGGAGAGACAAGGTGAGTTTCGTTTTTCTATTTTAGCACACGATTGTTTTCAAGGATAAGAAATAGTAATTCCTTTTCATTCTTATAGTTAAGAAGTGTTATTTTGGGAGAGATGGAAGAACGAGAGAAACGACGATAAGGCTTAAGGGAAAGGTTTGTTGAATTTCTTTCAGATTTTTTTGTATAATTTCCTCCTTTTCTTCATCCAAAGTGAATGATATAAATTTTGAAAGATGGAAAGAATTGAAGCGAAGAAAGGGAAATTTCGAGAAGAAGGATTTTGAGAGTTTGAGAAGTCCTTCAAAAGTACAATTAGAGAGTGAAAGATCAAGTTGTAGGGTTTGATCTCGCAAGGATTCAACAAGAAGAGAAATGATTCAAGAGAAGATCAAGCATCGAAGACCTGAAGAGTTCAAAGTGGGTAAATTATATTATTTTATGTTTTATTAATGATTTCAATTTTCTAAATAATTGATTAAACATCTTATATTATTAAATGTTGAAGGCAAACATTTATGATTTTACCGTCTTAAGAAAGAATTTATATGTTATAAAGATTTAAGGCTTATGGAAAAGGAAAAGAATTATTTATGCGATGCATGTAATTATATTATATGAAATAGAAATAATCAGGATGAAATGAGAAAAAGAAAAGAAAAAGAGAACAAGGAAAAGGGTATTGAAAATAACAGGGTCACCCCCTCATGGTACTGGCTGGGGACGCCGTACTCGTGCACGAAAAAGGAAAAGGAAATTTCTATGGAAAGGGGAAAATGAAATCAATTGGAAAAGGTTGTACCTTTGGGTACTTAAGACGGTGCTCCTGTGTAAATCAAATGGGAAAAGGAAATGTAAATGAAAAACTTAAGAGAATATTGTTTCGAATAGTATAAAAGAAATTATTTCAAGGAAGTATAAGTTAATGAAATAAAGGAATAAGATTAAGTAAGGAAAGAGTATATATTAATCCAATTTTTTTATAAAGATAAGTTTATATAATTCCCACTGAGTTTACTTAGTAAACTCAAACCAAAGTTTAATGTTCAGGTAGTTCCTAAGAGAAGTAATGGCTGAAAGAGAAGAAAATGTTTACAGAAGGCGAGGTGCAAATGACGACAGGTATAATAGAAGTTTTCTTTTGTTAGTGGCTCTTCAGTTTATAGAAAAGTTTTGACAATGAGAAATTTTTGATATTGGAAATGTACTACCGTCCGAGTTCGTAACCGCCTCGTTAGATCGAGCATCCGGGACGGGTCGTGACAACAGTACATCTTAAAATGATATTTCTGTCTTTCTTTAAATTTCTTTTTCATAAACCCTATTTTCCTTACTCCATAGTATTGTATTGCCATACCAATCATCAAGCATTTTTTTATAAAGATATTAAACTGACTCGAATAACTCATTCAAATATTCCCCCATCAAATTGGAGATCGAGTTTTTATCCTACAATAGGTATCAACATTCCTACGTTATGCATTGCTTTGCTTTTATTATTTAAAGACCTTTTTTTTTTCCTTAATGCATTTTGCACTTCCTCACTCCATTTGCAAGTCTCCTTTACTGCTATTCTAGTTCTCTAAAACTTTATGGAAATTTCTTAATGCAATTAGCCATTAGATAGACATTAAATGCTCAGAATTGTTTATTAAGTTATTAAAAATACCATAAAATTTCAGTCAAGACACCTTCCCTGGCCAAAGGTAGAATTTTAGCTCTTACTAAACCAACTGCCCCATAAAGACTCGAGAATTTACAGGTGAACTCTAAATCAGGCATGATCCAATATAGGCTATAACACTAACCCTCCCGACCATCACAAATTTGAACCAACTATATTCAATTACAATTTGGTTTACCAAAAAGCTACATGCTGTAAACATTTCCACAAAAAGCAATCAGAGTAGCTTATCATCAAAATCATATCTTACTAAAAATCACAAAATTCTCTACAATCTCCAAAGTCAATAGATGAAAAATAATAACTAGACTTACAACTTGCGTTTATATACAACAACAGCAACAACAAGCCTTTGTCCCACTACGTGGGGTCGGCTACATGAATCCTTTTTCGCCATTATGTCCAGTTAAAAGTCAAATTTTCATTTAAATCTATAAAGAAAGATCATTTCTAATATTTTCTAACCAAGTCTTTTTAGGTCTACCTCTACCTTTCTTAACATAAGTCAAATCTAATACCTCAACTTTCCTAACCGGGTCATCGGAAGGCCTCCGTTATATGACCAAATCATCTAAGGCGACTCTCTCTAATATTATCTTCCACTGGAGCTACTCCAACCTTTTCTGTATATGCTCATTTCGTATCCTATCTCTAAGGGTCAAGCCACTCATCCACCTAAGCATCCTCATATCGCAACACTTAACTTAGTATTATGCTTCCCTTTTAATGGCCAAACATTCAACACCATAAAGCATTGCAGGTCTCACCATCATCTTATAGAATTTTCCCTTAAGTTTGTGGGGGACTTTCTATCGCACAATAAGCTCGATGCATTCCTCCACTTCAACCATCCTTGAATTCTGCTGATAATATCCTCATCAATTTCACCATCACTCTAAACAATAGATCCAAGATATCTAAACAGTTACTCTTATTAATGACTTGACGTCCAAAGTCACAATCCCCTCACTAGAACTATTGATATTAAAATTACACTCTATAATTCAGTTTTAGATCTACTCAAGCGAAAACCTTTATACTCTAAAGTTGACCTCCATAATTCAAGTTTACCTTCAACCCCTCTCTAGTCTTATCAACAAGAAGAATATCAACAGCACAAAGCATACACCAAGGTACATCCTCTTGCAAATGTTTGTGAGAACATCCATGACTAAAGCAAAAAGATATGGACTTAAGGCTAATCCTTGATGTAATCCAACCGAAACAGGAAAATACTTGGTCAAACCACCTTGTGTTTGAACACAAGTAATAGCTCCTGCATACATATATTTAAGATTTGAATATAAGCATTATTAACTCTTTTCTTTTCAGAAACTCTCCATAGCACTTCTCTTGGAACTTTATCATATGCTTTCTCTAAATCAATAAATATCATAAGCAGATCCTCCTTATTCTCTCTATATTTCTCCATCAAACCTCTCAATAAAGTATGGCTTCCATAGTAGACCTACACATCATGAATCCAAATTGATATTGAGAAACATTAGTATCACGCCGCAAACTACACTCCATAACTCGCTCCCATAGTTTTAAAGTATGACACATTAATTTAATTACTCTATAATTCGCACACTCATGTGCATCATATTTATTCTTAAAAATAGGAATTAACAAACTCATTATTCACTGATCTTGCACTTTTAGTCTTCAAAACAGTATAAAAATTTAATAAGCCAAGAATTCCTTCATCCCCTAAGCATTTCCACATCTCTATTGGAATATCATCAAGTCCAATAGCTTTTCTAGCTTCATTTTCTTTAAAGCTTCTCAAACTTTGGTTTTTACTTATACGCCGATAAAACAAAAATCTTTATTTTCATTTAGTGTGATAAAATCACTAAAGTCAGTCGTATTTTCACAATTTTCATTAAAAAGTTTAGCAAAAAACCTCATCCACCTTTGTTGAATATCATCTTCTAAGAAAAGTACTTTTTAATTTTCACCCTTATATACTATGCAATCCAAAAGCCCAACTTTTAACATATGTAACTATCTAAGTGAAGTGAATAAGGTTAAAGAGAATTTCGAGGTGAAGCTTATATGACTATTTGATCAACAAACCATTTTGCGTTATACGGTACTTACATGAGAGAAACGATGATAAGTTCTTAATATAGCAACAGCACATTTTAACATTTCTTGCTATAATCTTCAAACCTCAAAATAATAGGCATCCTTTCATGGGACTAATTTAAGTATATGTGTCACCTACATCTTCAATTTCAAAGACAAATAAACAGTTTGCAGCAACAATCCGCGTAGAAAAAAACAGACACAAAACCTGTCTATCACCTTTCCTCATTGAAATAGCCATCAATGCAAACATATCCCAATCTCATCAAAATCCCTCATTTTCAATAGCGCAGATAAATTCACATCCCAGAAATCGAGAAATCGAGGAAAGTATTGGTGTGAATAGGAACGACAAGCACCTGAGAGATTAGCACGCCTGCTCCATACGCTTGACGAAATCAGAAGAGTTCTCGTAGGAATCCACCGCTGAAGCCCTTACCAAGAGGGATGTAAAAGCCTTGCGGTAACTTTTAGAAGGAAAGCTCCGCTACCCGCGGCAGCTATGACGAGTGAATATCTTCTAAGGGGAACAGAGAGGCATAATAATTTAGAACCTGCGATGGAAATGGCGGCACCGCCACCGAACAGGAACAACCGCAGATCGCCGACATCTGTGCGCTTCCGTCTGGGATGTCTTTCCTCTAGGTCCGCTCCCCGTTGGAACTTCGCTGATACAGTGCGGGCGGGTATGCTAACCCGCAAGAGCATTTTATCCGGCTGGTTTTCCCTTCAAATATTTTTCAATTTAAAAGAAAGACATATTCCTCTAAAAGTCAAATTTGGCATTTATTCAATTTACTCATGTTATTTTTTTGGTCCAAATTAACAAAATTAATAATTTTAATAAAATTCAATTTTAATGCCACATTTTAAGAAATATATCTCTTATTTTATTTTTTTAAGAAATTTATTTAGAAAATTTGTTTCTAACTAAAATATTTTTATTATTATTTTTTTTTTAAATATTTTTATTATACTCATTTGTCTAGTCTTATAAGAGGGAAGATGTCCTGACATTTCTGCTTCAAATTCATCACTGTTGTTATCGTTTTTTTGTTTTTGTTAAAGTTCTTCTTTAAGAGGAATTGTGTTGGTGAAGTAGGAGATTTTTTTGTTTATTGGTAACTTAAGAATACATGTATGCTATTTTTGTAATTTCCATCATGTCTAGTATAGATTAGGTTATTATAGTATATATCTAATATAGAGCTAAATTGGTATCAAAAATGTATTTTGATGTTTGTCAAAACAATTGTGTCATGATGCTCGAATATTGTTCGAAACCATAATCAAACGAGATATATTTGTTCAATCTTTATTTGAACCATATTTGAACATTATTCAAAGAATGCGATATGTTCATGTATTAACTAGACAGTATTTTAACTCGAATTAATAAGATAAGATCACGACTTTAAATATTATTCGATTATATATTGAATATATTTGACATCAGTTCTATCATTATTTGTTTGCTTTTAAAGTTGAAGAATCTAGAAAGAGTCGAACATGTTCGAACTCAAAACAGTTTGAACCCGTTCGGAACTAATTCAAAGTCAAGTTTGAACCTTATATGCATTAGAATCAAATTTGAATTTGTTCGAATCTTGTTCGAATAAACCCCTCTTCTTCTAATTATTATGTTATACTTATATCGATAACTTCTCCAACGAGCTCCTATTGTGAATAACGAATTGCTCTGCTCCTTCACACGGCGTTGGGCCCATGGACGCTTCCCCCAATGAGCTCCCATCTTGAGCACTTCTCACCTTCACATGCCACTTGTATCATTGGTTGTCCTCAAAGAAGCTCTAGTTGAGAGCATATCTCACCTTCGAAACGCCATTGATCTCATCAATGTCATGCCTATGTAGGAGACAATCATAAAAAATTTGAAGCTATCAAGAGAAAGAAGACTGCCAAAGCGTTAAATACTTGTACTCAGGGGCGGATCCAGCTTCTTTTTCAGGTGGGCAAAAAAAAAATTTTTGTAGGGGATGGGCAAGATGCTTAGGATTGATTAAATGAGGGCAAAAAAATTTTTGAAAGGGGCAAAATACCAAATATTCCAAAATATCCCTCTAAAATTAAAAAAAAAAATTTTTTGAAACTCAATGGGGATCCGCCCTGCTTGTACTTTTTTATGTTGTTGAGTCTTCTTCTATATATCATGTATATGATTTATAGAAATGCTAGTACAGAACATGAGAGCTAAATTAAGATAAAGAATATTTTAGTAAATTGTTTAAAAAATGTTAATTGAGATGAATTAATTTATGAAAAAGTATACTATACAATATGCATGATATTTTGGTTAGTTAAAGATAAGTCATATTGATTAACAATAAATTGAAAAAAGAATTGCATGACTAGTTTTATTGTATGTTACCAATAGACTAAGCAATAGTTGTAATTAAATTGACAACCATCATATATTCTTTCTTTAAATGGGTGAATTCAAAATTAAATCAATCGTATTGTACGATTGCATAATAATTTATCTAATTAAGGCCCAAAAATTCTGGAGCATTAAAAATTAAACCCAAGAAAATATCTTATTGTACAAATAAGATTATATATTTCATCAACAGAAAGGGTTTTCATGGAGTTAGCTAAATATATTAACGTACTGATGATTTCAATTGTACAGTTTGATCTAAATGAGAGTTTTTAAAGTTTGAGATCAATTATACTAATCTAACTATATGATCATTTGATCAGACTGAGCGATCAAGCCGACATGTTTAATAAATAGTTTTTTTTTTTTGGTTTCTTATAAAGCTAGTATATAAGTATGCTTTTTTAAATCTTCTAAGACATGATTTTAGAGATAGAGGCTACTAAGAATTTAGAGTATTGGAGAGAAAGGTTTTCTTTATAACTTATCTTTTTCTTTGAGTTTTCCAATCTTTTTTAGAGAGGATTTTATGAGAATTTGCATCATTGGTTGTTTTTCCAAATCATATCATCAAATTCTCTGATTTAAGAGTTCAAAGCTCCAGTTCAAAAATTTTTAGAGTTTTGCTTGTTGAATTCATTGTGATCTTATGAAGCTTTTTTTTGTACTAATGGTTAGGGATATCGTGCTTTTTTGGAGGAAAGAAGTGTAAGAATTTTTCCAGTACGCAGAGGCTTCTCCGTCTTGCTGGAAACAAATAAGAGATGTAGTGTAATTCTCAAGTATGTGACTTGTGGACATAAATATACCAATACAATATACTCCAAATTTATTCTCTATTATACAAATATAATATAATCATCTATGATTTTAACAATAAAATCAAAATATTAACTTAATTAAAAAAATAATATCTATCAAATGTAAAATAAAAATAAAAATTTACAAAACAAATTAAATAAAAATTACAAAAAAAAAATACAAAAAAAAAAACATAATATTATATATGAAAGTATCTCAAGTATTTTTCAAATTGACAAAATTGCTTAATCATAATTTTTTTAATTATCTTTGTTTAAAAATTCATAAAATCTTTAAAAAACTTTTTGACTTATTTTTCTAAGAAAATAACAAACAGATATATTTCTCTAAATTTTTTTCACGAACATCTAAAATCAAATTCTCTTTTGATATCGAAGATCAAGAAGTTAATAATTAAATAAAAAAACTTGTAATAATGATCTCATGGAGTTCAATGTCACTCTCTAAAAATGATTTGAATTAAGACACTATTAAATAAATAATAGTTACATGAAATATCTCACTAATTTCTATCATCAACTTAATTTGTAACTGAGTAAAGAAAATTATAGAACTAAAATTTAATTTTTGATAAAAAAAATTAGTAAACATTAATAAAATTTTGAACCATCAAAACAAATCGATATTAATAATATTTAATTTTTGAAAAGACATTAATAATATATTGTAAAACATGTAATTCAAAATCTATGTAAATTGGAGAGTCTTTGCTCATTCTTCCTTAAATTTCACCCAAGCTGAACCAAGAAGGGGATGAATTAGCTTGTGGGCAAATTTTTATGTGCGGACATCTGACTCAAGCTTGCGCCCGAATTTGCTGCGTTTTTACTGTGTTTTTGATGTATTTTTGCAAAATGACAGTTAATACAAAATTGTAATACATATTAGTTGATTTTGCGCCTTTTTAATGAGTATTAAAGGGCAGCAAAATTACAATAAATATTCAATGAGTAAGATATTTATATATTTTTGCTACGTTTTTATAAAATTTAATAAAAAATATTTATTATATAATTAAAATTATGTATTAGCTGAAATTTTAAAAAATACATGAAAAGCACGTTAAAAAATCACAATAAAAGAGCAACAATCCGACACGAATATTCGCCCAGCTTGTGGCTCTGCTTCGTCCCATCGATTCTCCTCTCCTTCTGCTTCTCCACACCCGCTTTCTCTCTTCGTCTGCGGTTCCATTCTCTGCGACCCCATGTGCTCGCAGCCATGCCTCCATCTTCGATAAGCCAAGAAACCAATTCCGCATCTTGATATCCCCTCCCACCTCCGCGGCGTCCCATTCGACTCCAGTCTCGCTACCCCCTTCTTCCCTACTAAGTCTTTCTCTTCTGCATCTCGTCTCTCCAACTTTCTCTACTTGGTGGTTCCCCTTTATTCTTATCTTCGCAAAGGGGAACTCGGAAGAAAGGCGTCTCCTGCGGTGCTTTCTTTCAGATGTTCTAAGTTCCAGTCGTTCTGGAATGAGTACTAGGTTGCTTCAGTTGCACTGCGGGTGGGGGCCAGTTGGTTTAGCCCCGACCGGGATCCCCTCAAACGAGAT
Source organism: Dendrobium nobile (assembly GCA_022539455.1). Taxonomy (NCBI): domain Eukaryota; kingdom Viridiplantae; phylum Streptophyta; class Magnoliopsida; order Asparagales; family Orchidaceae; genus Dendrobium; species Dendrobium nobile. Next base: position 55,396,263 of record CM039726.1, read on the forward strand.
CAATTCTGTTGAGGAGGGTGGAATGGCGTTTTTGAGGAGGAGGTCTTGCAATTAATGGCGTAGAGGTGGAATCTCCCAAAAAAGTTCTCTCTTGATGAGTGATACTGGTGGTGGACACCTGCTTCGGCAGAAGCCATCAAGGCGGCTTTCCATCAAGAGTTTGGTGACGAGTATCAGGTTTTTTTTTTCAGAATAGTTATCACTTTCTCTTTCAGCCTTAATCATTTATTTGGTGCGCGAGAGTGTGAAAAGAATTGAAGAATTTAGGATTATTGCTAGTGGATTGAGCTAGTTTGAAGGATTATTTGTTGGATTATGGTTAGATTGCCTAGTTTTAGTAGAAAAAATGGTTAATTGGTATAAACGAGTATTAGCTACTTGTTTATATTTACTCTTTTGCCATTTGTAAAACTTATATTACTTGGCTACAGCGTTTGTATTCATCAGTTTGTTTAATAAAATTTCTTTCCTCATTTCTTGTTATACTCTGTTCTTCCTGTTCTTGTTCTTTCATGGTATCTTGAGTAGTTCTAGATCATGGCCGATCAAGATTTGTGACCTCCCACCTCCCTCTTCCACTACTGTCTCCGGCGACACCACTGAGATCCACATTCCGGCACCACTAAAGTTTCTTATCTCCAACATAAAGTCTTGTTCCTCAGGTCCCACCGTCGACAATTATGCAATTTGGGCGCATACAGCTTTTACAGCAATTTACCGCCAATGGGTATGCGGCCACCTCACCGGCACGATTTCTTGCCCCTCCGACGTCAACTCCGTCGAATTCAAGCGTTGGACTCTCGTCGACAGCAATCTTCTCTCGCCCTGTTCTCTACAATTTCTCCTCAATTCTTCCCCACGTCATTTTGTCTTCCACTGCCAGTGAATTTGGGCGACGCTAGAACGTCGTCTACAACCTTCGTGTCGGTCGGTGCTATCCAGCTCAAGAACGAGCTGCATACGATTCAAATGCGTGATCTTACAATGCAACAGTATCTCCTCGAATAAAAACTATTGTAGACAACATCGCTGCCTCTGGCTCTCATGTTGATGTGGAGACGTATCATCTACATCTCACGGCCTTCCTTCCACTTACAATTCCTTCAAAGCTGCCATCCGCACATATCCTCTTCCCTTGATCTTGATAATCTTTATTCAATGCTTTGTAGCGAAGAGATCAACGTCCAGCAAGAATCGGCAAGGGATATGGCTGCTTCTTCCGGTGCACCGCACTTTACACCACTACGCCAATCAAGTTCGAGGTCGCTCTCAACGCGATTTGGCAAACTAAGACATATAATGTCGGTTCCACGACATCTGCTCAGACGGGATCAACCACTGCCTCGAAACCACTTCTGTTTCAAGAACCGATATGCCAGATTTGCAATAAGATTGGCCATATTGCTTTAAACTGTTGGCATTGAAAAACCCGAATTTTGCTCACATCGCAAGACCGATTCCTGCCTATCTTGCTCAACAGAATCTCTCGGCGAATCAAGATTGGATCATTGATTCAGGTGCTTCCATCACTTACACGGATTCAATGCCCTCCTCATCCGTGTTTATTCAAGGCTCGGAGAGTGTTTCCATCGCCAATGGTTCTCATCTTCCGGTCCGCATTCGGTCAGGGTCTTCTTCCCCTTCCTGAACTCCTCGTAAGCTTATCTTACGTAAACTTCTTCATGTACCTCAATTATCCATAATTTGCTTTCGGTTTCCCAACTTTCTACTGATAATCCTATTTCTGTGAGCTTTGACGCTTGGATGTGAAATTAAGAATCTCCAGGACCACCGACCGCTTCTTCGTGGGCCTCTACGTGATGGATTGTATCGCCTCCCCAGCTGTTCCGGTAAAGGCTTCACTGCCTTTCACGCCAACCTCAATCAGGCTCTCTTGGCCACACGGCTCGGTCATCCTATCAGCGTCTGCTCAAATTTCTTCACCAACAGATACCGAAACTTAATTACATTTCTAATTCCATTTCATGCAAATCTTGTAATATTGCGAAAAGTCACAAACTAGTTTCAATAAATCTGTTTCGATTTCTGCTTGTTCTTTTTGATCTTGTGCCATCTGATGTTTGGGTCTGCCCCCGTTCCTCTCTTGAAGGATTTCGATACTATGTTGTGTTTATCGCGAATTTTTCGGTTTTCATGGATGTATCTAATGCATATAACCATGAAACTTTATCCAAATTTAAACTGTTCTGTCAGATGGTTTCTACTCAATTTAACAGGACTCCCAAAGCTCTTCGGTCGGACGGTGGTGGCGAATACGTTGGTACGATTTCACCAATTTCTTGAATCAGCTGGCATCCAACGACAGTTATCCTGTCCACACCGCCTGAGCAAAATGGGATGGCGAACGGTAACACAGACATGTTCTTGACCTTACAAGGACGTTGCTTCATCAGTCCAGTTCGCCTGCATACCTCTGGGCCGAGCAGCCGCGACGGCAAATTATTTGATCAATCGTCTTCCGTCATCCTCTACCAATCAGCAAACTCCGTTCTATCGTCTAAATGGTCGGCATCCTACTTATGATCATCTTCGAATATTTGGGTGTCATGTTTTCCTTGGTTTCGGCGTATGCGGACAACAAACTTTCTCCTCGATCCCGGGAATGTGTTTTCGTTGGATACTCGCCCTTTCAAAAAGGATACAAGTGCCTTGAAATTCAATCAGGCAATTTTATTTCCGGCATGTTATGTTCAATGAGCTTCACTTCCCGTTTACACAACATACTCATCATACTCCACGGTACAACCATCTTCTAACATACCACCCCTTCTTCTTGTACCACATCTGTTGGCCCACTAAATATTCCAATACCATTCAACCTGCGGATTTCTCATTCCTTACCCACTGAACTGTTCCTTCCGAACCTCTTAATCCTCCTATTCCGCTGCCACTCTCTGATCATCTTATGCCTGCTTCAGCTCTTCATCACATCACTATGCGACAAGACTTAAGTCGGGTATCACTAAACCCACAGATTTTCTCTCTGCTTAGCAAGACATCCTCTGCTTCCACTCCTCTGTCTTATGCTCAAGCCTCTAAGCATCCACATTGGCGTACAGCAAGTGAAGATGATTTCAAGCCCTTCTTCGGCAAGGAACGTGGACACTTGTTCCCGCCCCTAGCATAATCAATTCTGGTTGTAGTGGATATACAAAACCATATATTACCCAATGGGCAAGTTGATCGTTACAAGGCGCGTCTTGTTGCACAAGGATATGATCAGCAGTACGGCATTCATTACAGTGAAACGTTTAGCCCGGTAGCAAAGATGCCTACCGTCCGCTTCTTCTTTCTATCGCTGTCAATCGGAAATGGCCAATACTACAACTCGACGTTGCTAATGCCTTCCTCCATGGTGATAACTGAGATCTTTATATGCGACACCGCAAGGCTTTGAGGACACCGCTAATCCGGCCTTTGTTTGCAAACTTAATAAATCCTATATGGCCTTAAACAGGCTCCACGGAAATGGTTTGAGAAACTTACCAGTTATCTTCAGACTCAAGGATTCCGGTTTAGTTGTTCCGATCCTTCTCTTCTTCTTTTTCAACACAATCATCACAAAATCTTTCTTTTAATCTATGTGGATGGATATTATTGTGACAGGAAATTGTCCAAATGCAATATCGTCTCCTCAATAATTTAAAGACACAGTTTGATCTCCGTCAGCTCGGTGACATTTCCTTATTCCTCGGCATTCAGGTGATCGGCGACCTTCGGGTCTATTTTCACACACAAACTTATGCGCAGAAACTTCTTCAGGACTGGTCTAGCGGATAGCAAGCCTACCAGCACGCCCACTTCCCCGAAGATCAAAGACTCTGAGGAAAAACCGTCAGCTGTTCGATGATTACACTCTATCGTCGTCTCGCCGGGTCCCTCCAATACCTCTCTATCACCCGCCCGGACATTGCTTTCGCTACCAATCAAGTGTGTCAACATATGCATCAACAAAGTAGCTGATTTTCAATCTCTCAAGCGGCTGTTGAGGTATATTAAAGGCACATTAAGCTTTGGCCTGCCCATTACCACCGGCGACTTGATTCTTCGAACTTACACGGATGCGGACTGGGCTTCGGATCAGTCCGATCGGAAGTCAATCTCTGGTTTTTGTAGTTTTTTGGGACCAAATTTAATCTCTTGGTCGGTCAAGAAACAAGTTACCGTTGCCAAATCGTCCACTGAAGCTGAATATCGTTCACTCTCTGCTGCAACTTCCGACGTATTTTGGCTTCGTCGTCTCACTGCTGAATTAGATCTACCTCAGGCCGCGGCAACTACAATTCATGGTGATAATACTTCGGCCATTGCATTGGCCAAGAAACGGTATTCCACGCTCGAACAAAACACATCGAGATCGATTACCAATTCATGGTCAACATATCAACTCGGGGCTTCACTATACAACACATTTCCTCCGCCGAGCAAGCTGCAGGCATTTTAACTAAACATTTTCTCCTACTCGTTTTCATGGCTTCGCGCAAATTAACCATTCAAACTTTGAATGCTTAATTTGAGGGGGCTATAACGGTATTTGCTACTTGTTTTATATTTACTCTTTGCCATTTGTAAAACTATATATACTGGGCTACAGCCGTTTGTATTCATTCAGTTAGTTTAATAAAATTCTCTTTCCTCATTTCTTGTTATACTCTGTTCTTCCTGTATCTTGTTCTTTCAATTGGTTGGTCTTTATATATTCCATATTGTCATCTTCCTTGGCTAGGCACATATATAGAGCTATGTGTGCCGTCATTCTTCCAAAACACTTCAGTTAGAGGCTGTGGATTAGAGTCATCTCAAGATTAGAGGAGGACCGGAGAAGCAGGCCAATCATTTTCCGTAGGCAGGTGGGTTTAGCCAATCTACGCTTAGGATTGTTTTGTTGACCATAACTACTGTGTCTGCCCTCCTGTGTAACTCTTCCCTTTGTAATTACTTGTGATATACTGAACTTTTGAGATTTGATTTCCTTAGTTAATTATTTCTTTGTTTTCTTAAATCTGACTGAAACCTTTTGATTTGTTAAATTAAAATTTTTTATTTGATTGCAAATTTGAGTACACCATTTAGTTGCATCTGTATTACATTGGCACGATAAAAAGGGTTGATGTCATTCATAGACACTTTTCCCAACTTAGTTGTATTATTGTCAGAAGAGAGCTAATGATCTTTGTTATTCTCTCTTTCATTTCTCTAAAAAGGGCTTAATCATCCTTTATTTGATAGTATGAACTTTATGATGTATTTCACCTTCTCTTTTGGGAGCATTGATGATTTTAGTTTGATACAGGTTTTTGTGAACTGATTTGTGGTCTGATCACACTCCTTGGCCGTTTAACCAATTCGAGGAGGTTATAACTTCTTGGTGAAACATGGAACTTCTATGGAAGATGGCTATTATGGAACCACCCCTCGTTTAGTGCATCAATCAATTTTGCTGCTACATCGACCTTCATAGCTCGGTGAGCATTTGGTTTATCTTCACTTGATCTCCTTAGCCATTCAGTTTTCATGGAGTCATGGAAAATCAACTAAAATTTCATGTCTTGACTTTTGTCTTGTTCCAAGTTTAGATTGCTAAATTGTCTTGTACAATCAAGGTGGAAAACATCACCTTGGAGATGCTTTGTATATCCACTTTTATTGAGGTTTTAAATCAATGGTTATTTGCTAATTTCTTCCTGTAATCTGTGCAGTGAAGTTGCAAAAGGACTGTTGAAATACCAGCCAGATATTATTATCAGTGTACATCCCCTAATGCAACATGTTCCCCTTCGAGTCCTGAGGGCAAAAGGTCTTCTTGACAAGATTGTGTTTTTACAACAGTAGTTACAGATTTAAGCACTTGCCATCCAACATGGTAGGATGATCTTGTAGCAAAAAACTTCATCTAGATGGCGCACATTTTCTTCCATTGACCTGTATTATTCTTCAACTTTGTTTATTTTGGTGATGAATGTTCACATTATTCTTCTTGGTTTCATAAATTAGTTACAGATGTTATTGCCCTTCTTCTGATGTGGCGAAAAGAGCGCTAAAAGCCGGACTAAGCCTAAACAAATAAAAGTTTAGGTCTTTCCGTGCGCCCTTCTTTTGTTAAGCCTATTACCAAAGGTATGTTTGCTTCTTTTGGACTTATTGATAAAGTATTTCGCTGACATTCTACTTTTTTGAGTGTTTTTTTGGTTTCTGGATAGGATGAGCTGAGAAAAGATTTGGATGAATGAGGACTTACCTGCTGTATTATTGATGGGAGGAGGGGAAGGCATGGGTCCTATTGAGGCTACGGCACGAGCGCTTGGGCGACAGTGTATGATGAGAGTCTTGGAGAACCAATAGGTCAAATTCTTGTGATTTGTGGACGCAATAAAAAATTAGCCAATAAATTGCTTACAATTGATTGGAAAATTCCAGTTCAGGGATTTTGCATTTTCAGTTTAATTCTCTTCTAAATGTTTAGCTTGATATTTCATTTCAAAATTTTATAGAAGATTGATGCATGTTTGAGAGTTAATTTAAAGAAGTTTCTCGGTGAATTGCTTCTAACTTGGGTCATGGAGAAAGGTGCTTGGGTCATGGAGAAGGTGTGAATCTTGAAAAAAATGCATTAGGAAATTTCTTGATCAGGCTCTCATTATGTTTAAGTCCTATTTGAGACTCTTTTTTTGTTTTTTGATAATTAAAATGTAAAAAAATATATTTGTTTATCATTTTTGTTTTTTTTATTTTTAAATTCAAAAGTTTTTTTTTTCTTTTTAGAAACATAAAACAAGTTTGATGTGCCAGATTGTATAGTTTTATGTTGTCAAATAAGCGAATGATTGTGTTTGTTAAAATCATATTTAGATTGTTGTTTAATGCTTTGTTGTGAGCTGTGACTGCTGATATATAACAATTGTTGTGGCATTGATATGGTAGATTGGAATAATCAAAGTCGATATTATTATTCTTCTTATAATTCTGATAATATTCTAATTTTATAATACTATGTAAAAGTATTTTAAAAATTGTTTATATACATTTTACCCCAAATGTGGTTTAAAATATTATACTAATCCCCCAAGTGTTTTTGATGAATTGTCATAATTATCTTTTTCATTACAAATGACAGAGAAAAAAATATTATTCTTGCAAATGTAATCTCACCACCTTTCTTTTCTTTCTTCAAAAGTAATTTTTTTCTTCCCTAGAAGCCTGTAGGACCTTCTCTTATCCCTCTCCTACGCCTTGGTGAAGGTGCAACAAGCAGCAAGCATTTGACAAGGGTGATGACGACGAATAGCGATGATAATGACGCAAATATTCCTATTGATCAATTTGCAACTTGCAACCTTCATCATCATCATCGATCATTAATAAAACTCTTATTTTTGTTTCCTCTTTGGCCTTAAAAGACACAATCGAGGCAATGAAGGATAGTGAGAAGATGTTGGTGAAATGCACACGATGAGTTAGAACCTATCACATTTGGACTCATAAGAGAATGCTTGTATATGGTCTTTTACTTTCTTTGCTCCTCGTCAATGTTTTTAGACCATCAACCTCAACACCACATCATCAAGGATGTTCATCTCTTCAATGTTTTTTAGACCATCAACCTCAACACCAACATCATCAAGGATGTTCATCTCTTCAATGTTTTTTAGACCATCAACCTCAACACCAACATCATCAAGGATGTTCATCTCTTTCTCTTGCACCCGAATTCCTCTCCATGATACACTATACCCTTTAGTTCCTTTCCATCAAAGGGAGTCGAATGGTCTCCTAGGCAGCCAGGCAAACAAGGAACACTTCCCGAAACATTCCTAGTCGAGCTTCATCACTAATGCCTTGCCTAGATAAGCGCCTTGGTGTTAAGGAGCTCGAGTGCTCTCTTCCTGATGCAACTATTTTATCATATTTAAAGTATATAAAATCATATTATGAGAGAACATGCTACTATCTTTGATACGGAATAATTATGGTGATAAACATAAAATAGATATAAAAGCTACACACTTATTTATATATTTGTTTAATCTGAAGCTAAACGTTCGAGTCTGTGTGGCACCTTGTTTTAGATGTTGTGTTTGACACAATTTTGTTATTTTGGTATTTTGAAATGACAAAATGAAATTGTTTTTATTTTTTTTTTTCTGTTGGATTTTAGAATTTACTGCATGATTAACATATTGTTCTCCAGTAATATTCCTCTTAATTAAATAAGTTAATTCTTAGCGACTCCACTTAGCTCAGCTAAGCCCCTTGGCTGGTGCATAGTGCCTTAGGCATTTGGCATCCATGTCTCCTTGAGGCACCTAATATCTATAACAACACAGCTTTTCATTATATACAAACACCACTTTATGAGACAAAAAAAAAATTTCTTAGTTCTCTCACAATCCTGTATAGAAAAGATATTTGTGACGCTTTAGTCAGAAATGCATGAGTTATCCGCATGGTTTAAGTGCTCATTATGATACCATTGAGGGTGAACTGTATTTAATTAGATAAAAGATAAAAGTTTATGAAAGCTACTAAGTTATTGTTCTAAAAAAAATGTTTTTGACTTTCTTATATGTTTTGGTTTGGGACAACTTTCTTACTGCTTTGTTTTTTAGACCGCAACCATAATTTTGTTTGACCATTGCTTTTTTACTGCTTTCTATAACTTTTTGTGCTAGAGCTTGCTTTCTTTGCAGCTTTAAAAAAAAAATTGTTTTCTCAACAACAGTTTTACAACCACTTTTAAAAAAAGCTGCAGCTGTCCCAAATGGATCCTAAATGAACTTTTTCTTCACAGTTGCTTTTCCAAGAACTCAAAAAAACTGCTTCTGTTGATCAAAGAAATGGAAGCTAAACAGAGAGCTATATATCAAAAGGAGCTTAAAGCTTCACCTCACACTGATGGTGACTGAAGCGTTGCTTGTAAATAGGGATGTTTTATCTGTAATAAAAATGATAGGAAGTGCTTGTATTCCAAGCAACCTATCCAAAATCGGCGACCAACAGCAGCCAAATGGTTGTCCACAGCAGGAAAACGCACTTGTTCCGGAAGATACGAGAGAAAACTCAGAAAAGACTTGTATTCCATCTAGACGAGAATAAAAGAGCAAGATACAATGATCCTCAATTCGAGAGGAGGATCGATCTCTCCAAATCTCTAGACGCCGTTAGAGCCCAAAGAAACCTTAATCTACGAGATCTCAAATTTCAGCCAATTCAAGATACTCAAACATAGGAAAATCTACTATTTTAATGCATACAATTCACAAAAGGAATTTCCTAAACAATCCCTAAAATCAATTTCCCTCCTAAAATCCATTCAAAAACTTCCAAAACCGTAGCAAGGCATGCGTCAGCGCGGCTTCCGCCCAGGCGGAAGCTTTCTCCGCCTGTTTGCGATTTATGCCGTGAACCGGTCCCGCCTGGACCGGTCCAGTGGACCGGTCTAACAAAAAAATATCATCCATTCGAGTATGATGTAGTCCTCTTTATTTGCTTCCGTGGCCACAATTATTGTCTATCTGGAAACATGCTCAATGCTTCAAAAGCTTAGGTTGTAGCTCTCTAACATTGAGGCTCCCTTGTTTTTATTAAAAATCCATTTGAAGGGTTGTAGCATCATTTAATAAATGTGGATAAAGTTCATAGAAACATTAGCTTGTGTTGTGTCCACAAATTCTAGATTGGCTAATGCTGGAAACTACGAAAAAGTCCATGATCTCCTATGAAGTATAAAATATTATGCATTAGTAGCATACCCGAAATCCACTTCAAATATCTACCTAATTATGAGACGGATAAGCTTTGATTTGTGCACATTAGAAGTAGAAATTAGTGAACCACTTTCTTCTTTCTTTTTTAACCCATTAGCAAGTAAGGATCTAGAGGTGGAGGATGTTAGTGGCGAATCTCTTTATTGATAGCATTATAGGTGGTCATTGAGTTCATGTGCGCATTCTATTTTGTGTTGTTTCACACCATTCTTTCATGTTCTTTCAGAAGTACACTAAAAATACCAAAAAGGGATTTGAAACCATGGTTATATTGGATGTTTGTAGGAACAATTTGATGGCAGCAATGTAATGGTCCTCCATTTAGTGCCTAATATACTGTTGGAGGGTGAAACTGTTTAAATTCTCATGCTACAAAAAGCCTGTTTGGTTTGAGCTTAGGCTTAGCTTGCGCCGCTTAGCGCCAAATTGTGATAATGCATTTACTAGACCATCTTTGCTTAAGCAAGGGGCCAAGCTTTGATCTAAACCTGTTTAAGCATCGTGACTAACCCTTGGCTTAACGGTTAGCTTAGCCAAAAAACATCAAATGAAAACTATTAAAAATTTATTAGTATAAAATTATAAAATCAAGTTTAGGATAATGAAAATAAATATTATGATATTAATTGGTAATTAATGAGTTATTTAGACATAATAATTAATATTAATTGTTATTAATTGATAAATATATTTTATTATGTATAATTTATGTCTAAGTATAAATTTAAAATGAGTAATGTGTAAGCAGAGGTGCTTAATAAAAAAATGCAATCAAAATAGGTATCTCAGCAGACAGTAAACCCATCTTTTTTGCACCAACCAAAGCCTTAATATATTGCTGGATTGGTAGTAATCCACTAAATTGATTCCTTTTTATTTGTCTTGCTGACTTGTACCTCTTTTCTGGGCTTTTCAGCATGTTTTCTTATATTTGGTATTGAATGTTAGGCATTACAACCAATATTCCTAGGAATTGTAAATTGTAATTAGGTTAAGAAAATAAGCTAAGTTAAAGCGCAATCTATTATTTTTCTTAGCTTACAATAGCTCATATTTTCACCAACACAACGGCTTAATCTTACTTAAGACTTAACTTAGATTAGCTTGTTTGATTTAGCTTGAACTACAACTAATAAACCCTAAGAATTACTTGGGGTGGTAGTAATTAAGCGAACTTTGAATTTCATTCATTTATAATTGCTGGGTTATTTCAACGTATTTTCTTACATGATTGCAGCCTGGGTTAGGCACTGCATCAAAGTTTTCTACGGGCTTAGGATGGAATGAAAGAAGAAAGGAGGTGATCTGGTGATGACAAACTTTGTTTTCTATGCAGGCTTTTTTATCGTGCATTATCAATTTTCCTTTTGGCTATGACTTAAAATATGATCTACCCTAAATCGAAATTGAGACATCATGCAAAAGCAATGCTCATATAGCTGAGTTTGATTGCAAGACTTGTTTCTTCTTGTTGTGGATGTACTGCTTTTGCCTTTACCCTAATTACTACAATGTTCTGTTTGAAATTCAGAATTTTTATTGCTCGCCTTCATCAGCCTCATATGATTTTCCTCTAGAACATTGCTTGTTAAATCGTCTCTGCTGTTTGTCAAAGATAATTTTCTTTTCTACCTCTATTCATGTAAGCTTCTTATATACTTAATATCCAGGTAAAGGGTTTTGTTACTAAGATGGAAGAATGTATGGCGCATGCGATTGCATAATTACAAAGGTAATCTTCTTTTTCTTGTGATGACGAATTTTTATCTGATAGTTACATAGTTTTTTTTTTAATTAGCTATACAAATTTTTATCTGCAGGCTGGGCCAGGGACTATTTGCTGAAGCCATGATTCGCGGTCTCCTATTTATTCTCAATGATTCATTGCTGGCCAGGTAAAGTAGTTTTCTCAAATCCATTAGAGTGTTTACTTACATCAAGGTAGCGTTTCAGAATCTTCATGCACCATTTGACAGAGCAATTCAACTTTAAACATTTTGCTAGTTGATGATATATTAAACTCATGTAACTTGTATATTTTTTGTCAATTTCTTTCTAATATTATGTTTAGAACTAGAGAGTTTAACATTGCGATTATGGACTGATCCTAATTAGCATTTGGTCTTTTTTCAGTAATACTTTTTTTAGGGGCTGTTTGGTTGAAAGTAAAATGGGTGTAAAGTTTTTCAAATGCAGGAGTTTTGAAAATATTGATGTTTGATTGGAAGAAAAATGAATGCAAAGTAAAATAAAGTAAATGTAGTGTAAACCAATTTAGTTCATTTTGGGGTGGAATAAACTCGTCCAATTTTGAGCAAGAATTATTTACACCACAAATAAGTTCGTTTGACTGCAACACTTTTCCGTTGCCCACCACTGTCGACTACGGCTACCCTCCGCCAACCACCATCGTCGCATCCGCTGTCGGCTTCTCCACCACATGCTCCTGCCACCATCACTGTGGGCCCCCGCCTCCACCAACTGCCGACCACCACCGCCTCCACCCGCCGTTAGCTGCCACCACTCATGGTCGTCACCAAAGCTCGAATCGTTGTCTGCCGCCATCTTTGGACTTTACATTATATTTATTTTACTTAATTTATATATATATGTATGTATGCTATGTATTATATATATATATTATATTTATATATATATATTATATATATATATGTATGTATGTATTTCTGTTACACTTTTCCAAACAACTCAAAGTATTCTTTTTGCACTATATTCCTTTATCTGCATTTCTTTTTACATGCATTCATTTTATATCACATTCATTTTAATCGCATCCCTTTTTAGTCAACCAAACAACCTTAGTTCCAGTTTTCCTTTAGTTCAAAGAGTTGTTGATGGAATCTATTGTGCTTAATTTAGGTCTTATCATGAAAATCTCATTCATCCTTAGACTCATGGAAGCAATTTTTATGATGCTACCTTTTCTATATCCATTTCTTTACATATATCCCATACTGATACCAATTTACTAATGCTCGATGATCCAAAACAAACATATCTTAGTTTTGAGATTTTGTATTATATTATAATATATATATATATATAATATATATTATATAATATATATATTTATATATATATATATATTATGCATACATTAATATATATCATAGAGAGAGAGAGAGAGCATGCCTATTTTTTCCTTATTTTTTGTTTTTATATATATTGTTTTTTTAAACTATGGAGCGAGTTATGGAGCATAGGTGCGGCGTGATACTAATGTTTCTCAATATCAATTTGGATTCATGCCGGGTAGGTCGTTTATGGATGCCATACATTTATTAAGAGGTTTGATGGAGAAATATAGAGAAAATAAGGAGGATCTACGTATGATATTTGTTGATTTAGAAAAAGCATATTGATAAAGTTCCAAGAGAAGTGCTATGGGGTTCTTGAAAAGAAAGGAGTTAATAATGCTTATATTCAAATCATTAAAGATATGTTATGCAGGAGCTTTACTTGTGTTCAAAACACAAGGTGGTTTGACCAAGTATTTTCCTATTTCGGTTGGGTTACATCAAGGATCAGCCTTAAGCCCATATCTTTTTGCTTTAGTCATGGATGCTCTCACTAGACATTTGCAAGAGGATGTACCTTGGTGTATGCTTTTTGCTGATGATATTCTTCTTGTCGATAAAACTAGAGAGGGAGTTGAAAGTAAAACTTGAATTATGGAGGTCAACTTTAGAGACTAAAGGTTTTCGCTTGAGTAGATCTAAAACGGAATATATGGTAGTGTAATTTTGTAGTAATAGACTGGGAGGGGATTGTAACTTTGGGCGATCAAGTCGTTAATAAGAGTACACGTTTTAGATTTTTGGAAGGAAAGTTATTTGACTTTCAAACTAAATCACCTCCAACAATGAAAGGATAGAGGGAATTCACGTGATGAAAAGAAAATGTTGAAGAAACTGTTGGAGTTGAAGACAATCCTACGACATTGGAAGCAAGAGAGACCCACGGATGTTATGGTGTAGGGGGAAATTTCGAACCGTTTAGAGGGAGGAGAAATCGGAGGTAGAGGTCATTGAGGGGGAGGACGGCATGCACCCTCTAGAGCCACTTTCTAGAGAGGAGATGAGTTTGGGAAATGACCGCGAGTGGTGCTGATTTTGTCAGAGAAGGGAAGATTTCATCGCCGGGGTGCTGATTTTTGAAGGAGAATAGGGGAATAGATGAAGGGTTTGGGTATAAATTGCTGGAGGGAAGATCGTGACAGTTGGGGAGCACCTCCTCTTTGAGGAATGGGGAGGTTGGGGGATTCAGGGGACACGGGGGAGACCATGGGTGAGGAAGCTGAGATGCCCGTCTTTGAGGGGAAGAGGCCATGGCTGGATCTACAAGGTAGAGCGTTACTTCGTTGTCAATGGTTGACAGAGGAAGAGAAGTTGGCGGCGGCAGGATTGTGTTTGGAAGGAAAAGCCTTGGCCTAGTATCAGTGGCGTGACAGGAGGGAGCTCATATAGAGCTGGAGAGAGTTCATAGATTGCTTATTAGAGTGTTTCGAGCCGATGGGGGAGGAGACTTATATGAACAATTCTTTGCTTGACCAGGAGGGGACTGTGGCAGACTACCGGTCAAGATCGAGTTACTGGCTAGCAGATTGGATCACAATTCAGAGTCATCTTGGAAGGAAACTTCATGAAGGGGCTTAAACCTCTGAGATACGAACAACAGTCAGGGTGCTGGCAGCCAGGAACCTAGGGAAGGCTATGGAGCTGGCCAGTTGGTGGAAGATCAAAAGAAATCAGAAAGAGAAGCTCGAGGGAACTATTTAGGGGGATTCATACAAGATGACTACCACATTCTTTCCATCCAAAGGGAACGCCAGGGGGTCTGAAGGAAGCACCAAGGAGAAAACTGGAGGGAAATGACAATTCAAAAAGTTGACAGAGAAGGAGATGCAGGATAGAGGGCAAAGGGGTTGTGCTTTAGATGTGATGAGAAGTACATGCCGGGGCATAGGTGCAAGGATCAAACTCTTCAGGTTATTCATTGTCTGTGAAGACAAGGAAGACGAGAAGGGTGGTGGGAGTAGATCTGAAGAGGAAGAGGAGAAGTTGCCTTGGACGTGACAGAAGTCTATCTGAACTCTGTAGTGGGATTCACTCCGAGTCATACTATGAAAGTGAAAGGAGAGATAGCTGGACATGAGGTGGTGGTATTGATTGATAGTGGGGCAACTCACAATTTCAGTTCCACCCAGATCATCGAACTGTTGGGGATGGAGTTAGTGGATATAGGAGGCTATGGGGTGTGATGGGCACAGGCAAGGTGGAAATGGGTAGAGGAGTGTGTAGAGAGTAGTGCTGAATAGTCATGGGTCAGGTGAGGGAGGATTTCCTTCCCTTGGGAATTGGGGAATACTGACGTCATCATAAGGATGAAGTGGCTGCAAACATTGGGGGAGACCAAGATCAATTGGGGGACATTGAGGATGGAGGTGATGGGAGGAAGAGGATCGATCATGGGCGATGCTGGCCTGACCAAGGTGGGTTATCTCTCAAATCCATGATCAGATCCTTCAAGAGGTGGGAGGTGGATATTCTGGTGGTGGAGTGCAGCGCTGTGTGGAGAGGGTGAGTGTGGGGGATGAGGGAGCATTGCACTAGTGGTGCAATCGCTCATACAGCAGTTCAGGGAGTGGTGTTCCAGCCACTCAGGGCTTCACACCACCTGAGAGCAGGAGCATGCAATCCTTCTGAAGGACGGGATGTCACCAATTAGTGTTCGACCTTACCCTACCCTCATATTCAAAAAGATGAGATCGAGAAGTCTATCAGGGAGATGTTGGAGGCAGGAAAAAATAGCAGACCCAGCGTGAGTCCTTTCTCTAGCCCGTCTACTAGTCAGAAGAATGATGAGAGTTGGAGGTTTTGCGTGGATTACAGGCTTTGAACAATGAGACAGTACCGGATAAGTTCCCTATTTCGGTGATTTGACGTGATACTATGATGAGTTGCACGGAGCAGTAGTGTTTTCTAAGGACCTGAAGTCGGCTACCACTAAATCAGAATGAAGGAGGAGGATATTCAGAAGACGGCTTTCAGGATGCACGAGGGGCATCATGAGTTCTTGGTGATGCTTTTCGGGCTCCTATGCCCCTGTATCTTTCAGTATTTAATGAACAGAGGTGTTCAGGCAGCATCTCAGGAAGTTTGTGCTAGTTTTTTTTTTTATGACATTTTGGTGTACAACCAAATGGAGGAGGAGCCTTAGAGCACTGAAGGAGGTTTTGAAGATCCTACTGAAACATCAGCTGAAAGCGTTAACCTAAAGAAGTGCAGTTTTGCCCAGTCTAGGGTGGAATATTTGGGACATGTGGTGTCTCAAGAGGGAGTGGAAGCCAACCCAATCCAAGATTGAGGCCTGCAGAACTGGCCAAGGCCTAGGAACATAGGGGGGGGGGTTTCTTTGGTCTGACTGGTTAACTACATGGAGGTTTGTGAATGGCTACAGTACCATTTGCGTGCTCTTGACTGTAGCAACTGAGAAGGACAATTTCTTGTGGGGAGGTCGGCAACCCAGATTTTGAGAGATTAGAAAAAACCATGACGACGGTTCCAGTGTTAGCTCTTCAGATTTAACTAGAGACCTTTATAGTGGAGACTGATGAATCAGGGTATGGCTTGGGAGCAGTTTTGATGCAGGATCACAAGCCTGTAGCTTATTTCAGTCAAATGCTATCGACCAGGCTGGATTGAAGTCATTATATGAGAGAGAGCTGATGGACATCATCCTAGCCATTCAGAAATTGGCGCCCTTATCTTTTGGGGTGCACTTCATTGTTCGTTACGGACCAAAGGAGTCTAAACTACTTGTTGGAACAACAGATGGTGACGAGGAACATCAGAGGTGGCTGTCAAAGTCTTTGGGCTATGACTTTGAAAATCCAGTACAGACAGGGGTGGAAAAATAAGGCGGCCGACGCCTTATCATGATGTGTTGGGGAACTTCAAGAGTTGGAGTATAGTTTTATATACCACTGATGGTTAAACTGGGGGGCCATCAAGAAGAAAGCCTGCAGAGCGAGAAGTGAAGAAAATCAAGGAAGACTTGAGGGAAGGATAGTAGTAGCCATTAGGGGTACTATTTGGTGGGGGAGAAGTTCTTACATCAGGTAAGGTTCGTGATGCCACGAACATCAGCATATATTCCCCACTTACTATAGGAATTTACTAGCAGTGGTGTTGGGGGGCATTCTAGGGGTATAGAAAATAGACAGAAGGCTGGCACGGAGCTGTACTGGAGGGATGTATAGGATGTTGAAGAGTGGTAGCAAAATTTGAGGTAGTCAGAGAAATAAATATAGACGACTGGACAGGAGGGCTACTTCAAACCATTAGCACTTCCAAACAAAGTGTGGAGGAAGTATCTATGGACTTCATTTGACGGCCTTCCCCGCTCAGAGGAATTCACAGTCATTTTTGATAGTGGTGGACCGACTTAGCAGTATGTCTTCTTTTGTTCTCTTACGACATCCTTACATCGTTGTATCAAGTAGCGGCAATATTTATCAGGGAAGTGGTGAATATTACATGGGGCTCTAAGTCGAGTGTATCTGACAGAGACAAGGTGTTCCTTAGCCAGTTTTGGAAGGAGCTTTTCAAAATGTAGGGCACAATTTCAAAGAGAAGTACGGCCTACCATCCTAGACTACGGAAAACGAGGTGGTAAACCGGAGCTTGGAAACATATTTGAGGTGTTTTGCATCTTAAACACTGCGGATGAGGCAAAGTGGTTACCTTGGGGGTAGGTATTGGTGCAATACCTCGTACATTCTGCTTTTCAAATGACGCCTTTCAAGGTGATGTATGGCAGAGACCCCTCACACCTAGTGCACTGTGGGATGGGGGGAAGCACACCAGTGTCGTCAGTGGAGCAGTACTTGGAGGAAGGGACAAGGTGCTAGAAGAGTTGAAAAAACTCTGCAGATGGCACAACAAATTATGAAGAGACAGAGGGATTCACACAGGAGGGACAGCAGTTTGAAGTGGGGAGGAAGGTGTCACGATCCAACCCGACGGGAGGATCCCGCTTGCATCGGGTCGTGCCCAAACTAAAAATGATGAACGGATTCCAGGATCTGGCTTTGAAATTGTTTCAGAAACTTTCTTCCAAAACATTTACACACAGAAACAGACACACAGAGCTACTATAAACATCAAAATGCAGCGGAACAGATCATCTATCTTTTTTTCCTAAAAAAGATTATATACAAATACAGCTCAGGCTTTCAGACAGAAAGAAGAACAGAACAGAAAAGCCATGACTGTATCAAAAAACAAAAAGTACAAAATACCTATACAGAATCAGACTATGAACTACCTACTCCAGACTTCCTTCCTCTTCCCAGAACCTGAAAACCACGCAGAAAAAGGATGAGCTACAACAGCTCAGCAAGACATCAAACCATCCAATCAATTCTCAGAATCCACATCAAACACATCAGACAAAAAATCCGTACAGAAATCAGATCAACAGAATCATATATCGAATCAGAACAGAACAAAAATCACAGAAATCTAATTCCGAAATTGAATCAGAACAGAATCATACAGATCAGATCAATCAAAACAGAATCGAATCAGAATCATAAATCATATCCAAATCGTACGGAAATCTGAATATGTTCTTCAGAACATATCAAAAGTCAGAACAGATTCTCCTGACTCTGACAGATACTCAACGGATTCTGGCCCCTTTACCTCCCTTCCCAGACATGACAGAAATCTCTAGGATTCTGGCCCCTTATGCCTCCCTTTGTGTTCATGGCCACCAGAACTGTTGTGTTATAGCACCAGACAGGAACTTATCATCGGATTGGGACAGACTTGTTTTCAGATTTCAGTGCTCATTTCAGATTTCCCTGACTCCATACAGGATCTCACAGGATCCTGACACTTATAACTCCCTTTTCATTAGACACATCATTTCATGTCATTTCAAGAACAAATCCGGACAATTTCAGCGAAGGTACAAAATCCAGCGGCCATAACGGGCAGTATACGGAAGTTTACACAAAAATTCATAATTTCACAAATTACCAAATTAGCATGAATTTTCTCAACAACATTGCAAGGACTTTTATTCTACTGCCAGACAATTTTTAGACTTCATCAGAAATTACAATCAAAATAAAAACACCGTCGAATCAAAAACTATCCGGTCAAAATTCTCCAGAAAATAATCAAAATTGTGCGCACTCGGACTCAGAAAACATACCAAAAGTTACGCTGTAAAACTGTAACCAATCGGAAAATTACGGACGAAATGTCGCTAATGAAAACAAAATCCGGACAGAAAAATCGTTCAATTTCACGTTCTGAAAATTGAGAAAGTCGGAATTGTGCTTACCTGCGTACACATTTCTTGAACGTCTCGACGGACAAAACGGACCGGCGTCGACCAAAATCAGTTTTTTCTCTTTTCTTCTCGACTTTCTCTCTTCTCAAATATTTCAGATATTTTATTTTGATTTTCTCTCTCTTCAAAACGACTGATTTTTTCTCTCTTAAATGACTGATTTTTCATTAAATAAGCTGAGATCGGCCCGGCCTCGCACGATCGTCCAGGACGAATCTGAACAAAATTCACTTCGTCCTGGGACGAATTCTCATGACGATAATTAATTTGTCTTGGACGATAAAAACCCCTACCTCTCTAACTTTTGCCTTGCTCTGATCATCCGAGACGATCCCGATCGGCCCGGACGATCCTGGGGAGAAAAACTTCCTGTAACTTCTGTACCATTTAGAACAAAATTTCAAACTGATCGGCCCGGGACGATCCACGATCGGCCCGGACGTATACTGGGAAAAACTGATGTTACAGAAGGTGTTCTTGAAGATAAGGCCCTACAGACTGAAATCAGTGGCTAATAGGGAACAAGAAACTGGCTCCTAGGTATTTTGGTCCCTATGAGATCTTGGGGAAGATTGGCGCTGTGGCGTAGTCTGAAGTTACCGTCTACGCTCCATACACCAGTGTTCATGTGTCACAGACTGAGGAGAGCATGCAGTTAGTGCAGAGTTACCAGCATCAATGACGGAGGAGTTGTAAGTGACTTAGAACCCATGTAGCTTATAGGGGTAAGATCTAATAAAGAGGGCAATAAGGAAGTGCTGATTCGATGGAGAAGGATCTACCTGATTTCGTGCTACTTGGGAACCATTTTGACAGAGTGAAAGAACAATTTCCTCTTTTCACCTTGAGGACAATGTGAGTTTTTGGAGGGGAGTAATGTTACGCCTGCTCCCATGCCGGCCCAGGAGGGGCGGCTGGACGGTCCAGGCTTTTGTTCGGCAGAAGAGGAAATAGGGAGAGGGGGGCGGAACTCTTCTGGGCCCCATGATGGGCTTAATGCAATTTTTGGGGGGGAAAGTTTGAATGTACGGGTTGATCTAGGTACAGTTGTATTTCATATTTCATGTTAATTAGGGAATATGGAGGGAATTAGAAATTATCTATGAATTTGAATGAGATTTGAGATCTAGGGTTCTTCTGCTTTGGTCTTGGCGTTGCCGGAGATTTGGAGAGTTGTTCTTCTTCTCGATTGAAAAATTGTATCTTTCGCTATTTTACTTCATCTTTTAGTGGAATACAAATCATCTATTGGAGTTTCTCTCTCGATTTCTCTAGTTTTCTGCTGTAAACACGATTTCTGCTGTTTTTGTTGTGGACAGCAGTATTTTCGTTGTTGGATACGATTTGGGTTAGGGTTGCTTGCGACTCAATATTACCTTAACCGGTTCATCAGGCCGGTTCAATTGAACCGGCCGGCCCACCCTTATATTTCCGCGAACAGAACAGTTCGCGGAACCGAACGAATCGCGCGAACAGAGAGGCGACGGGCGACGGGCATTCGTGCGGGAGAGCAAGGTGAGTTTCGTTTTTCTAATTTTAGCACACGATTGTTTTCAAGGATAAGAAATAGTAATTCCTTTTCATTCTTATAGTTAAAGAAGTGTTATTTTGGGAGAGATTGGAAGAACGAGAGAAACAGACGATAAGGCTTAAGGGAAAGGTTTGTTGAATTTTCTTTCAGATTTTTTTTGTATAAATTTCCTCCCTTTTCTTCATCCAAAGTGAATGATATAAATTTTGAAAGATAAGGAAAGAATTGAAGCGAAGAAAGAGGAAATTTCGAGAAGAAGGATTTTGAGAGTTTGAGAAGTCTCCATTCAAAAGTACAATTAGAGAGTGAAAGATCAAGTTGTAGGTGTTGATCTCGCAAGGATTCAACAAGAAGAGAAATTGATTCAAGAGAAGATCAAGCATCGAAGACCTGAAGAGTTCAAAGTGGGTAAATTATATTATTTTATGTTTTATTAATGATTTCAATTTTCTAAATAATTGATTAAACATCTTATATTATTAAATGTTGAAGGCAAACATTTATGATTTTACCGTCTTAAGAAAGAATTTATATGTTATAAAGATTTAAAGGCTTATGGAAAAGGAAAAGAATTATTTATGCAAATGCATGTTAATTATATTATATGAAATAGAAATAATCAGGATGAAAATGAGAAAAAGAAAAGAAAAAGAGAACAAAGGAAAAGGGTATTGAAAATAACAGGAGTCACCCCTCATGGTACTGGCTGGGGACGCCGTACTCGTGCACGAAAAAGGAAAAGGAAATTTCTATGGAAAAGGGAAAAGGAAATCAATTGGAAAAGGTTGTACCTTTGGGTACTTTAAGACGGTGCTCCTGTGTAAATCAAATGGGAAAAGGAAATGTAAATGAAAAACTTAAGAGAATATTGTTTCGAAATAGTATAAATGAAATTATTTCAAGGAAGTATAAGTTAATGAAATAAAGGAATAAGATTAAGTAAGGAAAGAGTATATATTAATCCAATTTTTTTATAAAGATAAGTTTATATAATTCCCACTGAGTTTACTTAGTAAACTCAAACCAAAAGTTTAATGTTTCAGGTAGTTCCTAAGAGAAGTAATGGCTGAAAGAGAAGAACATGTTTACAGAAGGCGAGGTGCAAATGACAACAGGTATAATAGAAGTTTTTCTTTTGTTAGTGGCTCTTCAGTTTATAGAAAAGTTTTGACAATGAGAAAATTTTTGATATTGGAAATGTACTACCGTCCGACTGTTCGTAACCGCCTCGTTAGATCGAGCATCCGGGACGGGTCGTGACAAAAGTGGTATCAGAGCCAATTAAGATCTGAATCATGCTGAAAGAGCCATTAAGATGAATATCAATGATTGAAAGTTTAATGTGAAATAAATATCTTAATGACTACAGGAATCAAGATAATCCTAGAGAAGAAGAAGTGGGAAGATCAGTGCCTAATGTTAATGTTAATCCTGATGCACTGGCACAAATGATGACAGCTGTGACTCAGCTGATTCAAGATTCAAGAAATCAACCATCGGGGAGTAGTAGTGGTGGAATAGTTATGGATAAATATCTGAAATTGTTTCAAGATATGAGACCACCATTATTCAAAGGAATAGAGGGACCAATAGAAGCTGAAAACTGGTTGCTGAGGATTGAAAAGATATTAGAAGGTATGAACTGTCCAGAAGAGAGAAAAGTTGCATTGGCAACCTTTGCACTAGAAGGAGAAGCTGAAAGGTGGTGGAGAGGACTGTATCAAGACAAATTTGAAGGAATACCTGGCATGCAAATCAGATGGAATGACTTCACTCAGATATTCAGAGATTGGTTCGTACCTCTTACAGTGAGAAGACAAATGCAAGATAAATTTATGAGATTAGTACAAGGAGAAAGATCAGTGATGCAGTATGAGGCTGAATTTACCACCCTATCCAGATATGCTCCCCAGTTAATACAAACGGCAGAGGAAAAATGTCATAAATTTTTATCTGGACTGAAGGATGTAATTAGGCAACCCCTGGTTCCTTTCGAAATTGAAGATTATGTGGTGCTAGTGGAAAAAGCTAGAAAGATAGAAGCAGACATGCAAAATACTCAAAGAAGACGTGATTTTCAGAAGAGGAAAAGTGGAGAGGTTATAGGAGTCCCTCAGGATTCACATAGCAAGTCTATTTCACAAGGTGGAAAGTTTAATTGGAAAAAGACAAAGTCCAGTAGCAGTGACAGTTCAAGTGTGAACAGTTGTAGCAAATGTGGAAGACAACATAAAGGAGAATGCTTATCTGGTACAAACACTTGCTTCTGGTGTCATCAACCAGGTCATATAGCTAAGAACTGTCCTACTCTGGGGCAAAGACCAACAGGAGAGTCAAAGATGAATACTGGATTTCAGAGGAATGTTGGAAGACCAAGAACAGTGGAATCAGCTGCATCTACTCCAGGATCAAGTCAAAGCCGACAGAATACTCTGCCTAGAGTATATGCATTGACTCAGAAGGATGCTAAGGATTCACCTGAAGTGATTACAGGTGATAAGAATGAGAAGTGAATGAATATGTATTATGAAAATATTATTAAAAGAATGATGTATGTTTATGTTTTCTTATGAAATTTTATAGGTATAATTATGATGCAAGGAAAGCCTGTACGGATTCTATTTGATACAGGAGCTTCACACTCCTTCATTTCAGAAGAATTGGTTAAAAGTGTTGGATTGAATGTTTGTGAAATCAATTTAATTTTGAAAGTTTTAATGCCAGATGGATCATTTATAAATGTGAAAGGTGTATGTAAAGTGACTTTCAAATTAAATGAAAGAGAGTTTGAAGCTTCAATGAATGTTTTACCATTGCAAGAGTTTGATATGATATTGGGAATGGATTGGTTATCAAAGCATTTTGTGATTATTGATTGCAACAAGAAAATTTTGAAGTTCAAATTTCCAGAAGGAGAATTGAAGTTTTATGGTGAGAGAGGAATTTCTTCAATGATAATCACTTATTTGAAAGCATACAAATTTGTATCCAAGGGATGTCAGTGTTTTCTTGCTCAAGTAAAGGATACAAATAAAGAAGTTAAAGAGTTGAAAGATATACCTGTAATCAGAGAGTATCCGGAGGTGTTTTAGAGGATTTGCCAGGATTACCACCAGAAAGAGAGATAGATTTCACTATTGAATTGATACCGGGTTCAGAACCAGTGGCAAGAGCACCTTACAGAATGGCAGTCAAAGAGTTACAGGAGCTGAAAGGTCAGTTACAGGAATTGCTCGATAAGGGGTTCATCAGGCCAAGTTCCTCACCATGGGGAGCTCCAGTACTATTTGTAAAGAAGAAAGATGGGAGCTTCAGAATGTGCATAGATTACAGAGAATTGAATAAGCTTACTGTTAAGAATAAATATCCATTGCCCAGGATTGATGATCTTTTTGACCAACTAGAAGGGGCTACAGTTTTCTCTAAAATTGATTTGAGATCTGGATATCATCAGCTACGGATTAAAGAGGAAGATATAGCAAAGACAGCTTTCAGAACCAGATATGGTCATTATGAATTTGTGGTAATGCCATTTGGGGTGACAAATGCACCAGCTGTATTTATGGATTTGATGAACAGAATTTTTAAACCATTTCTGGACATATTTGTGATTGTGTTTATTGATGACATTTTGATTTATTCAAGTGATAAAGAAAGCCACTCCAGTCATCTGCAAGCAGTGTTGCAAACATTAAAGGAGAACAAGTTATATGCCAAATTTTCAAAGTGTGAATTTTGGCTAAGCAGTGTTAATTTTCTGGGACATGTGATTAGTGGTGAAGGGATTTCAGTTGATCAGAATAAAATTCAAGCTATATCAGATTGGCCAAGGCCAACGACTGTTTCAGAGGTGAGGAGTTTTCTTGGACTTGCTGGTTACTACAGGAGATTTGTAGAGGGGTTCTCTCAGATAGCAGTTCCATTATCCAGATTAACCCAGAAAGCAGTGAAATTTGAATGGAGTGATCAGTGTGAAAGAGCTTTCCAGAAGTTAAAGAATTGCCTAATGACTGCCCCAATCTTGACAATTCCATCAGGTTCAGAAGGGTTTCAAATTTTCTGCGATGCTTCCTTAAGGGGACTTGGTTGTGTGCTGATGCAACATGGTAGAGTGGTGGCCTATGCTTCAAGGCAACTGAAAATTCATGAAAAGAACTATCCTACTCATGATTTAGAATTGGCAGCTGTAGTTTTTGCACTTAAAATATGGAGACATTATCTGTATGGGGTCAGATGTGAAGTGTTTACAGATCATAAAAGCCTCAAGTACATTTTCAATCAAAAAGAGCTTAATTTGAGACAGAGAAGGTGGTTAGAGCTCATTAAAGATTATGACTTGGACATACAATACCATCCTGGAAAGGCAAATGTAGTTGCAGATGCACTTAGCAGAAAAACCTTTGGAAATGCAAATTGGCTAGTCACCCAACAAGAGCAGATTATCAAGGATATGGAAAAGTTAGAAATTTCTGTGGTCAATCTGAAAGAGACAAAAGATATGATGTTAAATCAACTGATGATCCAATCCACCTTGAAAGATAGAGTGCTCAAATCATTATCGCAAGATGAAAAATTTCAGGCCATCATACAGAAGGTACAAGCAGGACAATTAGAGAACTTTGTTATTGATGGAGAAGGGTTATTAAAGTATAAAGGCAGGATTTGTATTCCAAATGCTAAAAGCTTAAGAGAAGAGATATTGCAGGAAGCTCACCTCTCAATTTATGAAATTCACCCAGGCAGTACAAAGATGTATCAGGAACTCAGAGGTTTATTTTGGTGGCCAGGATTAAAGAGAAGTGTTGCAGAATTTGTATCAAAATGCATTCCCTGTCAAATGATAAAAGCAGAACATCAAAGGCCAAGTGGACAACTGCAACCCCTACCTATACCTGAGTGGAAATGGGAAGACATTGCGATGGATTTTGTAGTTGGATTACCTAGGTCAAGGCAGAGTCGAGATGCAATATGGGTCATTATTGACAGATTAACCAAATCAGCTCATTTCTTACCAATCAGACAGACAGATTCAGTGGAAAAGTTGACAAAGCTATATGTTGATGAAATTGTGAGATTGCATGGGATTCCAAAATCTATAGTTTCAGACAGAGATGCCCGTTTTACTTCTAAATTGTGGAAGAAAATTCAAGAAGCTTTGGGTACACGATTGACTTTCAGTACAGCATTTCATCCACAGACAGATGGGCAATCAGAAAGAACAATTCAAACTTTGGAGGATTTAATGCGATTATGTGTATTAGATTTTGGAGGAAATTGGGAGACTCACATACCATTGATTGAATTTGCTTACAACAACAGTTATCAGGCTAGTATTGGAATGGCACCATATGAAGCCCTTTATGGAAGAAAGTGCAGAACACCCTTGTGTTGGGTAGAAACTGGTGAAAGAAAGATAATTGGAACTGAAATGGTAGATGAGGCTACTAGCAAAATCAGATTAATCAGAGACAGATTAAAGGCAGTTCAAGACAGGCAGCGGAAATATTATGATGCTAAGCACCGACCAGTGGAATTCGAAGTTGGAGAGTTTGTTTTCTTAAAAGTTAGCCCAATGAAAGGTGTTCAAAGGTTTGGAAAGACAGGGAAGTTGAGCCCAAGATTTATAGGTCCCTATGAAATCATTGAAAAGATTGGGAATATGGCATACAGATTGGATCTACCAGCACACATGCAAGGAATTCACAATGTGTTTCACATATCAGTGCTTCGGAAGTATGTCTCAGATGATTCAAAGAGAATACAGTCCAAATCGATTGACTTGCAACCTGATTTGAAATATGTTGAGGAACCTGAAAGAATATTGGAATATGATGTAAAACAGTTGAGGTATAAAGCAATTCCTTTTGTGAAGATTTTATGGAAACATGGATTAGAAAGAGATGCTACCTGGGAGCGAGAAGCTGAAATGAGGAGTCAATATCCTCATCTTTTTAACTAAGGTATGTTCAGGTTTATTTGTTTAATTTCGAGGACGAAATTTTCTTTAAGGAAGGGAGATTGTAATAACCGGTTCATCCGGCCGGTTCAATTGAACCGGCCGGCCCACCCTTATATTTCCGCGAACAGAACAGTTCGCGGAACCGAACGAATCGCGCGAACAGAGAGGCGACGGGCGACGGGCATTCGTGCGGGAGAGCAAGGTGAGTTTCGTTTTTCTAATTTTAGCACACGATTGTTTTCAAGGATAAGAAATAGTAATTCCTTTTCATTCTTATAGTTAAAGAAGTGTTATTTTGGGAGAGATTGGAAGAACGAGAGAAACAGACGATAAGGCTTAAGGGAAAGGTTTGTTGAATTTTCTTTCAGATTTTTTTTGTATAAATTTCCTCCCTTTTCTTCATCCAAAGTGAATGATATAAATTTTGAAAGATAAGGAAAGAATTGAAGCGAAGAAAGAGGAAATTTCGAGAAGAAGGATTTTGAGAGTTTGAGAAGTCTCCATTCAAAAGTACAATTAGAGAGTGAAAGATCAAGTTGTAGGTGTTGATCTCGCAAGGATTCAACAAGAAGAGAAATTGATTCAAGAGAAGATCAAGCATCGAAGACCTGAAGAGTTCAAAGTGGGTAAATTATATTATTTTATGTTTTATTAATGATTTCAATTTTCTAAATAATTGATTAAACATCTTATATTATTAAATGTTGAAGGCAAACATTTATGATTTTACCGTCTTAAGAAAGAATTTATATGTTATAAAGATTTAAAGGCTTATGGAAAAGGAAAAGAATTATTTATGCGAATGCATGTTAATTATATTATATGAAATAGAAATAATCAGGATGAAAATGAGAAAAAGAAAAGAAAAAGAGAACAAAGGAAAAGGGTATTGAAAATAACAGGAGTCACCCCCTCATGGTACTGGCTGGGGACGCCGTACTCGTGCACGAAAAAGGAAAAGGAAATTTCTATGGAAAAGGGGAAAATGAAATCAATTGGAAAAGGTTGTACCTTTGGGTACTTTAAGACGGTGCTCCTGTGTAAATCAAATGGGAAAAGGAAATGTAAATGAAAAACTTAAGAGAATATTGTTTCGAAATAGTATAAATGAAATTATTTCAAGGAAGTATAAGTTAATGAAATAAAGGAATAAGATTAAGTAAGGAAAGAGTATATATTAATCCAATTTTTTTATAAAGATAAGTTTATATAATTCCCACTGAGTTTACTTAGTAAACTCAAACCAAAAGTTTAATGTTTCAGGTAGTTCCTAAGAGAAGTAATGGCTGAAAGAGAAGAACATGTTTACAGAAGGCGAGGTGCAAATGACGACAGGTATAATAGAAGTTTTTCTTTTGTTAGTGGCTCTTCAGTTTATAGAAAAGTTTTGACAATGAGAAAATTTTTGATATTGGAAATGTACTACCGTCCGACTGTTCGTAACCGCCTCGTTAGATCGAGCATCCGGGACGGGTCGTGACAACAGTACATCTTAAAATGATATTTCTGTCTTTCTTTAAATTTCATTTTTCATAAAACCTCATTTTCTCCTTACTCCATAGTATATGTATTGCCATACCAATCATCAAGCATTTTTTTATAATGATATTAACTGACTCGAATAACTCATTCAAATATTCCCCCATCAAATTGGAGATCGAGGTAATTTATCCTACATCAATAGGTATCAACATTCCTACGTTATGCATTGCTTTGCTTTTATTATTTAAAGACCTTTTTTTTTTTCCTTAATAGCATTTTGCACTTCCTCACTCCATTTGCAAGTCTCCTTTACTGCTAATTTCTAGATTCTCTTAAAACTTTAATGGAAATTTCTTAATGCAATTAGCCATTAGATTAGACATTAAATGCTCAGAATTTGTTTATTAAGTTATTAAAAATACCATAAAATTTCAGTCAAGACACCTTCCAATTGGCCAAAGGTAGAATTTTAGCTCTTACTAAACCAACTGCCCCATAAAAGACTCGAGAATTTACAGGTGAACTCTAAATCAGGCATGATCCAATAATAGGCTATAACACTAACCCTCCCGACCATCACAAATTTGAACCAACTATATTCAATTACAATTTGGTTACCAAAAAGCTACATGCTGTAAACTATTTCCACAAAAAGCAATACAGAGTAAGCTTATCATCAAAATCATATCTTACTAAAAATCACAAAATTCTCTACAATCTCCAAAGTCAATAGATGAAAAAATAATAACTAGACTTACAACTTGCGTTTATATACAACAACAGCAACAACAAGCCTTTGTCCCACTACGTGGGGTCGGCTACATGAATCCTTTTTCGCCATTATGTCCAGTTAAAAGTCAAATTTTCATTTAAATCTAATAAAGAAAGATCATTTCTAATATTTTCTAACCAAGTCTTTTTAGGTCTACCTCTACCTTTCTTAACATAAGTCAAATCTAATACCTCAACTTTCCTAACCGGGTCATCGGAAGGCCTCCGTTTAATATGACCAAATCATCTAAGGCGACTCTCTCTAATATTATCTTCCACTGGAGCTACTCCAACCTTTTCATGTATATGCTCATTTCGTATCCTATCTCTAAGGGTCAAGCCACTCATCCACCTAAGCATCCTCATATCTGCAACACTTAACTTAGTATTATGCTTCCCTTTTAATGGCCAACATTCAACACCATAAAGCATTGCAGGTCTCACCATCATCTTATAGAATTTTCCTTAAGTTTGTGGGGGACTTTTCTATCGCACAATAAGCTCGATGCATTCCTCCACTTCAACCATCCAACTTGAATTCTGCTGATAATATCCTCATCAATTTCACCATCACTCTAAACAATAGATCCAAGATATCTAAAACATGTACTCTTATTAATGACTTGATCGTCCAAAGTCACAATCCCCTCACTAGAACTATTGATATTAAAATTACACTCTATATATTCAGTTTTAGATCTACTCAAGCGAAAACCTTTATACTCTAAAGTTGACCTCCATAATTCAAGTTTACCTTCAACTCCCTCTCTAGTCTTATCAACAAGAAGAATATCAACAGCACAAAGCATACACCAAGGTACATCCTCTTGCAAATGTCTAGTGAGAACATCCATGACTAAAGCAAAAAGATATGGACTTAAGGCTAATCCTTGATGTAATCCAACCGAAACAGGAAAATACTTGGTCAAACCACCTTGTGTTTGAACACAAGTAATAGCTCCTGCATACATATATTTAATGATTTGAATATAAGCATTATTAACTCTTTTCTTTTCAAGAACTCTCCATAGCACTTCTCTTGGAACTTTATCATATGCTTTCTCTAAATCAATAAATATCATAAGCAGATCCTCCTTATTCTCTCTATATTTCTCCATCAAACCTCTCAATAAATGTATGGCTTCCATAGTAGACCTACACATCATGAATCCAAATTGATATTGAGAAACATTAGTATCACGCCGCAAACTACACTCCATAACTCGCTCCCATAGTTTTAAAGTATGACACATTAATTTAATTACTCTATAATTCGCACACTCATGTGCATCATATTTATTCTTAAAAATAGGAATTAACAAACTCATTATTCACTGATCTTGCATCTTTTTAGTCTTCAAAACAGTATAAAAAGTTTAATAAGCCAAGAAATTCCTTCATCCCCTAAGCATTTCCACATCTCTATTGGAATATCATCAAGTCCAATAGCTTTTCTAGACTTCATTTTCTTTAAAGCTTCTCAAACTTTGGTTTTACTTATACGCCGATAAAAACAAAAATCTTTATTTTCATTTAGTGTGATAAAATCACTAAAGTCAGTCGTATTTTCACAATTTTCATTAAAAAGTTTAGCAAAATACCTCATCCACCTTTGTTGAATATCATCTTCTAAGAAAAGTACTTTTTAATTTTCCACCTTATATACTATGCAATCCAAAAGCCCAACTTTTAACATATGTAACTATCTAAGTGAAGTGAATAAGGTTAAAGAGAATTTCGAGGTGAAGCTTATATGACTATTTGATCAACAAACCATTTTGCGTTATACGGTACTTACATGAGAGAAACGATGATAAGTTCTTAATATAGCAACAGCACATTTTAACATTTCTTGCATAATCTTCAAAACCTCAAAATAATAGGCATCCTTTCATGGAGACTATTATATAAGATATGTGTCACCTACATCTTCAATGTTCAAAGACAAATAAACAGTTTGCAGCAACAATCCGCGTAGAAAAAACAGACACAAAACCTGTCTATCACCTTTCCTCATTGAAATAGCCATCAATGCAAACATATCCCAATCTCATCAAAATCCCTCATTTTCAATAGCGCAGATAAATTCACATCCCCAGAAATCGAGAAATCGAGGAAAGTATTGGTGTGAATAGGAACAGACAAGCACCTGAGAGATTAGCCACGCCTGCTCCATACGCTTGACGAAATCAGAAGAGTTCTCGTAGGAATCCACCGCTGAAGCCCTTACCAAGAGGGATGTAAAAGCCTTGCGGTAACTTTTAGAAGGAAAAGCTCCGCTACCCGCGGCAGCTATGACGAGTGAATATCTTCTAAGGGGAACAGAGAGGCATAATAATTTAGAACCTGCGATGGAAATGGCGGCACCGCCACCGGAACAGGAACAACCGCAGATCGCCGACATCTGTGCGCTTCCGTCTGGGATGTCTTTCCTCTAGGTCCGCTCCCCGTTGGAACTTCGCTGATACAGTGCGGGCGGGTATGCTAACCCGCAAGAGCATTTTATCCGGCTGGTTTTCCCTTCAAATATTTTTCAATTTAAAAGAAAGACATATTCCTCTAAAAGTCAAATTTGGCATTTATTCAATTTACTCATGTTATTAATGTTGGTCCAAATTAACAAAATTAATAAATTTAATAAAATTCAATTTTATATGCCACATTTTAAGAAATATATCTCTTATTTTATTTTTTTAAGAAATTTATTTAGAAAATTTGTTTCTAACTAAAATATTTTTTATTATTATTTTTTTTTTAAATATTTTTTATTATACTCATTTGTCTAGTCTTATAAGAGGGAAGATGTCCTGACATTTCTGCTTCAAATTTCATCACTGTTGTTATCGTTTTTTTGTATTTGTTAAAGTTCTTCATTTAAGAGGAATTGTGTTGGTGAAGTAGGAGATTTTTTTGTTTATTGGTAACTTAAGAATACATGTATGCTATTTTTGTAATTTCCATCATGTCTAGTATAGATTAGGTTATTATAGTATATATCTAATATAGAGCTAAATTGAGTATCAAAAATGTATTTTGATGTTTGTCAAAACAATTGTGTCAATGATGCTCGAATATTGTTCGAACCATAATCAAACGAGATATATTTTGTTCAATCTTTATTTGAACCATATTTGAACATTATTCAAAGAATGCGATATGTTCATGTATTAACTAGACAGATATTTTAACTCGAATTAAATAAGATAAGATCACGACTTTAAATATTATTCGATTATATATTGAATATATTTGACATCAGTTCTATCATTATTTGTTTGCTTTTTAAAGTTGAAGAATCTAGAAAGAGTCGAACATGTTCGAACTCAAAACAGTTTGAACCCACGTTCGGAACTATTTCAAAGTCAAGTTTGAACCTTATATGCATTAGAATCAAATTTGAATTTGTTCGAATCTTGTTCGAATAAACCCCTCTTCTTCTAATTATTATGTTATACTTATATCGATAACTTCTCCAACGAGCTCCTATTGTGAATAACGAATTGCTCTGCTCCTTCACACGGCGTTGGGCCCATGGACGCTTCCCCCAATGAGCTCCCATCTTGAGCACTTCTCACCTTCACATGCCACTTGTATCATTGATGTTGTCCTCAAAGAAGCTCTAGTTGAGAGCATATCTCACCTTCGAAACGCCATTGATCTCATCAATGTCATGCCTATGTAGGAGACAATCATAAAAAATTTGAAGCTATCAAAGAGAAAGAAGACTGCCAAAGCGTTAAATACTTGTACTCAGGGGCGGATCCAGCTTCTTTTTTCAGGGTGGGCAAAAAAAAAATTTTTGTAGGGGATGGGCAAAGATGCTTAGGATTGATTAAATGAGGGCAAAAAAATTTTTTGAAAGGGGGCAAAATACCCAAAATATTCCAAAATATCCCTCTAAAATTAAAAAAAAAAATTTTTTTGAAACTCAATGGGGATCCGCCCCTGCTTGTACTTTTTTATGTTGTTGAGTCTTCTTCTATATATCATGTATATGATTTATAGAAATGCTAAGTACAGACATGAGAGCTAAATTAAGATAAAGAATATTTTAGTAAATTGTTTAAAAAATAGTTAATTGAGATGAATTAATTTATGAAAAAGTATACTATACAATATGCATGATATTTTTGGTTAGTCTAAAGATAAGTCATATTGATTAACAATAAATTGAAAAAAGAATTGCATGACTAGTTTTATTGTATGTTACCAATTAGACTAAGCAATTAGTTGTAATTAAATTGAACAACCATCATATATTCTTTCTTTAAATGGGTGAATTCAAAATTAAATCAATCGTATTGTACGATTGCATATATAATTTATCTAATTAAGGCCCAAAAATTCTGGAGCATTAAAAATTAAACCCAAGAAAATATCTTATTGTACAAATAAGATTATATATTTCAATCAAACAGATAAGGGTTTTCATGGAGTTAGCTAAATATATTAATCGTACTGAATGATTTCAATTGTACAGTTTGATCAAATAGAGAGTTTTTAAGATTTGAGATCAATTATACTAATCATACTATATGATCATTTGATCAGACTGAGCGATCAAGCCGACATGTTTAATAAATAGTTTTTTTTTTTTTGGTTTCTTATAAAGCTAGTATATAAGTATGCTTTTTTAAATCTTCTAAGACATGATTTTAGAGATAGAGGCTACTAAGAATTTAGAGTATTGGAGAGAAAGGTTTTTCTTTATAACTTATCTTTTTCTTTGAGTTTTCCAATCTTTTCTTAGAGAGGATTTTATGAGAATTTGCATCATTGGTTGTTTTTCCAAATCATATCATCAAATTCTCTGATTTAAGAGTTCAAAGCTCCAGTTCAAAAATTTTTAGAGTTTTGCTTGTTGAATTCATTGTGATCTTATGAAGCTTTTTTTTGTACTAATGGTTAGGGATAATCGTGCTTTTTGAGGAGGAAAAGAAGTGTAAGAATTTTTTCCAGTACGCAGAGGCTTCTCCGTCTTGCTGGAAACAAATAAGAGATGTAGTGTAATTCTCAAGTATGTGACTTGTGGAGCATATATATACCAATATGCATTACCAATATAAATCAATTTGTATCTTTCTTTTCAATATTTTGTTATTCTCGTGCTACTATTTTACTTTATGATAATAATTGTAATCTATGCTTTCATGATTTTGTGATGTTAAGGCTATGAGAAATTAATCTTTTGTTGAAGTTGCAATTTTATCTTAAAAGAAAAATTATGATTTTACAAGAGAAAAAGCTATTTGTCTTTGAAGTTTGTTTTTGAAAAAG
This sequence comes from Dendrobium nobile, assembly GCA_022539455.1. NCBI lineage: Eukaryota > Viridiplantae > Streptophyta > Magnoliopsida > Asparagales > Orchidaceae > Dendrobium > Dendrobium nobile. The sequence goes on from CM039726.1 coordinate 55,430,455, forward strand.
AAAAATTTTCACTTCCACATATATTGTATTGAAAGTATCTCCAAGTATTTTTCAAATTGACAAAATTGCTTAATTCATAATTTTTTTAATTATCTTTGTTTAAACATTCATAAAATCTTTAAAAAACTTTTAGACTTATTTTTCTAAGAAAATAAACAACAGATATATTTCTCTAAATTTTTTTCACGAACATCTAAAATCAAATTTCTCTTTTGATATCGAAGATCAAAGAAGTTAATAATTAAATAAAAAAACTTGTAATAATGATCTCATGGAGTTCAATGTCACTCTCTTAAAAATGATTTGAATTAAGACACTATTAAATAATAGCTTAACAATGAAATAATCTCACTAATTTCTATCATCAACTTAATATTAGTAACTGAGTAAAGAAAATTATAGAACTAAAAATTTAATTTTTGATAAAAAAAATTAGTAAACATTAATAAAATTTTGAACCATCAAAACAAATCGATATTAATAAATATTTAATTTTTGAAAAGACATTAATAATATATTTGTAAAACATGTAATTCAAATATCTATGTAAATTGGAGAGTCTTTGCTCATTCTTCCTTAAATTTCACCCAAGCTGAACCAAGAAGGGGATGAATTAGCTTGTGGGCAAATTATTATGTGCGGACATCTGACTCAAGCTTGCGCCCGAATTTGCTGCGTTTTTACTGTGTTTTTGATGTATTTTTGCAAAATGACAGTTAATACAAAATTGTAATTACATATTAGTTGATTTTTGCTGCCTTTTTAATGAGTATTTTAAAAGGGCAGCAAAATTACAATAAATATTCAATGAGTAAGATATTTATTATATTTTTGCTACGTTTTTATAAATATTTAATAAAAAATATTTATTATATAATTAAAATTATGTATTAGCTGAAATTTTAAAAAATACATGAAAAGCACGTTAAAAAATCACAATAAAAGAGCAACAATCCGACACAGAATAATTCGCCCAGCTTGTGGCTCTGCTTCGTCCCATCGATTCTCCTCTCCTTCTGCTTCTCCAACACCCGCCTTTCTCTCTTCGTCTGCGGTTCCATTCTCTGCGACCCCATGTGCTCGCAGCCATGCCTCCATCTTCGATAAGCCAAGAACCAATTCCGCATCTTGATATCCCCTCCCACCTCCGCGGCGTCCCATTCGACTCCAGTCTCGCTACCCCCTTCTTCCCTACTAAGTCTTTCTCTTCTGCATCTCGTCTCTCCAACTTTCTCTACTTGAGTGGTTCCCCTTTATCTTTATCTTCGCAAAGGGGAACTCGGAAGAAAGGCGTCTCCTGCGGTCTTTCTTTCAGATGTTCTAAGTTCCAGTCGTTCTGGAATGAGTACAATAGGTTGCTTCAGTTGCACTGCGGGTGGGGGCCAGTTGGTTTAGCCCCGACCGGGATCCCCTCAAACGAGATCAATTCTGTTGAGGAGGGTGGCAATGGCGTTTTTGAGGAGGAGGTCTTGCCAATTAATGGCGTAGAGGTGGAATCTCCCAAAAAAGTTCTCATCTTGATGAGTGATACTGGTGGTGGACACCGTGCTTCGGCAGAAGCCATCAAGGCGGCTTTCCATCAAGAGTTTGGTGACGAGTATCAGGTTTTTTTTTTCAGAATAGTTATCACTTTCTCTTTTCAGCCTTAATCATTTATTTGGTGCGCGAGAGTGTGAAATAGAATTGATGAATTTAGGGATTATTGCTATGTGGATTGAGCTAGTTTGAAGATTATTTGTTGGATTATGGTTAGATCTGCCTAGTTTTAGTAGAAAAATGGTAATTGGTATAAACGAGTATTAGCTACTTGTTTATATTTACTCTTTTGCCATTTGTAAAACTATATATACTTGGCTACAGCCGTTTGTATTCATTCAGTTAGTTTAATAAAATTCTCTTTCCTCATTTCTTGTTATACTCTGTTCTTCCTGTATCTTGTTCTTTCATGGTATCTTGAGCTAGTTCTAGATCATGGCCGATCAAGATTCTGTGACCTCCCACCCTCCCTCTTCCACTACTGTCTCCGGCGACACCACTGAGATCCACATTCCGGCACCACTAAAGTTTCTTATCTCCAACATAAAGAATCTTGTTCCTCAGGTCCTCACCGTCGACAATTATGCAATTTGGCGCATACAGCTTTTACAGCAATTTACCGCCAATGGGTATGCCGGCCACCTCACCGGCACGATTTCTTGCCCCTCCGACGTCAACTCCGTCGAATTCAAGCGTTGGACTCTCGTCGACAGCAATCTTCTCTCTGCCCTGTTCTCTACAATTTCTCCTACAATTCTTCCCCACGTCATTTTGTCTTCCACTGCCAGTGAAGTTTGGGCGACGCTAGAACGTCGTCTACAACCTTCGTGTCGGTCGCGTGCTATCCAGCTCAAGAACGAGCTGCATACGATTCAAATGCGTGATCTTACAATGCAACAGTATCTCACTCGAATAAAAACTATTGTAGACAACATCGCTGCCTCTGGCTCTCATGTTGATGTGGAAGACGTCATCATCTACATTCTCAACGGCCTTCCTTCCACTTACAATTCCTTCAAAGCTGCCATCCGCACATATCCTCTTCCCCTTGATCTTGATAATCTTTATTCAATGCTTTGTAGCGAAGAGATCAACGTCCAGCAAGAATCGGCAAGGGATATGGCTGCTTCTTCCGGTGCAACCGCACTTTACACCACTACCGCCAATCAAGTTCGAGGTCGCTCTCAACGCAGATTTGGCAAAACTAAGACATATAATGTCGGTTCCACGACATCTGCTCAGACGGGATCAACCACTGCCTCGACAACCACTTCTGTTTCAAGACCGATATGCCAGATTTGCAATAAGATTGGCCATATTGCTTTAAACTGTTGGCATAGGAACAACCCGAATTTTGCTCCAACATCGCAAAGACCGATTCCTGCCTATCTTGCTCAACAGAATCTCTCGGCGAATCAAGATTGGATCATTGATTCAGGTGCTTCCAATCACCTTACACCGGATATCAATGCCCTCCGTCATCCGTCTGTTTATCAAGGCTCGGAGAGTGTTTCCATCGCCAATGGTTCTCATCTTCCGGTCACGCATTCCGGTCAGGGTCTTCTTCCCCTTCCTGACACTCCTCGTAAGCTTATCTTACGTAAACTTCTTCATGTACCTCAATTATCTCATAATTTGCTTTCGGTTTCCCAACTTACTACTGATAATCCTATTTCTGTGAGCTTTGACGCTAATGGATGTGAAATTAAGAATCTCCAGGACCACCGACCGCTTCTTCGTGGGCCTCTACGTGATGGATTGTATCGCCTCCCCAGCTGTTCCGGTAAAGGCTTCACTGCCTTTCACGCCAACCTCAATCAAGAGCATCTTTGGCACAACCGGCTCGGTCATCCTCATCAGCGTCTGCTCAAATTTCTTCACCAACAGATACCGAAACTTAATTACATTTCTAATTCCATTTCATGCAAATCTTGTAATATTGCGAAAAGTCACAAACTAAGTTTCAATAAATCTGTTTCGATTTCTGCTTGTTCTTTTGATCTTGTGCACTCTGATGTTTGGGGTCCTGCCCCCGTTTCCTCTCTTGAAGGATTTCGATACTATGTTGTGTTTATCGACGATTTTTCTCGGTTTTCATGGATGTATCTAATGCATAATAAACATGAAACTTTATCCAAATTTAAACTGTTCTGTCAGATGGTTTCTACTCAATTTAACAGGACTCCCAAAGCTCTTCGGTCGGACGGTGGTGGCGAATACGTTGGTACCGATTTCACCAATTTCTTGAATCAGCATGGCATCCAACGACAGTTATCCTGTCCACACACGCCTGAGCAAAATGGGATGGCTGAACGGAAACACAGACATGTTCTTGACATTACAAGGACGTTGCTTCATCAGTCCAGTTCGCCTGCATACCTCTGGGCCGAAGCAGCCGCGACGGCAAATTATTTGATCAATCGTCTTCCGTCATCCTCTACCAATCAGCAAACTCCGTTCTATCGTCTAAATGGTCGGCATCCTACTTATGATCATCTTCGAATATTTGGGTGTCAGTGTTTTCCTTGGTTACGGCCGTATGCGGACAACAAACTTTCTCCTCGATCCCGGGAATGTGTTTTCGTTGGATACTCGCCCTTTCAAAAAGGATACAAGTGCCTTGAAATTCAATCAGGCAAAATTTTCATTTCCCGGCATGTTATGTTCAATGAGCTTCACTTCCCGTTTACACAACATACTCATCATACTCCACCGGTACAACCATCTTCTAACATACCACCCCTTCTTCTTGTACCCACATCTGTTGGCCTCACTAAATATTCCAATACCATTCAACCTGCTGAGATTTCTCATTCCTTACCCACTGAACCTGTTCCTTCCGAACCTCTTAATCCTCCTATTCCGCTGCCACTCTCTGATCATCTTATGCCTGCTTCAGCTCCTTCATCACATCCTATGCAGACAAGACTTAAGTCGGGTATCACTAAACCCAAACAGATTTTCTCTCTGCTTAGCAAGACATCCTCTGCTTCCACTCCTCTGTCTTATGCTCAAGCCTCTAAGCATCCACATTGGCGTACAGCAATGCAAGATGAATTTCAAGCCCTTCTTCGGCAAGGAACGTGGACACTTGTTCCCGCCCCTACGCATAAATCAATTCTTGGTTGTAAGTGGATATACAAAACCAAATTATTACCCAATGGGCAAGTTGATCGTTACAAGGCGCGTCTTGTTGCACAAGGATATGATCAGCAGTACGGCATTCATTACAGTGAAACGTTTAGCCCGGTAGCAAAGATGCCTACCGTCCGCATTCTTCTTTCTATCGCTGTCAATCGGAAATGGCCAATACTACAACTCGACGTTGCTAATGCCTTCCTCCATGGTGATATAACTGAAGATCTTTATATGCGACAACCGCAAGGCTTTGAGGACACCGCTAATCCGGCCTTTGTTTGCAAACTTAATAAATCTCTATATGGCCTTAAACAGGCTCCACGGAAATGGTTTGAGAAACTTACCAGTTATCTTCAGACTCAAGGATTCCGGTTTAGTTGTTCCGATCCTTCTCTTCTTCTTTTTCAACACAATCATACAAAAATCTTTCTTTTAATCTATGTGGATGATATTATTGTGACAGGAAATTGTCCAAATGCAATTCATCGTCTCCTCAATAATTTAAAGACACAGTTTGATCTCCGTCAGCTCGGTGACATTTCCTTATTCCTCGGCATTCAGGTGATCCGGCGACCTTCGGGTCTATTTCTCACACAACAACATTATGCGCAGAAACTTCTTCAGGACTCGGGTCTAGCGGATAGCAAGCCTACCAGCACGCCCACTTCCCCGAAGATCAAAGACTCTGAGGAAAACCGTCAGCTGTTCGATGATCCTACACTCTATCGTCGTCTCGCCGGGTCCCTCCAATACCTCTCTATCACCCGCCCGGACATTGCTTTCGCTACCAATCAAGTGTGTCAACATATGCATCAACCAACGGTAGCTGATTTTCAATCTCTCAAGCGGCTGTTGAGGTATATTAAAGGCACATTAAGCTTTGGCCTGCCCATTACCACCGGCGACTTGATTCTTCGAACTTACACGGATGCGGACTGGGCTTCGGATCAGTCCGATCGGAAGTCAATCTCTGGTTTTTGTAGTTTTTTGGGACCAAATTTAATCTCTTGGTCGGTCAAGAAACAAGTTACCGTTGCCAAATCGTCCACTGAAGCTGAATATCGTTCACTCTCTGCTGCAACTTCCGACGTTATTTGGCTTCGTCGTCTCACTGCTGAATTAGATCTACCTCAGGCCGCGGCAACTACAATTCATTGTGATAATACTTCGGCCATTGCATTGGCCAAGAACCCGGTATTCCACGCTCGAACAAAACACATCGAGATCGATTACCAATTCATGCGTCAACATATCAACTCCGGGGCTATCACTATACAACACATTTCCTCCGCCGAGCAAGCTGCAGACATTTTAACTAAACATTTTTCTCCTACTCGTTTTCATGAGCTTCGCCGCAAATTAACCATTCAACCTTTGAATGCTTAATTTGAGGGAGGCTATAAACGAGTATTAGCTACTTGTTTATATTTACTCTTTTGCCATTTGTAAAACTATATATACTTGGCTACAGCCGTTTGTATTCATTCAGTTAGTTTAATAAAATTCTCTTTCCTCATTTCTTGTTATACTCTGTTCTTCCTGTATCTTGTTCTTTCAATTGGTTGGTCTTTATATATTCCATATTGTCATCTTCCTTGGCTAGGCACATATATAGAGCTATGTGTGCCTGTCATTCTTCCAAACACTTCAGTTAGAGGCTGTGGATTAGAGTTACATCTCAAGATTAGAGGAGGACCGGAGAAGCAGGCCAATCATTTTCCTGTAGGCAGGTGGGTTTAGCCAATCTACGCTTAGGATTGTTTTGTTGACCATAACTACTGTGTCTGCCCTCCTGTGTAACTCTTCCCTTATGTAATTACTTGATGATATACTGAACTTTTGAGATTTGATTCCTTAGTTAATTATTTCTTTGTTTTCTTAAATCTGACTGAAACCTTTTGATTTGTTAAATTAAAATTTTTTATTTGATTGCAAATTTGAGTACACCATTTAGTTGCATCTGTATTACATTGGCACTGATAAAAAGGGTTGATGTCATTCATAGCACTTTTCCCAACTTAGTTGTATTATTGTCAGAAGAGAGCTAATGATCTTTGTTATTCTCTTCTTTCATTTCTCTAAAAAGGGCTTAATCATCCTTTATTTGATAGTATGAACTTTATGATGTATTTCACCTTCTCTTTTGGGAGCATTGATGATTTATGTTTGATACAGGTTTTTGTGACTGATTTGTGGTCTGATCACACTCCTTGGCCGTTTAACCAATTACCGAGGAGTTATAACTTCTTGGTGAAACATGGAACTCTATGGAAGATGGCTTATTATGGAACCACCCCTCGTTTAGTGCATCAATCCAATTTTGCTGCTACATCGACCTTCATAGCTCGGTGAGCATTTGTTTATCTTCACTTGATCCTCCTTAGCCATTCAGTTTTCATGGAGTCATGGAAAAATCAACTAAAATTTCAATGTCTTGACTTTTGTCTTGTTCCAAGTTTAGATTGCTAAATTGTCTTGTACAATCAAGGTGGAAAACCATCACCTTGGAGATGCTTTGATATCCACTTTTATTGAGGTTTTAAATCAATGGTTATTTGCTAATTTTCTTCCTGTAATCTGTGCAGTGAAGTTGCAAAAGGACTGTTGAAATACCAGCCAGATATTATTATCAGTGTACATCCCCTAATGCAACATGTTCCCCTTCGAGTCCTGAGGGCAAAAGGTCTTCTTGACAAGATTGTTTTTACAACAGTAGTTACAGATTTAAGCACTTGCCATCCAACATGGTAGGATGATCTTGTAGCAAAAAACTTCATCTAGATGGCGCACATTTTCTTCCATTGACCTGTATTATTCTTCAACTTTGTTTATTTGGTGATGAAGTTCACATTATTCTTCTAGGTTTCATAAATTAGTTACAAGATGTTATTGCCCTTCTTCTGATGTGGCGAAAAGAGCGCTAAAAGCCGGACTAAAGCCTAAACAAATAAAAGTTTATGGTCTTCCCGTGCGCCCTTCTTTTGTTAAGCCTATTCAACCAAAGGTATGTTTGCTTCTTTTGGACTTATTGATAAAGTATTCGCTGACATTCTACTTTTTTGAGTTGTTTTTTTGGTCTTCTGGATAGGATGAGCTGAGAAAAGAATTTGGAATGAATGAGGACTTACCTGCTGTATTATTGATGGGAGGAGGGGAAGGCATGGGTCCTATTGAGGCTACGGCACGAGCGCTTGGGCAGACATTGTATGATGAGAGTCTTGGAGAACCAATAGGTCAAATTCTTGTGATTTGTGGACGCAATAAAAAATTAGCCAATAAATTGCTTACAATTGATTGGAAAATTCCAGTTCAGGTATTTTGCATTTTCAGTTTAATTCTCTTCTAAATGTTTAGCTTGATATTTCATTTCAAAATTTTATAGAAGATTGATGCATGTTTGAGAGTTAATTTAAAGAAGTTTCTCGGTGAATTGCTTCTAACTTGGGTCATGGAGAAAGGTGCTTGGGTCATGGAGAAAGGTGTGAATCTTGAAAAATGGCATTAGGAAATTTCTTGATTCAGGCTCTCATTAGTTTAAGTCCTATTTGAGACTCTTTTTTTGTTTTTTGATAATTTAAATGGTAAAAAAATATATTTGTTTAATCATTTTTGTTTTTTTATTTTTAAATTCAAAAGTTTTTTTTTTCTTTTTAGAAACATAAAAACAAGTTTGATGTGCCAGATTGTATAGTTTTATGTTGTCAAATAAAGCGAATGATTGTTTGTTAAAATCATATTTAGATTGTTGTTTAATGCTTTGTTTGAGCTGTGACTGCTGATATATAACAATTGTTGTGGCATTGATATGAGTAGATTGAATAATCAAAGTCGATATTATTATTCATTCTTATAATTCTGATAAATATTCTAATTTTAAATACTATGTAAAAGTATTTTAAAAATTGTTTATATACATTTTACCCCAAATGTGGTTTAAAAATATACTAATACCCCCAAGTGTTTTTGACTGAATTGTCATAATTATCTTTTCCATTACAAATGACAGAAAAAATATTATTCTTGCCAAATGTAATCTCACCACCTTTCTTTTCTTTCTTTCAAAAAGTAATTTTTTCTTCCCTAGAAGCCTGTAGGACCTTCTCTTATCCCTCTCCTACGCCTTGGTGAAGGTGCAACAAGCAGCAAGCATTTGACAAGGGTGATGACGACGAATAGCGATGATAATGACGCAAATATTCCTATTGATCAATTTGCAACTTGCCAACCTTCATCATCATCATCGATCATTAAAACTCTTATTTTTTGTTCCTCTTTGGCTTTAAAGACACAATCGAGGCAATGAAGGATAGTGAGAAGATGTTGGTGAATGCACACGATGAGTTAGAACCTATCACATTTGGACTCATAAGAGAATGCTTGTATATGGTCTTTTACTTTCTTTGCTCCCTCGTCAATGTTTTTAGACCATCAACCTCAACACCAACATCATCAAGGATGTTCATCTCTTCAATGTTTTTTAGACCATCAACCTCAACACCAACATCATCAAGGATGTTCATCTCTTCAATGTTTTTTAGACCATCAACCTCAACACCAACATCATCAAGGATGTTCATCTCTTTCCTCTTGCACCCGAATTCCTCTCCATGATACACTATACCCTTTAGTTCCTTTCCATCAAAGGTGAGTCGAATGGTCTCCTAGGCAGCCAGGCAAGACAAGGAAACACTTCCCGAAACATCTCCTAGTCGAGCTTCATCACTAATGCCTTGCCTAGATAAGCGCCTTGGTGTTAAGGAGCTCGAGTGCTCACTTCCTTGATGCAAACTATTTTATCATATTTAAAGTATATAAAATCATATTATGAGATGAACAGCTACAAATCTAATGATACGGAATAAATTATGGGTGATAAACAATAAAATAGATAATAAAGCTACCAACTTATTATATATTTGTTTAAACTTGAAGCTAAACGTTCGAGTCTTGTGGGCACCTTGTTTTAGATGTTGTGTTTGACACAATTTTGTTATTTTGGTATTTGAAATGACAAAATGAAATTGTTTTTATTTTTTTTTTTCTGTTGGATTTTAGAATTTACTGCAATGATTAACATATTGTACACTCCAGTAATATTCCTCTTAATTAAATAAGTTAATTCTTAGCGACTCACTTAGCTCAGCTAAGCCCCTTGGCTGGTGCATAGTGCCTTAGGCATTTGGCATCCATGTCTCCTTGAGGCACCTAATATCTATAACAACACAGCTTTTCATTATCTACAACACCACTTTATGAGACAAAAAAAAAATCTTCTTAGTTCTCTCCACAATCCTGTATAGAAAAGATATTTGTGACGCTTTAGTCAGAAATGCATGAGTTATCCGCATGGGTTTAAGTGCTCATTATGATAACCATTGAGGGTGAACTGTAATTAATTAGATAAAAAGATAAAAGTTTATGAAAGCTATCTAAGTTATTGTTCTAAAAAAATGTTTTTGACTTTCATATAAGGTTTTGTTTGGGACAACTTTCTTACTGCTTTGTTTTTTAGACCGCAACCATAATTTTTGTTTGACCATTGCTTTTTTACTGCTTTCAATAACTTTTTTGTGCTAGGAAGCTGCTTTCTATAGCAGCTTTAAAAAAAAAATTGTTTTCTCAACAACAGTTTTACAACCACTTTTAAAAAAAAGTGCAGCTGTCCCAAATGGATCCTAAATGAACTTTTTCTCACAGTTGCTTTTCCAGAAACTCAAAAACTGCTTCTGTTGATCAAAGAAATGGAAGCATACAACAGAGAGCTAATATCAAAAGGAGCTTAAAGCTTCACCTCACACTGATGGTGACTGAAGCGTTGCTTCGTAAATAGGGATGTTTTATCTAGTAATAAAAATGATAGGAAGTGCTTGTATTCACAAGCAACCTATCCAAAATCGGCGAACCAACAGCAGCCAAATGGTTGTCCACAGCAGGAAAACAGCACTTGTTCGGGAAGATACGAGAGAAAACTCAAGAAAAGACTTGTATTCCACTTAGACGATGAATAAAAGAGCAAGATACAATTGATCCTCAATTCGAGAGGAGGATCGATCTCTCCCAAATCTCTAGACGCCGTTAGAGCCCAAAGAAACCTAAATCTACGAGATCTCAAATTTCAGCCAAATTCAAGATACTCAAAACCTAGGAAAATCTACTATTTAATGCATACAATTCAAAAGGAATTTCCTAAACAATCCCTAAAATCAATTTCCCTCCTAAAATCCATTCAAAAACCTTCCAAAAACCGTCCCGCAAGGCATGCGTCACGCGCGGCTTCCGCCCAGGCGGAAGCTTTCTCCGCCTGTTTGCGATTTATGCCCGTGAACCGGTCCCGCCTGGACCGGTCCAGTGGACCGGTCTAACAAAAAACTATCATCCATATCGAGTATGATGTAGTCCTCTCTATTTGCTTCTCGGGCCACAATATATTGTCTATCTGGAAACATGCTCAATGCTTCAAAAGCTTAGGTTGTAGCTCTCTAACATTGAGGCTCCTTGTTTTTATTAAAAAATCCCATTTAATGGGTTGTAGCATCATTTAAATAAATGTGGATAAGGTTCATAGAAACATTAGCTTGTGTTGTGTCCACCAAATTCTAGATTGGCTAATGCTGGAACTACGAAAAAGGTCCATGATCTCCTATGAAGTATAAAATATTATGCATTAGTAGCATACCCAGAAAATCCACTTCAAATATCTACCTAATTATGAGACAGGATAAGCTTTGATTTGTGCACATTAGAAGTAGAAATTAGTGAACCTACTTTCTTCTTTCTTTTTTAACCCATTAGCAAGTAAGGATCTAGAGGTGGAGGATGTTAGTGGCGAATCTCTTTATTGATAGCATTATAGGTGGTCATTGAGTTCATGTTGCGCATTCTATTTTGTGTTGTTTCACACCATTCTTTCATGTTCTTTCAAGAAGTACACATAAAATACCCAAAAAGGGATTTGAAACCATGGATTATATTGGATGTTTCGTAGGAACAAATTGATGGCAGCAATGTAATGGTCCTCCATTCTAGTGCCTAATATACTGTTGGAGGGTGAAACTGTTTAAATTCTCATGCTACAAAAAGCCTGTTTGGTTTGAGCTTAGGCTTAGCTTGGCGCCGCTTAAGCGCCAAATTGTGATAATGCATTTACTAGACCATCTTTGGCTTAAGCCAAGGGCCCAAGCTTTGATCTAAACCTGTTTAAGCATCGTGACTAACCCTTGGCTTAACGGTTTAGCTTAGCCAAAAAACATCCAAATGAAAACTATTAAAAATTTATTAGTATAAAATTATAAAAATCAAGTTTAGGATAATGAAATAAATAATTAATGATATTAATTGGTAATTAATGAGTTATTTAGACTAATAATTAATATTAATTGATATTAATTGATAAATAATATTTATTATGTATAATTTATGTCTAAGTATAAATTACAATAGAGTAATGTGTTAAGCAGATGAGCTTAATTAAAAAAATGCAATCAAATAGGTATCTCAGCAGACAGTAACCCATCTTTTTTGCACCAACCAAAGCCCTTAATAATTGCTTGGGATTGGTAGTAATCCACTAACATTGAATTCCTTTTTATTTGTCTTGCTTGACTTGTACCTCTTTTCTGGGCTATTACAGCATGTTTTCTTATATTTTGGTATTGAATGTTAGGCATTACAACACAATATTCCTAGGAATTGTAAATTGTAATAGGTTAAGAAAATAAGCTAAAGTTAAAGCGCAATCTATTAATTTTCTTAGCTTACAATAGCTCATATTTTTCACCAACCAAACGGCTTAATCTTACTTAAAGACTTAACTTAGATTAGCTTGTTTGATTTAGCTTGAACTACAACCTAATAAACCCTAAGAATTACTTGGGGCTGGTAGTAATTAGCGAACTTTGAATTTCATTCATTTATAATTGCTGGGTTATTTCAACGTATTTTCTTACATGATTGCAGCCTGGGTTAGGCACTGCATCAAGTTTTCTACGGGCTTAGGATGGAATGAAAGAAGAAAGGAGGTGATCTGGTGATGACAAACTTTGTTTTCTATGCAGGCTTTTTTATCGTGCATTATCAATTTTCCTTTTGGCTATGACTTAAAATATGATCACCATAAATCGAAATTGAGACATCATGCAAAAGCAATGCTCATATAGCTGAGTTTGATTGCAAGACATGTTTCTTCTTGTTGTGGATGTACTGCTTTTGCCTTTACCCTAATTACATACAATGTTCTGTTTGAAATTCAGAATTTTTATTGCTCGCCTTCATCAGCCCCATATGATTTTCCTCTAGAACATTGCTTGTTAAATCGTCTCTGCTGTTTGTCAAAGATAATTTTCTTTTCTACCTCTATCATGTAAGCTTCTTATATACTTAATATCCAGGTAAAGGGTTTTGTTACTAAGATGGAAGAATGTATGGGCGCATGCGATTGCATAATTACAAAGGTAAATCTTCTTTTCTTGTGATGACGAATTTTTTATCTGATAGTTACATAGTTTTTTTTTTTAATTAGCTATACAAATTTTATCTGCAGGCTGGGCCAGGGACTATTGCTGAAGCCATGATTCGCGGTCTCCCTATTATTCTCAATGATTTCATTGCTGGCCAGGTAAAGTAGTTTTCTCAAATCCATTAGAGTGTTTACTTACATCAAGGTAGCGTTCAGAATCTTCATGCACCATTTGACAGAGCAATTCAACTTTAAACATTTTGCTAGTTGATGATATATTAACTCATGTAACTTGTATATTTTTTAGTCAATTTCTATTCTAATAATATGTTTAGAATCTAGAGAGTTTAAACATTGCGATTATGGACTGATCCTAATTAGCAATTTGGTCTTTTATCAGTAATACTTTCTTTTAGGGGCTGTTTGGTTGAAAGTAAAATGGGTGTAAAGTTTTTCAAATGCAGGAGTTTTGAAAATATTGATGTTTGATTGGAAGAAAAATGAATGCAAAGTAAAATAAAGTAAATGTAGTGTAAACCAATTTAGTTCATTTTGGGGTGGACTAAACTCGTCCAATTTTGAGCAAGAATTATTTACACCACAAATAAGTTCGTTTGACTGCCACCACTTTCCGTTGCCCACCACTGTCGACTACCGCTACCCTCCGCCAACCACCATCGTCGCCATCCGCTGTCGGCCTTCTCCACCACATGCTCCTGCCCACCATCACTGTGGGCCCCCGCCTCCACCAACTGCCGACCACCACCGCCTCCACCCGCCGTTAGCTGCCACCACTCATGGTCGTCACCAAAGCCGACATACGTTGTCTGCCGCCATCTTTGGACTTTACATTATATTTATTTTACTTTAAATTATATATATATGTATGTATGTATGTATGTATATATATATATATATATATATATATATATATATATATATATATGTATGTATGTATTTACTTTACACTTATCCAAACAACTCCAAAGTATTCTTTTTGCACTATATTCCTTTACTCTGCATTTCTTTTTACACTGCATTCATTTTATATCACATTCATTTTACATCGCATCCCTTTTTTAGTCAACCAAACAACCCCTTAGTTCCAAGTTTTCCTTTAGTTCAAAGAGTTGTTGATGGAATCTATTGTGCTTAATTTAGGTCTTATCATGAAATCTCATTCATCCTATGACTCATGGAAGCAATTTTTTATGATGCTACCTTTTCTATATCCATTTCTTTACATATATCCCATACTGATACCAATTACTAATGCTCGATGATCCAAACAACATATCTAGTTTTGAGATTTTGTATTATATATATATATATATATATATATATATATATATATATATATATATATATATATATATATATATATATGCATACATACATATATATACATAGAGAGAGAGAGAGAGCATGCCTATTTTTTCCTTAATTTTTTTGTTTTTATATATATTGTTTTTTTTAAACTATGGGAGCGAGTTATGGAGCATAGGTTGCGGCGTGATACTAATGTTTCTCAAATCAATTTGGATTCATGCCGGGTAGGTCGTTTATGGAAGCCATACATTTATTAAGAGGTTTGATGGAGAAATATAGAGAAAATAAGGAGGATCTACGTATGATATTTGTTGATTTAGAAAAAGCATATGATAAAGTTCCAAGAGAAGTGCTATGGGGTTCTTGAAAAGAAAGGAGTTAATAATGCTTATATTCAAATCATTAAAGATATGTATGCAGGAGCTATTACTTGTGTTCAAACACAAGGTGGTTTGACCAAGTATTTTCCTATTTCGGTTGGGTTACATCAAGGATCAGCCTTAAGCCCATATCTTTTTGCTTTAGTCATGGATGCTCTCACTAGACATTTGCAAGAGGATGTACCTTGGTGTATGCTTTTTGCTGATGATATTCTTCTTGTCGATAAAACTAGAGAGGGAGTTGAAAGTAAACTTGAATTATGGAGGTCAACTTTAGAGACTAAAGGTTTTCGCTTGAGTAGATCTAAAACGGAATATATGGAGTGTAATTTTAGTAGTAATAGACCTAGGGAGGGGATTGTAACTTTGGGCGATCAAGTCGTTAATAAGAGTACACGTTTTAGATATTTTGGAAGGAAAGTTATTTGACTTTCAAACTCAAATCACCTCCAACAATGAAAGGATAGAGGGAAAATTCACGGTGATGAAAGAAATGTTGAAGAAACTGTTGGAGTTGAAGACAAATCCTACGACATTGGAAGCAAGAGAGACCACCGGATGTTATGGTGTAGGGGGAAATTCGAACCCGTTTAGAGGGAGGAGAAATCCGGAGGTAGAGGTCATTGAGGGGGAGGACGGCATGCCACCTCTAGAGCCACTTTCTAGAGAGGAGATGAGTTTGGGAAATGACCGGAGTGGTGCTGATTTTGTCAGGAGAAGGGAAGAATTTCATCGCCGGGGTGCTGATTTTGAAGGGAGAATAGGGGAATATGATGAAGGGTTTGGGTATAAATGCTGGAGGGAAGATCGTGACAGTTGGGGAGCACCTCCTCTTTGAGGAATGGGGAGGTTATGGAGGATTCAGGGGACACGGGGGAGACCATGGGTGAGGAAGCTGAAGATGCCCGTCTTTGAGGGGAAGACGGCCATGGCTGGATCTACAAGGTAGAGCGTTACTTCGTTGTCAATGGGTTGACAGAGGAAGAGAAGTTGGCGGCGGCAGGATTGTGTTTGGAAGGAAAAGCCTTGGCCTAGTATCAGTGGCGTGACAGGAGGGAGCTCATATAGAGCTGGAGAGAGTTCAAAGATTGCTTATTAGAGTGTTTCCGAGCCGATGGGGGAGGAGACTTATATGAACAATTCTTTGCTTCGACTCAGGAGGGGACTGTGGCAGACTACCAGGTCAAGATCGAGTACCTGGCTAGCAGATTGGATCACAATTCAGAGTCATCCTTGGAAGGAAACTTCATGAAGGGGCTAAACCCTGAGATACGAACAACAGTCAGGGTGCTGGAGCCAAGGAACCTAGGGAAGGCTATGGAGCTGGCGCAGTTGGTGGAAGATCAAAAGAAATCAGAAAGAGAAGCTCGAGGGAACTATTTAGGGGGATCATACAAGATGACTACCACATTCTTACCATCCAAAGGGGAAACGCCAGGGGGTCTGAAGGAAGCACCAAAGGAGAAAACTGGAGGGGGAAATGACAATTCAAAAAGTTGACAGAGAAGGAGATGCAGGATAAGAGGGCAAAGGGGTTGTGCTTTAGATGTGATGAGAAGTACATGCCGGGGCATAGGTGCAAGGATCAAACTCTTCAGGTTATCATTGTCTGTGAAGACAAGGAAGACGAGAAGGGTGGTGGGAGTAGATCTGAAGAGGAAGAGGAGAAGTTGCACTTGGACGTGACAGAAGTCTATCTGAACTCTGTAGTGGGATTCACTCCGAGTCATACTATGAAAGTGAAAGGAGAGATAGCTGACCATGAGGTGGTGGTATTGATTGATAGTGGGGCAACTCACAATTTCAGTTCCACCCAGATCATCGAACTGTTGGGGATGGAGTTAGTGGATATAGGAGGCTATGGGGTGTGATGGGCACAGGCAAGGTGGAAATGGGTAGAGGAGTGTGTAGAGAGGTAGTGCTGAATAGTCATGGGATCCAGGTGAGGGAGGATTTCCTTCCCTTGGAATTGGGGAATACTGACGTCATCATAAGGATGAAGTGGCTGCAAACATTGGGGGAGACCAAGATCAATTGGGGGACATTGAGGATGGAACTGGTGATGGGAGGAAGGAGGATGATTCAGGGCGATGCTGGCCTGACCAAGGCTGGGTTATCTCTCAAATCCATGATCAGATCCATACAAGAGGTGGGAGGTGGATATCTGGTGGAGCTGCAGCGCTTGGAGAGGGTGAGTGTGGGGGATGAGGGAGACATTGCACTAGTGGTGCAATCGCTCATACAGCAGTTCAGGGAGGTGTTCCAGCCACCTCAGGGCTTACCACCACCCAGAGAGCAGGAGCATGCAATCCTTCTGAAGGACGGGATGTCACCAATTAGTGTTCGACCTTACCCTACCCTCATATTCAAAAAGATGAGATCGAGAAGCTCATCAGGGAGATGTTGGAGGCAGGAATAGTCAGACCCAGCGTGAGTCCTTTCTCTAGCCCCGTCCTACTAGTCAAGAAGAATGATGAGAGTTGGAGGTTTTGCGTGGATTACAAGGCTTTGAACAATGAGACAGTACCGGATAAGTTCCCTATTTCGGTGATTGACGAGTTACTAGATGAGTTGCACGGAGCAGTAGTGTTTTCTAAGGACCTGAAGTCAGGCTACCACTAAATCAGAATGAAGGAGGAGGATATTCAGAAGACGGCTTTCAGGATGCACGAGGGGCATCATGAGTTCTTGGTGATGCTTTTCGGGCTCACTAATGCCCCTGTTATCTTTCAGTATTTAATGAACAGAGTGTTCAGGCAGCATCTCAGGAAGTTTGTGCTAGTTTTTTTTTTTATGACATTTTGGTGTACAACCAAATGGAGGAGGAGCACTTAGAGCACCTGAAGGAGGTTTTGAAGATCCTACAGGAACATCAGCTGAAAGCGTTAACCTAAAGAAGTGCAGTTTTGCCCAGTCTAGGGTGGAATATTTGGGACATGTGGTGTCTCAAGAGGGAGTGGAAGCCAACCAATCCAAGATTGAGGCCATGCAGAACTGGCCAAGGCCTAGGAACATAAGGGGAGGGGTTTCTTTGGTCTGACTGGTTACTACAGGAGGTTTGTGAATGGCTACAGTACCATTGCGTGGCCTTTGACTGAGCAACTGAAGAAGGACAATTTCTTGTGGGGAGAGTCGGCAACCCAGACTTTTGAGAGATTAGAAAAAACCATGACGACGGTTCCAGTGTTAGCTCTTCCAGATTTCAACTAGACCTTTATAGTGGAGACTGATGAATCAGGGTATGGCTTGGGAGCAGTTTTGATGCAGGATCACAAGCCTGTAGCTTATTTCAGTCAAATGCTATCGACCAGGGCTGGATTGAAGTCATTATATGAGAGAGAGCTGATGGACATCATCCTAGCCATTCAGAAATGGCGCCCTTATCTTTTGGGGTGCACTTCATTGTTCGTACGGACCAAAGGAGTCTAAACTACTTGTTGGAACAACAGATGGTGACCGAGGAACATCAGAGGTGGCTGTCAAAGCTTTTGGGCTATGACTTTGAAATCCAGTACAGACCAGGGGTGGAAAATAAGGCGGCCGACGCCTTATCTAGATGTGTTGGGGAACTTCAAGAGTTGGCAGTATTAGTACCACTGATGGTTAACTGGGGGGCCATCAAAGAAGAAAGCCTGCAGAGCGAGAAGCTGAAGAAAATCAAGGAAGACTTGAGGAAGGATAGTAGTAGCCATTAGGGGTACTATTTGGTGGGGGAGAAGTTCTTACATCAGGTAAGGTTCGTGATGCCACGAACATCAGCATATATTCCCCACTTACTATAGGAATTTCACAGCAGTGGTGTTGGGGGGCATTCAGGGGTATAGAAAATAGACAGAAGGCTGGCAACGGAGCTGTACTGGAAGGGGATGTATAAGGATGTTGAAGAGATGGTAGCAAAATTTGAGGTATGTCAGAGAAATAAATATATGACGATGGCACCAGGAGGGCTACTTCAACCATTAGCACTTCCAAACAAAGTGTGGGAGGAAGTATCTATGGACTTCATTGACGGCCTTCCCCGCTCAGAGGAATTCACAGTCATTTTGATAGTGGTGGACCGACTTAGCAAGTATGCTCATTTTGTTCTCTTACGACATCCTTACAACGTTGTATCAGTAGCGGCAATATTTATCAGGGAAGTGGTGAAATTACATGGGGTTCCTAAGTCGAGTGTATCTGACAGAGACAAGGTGTTCCTTAGCCAGTTTTGGAAGGAGCTTTTCAAAATGTAGGGCACAATTCTCAAGAGAAGTACGGCCTACCATCCATAGACTAACGGACAAACGAAGGTGGTAAACCGGAGCTTGGAAACATATTTGAGGTGTTTTGCATCTTAAACACTGCGGATGAGGCAAAGTGGTTACCTTGGGTCGAGTATTGGTGCAATACCTCGTACCATTCTGCTTTTCAAATGACGCCTTTCAAGGTGATGTATGGCAGAGACCCCTCACACCTAGTGCACTGTGGGAAGGGGGGAAGCACACCAGTGTCGTCAGTGGAGCAGTACTTGGAGGAAAGGGACAAGGTGCTAGAAGAGTTGAAAAAACATCTGCAGATGGCACAACAAATTATGAAGAGACAGACGGATTCACACAGGAGGGACATGCAGTTTGAAGTGGGGGAGAAGGTGTCACGACCCAACCCGACCGGGACGGATCCCGCTTGCATCGGGTCGTGCCCAAACTCAAACTGATTGAACGGATTCCAGGATCTGGCTTTGAAATTTGTTTCAGAACTTTCTTCCAAACATTTACACACAGAAACAGACACACAGAGCTACTATAAACATCAAAATGCAGCGGAACAGATCATCTATCTTTTTCTTCCTAAAAAAGAATCATATACAAATACAGCTCATGGCTTTCAGACAGAAAGAAGAACAGAACAGAAAAGCCATGACTGTACAAAAATCAAAAGTACAAAATACCTATAACAGATCAGACTCTGAACTCCTACTCCAAGACTTCCTTCCCTCTCCCAGAACCTGAAAACCACGCAGAAACAAGGATGAGCTACAACAGCTCAGCAAGACATCAAACCTCCAATCAAAATTCTCAGAATCCACATCAAACACATCAGACAAAAATCCGTACAGAAATCAGATCAACAGAATCATATATCGAATCAGAACAGAACAAAAATCACAGAAATCATAATTCCAGAAATTGAATCAGAACAGAATCATACAGATCAGATCAAATCAAAACAGAATCGAATCAGAATCATAAATCATATCCAAATCGTACGGAAATCAGAAATCATATCAATTCAGAACATATCAAAAGTCAGAACAGATTCCCTGACTCTGACAGAATCTCAACGGATTCTGGCCCCTTATACCTCCCTTCCCAGACACTGACAGAATCTCTCGGATTCTGGCCCCTTATGCCTCCCTTTGTGTTCATGGCACCAGAACAGATGTGCTTATAGCACCAGAACAGAACTTATCATC
This sequence comes from Dendrobium nobile, assembly GCA_022539455.1. Lineage (NCBI taxonomy): Eukaryota > Viridiplantae > Streptophyta > Magnoliopsida > Asparagales > Orchidaceae > Dendrobium > Dendrobium nobile. Next base: position 55,450,745 of record CM039726.1, read on the forward strand.
GGATCTGGAACAGAACTTGTTTTCAGATTTCAGAGCTCATTTCAGATTTCCCTGACACATACAGGATCTCACAGGATCCTGACCCCTTATAACTCCCTTTTCATAGCACACAATCATATCATGTCATTTCAGAACAAATCCGGACAATTTCAGAAATCGTACAAAAATCCAGCGGCATAACGGCAGTATACGGAATTTACACAAAAATTCATAATTTCACAAATTACCAAATTAGCATAGAATATTCTCAACAACATTGCAAGACTTTTATTCTACTGCCCAGACAATTTTAGACTTCATCAGAAATTACAATCAAAATAAAACACCGTCGAATCAAAACTATCCGGTCAAAATTCTCCAGAAAATAATCAAAATGTGCGCACTCGGCACCTCAGAAACATACCAAAAGTTACGCTGTAAAAACTGAACCAATCGGAAAATACGGACGAAATTCGCTAATGAAAACAAAATCCGGACAGAAAAATCGTTCAAATTTCACCGTTCTGAAAATTGAGAAAGTCGGAATGTGCCTTACCTTGCGTACACCAATTTCTTGAACTGTCTCGACGGACAAAAACGGACCGGCGTCGCCCAAAAATCAACTTTTTCTCTTTTCTTCTCGACTTTCTCTCTTCTCAAAATTTCAGATATTTTATTTTGATTTTCTCTCTCTTCAAAACGACTGATTTTTTCTCTCTTCAAAATGACTGATTTTTCATTAAATAAGCTTGAGATCGGCCCGGCCTCGCACGATCGTCCAGGACGATCTGAACAAATTCACTTCGTCCTGGGACGAATTCTCAAGACGATAATTAATTTTCTTGGACGATAAAAACCCCTACTCTCTAACTTTTGCCTTGCTCTGATCATCCCGAGACGATCCCCGATCGGCCCGGACGATCCTGGGAGAAAAACTTTCCTGTAACTTCTGTACACATTCTAGAACAAAATTTCAACTGATCGGCCCGGGACGATCCACGATCGGCCCGGACGATACTGGAGAAAAACTGATGTTACAGAAGGTGTTCTTGAAGATAAGGCCCTACAGACAGAAATCAGTGGCTAATAGGCGGAACAAGAAACTGGCTCCAAGGTATTTTGGTCCCTATGAGATCTTGGGGAAGATTGGCGCTGTGGCGTATCGTCTGAAGTTACCCGTCTACGCTTCCATACACCCAGTGTTCCATGTGTCACAGCTGAGGAGAGCATGCAGTTAGTGCAGAGTTACCAGCATCAATGACGGAGGAGTTGTAAGTGACTTTAGAACCCATGTAGCTTATAGGGGTAAGATCTAATAAAGAGGGCAATAAGGAAGTGCTGATTCGATGGAAGGATCTACCTGATTTCGATGCTACTTGGGAACCATTTGACAGAGTGAAAGAACAATTTCCCTCTTTTCACCTTGAGGACAATGTGAGTTTTTGGAAGGGGAGTAATGTTACGCCTGCTCCCATGCCGGCCCAGGAGGGGCCGGCTGGACCGGTCCAGGCTTTTGTTCGGCAGAAGAGGAAATAGGGAGAGGGGGGCGGAACTCTTCTGGGCCCCATGATGGGCTTAATGCAATTTTTTGGGGGGAAAGATTTGAATGTAAGGGTTGATTAGGTAAGTTGTAATTCTCATTTCATGTTAATTAGGGGAATAGGAGGGAATTAGAATTATCTTGAATTTGAATGAGATTTGAGATCTAGGGTTCTTCTGCTTTGGGCTCTTGGCGTTGCCGGAGATTTGGAGAGTTGTTCTTCTTCTCGAATTGAAGAACAATTGTATCTTTGCTATTTTACTTCATCTTTTAGTGGAATACAAATCTCTATTTGAGTTTCTCTCTCAGATTTCTCTATTTTTCTGCTGTAAACAACAGATTTCTGCTGTTTTCCTGTTGTGGACAGCAGTATTTTCGTTGTTTGATCACCGATTTGGGTTAGGGTTGCTTGCGAACTCAAGTATTACCTTAGGGTTACTTGAGAACTCGAGTATTTCCTATCAAAATCCTTCTCTAGAAGACTATCATTTACCTCTACTCTCTTGGTTTCTTCCCCTTTGAAACCTTACACATTTACCAACACATGCTCACCATCTGCACTGCAAATCTCTCCGTCGACTCTTCTACCTTTTTCCTTATCAAAGCATGTAATATGGCCTCCTTAACCTCCCTCGCCAACCTGCAGTACCATTCTTTTGTTTTCAAGAATGGATTCACATTCCATGTCTGCATTCACACTGCTCTGCTCATTACGTACTCAGTTTGGGGATGCAATGATTATTGTTTTAACCAGATGAGGAGAGATGGACATAGGAAGGTTGCTTTCTGAGCTAGTGCTGAATTGTCATGTTATATCTTGGACTGATTTTGGATGCAAGATCTAAACAACAACAGGCCTTACAATCCAACAAAATGGATTGATTTCTGTTCACAATATTTTTAACTTCAGAACAATTTTGACATTCGGTACCCTCTATTAGACCCTTGCTGAATAGCAAAGTTTAAAAAGGCGAAATTGAGAATCAAGATATTGTTTTAGTGAGATGAGCCGTAAGCCTTGAGGCGGATCAAAATGTTAGCCTCAGAGTAAGAAAATAAAAATATCATAAAATTAAAAATAATTCATAAATATGATATAAACCATCGAAATATTTATTTAGTTCATATCATAAAAATATAAACCTCAAAATCACATAATTAGAAAAAAAAAAACTTACTTTGAACAACGAGACTCCCAATTGGCATGCAAAAAAAATTTCTCCTCCCCGCACTTGCATTTCTGAGTTGTATTATTTATTTTCTTTCTTATTATATCATGTTGTATTTGGTTTATTAGTGTTTCCGTTTTTATGACTTAAGGGAGGTCGTTTGTAAGCCCATTGGGCGTCGTCTTTTTTTATTTTCTTGAGACTTTGTACGAGGCTACATATAGCCACACTGTTCTCTTTTCATGTTAATGATTGAATGATAAAAATTTTTCACATGTTTTGAGTTCTTATGAGAACTTGAGAGAGATCGGAGTGAGATCCTAGGAGAGGGAGATTTGTGCATCACCCACCAACCTAGAATAGTTGGGTTTGTGGTCTTATTTTCTACCTCTTTCCCTTCATCCTCCCACCACCACCGCCGGCCCTATCTCCCTCTCCCCCACTCACGATCAAACCTCCACCCTCACCAAACCCCTCTTCCCCTCACCCGCCAAAATTCCACAAAAAAAAATCCCCACCACCCGCCGGCCCTAGTCCCCCTCTCCCCCTCCAAAATTCAAATCCCCACCTTTTGCACCTTTCATAAATGATTCCCCCTTAATTTGGGAAGATTTATTTTCAAATTTCAATTTAATTTGAATTTGAAAATTTCTTTCATAATTTAGGAAAGTTCCTAAATTAAATCTATTTGAATTTCAAATTCAAATTGGATTTAATTAAAAACATTTTATAATTCCTAAACCCAAATTAAGAAGCTTTAATTTTCCCCCATTGAGCCCAATTAATTCCCCATAGCTGCCGGCCCCTATATGGTGGATTTGGAAAATTTATTTCCTAAATCCCCATCCCCCACTCTTGGAAAGATTTCAAAAATTTCTCATCCCTCCTTGGCCGAAAATCCCTAGCCCCACCTCTTAATTTTATTTCCAATTGGAGAGGTTCTTCATTGGAAATAAATCAATCCCCTCCCACCCTTCATGCCCGCCCCCCCCCCCCCCCCCCCCTCTCTCTTTTCTCTCTTCCTTTAATTATTCTCAATCAAGAGGATAATTAGGAAGTGTTTGATTCATAATTCCCTCCACCTCCTCTCCCAAAATCTGAACCAAATATATTACCCTTGCTCTTATCCTTGGCCGGCCACCTCCTTCCCCTTTCCCCTCTTAATTTCTCAATATTATCTCCTCCCTCTCAAGAGGAGTCTTCATGGGGAGCATTGACGATCGTCTTCAACATTTCAACCTTCAAAGGCCATGCATGGCCGATCCAGATCTTGATTACGCTCTCACCTACGACGAACAAGGGTTTGTTAGCATCATTCACTCCACCTTTTTCGACGTCAATCCGTGTATCGAAAACACCGTCGAAGAGTGCATAAAGCGCATTTACCAATCTTCCTTCTCTCGTATTTTCATTGTCTAACTTGTTCTTGTGATATGATTGATTCATAAAGGTCTTGCTCATCTATTTCTGTCAAGCTTAGTAATCGTAGGACTTGAGTTTGACCTTTATTCTTCTAATCTCATTGTTAGCATAGGGATTGTGTTTGAAAGCTACTTAATTCACATTTTATTGATATTCTATGTTATTTTGATAAGTCAAGCTTTTGGCAAGTGGTTTAGCCTAAGCGTAGGCACCTCTTTCTCGTTTTATTTTGTCGTTTTAAATTGCTAATAGTTTTAATCATACTCGCTCTTATCAAGCAATCGTGCAAATTCTTATTGCATTCATTAAACGCATCTTAGTCCTACATCACTCTAGCTTGGCCAACATTGTACAGTTGCATGCTGATGGGATGTTTGACCTAAATTTGGAGTTGAATGGGGGTGGATGATCTAATGGAATATAGATTTGATATATATTTTTAAGTGTAATTGGTTTTTACATTAACTCATCCAAGTGTATGCCTCAAATGCCTCAAGGCTTACACCTTGATTAAAAAAGGTTCAACTTTCATGGGAGACATAGAGGCACAAGCCTTGAGGTATTATTCTTGCCCCTCAGATTGAGGTATGCCTCAAGGTGTGCACCTCGAACAACTTTTTAATTATGAATAGTATGGTGATTATGATTTGAATTATAATGATAGTTGCTATTAGTTTCTATCACTATTGTTGTTGTCGTTTTTTTGTATTTGGATGGCGATACCATCCCATCAACATGAGTTATAATGAAGGGACTTAACATTGACTTGCGAGACAAACATTAGGAGTTAATTACGACTTCCCTTTGTGTTTTTATGTTGATGCAGAAACTAAAAAAGGGCATGCTCTAAGAATAGAACCAAGGATAGAAGTCTTAAAAGTGACCTTAAAATGAACAAAATAAAGTTAAAATTACTTGATCGAAATTTAATAAGGATCAATTTTATAATCATTGAATTTATTTTGGGATGATTGTAATATAATAGTTGATTGATTAGTCATATATTGCATTCATTTCAAAGAAAATCTAATGGCCGTTGGATCCAGATTTTTTCATAGGAGACATCTTCATCTTACCGACAAGTCTAGCTAGGCAGACGTGTTAAGTGGAGGAGAGTGAATAGGCGAGTAAGGATAACACTTGAATCCACAACTATCTATTAATAATGAAAATAGCATAAATATCCCAAAAATGTCTTTCAATCACTAATTTTTATGGTTGAAAAGGTTATAGGAGATGTTACACTTAGAGAAATAATAAATGATATATGATTTGACTGTTACAAACATCGACATGGCTCTATGGGCTTTAGCAACCTGTGACAAACTCATGAAGAAAACATATTGTTGTCATCATCATCTTTATCACTTCTTATTTCTTTCCAATCATCTTCTTCATGAAACCTTCACTTCATATCACCATGTAACATAAAGCATGTCATAATTATTTCTTTTATGTTTTAACAGTAGAGTTTCTAGAACTAATTTGTAAAATTGCAGGAAGTTGGGAATGTACCATATGTTGTAGAAAATGGATGTGGAAAATTCTCAAAATCTCCAAAGGAGATAGCAAGAATAGTTGCAGATTGGTTTGGTTCAAAATCTGAGGAGTTGAGAGCTATGTCTCAGAACTGCATGAAGCTAGCCAGACCTGATGCAGTCTTTAAAATTGTTCATGATCTTCATGAGCTTGTCAGACACAGAAACCTTGCTCCACAGTTCTCTTGTGCTTCCTGAATTTTTTATTTATTTTTTTTGGTTTTGATCCAAAGCAGGTGCTGTGTTTTATTTGTTAACTCAAGAGCTAGTTTGATAATTTGTAAGAATTTTGTTAATGTTTTCTGAAACAGTTTCTCTGATACCTATATAAAATGCTATGCTTCTTTCATGATATTTTTAAAATTGTGTTAAATTATCCTGTTGCAAAATGTATCGAGATTAGGGGTGTAACTTGTGAGTTAAACTGACCGGTGGGCCAGCTCGGGATAGGCTCTATAAATGCTTGTGCGCTGCTTGACGAGCTAACAAGTCAAACGTTTGAGCGAACCCTGACTCGACTGTTTATTTAAAAAATATTATATAAAATATACTTAAAATATATTATGATTCAGGATTTTAAGTAAAATTTTTTTAAAAATATTTGAAAATTATATCTAAATTTGTTGTATTCAGTTATTTTTTTTATAAATTCTCATTCTTTTTATCATAATATTATAATTATTATTTAAATCAAAATTGTTGAAAAAAATAAACTATATATAACATGTTCATGATCTTCAACGGTAACGAGACTATGAAGCCCGATGCACCGTTCTCTCATGAAGTGAGCAGCGAGGATGCCGTGGAGAAAAGAACCAAGAAGCCCTGCAGGTTCAGCTCACTACCGATGGTAGCTAGCAACGGTTGAGATCATATCCATTTCGATGGCTTTCTTGCCGTCGGCAATGGCGGCTGCCGGCGTCGGAATATCGATTTCTCTTACGAGAAGCCCGGTGCTTGCGTTTCAGAATTTTAGAGGGGGAGCACGCAGCTTAAAAAGTCTAGCAGATCACCACAACCTATAACTTAATTCAAAGCACGACAAAGGAGAAATATGTATGTCAACAATCAAATCATAACAGTTACATTCATACGATCATTGAATAAGTGCAGAAACAGTAAAATTCATATTTGATAGTAGTAGAATTTATAACCAGTAAAATATTACAATATGAAAGCCAGTAATGTAGTAAATCAGTATGAGTATCAAATCTATAAAGTAATCTTCGCATTTGTAATACCAATCAGTAAAGGAATAAAATAAAGCATCAAATCAAAATATTAGTAAAGACAATTGAAATCAAATCAATGTAGCAAAATCATATAATGGTGATCACAATGCTATCCATTTATTATATAGTAGCATTAAATCAATATCTCGATCACATGTTCAATAAATTATGTATATCACGTGCTCAGTATTTCACATGCTCAATATTAGTATACTAAATCAGTAGTATCAAATAATATGAGTAACTAAATCAAAAACAGTAACAAACCAGTAGCATGAGTAGTAGAATAATACAACAACAGTAAATCTATGCAATAGAAATGAATCCATATAATAATAAGAACAATGCATCAAGAAGATGCATTTCAGTAGTTACACTAAACAAGTAATAAGTCCTGACTATCATAGTGTTTTTCAGTATTGTATCGTTGGCTTAGTAAATAGAGTCGTCACTCTTTGCCCGTCGGCACAATAATCATCTCCTTATAACTCCCAATCATTAACACGTGAATCAGTAGAGGATAACAAAACATAGTATTTAAAGGAAAGCCCATCGGCCCACCATCCCGTACAGCTCAATCAGTCTCCAACCAACGGGTTAACCAGTCTTTACTTGTCTTTTAAACACACTATAATATCACAATACTATAACAATAATTTTTAATCATGTATCCATATTCATTTTCAATGCATTGCAACACATAAAACATATTTGAGCTTAATTAAGAAGATGTCAAAAGATCATAACGGTAGAAACCAAAGAATCCTAATAGGCAAAAATTTACATTTTTAGAAAATTATTAAATTACCAGGGATTGTGTAAAACAATGTTTTAAAACTTTTATTGTGCTACCACTATTTTTAGAAATCAAAATAAATTTTTGGGTAGACAAAAATCACTGTATTTTCAAAATCACCTGGTAAAAAATCTCAAATAAATATTCAAAAGTTCATAATCATGATTTCTATAACATACAAAAAGTTACGCGGTGAAAGTTTTGCCGATACAAAGTTATTCACATTTTTCGATAATGGAAACAAAATTTTGATTAAAAAAAATCAAAACACAAAATCTTTGAAATTAGAAATAGGGTATGCATTTCATACAGTGAGACAAGAAAATATCCTAACTAGTCTGACAAAAATCGCCCCGCAATCTCCAAATCTTGAATTCCTTTTTCTCTCTCTTACATTTTCTCTCATAATTCCTAAAACGAATTCTCTTTTACCCGAATGAGAGAGGACAAAAGAATTTAATAAAGTTTAAATTAGTGACTTTAGATATTTTGTAATAAAATAATAATTTAATATTATATAATTAATTTAATCAATTTTTTTATTAGAAAAATCAAATAAATTATTTTATGACTTAGAAAATTATAAAAAAATATTCATAAAATAAATCATATTATTTAAAAATATTGTTGAAATCAGTTTGTAAAATGGACACTTGTATGTCATGAAATATTCACTTGTATTAATATATACAAATTCCTTAAGGATTTTTGTTGGTGCCAAAAAGTTACGAAAAAAAATAAACTAAAATACTTCGATCAAAATACAACGATGAAGACAGTTTACTATTTGGAGTGATAATGATTCCAGAAAAAATTGGCACTAGAAAATACGGGCTATTATAGAGCGGAAGTCCCGCGTCACTCAATAACCGGGCAGACATTTTATGATAGTCCGACAATGATTGGTGGTCGAGTGGTCTGGTGGCGAAAGAATTATGGTTTCTCCTTCATTCTCTTCTTTCTCTTCCTTTCCTTTTTTTAGGTTCCCTCAATAAAGATGAGGAGCTTATTTATAATTTTTTGGGAGTGCATGACCATTAAATATGATGGAGATCAAGGGAATGTTAGTGGTTTAAATGGATGTCTGATATTAATCCTCTTGATCGTGGACAGTTTACTGAGCATTTGAATGTCTTAATGATATCAGAATTAGGTGATATTGGGCTTGTTGGATTCGCCTCGTCTAGTCACTCTATTCGACTATAAGCATGTCACATCTGGGAACCGTTTGGTAATCCAAATTATTGTTTGAACCTTCCAAAGGGGTTTTGAGTCTTCAATTCGGATTCATTTATGCTCGGATTTAATCGAATTTGGTGTCGTTGAGTTCATCTTTTCGAGACGTTCTATTCGACTATAAGATTGCAAAAAATTAGAGTTCATATGGTTTCAAATTTAATTTCAGATGTTTCCAACTTGATCTTATCTCAAGATTCGTGCTCGATTAAGATAATTTTTTTGATGATATATCAGTAATCATTTTAACTCTTCCTTTAAATTGGCTCAAATCTTTGAATAAAGCTCATGTTCAAATAATTAATCAAGCTCAAATCAAGGATGTCTTGAGCTCGGTCCAACTCATTTGCACCAAAAATTGAGATGAACTTAAATTTACTAAATTTATGCTAAAACTAGTATTATTTAAAATATTATATAGAACACAAATTTTAGTATACATTTAATTAAAAAAATTGAAGTTCATTTAATATATTTATTCTGACTATTTTTAAATAATATTCTTATGCTCCATGCTTCATTGAGATGCATTAAAGGGTATTTATGAAATATTAGTAATCTTGTAAAAAATGTGTATATTTTATAAATCATTTTGATGATCTCTTTCTATTCAAATTTATGTATTTGTAAAACTAAGCATGTACTAAAAATAAAGATTTATTTATAATTTTTTTAAATTAAAAAAAATTAATGTTTTTAAGAATAATTTTCTATCAAAAAGATATGTTCATTAAAGAAATTATTAATTATGCAATCATGCAGTTCAAAAGCAAACATTTATGAAAATAGAGTTACATTTACAATTTGCACCTACTAATTTCTATTTTTTATATTCAATTTCTTATAATGACAACTTTAATCTACAAAGCAAATTTATTTTAAAAAATATTAAATAATTACGTTTTTTCTGGTGACATCTAAATGTTTTCAAATTATAAAGCTAATATTTAACACTTTTGTTTATAAACCGTTTAAATTTGAAGAACACAATAAATAAATATATAAATTAATATTAGTGGGAAAATAAATTGTTTGGAAGAGAATATGCTATTTAAAATTACTTATAAAATATTTTGGATGAAAACCCAAATCAAAATCTCTGTAGCCCATAAAAATTTGCTCTCTATTATTAAGCTTGCATTAATTAGCATGTAAATTCACCAGTTTTTTCAGTCGTATATACAAAAAGTTGACATCTTAATTATCAGCTCAAGAATTGTAAATATAAACTTACATATAGAGATTTAAGGATTTATTTGAAATAGCTGCAATTTTTTTATAAAGTTGATTGTGAATAATAAAAAAAAAAAAGTAACTTAGGTTTCGTTTGTGATGATTTTCTCATTACTTCTTAAAGCAGCATTTTACTATAAAATTTTTTATTTTTGTACTAAAAACTATTTTAAGAAGCAATAAAAAAATCAATCCCAAAAGAAACCTTAATTACAATGGTTATAAAAAGCAGCTTTTCACCATGAAATTGTATGAAAAGTTGTGAGAAATCAACAACCAAATGAAATTATGATTGCTTTCTACAAAACAAAGCAACGAAAAAGCTATCCCAAATAGATCCTTAAAAAACCGAGAATTAAATACATCACCTTGTCAGATTCCACAATGTTCTCTTCAAACTTTTTCCTCCATTTCAGCCAATATTAGTTCCTGAAAGCATCTTGTTTGCGATTCCTATCGATCATGGAAACTAAAATAAAATCAGATCAATAAGTGAGAGAGTGAATCAAAGCCAACCTTTCAATTTAAGTTCTGGTTTACAATTTAAACTATATAAATATGATTTGATTTGGGCATTCAAATATTTCTGGTTTTTTTTTTCTTTTCTTTTCTTTTCTTAGTTTCAATCTGAATAACATAAAAAGATAGAGGTGCTACATAACTTTAAGATCATTTGTTTTTATCAAGAAGCAACCCAGCATTCATGAAGTTCATCTGAAAAGGGAAAACTAAGTTTAAGATTTGTAAAAAGAAGGCTTTCAGTACCTGCAATTGACCCAATAGATTCCCCCAAACACATATAATTGATACTTAAGTTTTTCATCCAAGATTTTTATAGGGAATTCACCACCATAAGGAATGAAGAATCGCCATCCTTCAGCATCAAATTTCGTGCGACTGACATACTGGAGATTGGCTCGAGTACAGACGGTAATGGCGCTAGTGGATAAAATGATGGAGGTGAAAACCTGAACGTCAGGAAAAGAGCAACGGCTTTATAAATTTAGAAGTTGGTCATGAAAGTTAGAAGCAAAGTTAAGGTTTCGTTTGAGATAGTTTTTGTACTGCCTTTTAAAATGATTTTTTTTTTAAAAAAAATATTTTAGAAAGCAAGAAGAAAGCCGCCCCAAACGAAGCCAAATTAGTAACAATTCTATTGCATACAATTGATATTTTAATAAGCAAAAGAGATCATATATCTGATTTTTATCGACCTTGGAAGTGTCGGTCGGTATCTATGCATGGGAGAAGTAAAATGAGATTAATAAACTTCAAATGAGTAAGGGAACCTCACTTTGTTGAAAGTAAAATGGCGCTTGATACGTCATCATGAAATTATGTGATCGGGCACGAATCTCGGCGCAAAAATCAAGTTGGAAACTTCATAAATTAAATCCGGGAGCACCTGAACTCTGATTTCAGCGAGCTTACAGTCAAACTGAGCGTCTCGGAAATACGAACCCAACGACACCAAATTCAACTCAATCCGAGTCCAAATGAGTCTGAATCGAATACTCGAAGTGCTGTTGGAAGGTTCGAATCACAATTTAAGTTACCAAACGGTCTCTGATTTTAACGAGCTTATACTCGAATCGAACGGCTCGAAGAGACGAATCCAACGAGCCCAAGATCGCCGAATTCCGACATCACTAAGGCCTTCAAATGTCCAACGAACAGTGCACGATCGAAGGATTCAACATCAACCGTCCATTCGATCACTCCCTATTCGCCCATGATCTCACACTTATTTACAAGCCATGTCACTCCAGAAAAACTATAAATAGAGCTCTCATTCTTCACAAGAGGACTCAAGCAAGAAGAGAGAAGAGGAAGAGAAGAGGAAGAGAAGGGGAAAGGAGAATCATCTCCTCCTCGACCACCGCCGGAGTTCTTCCCGCCGCCTGAATACACCGGAATTCTGCCGGATATTCGGGAAACGCCGGGATTTTGCACAACTTTGTTTTAATTCAGGAGAAACTTAGTGTAATCTGATTGTCCTAACTTGTAGGACGAATCAGTTTCTTGTAATTTACGCAACACTAGTGGAACTTTTCAACTGGGCGTGGCCTCGTGGTTTTCCCCCTTTTCAGGATTTTCCACGTAAAAATCCTGGTGTTCACTTTCTTTTCTGTTTGTGTGCTGAATATTCGTACAACACTCAGACGTGAATTTGCAAACTCTACCACCGCGTATATTCTAGCCCGCAACAGCGCTATAAGATGGAAAAAGTGGCAGACAACTAATTGACTGTGATCAAGTAAAATAACAGAAGAAATTCTTCTTCTTCTTTTCACTCAACGTCAACACATTTTTAACAACATATCTGATGAGGGACTGTGTGGCTTTTGCTTTGGTGCATTTCTTACTACAGATTGAACTCGTGAAGCTCAAAGTTAACATTCATGAACTAGTTGTCAATTCTTTGAATTTTTCTATCCACATCCAACATGCCACCATACAGAGCTTGTTCTTACAATAAGAATATGCACACTACTACCATTGGTGAATTTTAGAAATATCTAGGGAATAATCATGACAATCTTAGTTGTGAAGCATTATGGATTATTTTACAAAAACACGCAATTTATATTCATATTTGCTAAATACATATAATAATGCTTATGAATTAGGAATTCCATAAAAATATGGCATTAATCTAGTTTTCAATATTAGATTTAACCTTATTTCATGAACTAGAATTTTTTTTTAGATTCTTCTCTATTTTCATCTCCTTATGAATATGCATCCAACTCTTTGTAAAATAATTCTATATATCTTGAACTTGAAGTTTATTTTGGATGATGAGATTATGGCTTTGTTTGGGACTGCTTTCTTACTGATTCTTAAAGCAGCTTTTTAGTATAAAAATTTTGTACTAAAAAGATGTTTTAAGAAGCAGTAAGAAAGCTCATCCCAAACGAAGACTATGTCTGCTATTGATGTCGGACAAATAGAAATATCTAGTACATCAGTGTAACAAACAGGTTTGGAATGACATATGGTTTACATTACAAAAGCCTAAATTTAATAACCATATTGACTTCATAAATATCAAAAGTTCAGTTTATCATAATCATTTTTTTTTAAGTCAGGTAAATTGATGTGAGAATGTAATAAGTAGAAGTCCTTTTGCATGACTTATTTGGTTCTGTCATTATTTCAACTCCTCATTCCAATATAGAAGTGTTAACATGTTGTGCCCTCCATTCCTAAAATAGTGTATCTAGTGGATGATTACATACTAAAATAGTTGCAAGTGGACTAATGTCAGAGAAGGTTCTTACAAGGGTTTGCTATGTATTTAATGGTCTTAGATCTATGAATTTTTTTTACTATTTGATCTCTAGTAATTGCATCATCTTAGTTGCATCATCATCTCTAATGTGTATATCATGAAATGGTGTGATGAGGGTCCTATATATACAAATACATATACCAAGTAGGCATAGGTTTTGAAATGGGTTGACTATGTGGGTGTGGGAAGCACTACTCCAATAACAATCAAACGCACAGTTGCATTGGGATGGAACCTTTCTTCTAGAAATGCTACAACACTCTGAAACACACTACATACACATGAAGGCTCCATAAAAAACAAATTGTAAGTTCTGGAGGTTAAATATAAGTATAAGGACTCATCAAAGAAAATTGTAGCTTATAAATTTTGATTACAATTGTAGCTTATAAGCAGTCTTGTGAAAGAACTAAAAGGAATTTAAACTTTACAACTCCCTACAACTTGCATACCAATTTCCGCTTCCAAAACTATTCTATTTGCTGACTCTACTTAAGGCACGCATGAATTATCCAACTGGAATTCTATCAAAGATCTTTAGGAATACTTTCCTGGATGATGCATGTAATTCTAATTAGTCTCAGAAAGAAAATAAACAACAAAAAAAGGTAAATTTTTCTTGATGCAGAAAATCCATGTTTACAGAAAAAAAAATTGTATATAAGTCTACTAAACTAACCTTGGCCTGAATAAGAAAAGCTGATGATGCCATGTGAACTGTATATTCTACAAAGGTTTCATCTTTATAAAATATGAATGTACCGCTTGTGTTCAACAGTTCATGTGTTTGTTTGGGGTCTCCAACAGCTTCATTATGCTAAGGGATCTACTATCATCAAATCAAAGACATCATTTAATAGTGTCGAGAAAACGCCATGGCCTCCCAAAGCTACAAAATCCATCAATCACATAATGGTTCTGTGACCAGAAGCTTAATTTTTTCTTCAAGAAACTCGAGAACATCTTCTCTTTTTTCCTTCAGCAACAATTGCTTTAATCTCCCAAATGTCGAGTCCGGGGGCCTGATGCCTTTCTCAACCATATCTTCCAAGAAGACACAAGCCCGACCAACTTCCCCCTCCTCACACAAACCATTAATAAGAACAGAAAAGGTATGCATGCTCGGAACATGCTGCTTCAATCCCATGTACCTCCACACTTTCAAAGCGTTATTCATCATATCAGTCTCACAGAACATCTTTATCATCATAGTATATGTGTCTGAGTCGGGCTCACAATACTTGATCATCCTACGAAAAACTCTATATGCCTCATCATTCTCTCCAGCACTTATCAAGCTGCTTAGAATTATGTTGCAGGTCCTTGAATTTGGTGGAATGCCCTTCGCTCCCATCTCTTCTAAAACTCTTAAAGCATTCTTGAACCTATTCACCCGGCAAAAGGCTGAGATCAGAGCATTATACACTGCAACATCTGGCTTCACCCCATTCCTCTCCATCTCCAAGAAGGTATCCACAGCATCCTCGATACGTCGCTCTGCACCATAGGTGTGAACCAGCACGCTGTAGATAAAAGATGTTGGTGGACAGCCCCTGGACGGCATCTCCCGGACAAGATTTACGGCCTCCATGATTGAGCCAGTTTTGCAAAGAGCATCCACCATGATGCCATATGTAACTATATCGGCTTTGCAACCTGTCTCTGCCATTTCATCAAACACCTCCCACAACCTTGGCAAGTTGGGCGCCCGCCCCCATCCTTCAAGTAAAATGCTGTAAGTTTTGACATCAGGTTTGAAGTGGTGGCGCATTTGATTGAACACCTCATGGGCCTTCCTCACATTCTTAGATTTGCAGAAAGCGCCAAGCAAGCTATTGAAAGCAGCAAGATTTGGTACCAGGCCAAACCGCTCTATCACATTGAAGGTGTAGAGAGCCTCATCAACCTTTTGAGCTCTAGCATACTTGCGAATTATGATTGAGAATGTTTCAATATTGAGGACTTCCTCACGGCGCATGAGGCCAACAATATTCCAAACAAGCTGATAGTGTCGAATCTTGGCGAGAGAACTAATAATGGAATGGTAGGCACGAACAGTGGTTGAATATCCTTGTTGCTTGCGAGTCCACTCAAAGAAGCGGTAGGCAAGCATGCCAGCATTCTCAAAACGGTGAAGGACTTCCTCAGCCATGTCCGGAGAAACCCAGATGCCACTATCATCTAGGGTTTGCTCCAGTGCCATCTTGGGGGAGGATAACATGATCCGACAAATCCGCTTCACGGGGTTGGAACTTTCTGGTAGGGTTTCACAGTCAGAGCTATAAGCTCTTGCAATTGACTTCCAACTACCATATAATCTGCAAGATAGGCAGGGCTTGATCATGCGTTAGCATTGATTAAAAATAAGATAAAACAATCACCAAGATCTTAACGGTTTCCATTTCATATGGCTCCAGGAAAAAAGTGCTTTTAAAACATGAACTAGTTTCGTTTAACAACAAATTTATTGAAACATTGAGGGTGCAAAATAGAGGACCAGGATGGCAATCAAGATGCAATGACTTCAAACAAAACACAAGCATTTTATGAAAACTTTTTAGCTAGAATAAGTTTATGATGGCCCAATTGAGGTACATAAAACTAATAGAAACATAAAAAGTGCTTCATAAATAAAAGCAAAAAAACGAAAAAGGCAGCCCTGCAGTTAAGGCAGCTAAAATCAACCTGATAAAGATTGAAGCAGCCTTTCTAGCGCCCTTTTCTTTACCCATTGCCTTTGGCAAGTACCTACAAACATAGGATATTCAATTTGGCTGCTTTCCTAAACCACAGATTACAAGCAGTAAAATGCATTGGAAGCAAGACAAGTAAAAACACAGTTGCATTTTTCCAAACAAAGTTGGCCTTTTGTCCTACTTACAGGTCTGACCAACTAAGAAACTTAAGAGAAAAAATACAATCCGGTGCATTTTTTTCTTTTTTTACAACAAATGGCCTAGAGCTCCAACTCTGAAGTCCATAACTACAAACTTATGACTTGATCCCCATTTTAGTTCATGTTTTTGAAAGTCAAACTTTTCTCACCCTTTTAACAATAATATCACAATTTGATGATGTAGTTTTCACAATCACCATCACCGGAAACTGCAAAATATGATCTAATAAACAACCTACCATTTACTATTCCGATTGGAAAAACATATCACTTTTTCATTCAAATTAACCGAAATAATAAATGAACAAATAAGCCAAAGGCTTAAGCTAATGGATAATAGTCACAATAATTAGGAATTCAACTCTTCTTACACTTGTAATGTGGGGCTATTTTAAAATATCATGTGAATCTTAACAATCTCCGCCACATATGAGAGCCCTTCACGCGGTCCGCTATTTATTCTGAAACAAAAGTATTAAATACCGTCAAGTGATGTGCACTAAATTCATCAAATAAAAGTCACCAATAGCCCACTAGACACATGGAGCTTATGTGGGAGCCATGTGCTCTCTTGAATGCTCAATCGTGTAGGAAGCTAACAAGATCTATGGAGGTCATAAACCGAATGATCCATGAGATTATAGTCGAATAATCAGATCTTACCACTTGTTAGAAAAATGAAATATAAGAGGCCAAAATTTTACCCAACATGCTACAGCATTAACACTCAGACTTAAAAGCTTAAGCTAATGAGAAAAGGCACTAGTACAATATTATGCACTCACTTTATGTTTCTTTTTATATGCGTTTTCCTCGCATGAATTTATACAAATTACTTTAGTCTTGCCAGGTGGTGGGTAGAATAAGAGGGCTTACAAGTTGCAGTCCTACATGGCCATGCTTGCAGTGATGTAGGGAGAGCATTTGTAATTGTGTGTACTAGTGGGATATATTCAATGAAAAGCATCAAATCATATCTTTGTTAGAGTCCACTACTATATTAGAAAATTCACTCTTCTTTCACTTTCAATGTGGGGCTATTTCCCACTGTCATATGGATCTTAACAATCTCCTCCACATATCAAAGCCTCTCATATTGGCCACCATTCTTTCTCAACCAGAAGCTTTAAATGCCATCAAGTGACGTGCACTTAATCATCAAATAACGTCACTGAATCATCAAATAAGAGTCACCAATAGCCCACTGGTCAAATGAAGCTTGTGTGGAAATCATGTGCCCTTGCTCAGCCATGGTAGAAGTTAATAAGACCTATGGAGGTCACAACCTCATGAATTATATGATCCTAATCCAATCATCGACTTTTATATCATTTTTTAGAAAAATGAAACACAGGGGGCCAAATTTGACCCAAGATGCCAATGAATTAACAAAAACAGACCTAAAAGTTTAAGCTAATGAGTAAAAAGTACTAATACAATATTATGAACTCAATTTATATTTTACTTTATATGTATACTATGTTTTTCACATGAATTCAAACAAATTACCTTAGTCTCATCAGGTTTGGGTTGAAGAAGTGGGCTCATTAGTTGTAGTTGGGATCCAATATGGCCATGCTTGCAATGATGTAGGCACTAGTGAGACACACATTCAATGACAAGCACCAAACCATACATTTGTTAGAGTCCAAAGATGTTTGGGGCATATCAAGGTTTGAAATTACGCATTATTAAATGTAGGCACTAGTGAGACACACATTCAATGACAAGCACCAAACCATACATTTGTTAGAGTCCAAAGATGTTTGGGGCATATCAAGGTTTGAAATTACACATTCATGTATTAAGGCATTTTCTTTTAACGAGAAGAGACATAACCTCAAAGTGTTTTGAGACGTAAGTTTCAAAGTTAAATCATTAAATCAATTAAAAAATGAAATAATAAGTATTATATTAGCATCAAAATAAGATGTCCAAGTACGACAATAAAAAATTAAAGTAATCACATTAAAAGTTATATAAGGCTAGAAGCAACACAAATTAAAAAGTCTCTCTCACTCCTAATTTAATATAAACAAGTAGTTTAATGTCATAATTTATGAAAATTAAAGCATCCCCATTTTCATAATATAGAGTCTTCATTAGAATCATCATTGTAATTAATTAATATCTCAAATCCCCCAAACTAAAAATAAGGAGGTGGGTTACTGACAACAAAAGGAGAAGTGATGGAATAGTAAAGTCAATGGCACAACGACGACTACGTAGGAGAAAAGGTGTCAACACAACAATAGCGATCAACATTATAGCAAGATAAGGTGCGTGCGTGAGAGTCAGCGTTTGGCTGTGAATTTGAGGCCATATGATTCTTCTCATGGTTTTGTTTGGTTTAGGTATGATAAACATATTTAATTTTATGCATAAAATTTAAAATTATCTAAAGCCTAATTTTTTAGGATGATTACGGCTCTTCAAAATCGTGCTAAAATTTTGGTGAGGAAAAACTTGAGGCGTGCTCACCCCCAAAAAAGCATGCGCCTCATTTGACAAGCGTGAGATGTACTTGTTACCTTTTTCTTTAATTGTGTTTAGACAAACCTTGAGACGTGTGCCTTTAATTGAGCAATTCCAAGCCATGGGGTTTATGGAAAATGATCACAAATGACTTTTTTTAAGGAGCATAACAAAACCCGAATAAAAAAGTTAATTTATAGTTATTTTACAAATAACTACTTTATAAATAGGATGAATCAAATTGAGACTTCGTAGAAGGTGAGGGGACAAAGATAACAGCCTAGCTATTTCAAAGCAAATTTTGTAGTTTGCATTAGATGATGATTGAACATTCATTGAAGTTTTACGCACTCCTTTTGTCAATGGTATAAGAATCAAAACAACTGCTCCCCATTAGGTCATGTCTCACTTTGTTTAAAGGCCGAGCAAGTTTGGCCAATGTAAGCATCTATTATGAAATAACAATCTACTTAAACATATTTAATACATTATTGAAAAATAGGAGTGTCGACAACATAGATGGAAACATGATAGTCATAATATAGAGTCACAGCTTATCAATGAAACAAAATCTACTATAAGAGTTTTAATCAACATTATTTTGCATGCAGAATAAACTATAGCTCTATATTTTGTTTCAACAATTGACCTAACTACAATAATCGATTTCTTGGTTTTTAATATGAATTTTTTTTTTCAAAAATGATTACACGGTTAAATTCCCCAATCATCAACAAATCTAACATAATTGACATAAAAAAATGCTTCAATACGCATATACAGTAAATAACATCCCTTTTCCTGGAGAGTTTTTGATATGTTTGAAAATTAACTGAATTGGTCCTCAATGCTTCTTCTTTCGGCTTTCTGTTTGTTAACTAATTGACTTACTATTTTAGCAACAAATGAGATGTCTAGTCTAGTTAAAATAAAAAAGATATCATCAAACATGGCCTGAAATCTCAACAAGAGTATCAAAAGTCTAAAGAAGGCATGTTTCTTCAAGAAGCTAAGCAGCGCATGACCTTTTGGGAAAGTGACATGTTTTTTACAATAAACAAATTCAATTCCAAGAAAGTACTTGGGACATTCTATATCTTCAATGAAAAACCAATTTTGCTTAAATTATCTTACCTCAAAGATGTTGTGGACCACTTTCACTAAATAACATGTCGTTAACATAATCTGTTAGTATGATGGATCCTACAGGAGCATGCTTAATGATGATAGTAGTGCTATTGCAAAGAACAATCACATCCAATAATTTACAATGTTTTATCAAAGTACGTCTCTAGACTTCCTTTTTTTTTAGGCCATGAATAGCCATCCTGAGAAGAGAAATATATGGGAGATTGCTTCATATAAATAGATTCATAAAAGCCACCTTAATTACATCAATTTTTAGTATAGTCAACTTCAATTGATGGTCACAAACAAAAAGGTTTCAAATAAAATTTGGGTGCGTAATTGGGGAGAATGTATTAAAATAGTTTATCCCATGGACATGAGTAAACCATTTGAAAACTAAGAAAGCATTGTAAAATTCAATTGATCCATCAAGATTTATTTATATAACCTAAAAAGACCCTAAAATAATAACTTTTTAGAATCCTCCAAAATGTAGCCTAAAATTATAAGTTTCAAATCACAAAATAATCAAAATAGTAGAAACCAAGCCTGCCTTATATGACCAAGTCACCAGCCATGGCTTCTGAATTCCAGCAATGGCCACCAGTCCTATAAGGAAAAACCACAAAATTCAATAAGCAAAGCATGTAAAACAATCAAAGCATATTGCATGCAACAGATGGCCTGAGCTGTGTAGAAGGGAAAACTGCAATAGGCAATAAACAAAGTGTTACGCTTGGACAGGTCCCAGCTGGACCAGTCCGGTTCTACGCCCGGCGGTCCAAAGCCGGGCGGAACCTGTTCGCAGAAACGGCGGAAGAAGAGGCGGGCTAGGAGGTTTTTGAGCGTTTCGTTGGAGGGAAATTTTGAATGAGGAGGGTGTTTATGTAATTTGTATCCTTCCTTTTGCTTTAATTAGGGAGATGGGGGGAAATTAGGGTTATCTTGAATTTGAGTTTTCTCTTTGAGATCTAGGTTTTGCTTTGGGCTCTTGGCTTCGCCGGAGACTTTGGAGAGTACGTTCTTCCTCTCGAATTGAAGAACAAATTGTATCTTTGCTATTTTCATTGTCTACTAGTAAAATACAAGCGTTTTCTCCTCATCTCCTGCAGTTTTCCTCTATTTTTCTACTGTTTTTGGCTGATTTCCTGCTGTGGACAGCAGCTCGCTTTGAGATTTGTTGCTAAAGTGATTAGGGAATACTTGAAATCAAGTATTTCCTATCAAATTGGTATTAGAGCATCGATTCGAGACCACCGGCGGCTGAAATTCCGAAATTTCAGCAAGTCTATCTTTTCCGGAAGAAGATTTTTTGGGATCCGTTAGAAGAAAGATGGCCGGAAAGAAGGTGGAAGTATTAGAAGGCGAGTTCGGACAACTGAAGACAGATCTGGAGGGAAAGTTCCTGGAAATCTCCACCAACAATGACAGGTTGGAAGGGAGGTTTGCGGCTATGGAAGAAATGATGAAGAAACTATTGGAGATGAAGACCAATCCGGCGACATCGGAAGTGAGAGGACTACTGACGGCCATGGCGTAGGAGGAAATCCAAACCCAATCCGGGGGAAGAGGAATCCGGAGGTGGAGATTCTTGAAGGGGACGACGACATGCCACCTCTAGAGCCACTCTCTAGAGAGGAGATGAGCATGGGAAATGGCCGTCGAGGTGCTGATTTTCAGCGTCGAGGTAATGATTTTGAAGGCAGGCGGGGGGAATATGAAGGTGGTGCAGATTTTGGAGAAAGGAGAGAAGAGTATCAGTGTCGAGGTGCTGAATTTCAGCGTCGAGGTGCTGATTTTGAAAGAGGAAGAGGGGATTATGACGACGAACTCGGATACCAGCGTCGGAGGGAGGACCGGGACACTTGGGGAGCACCTCATCTTCGAGGAATGGAAGGTTATGGAGAGTACCGAGGTAACGAAAGGGATCCGAAGGTGAGGAAGTTGAAGATGCCCATCTTTGAGGGGGAAGATGGCCATGGCTGGATATACAAGGTGGAGCGTTACTTTGCTGTCAACGGGTTGACAGACGATGAGAAGCTGACAGCGGCAGGATTGTGTCTGGAGGGGAAGACGTTGGCCTGGTATCAGTGGCGAGACAAGAGAGAGCCTATCAGGAATTGGAGAGAGTTCAAGGATTGTTTATTAGAGCGTTTCCGAGCTGATGGGGGAGGAGACTTCTATGAGCAGTTCTTTGCTCTGACTCAGGAGGGGACCGTGGCTGACTATCGAAACAGATTCGAGTATTTGGCTAACCGTTTGGATCACATCTCAGAATCAGCCCTAGAGGGGAATTTCATGAAGGGGCTCAAACCGGAGATACGAACAGCTGTCAGAGTGTTGGAGCCAAGGAATTTAGGCAAGGCTATGGAGCTTGCACAATTGGTGGAAGATCAGAAGAGATCGGAAAGAGGAGCTCGAGGCAACTACTTAGGGGGATCGTACAAGATGACTACTGCGGTATTACCCTCCAAAGGGGTAGCGCCAGGTGGTCAGAAGGAACCACCCAAGGAAAGGACTGGAGGAGGAAATGGGGGACAATTCAAAAGGCTGACCGAAAAAGAAATGCAGGACAAGAAAGCAAAGGGGTTGTGCTTCAGATGCGATGAGAAGTACATGCCGGGGCACGGGTGCAAGGACCGATCTCTTCAGGTTCTCCTCGTTTGTGAAGATGAGGAAGACGAAGAGAGAGAAGGAAATGACCCCGAGGTGGAGGAGGATGAGAAGTTGCATTTGGATGTAGCAGAAGTCTCTCTGAACTCAGTAGTGGGACTCACTTCGAGTCACACTATGAAGGTGAAAGGAGAGATCTCTGGTCGCGAGGTTGTGGTGTTGATAGACAGTGGAGCGACGCACAATTTCATTTCCACCCAGATTGTCGATGCGATGGGGATGGAGCTAGTGGATACCGGAGGTTACGGGGTAATGATGGGCACCAGAAAGGTGGAGATGGGTCGAGGTGTCTGCCGAGGAGTAGTACTGAAGATTCAAGGGATCCAGGTAAAGGAAGACTTCCTTCCCTTGGAATTGGGGAGTACGGATGTCATCCTTGGGATGAAATGGCTGCAGACACTGGGAGAGACCAAAATCAATTGGGGAACACTAAGGATGGAGATGGTGGTTGGGGGCAGGAAGAGGACGATTCAGGGTGATTCCGGGCTGACCAAGACAGGGGTTTCTCTCAAATCCCTCATTAGAACCATTCGTGAGGAAGGAGGAGGCTTCTTAGTAGAGTTGCACCGCCTGGAAGGAGTCAGATTGGAGGACGAAGGCAATGTTCCCTCAGCAGTACAGCCGCTCATACACCAGTTCAAAGAATTCTTTCAACCACCCCAGGGGTTACCTCCTCAGAGAGAGTTGGAGCATGCCATTACTCTGAAAGAAGGTGAGACTCCGATTAGCGTC
This sequence comes from Dendrobium nobile, assembly GCA_022539455.1. Classification (NCBI taxonomy): domain Eukaryota; kingdom Viridiplantae; phylum Streptophyta; class Magnoliopsida; order Asparagales; family Orchidaceae; genus Dendrobium; species Dendrobium nobile. The sequence goes on from CM039726.1 coordinate 55,474,089, forward strand.
CGTCTTTACCGCTATCCACAGATTCAGAAAGATGAGATTGAAAAGCTGACCCGGGAAATGCTGGAGGCAGAGATTATTAGATCCAGCAACAGCCCTTTTTCTAGTCCAGTCATCCTAGTCAAGAAGAAGGACGGGAGTTGGAGATTTTGTGTGGATTACAGGGCTCTGAATAAAGGCACTGTACCAGACAAGTTCCCAATCCCTGTGATTGATGAGCTATTGGACGAGCTACATGGTGCAGTGATGTTCTCTAAGCTAGATCTAAAATCTGGATACCACCAGATCAGGATGAAGGAGGCTGATGTTCCAAAGACAGCGTTCAGGACTCATGAAGGGCACTATGAATTTCTGGTAATGCCCTTTGGATTGACTAACGCTCCTGCAACATTTCAATCCTTGATGAATCGGGTATTCAAGCAGCACCTTAGGAAGTTCGTCCTAGTCTTTTTCGATGACATCCTGGTGTACAGCAAGACTGTGGAGGAGCACTGAGAGCATTTGAGAGTGGTATTGGAAGTGCTTCAGGAGCACCAGTTGAAGGCCAACCTGAAGAAGTGCAGTTTTGCTCAGGCAAGTGTGGAATACTTGGGACATGTGGTATCTCAAGAAGGAGTAGCAGCGGATCAAACTAAAATCGAGGCAATGCAGAAATGGCCGCTACCTAGGAACCTCAGGGAATTGAGGGGTTTTCTAGGATTGACTGGATACTACAGGAAGTTCGTGAAGGGATACAGTACCATTGCCTGGCCTTTGACTGAGCAGCTGAAGAAGGATAATTTTTGCTGGGGAGAGGCGGCAACTCAGGCATTCGAGAGGTTGAAAGAGGCCATGACGATCCCTGTTCTAGCTCTTCCAGACTTTGATCAGGCTTTTGTAGTCGAAATAGATGCCTCAGGATATGGGCTGAGGGCGGTGTTGATGTAGAATCACAGGCCAGTAGCGTACTTCAGTCAAGTGCTTTCAGCCCGAGCTAGATTGAAGTCAGTGTATGAAAGAGAGCTGATGGCCATTATTTTGGCAATCCAAAAGTGGCGGCCATACCTCTTGGGAAGACACTTCATTGTACGGACTGATCAGAGGAGCTTGAAGTATTTGTTAGAGCAAAGGATGGTGACCGAAGAGCATCAGAGGTGGTTATCCAAACTATTAGGCTATGATTTTGAGATCCAATATAAGCCTGGTTTGGAGAATAAGACGGCCGATGCTTTATCCAGATGCGTTGGGGAGATTCAGGAGTTGGTTGTGTCAGCGCCATTGATAGTAGATTGGGGGGCCATCAAAGAAGAAAGTATGCTGAACAAGGAGCTGAGGAAGATCAGGGAGGATTTGGAGAAAGACAGGAGTAGTCATCCTGGTTACTACATTGAAGGGGGGAGACTATTGTATCAGGGGAGGTTCGTGATGCCACGAACTTCCATACACATTCCCCATCTGTTGCAGGAATTTCATGGCAGCTCAGTTGGAGGTCATTCAGGAGTTCAGAAGACATACAGGAGGCTGGCAACAGAACTTTATTGGAAGGGGATGCATAAAGTTGTGGAGGAGATGGTGGCGGGTTGTGAGGTCTGCCAAAGAAACAAATACATGGCCATGGCTCCAGGAGGTTTACTACAACCATTGACACTTCCAAACAAAGTTTGGGAGGAAGTGTCCATGGATTTCATCGATGGCTTACCCAGGTCAGAAGGATTCATGGTGATACTGGTAGTGGTGGACCGGCTGAGCAAATATGCACACTTCATTCCACTCAGACACCCCTACACCGCAGTGACAGTAGCTTCAGCATTCATCAGGCAAGTGATCAGACTGCACGGAGTACCAGAGGCGATCGTATCAGATAGGGACAAGGTGTTCCTCAGCCATTTCTGGAGGGAGTTATTCCGAGTTCCGACTGCAGGGAACAGTGCTCAAGAGGAGCACAGCCTACCACCCACAGATGGATGGCCAGACGGAAGTAGTCAACAGGAGCTTGGAGACGTACCTAAGATGCTTTGTTTCAGAGACACCAAAGCTATGGGTAAAGTGGCTATCCTGGGCTGAGTACTGGTACAACACGTCATTTCACTCGGCTTCACAAATGACTCCATTCAAGGTGTTGTATGGACGGGATCCCCCACACTTGGAACACTTTGGGAGCAGTAGTACCCCTGTTTCGTCGGTAGAGGAGTACTTGGAGGAGAGGGACCGAGTGCTAGAAGAGTTAAAGAGGCATTTGCTGAGGGCGCATCAAATCATGAAGAAGCAAGCAGATGGGCATAGAAAAGATATCCAGTTTGAGGCAGTGGATAAGGTGTTCTTGAAGCTCCGTCCATACAGGCAGAAGACAGTCGCCAACAGGAGGAATGAAAAGCTGGCTCCAAGGTACTTTGGTCCTTATGAAGTGATGGAAAAGATTGGGGCAGTAGCATATCGACTGAAATTACCCCCATCGGCGACTATACACCCGGTTTTTCACGTCTCACAGTTGAGAAAGGTCATTGGTGATCACATCACCATCCCCGAGCTGCCGACCACACTTACGGAGGAGTTAGAGGTGATCATGGAACCGTTGGAGCTGAGGGGTGTTCGCCAAAAAGAAGATAAAACTAAGGAAGTGTTGATCCAGTGGAAGAACCTTCCTGACTAAGAGGCCACGTGGGAGCCATACGAGAGGACGAAAAATCAGTTTCCTGATTTTCACCTTGAGGACAAGGTGATTCTTTGGGAGGGCGGTAATGTTACGCTTGGACCGGTCCCAGCTGGACCGGTCCGGTTCTACGCCCGGCAGTCCAAAGCCGGGCGGAACCCGTTCGCAGAAACGGCAGAAGAAGAGGCGGGCTAGGAGGTTTTTGAGCGTTTCGTTGGAGGGAAATTTTGAATGAGGGTGTTTATGTAATTTGTATCATTCCTTTTGCTTTAATTAGGGAGATGGGGGGAAATTAGGGTTATCTTGAATTTGAGTTTTCTCTTTGAGATCTAGGTTTTGCTTTGGGCTCTTGGCTTCGCCGGAGACTTTGGAGAGTACGTTCTTCCTCTCGAATTGAAGAACAAATTGTATCTTTGCTATTTTCATTGTCTACTAGTAAAATACAGCAGCTCGCTTTGAGATTTGTTGCTAAAGTGATTAGGGAATACTTGAAATCAAGTATTTCCTATCACAAAGCAAGTGAATTCCAACATGCAGTTCAATCTATAGTAGGGATAGGCAAATCCGAGGCTGAAGGCAGCTGAACCAATGATAGAAAGAAGGCAACTAAAACTTATAGGAAGGGAAGGTTGGAACGTAAATTGTAATCGATGTTGATTGAATTAAAATCATATGCAATAGTGAGCCAACTTACCAGATGATCAAAATATTAGAAACAAATCATAGATATGTTATATTAAAAAAAAATAACGAAAAAACATAGAGAAAACTAAAGCAATACCATTACATTGATTTATGTTTTCAATTAATAAATACTTTCATATGTGCATTACATCCTGGAAGGAAAAAAACCACTTGGAAACAACTTATTTGAGTTGGGTACTTCTAAGTTCTATCTGATTGTTAGATTTAAAATGTTATATAATAATTGGAATAATTTAACGATTAGCATCCAAATATTGCATGCACGAACTTTTATTGCTGAGTGAAAAATGCTTATGTATTCTTCACTAGGACTCAGATGGGATTAGTTCTAATAAATCATGTATGAAGAACAAAGAATACAAAGCACTTAAGTCGCCCACACTTCACGGAAATCATATTTGGTCCCTTAAGTTTGATAAACATGCCTTGGCCCCCCATCTGTCACAGTCTTAGTATGTTTGTCCTAAATTAAACTGCTAGATTTCATTAAAATGGTAAAGTTCACATTAGGCATGGCTTAAATAACCCCTTAATAAAGTAAGTGTTATTTTAGTTGCGCACTACGTCTTACTTGCACCTCATTCCTTTCACTTTGGAGTCCACTGTGTACCTCCATATCCTTCCCCAACCCCAAATAGATCCAATTTAGTACAAGTTAAATACTCATATGATTGGATGGATTTGTTATCTGAAATATGCATAAATCAGTTTGCAAAATATCAATTTGATAGAATGGTAAGGGTTTCAAATGACACTATGAAACAATGGTATCAAAATGTGATTTAAGAAAAAAAAATAGTGAGAAAAATAAGGGACCATAAATTTTGTGAAAAATTACGAGCTAAAGTGTAACTTTCGGAGCATGAAGGACCAATTTGTCACTTTTGCTCAGGTTAGAGTGCCAAATTGGGATTGTCTATTTTCAAGACATCAGGCTTCCATTTTGGACAACAATTGTTAGAGGAAAAAGAATCCTTGACCACAGGAAAATGTCTGCTCATTTATTTCTAAATTTATTATTTTTATTCTCAATTTAGCATAAATTTAGTTGTTTACTTCTACTGCTTTCAACATCAGAAACAGTAAGGATATTTGGAAAATTTTTTTGGGAAGTATATCTGTAAAAATAACTAAGAAAAAAGCTGAAATGCAGCTTTCATAGAACAATAGTTTAGTTAAACGTCATTTGGGATCACCTTTATTATTATTATTATTTTATATTTTTACTTTATTTATATTTTGACATGAACTAAAATAGATCTAATATCTTAAAAAATATCTATATTTTACTTTTATTGAATATCAAATAAATTGATTTATACGGAGATGATAGCGATAAATGGCAGCCCCATAGAAGTAGTTGGCAAGACGATAATGATGATGGTGGTCAACAACGGTGGTGACGCCTGATCGATTTTGATAGTAGATTTTAAAAACACTCAAGACACCTCAAGCTGTTTTAAGTGTTTTTAAAAATAACTTGCTTAAAAATTAAAAATAAAAATAGTTAAAAAAACAGACTAAACAAACATATTCTTGAAAAACAAAAAGAGAAATCCCAAACAAATCCCCTAGCTTCCCAAAATATTACTTTTTATGGATCTTAACTTTCTTGCATAATTAACTATTGAACTAACTAGTTGATTTTGATATATTTATTACCATTGTGACAGTTTACAATAATTGTATGAAGTTACAATAATATTCACGGTAGTCATTCAATCAAATCATATACGTAACATAAAACCATTTTACTAAATAGTCACTACTTTCACAACACTAAAAAGTAAAAACAACAATCTTAATATGATTTTATCAACAATCATTTGTTTTACTCAATAACAGAACATAGCATAGCATCCATTATACAACAAAACAGAAGATAATAATGCCAAAAAGAAGAAACATACAAGATGTTAAATCCAGTTAAATTCAAAGCTATTTGTTTTAGGATTTAAGGACTTATACGACTGGAATATTTGAGACTTATTAATTTTTAATTAATTTAATTAAACATCCCAACTAATAATTGATTAGTAATTTACTAAGCCAATTAAATAATGACTTAAATTTAGACAAATTAATTTAATAATATCAATTAACCTAAAATAAGAAAATTTTAGTTAACTAACACACAAAAACTGTTTTTTAATTACTTGATCAAAGGCGATAGGTAAAGAGGGCGCTCAAAATGCTGGTTGAATCTTTATCAGTTTGGTTTCAGCAGCTAGGAATGGTTTTTTTCTACGTGAAGCACATAAATTAGAGGAGAAACACTGAGAAGCTCAAGTTTCGAAAGTATGATCCATGAGTGAAGCGACATATGCTTTTTAAAGAGGAAAAGATGAACAGAAGGCTGAAGCTCTTTAAATGTTTCATTAATTTTAATACTCACATACAAATCAGCAAGAAATTAAGATGTGTATCAGAAACATAAGGAAAAAAGGAATGCATACATTTAGAAGAAGATGACCGGCGACGGCGAGATTTTCTCAAACTCCACTAGGGTTTTTGCGAGGTAACGCCACACTGAAGGTTGGAGACGGCTTCGGGTTGCGAAGATTCTAATGGCCGTTGGAACGTAAATTCTCCGATCCAACGGTCTAGAAAAATCAGAATCAGTTGAATGACACAACACCCAAATTTTTATATTTATTTATATAAAAATAACTTTAATATTAATTTATTTAAATAAAATGTATATTTTAATATTTTTTAGATGATAAATTATTATATATAATGAGAGGCAGAGCCAAAATTATTTTTAATAGAGCATAAAATTGTTATTTTAAAAATAAAGATAATTATTAATAAAATTTAAAGTTTACTAGTAATAGTACTTTTTTCTAAAATATAATATTTATTTTATTTTAAAATATAATTATTGTTAATATTGATGTCATTATTAATAATCATAATATGTTAGTATTAATGTTAATATCATGTAATTATTAATAATCATAATTTTATTTCAAGATTTCTAATATTATTTTTAGAAAAAGGAATTCAAATTTTATTAATGCATAATATATAGTTAAAATTATTTTATTAAAAAAATTATGATCCTATTTTTCTAATGAGAATATCTAATAAAAATTTTGTTTACTTTCTATAATTAGTTAGTACACTATTATTATTATTTTATATTAATATTTATATCAATATAAATTATTATCATTAATATAAAATTAATAAATAAAATAATCAAAACAAACAAACTTTATTAAGCAAAACCTATCTAATATATCCTACAAATAATCTACTCTCATTTAATATTTCTAGTTTTCTATTTCCTCCATTAAAATTCTAGTCTATTAATTTTGCTTAGTCCACACATTTTATCACTACGCCGTAAAACTCCCAATACAATCTTCATGACTATAGCGATCAAGGTTTAGCTGCTACATACACCTCTCCCTGGAAGCCTGTCTTATCGAACTCTTCTATTTTCTAGAAAAAAAAACTCTACGACATTGCTCTCAAGGCTAAAAACAAATTTAATTTCAAGGTTATATCGAGGGGTGTAAGTGAGACAAGTCTGCGAGCCGAGCTGAGCTTGACTCATTTATGGGCTCGCGAGCTGAACTTATCGAGCTCAAGAGTTGAGCTCGAGCTTGAGCCGGCTCGGCTCGTGAAATCGAAAACCGGCTCAAATAAGTATTAATATTTTTTAAATAATTTTATTTTATTTATTAAATTTAGATATTTTAAAAAATTTAATAAAAATCACCTAAATTTTATTTAAATGTTAAACAGTTCATCTTTTTTTTTAATTAAGTTTTAAAAATTTTGTCTAAGTTTTAAAAATCTCATCTAAATTTAAAATTCCCGCACATGACCGGTGAGCCGGCTCGAGCTTGTTTACAGTGGAATGAGCTCAAGTTCAAGCTCGCTTTCCAATTGACGAGCCGAGCTTGATAAGACTTAAACTCGACTTGACTCGACTTGTTTACACCCCTAGTTACATCTGCTGGCCCCATTGCTTTGTGTTGGAACCACTGGTGTAATTGTGCTTGCATCTCTTAATCTTACTCTGACCAACCTATCCTTAGCATATGCTCTAATTTTGGCTCTTTTTCTCTCTGGATTGTTGATAAATGTTGGGCATTGCTTGATTTTCTAAACCCACATATTGTACTAGTCTTTGATTTCATTGGGGCATGACCTACGAGTTCATTGACCCTAAAAACCTGTATTTGCTCATGCTGATCTGCTCTATTTACCATCTTGACGTGAAAGAAATGATAGGAAGTTTGGTTCTTCTGCTGGTTATGTTGTTTTTTTGTGCCATAGAATCAAAAGTGCCATTAGATAGAAGATTTCTAAATGAGAAAACATGGATCTTTTGAGCGAGAGAGAGCCAAATATTTGAGCTTATTTGGAGCTCTTGCTCTTATTGGTTCTGTTTGATGATGGATTATTGTGCCTTATCCTGTAGACTTCCTCATATGATAGATTTTTTGGTGATGAAAATTTGTTGGTTCCATCATATTTGCTTATTCCATGATGCAGACTTGTTGTCTTCTAGAAATTTTGGTCTAGCAGGTTTTGTTGGGTTTGGGGCCCTGGATGATGACAAATTATTATGTGCGGACATCAAACACAGCTTACTGTTCAGAGGCGAATCAGGTGCAGCCACATCATCCAGTACCGAGCCACGGTAACCGATTAGAGGGTGACGTGACGCATTTTCATTGGGCTCATCACAGCGTTCGGTGTCACCACAGAATTATTCTTCCTGGATGATAATGGTATCCTGTCTTAAGGCTCCTCCCCTCGAACGTCCCGAGCAAGCACCCAAGCAGGGTAGTATTTTCTGCCGGTGTTCTTTACTGCTGTGTTCTAATTGTATATTTTTATTATTTCTGAGTCCAGGCCTTGATTTATTCTCTATTGTTTCATCTCATCTCTCAATTTTGGGACGACCCTTCCCTGGTTTTGAGAATTTTGAAGCTTGTCGTGTTTTTGTGGAAGCTCTTATTTCTTATTTCTTTATACACTATAATCATCTCATTTCTGTAAACTTCATTTTTGTTAATGAATGAGCTTATCCCCTAATTTTTCCCAAACAAACAAAAAAAACCATCAAAACAATCAACAACTTGATACAAATGGCGTTACTCTGCAATAAAGCTTCCTGCAACCTAAAAGAAACAAAATAGAGCAATCAAGTTCATAGTTCAAGCAAAGCAGAGGTATGAAGAATATCAGTTACCTTATGAGTACCTCTTCCATTGACTAGTATAAAATAGCTCAGTAGCAGAACATTCAAACTAACGGAAACATTTATTTAAATAGTTTCAGGCGGCCATTCACTTCATCTTTGCCTCTGTAAAAAGAACATGTCGATTCACTCTCGGATCATATTTTCGAAACTCGAGTTTCTCAGTGATTCTCCTTGGGTTCTTGCGTTTTACGTAGAAAAAACCAGTTCCAGCAGCAGAAACCAACCTGATGAAGATTGAACCAGCCTTTCTAGCACCCTCTTTCCCCATTGCTCGTGACCAGGTACCTGAAAGCACAGTTTAATCAATTAGGATGCTCTAATGGCTTTGATAATCTGGTATGAAAAAAATATATGGAGTTACAATAGTAATGTTGGTCTCTTTCTACTAATTTTCAAGTGTCGAAGGGACCACAAACAGCAAAAAGATAAGCAAACTTTTCTATAACGCTCAAGCAAACTTTTCTTCTAACAACAATTTTGCAGGAAATATAAGTATGAAGTCTAAAAACAAACAATCACACTTTGGCATCACAATCTGCCAAAAGTCAAAATTTTGGTAATTCAATGAGGAATTTGTTAACTTAGCAAATATCAGTATTGTTTCCCTCAAGTGATTCTAGATCATCAAAATCATTTTGCATAATCCACTCTAAAACTTGAGGCCCCTTAAAATTCCAAATATCTCAAGAACTAATAATTGTTATATTAATTGATATCATGAGTCATTTATTTCTATCAGTCGCCATCATATCGCAGCTAGCATTGAGGAGCTTTGAAAAGAAATTAACAAGACTTTCAACTAAATATTATTCCCATTTTTTAAAAAAGAAAGGCATTATTCACCTATCTTAATATCCTAACACCCACAAATAATATGGTGTGGCTGAAAGGAAAAGTAAAAATCTCCTTGAAGTAGGCTAGGCTTTGCTTTTGCAAAATTATACTCCAAAAAGACATTTGGAGAGAAGCTGCCTTAACCTCCATCTACTTAATTAATAGAATACTCTCCATAGTCATTAGCTTACAAACCCACTAATTATCTCACTGAGTTCTTCCAAAGAAGAACCTTTTAACAAAAATCCTTCCCAGAATATTTGAATGTGCTTCATATAATCACATTCAGATAATTATCGAACAAAAAGGCAAGCTTTGATCTAATATCACATAGGTGCGTGCTCTTAGGATAATCGCCCCAAAAAAAGGATGCAAGTGTTTTCATCCAATCTCAAAATGATTCATCATCTCATAAGATGTCACATTTAAAACAATCCATCTTTTCATCACACTTATCTTCAAGAGGGAAATTTTCAAAAGAAAGATAAAATTTGTGTTTGATATTTCATCACTAAATATTCCATATATAACTCTCAAATCAACTTTTTCTTCTATAAAACCAAATCCTAGTCTAGAACTAGTTCCTAACAATAATTTGGGTAATCATAACATGCTAAGTCTATACAAGGTCATGCCCTACCCAATCACCCTTGCAAGTTCAAGACTCCATAACCATATCAAGCACCTCCTTTTCTCCACTCTTGATTTCCTCTCCTAACATTTTTTATCTTTATTAACTTATTGTTATTAAGAAAGGTGCAACATATGTAAACTACTATCCTAACCACTCAAAACTAATAATCATATTTGAGACATTGGAATATTAGAATTGGAAGAAAGTCATGAGAAAGAAGATGAAGACTCTAAAAAGGAATAATACCTGGGAGATGGTTAATTTACCAACAGTTAAAAGAGTTGATGGGTGTAAAATGGGTGCTCGTAGTAAATGAAAAGCTAATGGGTCATGACAAGATTTAAACATATTGTTGGTGCCAAGCGCTGCAATAAGCCAACATGTTTGGATTCACACGTGAGCTTATGTCAAGCTGGGGGCAAGTATGCACAGAAATGCTTCGGATTGCACGAGCGAAAAAATAAGGCAGCATTGCAAGCAAAGTTGTGGGAGGTATGAGTATAACAAACATGAGATGGAAACTGGGAGCGAGATGTAAGCTAAGAGAAGGGTATGGGTGTCAATATTTGACACGATCCGAAAATCCAACCCGAACTTGACCCAAAAATTCCGGGTTTCGGGTTCGGGTTCGGAATTCCAAACCGTTTGTAAAACCGGGTTTGGTTGAGGTTGACCCGAAAACCCGAAACCAATGCGAGTTGGCTCGGGAAAATCACGCGTGAGTCGTGACCTCATATAATCCGCGCTGGCGTGCCGCTGCCGCCATGCAGTCAACATCGTCCCGTCCGTGCTGGCCAGTTTACTTTTATTGAATATTAAATAAATTGATTTATACGGTGATGGTAGCGGTCAACGACAACATATTGAAGTAGCTGGCAAGACGATAATGATGATGGTGGTCACCAACGGTGGTGACACCCGATTGATTTTGATAGTAGATTTTAAAAACACTCAAACCACATCAAAGCTGTTTTGAGTGTTTTTAAAAATAACTTAGATTAAAAACTAAAAATAAAAAAAGTAAAAAAAAAAAAAAAACAGACTAAACAAATGTTCTCTTGAAAAACAAAAAGAGAAATCCCAAACAAATCCCCTAGCTTCCCAAAAGATTACTTCTTATGGATTTTAAATTTCTTTCCTAATTAACTAATGAACTAATTAGTTGATTTTGATATATTTATTAATATTCTGATAGTTTACAATAATTGTATGAAGTTACAATAATATTCATTGTAGTCATTCAATCAAATCATATAATATCAATTAACTTAAAATAAGAAAAAATTTAGTTAACTAACACACAAAAAAAAAACTGTTTTTAATTACTTGATAAAAGGCGAAAGGTAAATGCTGGTTGAATCTTTATCAGTTTGGTTTCAGTAGCTAGAAATGGTTTTTTCTACGTGAAGCACATAAATTAGAGGAGAATCACTGAGAAGCTCAAGTTTCGAAAGTAAGATCCAAGAGTGAATCGACCTATGCTTTTCAAAGAGGAAAAGATGAACTGAAGACTGAAGCTCTTTAAGGGGCTGTTTGGCAACAGAATTTACGCCGGACTTAAGCAGGATTTAGCGTAAATCCTGCCAAACGAGATTTACGCTCGACATAAATCTCACGGCGGAATAAATCCTCCGTTTCCATCTTTTTGCCGAAAATCCCGGTTTGCTCAATCCTGTAGTTCGGCAGATTTACGGGATTTGGCCGAAGAAGCGCCAGAAAGGGAGAAAGTTACCTTCACAGCCAGCGAACTCTCGTCCTTCCGATCAAAATGTCGTAACTTCCTATCCAACAGGAAAAGGGTACGTCGTCTCAGGAGCGAAGTCGAAAAACAATGAAGGATTCGAAGAAGCCACTCGTGCAATCCTACACCTCGTGCAAAGCAAGGAAGCCAAACAGCAACGACGAAAAAACAGAAGATGAAAGGCAAACCCTAGATCTCTAATGTTAACTTAATTAATATAACTTAAATATTAATAATTAATATTATAATTAATTAATTATTGCATAAATTAATTATCTTATTTAACTTAATTAAATAATTAGTAATTAAAATTAATAATTTGCTTAATTAATATAATTTATCATATAAATTAGTAAACATATAATGAATAATTAAATAATAACATTATTGATTTTTATTGATTTTTCATAACATGGATCTTGCTATAACTTGTCATATGTGACTAGTTGAGTAATTAAGCGCCTAATGAGATAACTGAAAATACAATTAATCACTTCAAAAATTAAATGATAATTAAATAATTAACAAAATTTTAACTAGTAGCAGGCCAGTGGGGGCCGTGCCCCAAGGGTCCCAATGTAAATCTGCCCTTGTTTGGAAGAAATAGGAATGCAAAGTAAAAAAAAAAATGCAAAGTAGGGTACAAGTTGCGTAAACTATTTTAGTTCATTTTTGAGGTAAAGTAAACTCACTCAATTTTTGAGCAAAAATCGTTTACACGACAAGCAAGCTCGATTGACCTCCCCCACCCCCATAGATCTCTGCTACCCTCCGCCAGCCACCACCAACCATCAGCAACAACCTATCATAGGTTGCCACAGCTGCCTGCCGCCACCCGCCGCTTGTTGTCACCCGTCGTCGGCTACCAAAATTGGTCGCCGCCACTCGTTGCCAACCATCACCATCGACCACCATCTTAAAATTTTGCACTATATTCATCTAATTCCAAAAAAATTAAGAATATTTATTTAAATTTATTTTAAACTCATCTAAACAACTCTAAAATATTTCTTTTACACTATATTTCTTTTTTAGTCACCCAAAAGTCCCTCAACTATATAACTAAAACATATAACTTGATAATATACCAAATTATACTTTAAAAAGTTCTAATCTTTTTTAGTTCTAATCTTTTGGTGTTGTTGTTGTTTAATCAAAACCCAAAAAAAAAACTCCTAATTGAAGCATGATGATTTGATAGAAACATTATTGACAGATAAAGGCTTCGTTTGGGAAAACTTTTTTATTGCTTCTTAAAATAGCTTTCTAGTTTAAAATTTAAAATTTTTATACTAAAAACCTGCTTTAAGAAGCGTTAAGAAAGCCGTCCCAACCGAAGCCAAAGCAATCTCCAAAAAAAGCAATTGTTTCCAATCTTGACCAGCAATTTCTTATAGCATGTTGGAGATGCTGTGGTAGCACTGAATTGAACCTTATAAAAAGAATATATGATTCAATGGTCTCCTCAAGCAGGATAGATGTGGTGACCATCTTATAATTCAGGTGAATGGAGAGCTAACTTCTATGACCATGGGTAGATTCTTAAGTATGCACAAGACCAGCAGATTAAACAGACAATAAGGAGAAAGATAGTATCAGTAGGGATTCTTCGAAACCAAGCTATTCAATGGCTTAATATGGCTCATAGTTATATTTTTTAAGAAAATAAAGAAGAATATGCACAAACTCCAATAGTGGCACCATAGAATCAATCCAAATTTCAAAGAAAAATCAATGCACACATGAAATTATTATAAGTGTTTCAAAAAGGATTGTGCATGCTCCAAAGCATCAACACTTCGAAATTATCATGCAAGTTAGAACATAATAAGAAAGTTAAACATCAACAACAAAAAATTTATAATAAAAAACCTTAATAAAAGATAAAGGAATTGTTCATTTTTGCACTTCAATCGCATGATCGAAAAGAAAATTTCTTCACATATTGTAGATTTTTGCCGAGTTGTTTTTTTTTCCCTCAGGATTTTAAAGATTTAATTGATGTTAATGAATAGATTCATTGCTAGTCGCTTTACCGCTCAAACTATACTGCACTCAGGTGACATGTATGGGGGAAATTATTCTGTGTGGATGACGAATGCAATTTACCGTCCGTATACCAACTAGAATGTGTCACAGCAGCAGTACCGAGCCGGGTACCACGGTACCGAGCAGGAGGTTATCTGGCGCATTCTGGTTGGTTATCTAGATGGTATTTGGCGTCCGCACACAGAATAATTTCTTCATAGAATAATTATTATATCCGGGATTGTAGGCATCATTGATTGGACCATGAGAGCAGATGAACGTACCAAAAAAATTTATTCCAATGCCACCACACCTGAGGAAGGGGAGAATGCAAATTAGCACAAGCAAGTCTCGGTCTGATAAAGATAGAGGAATCATTAACTCATTGTGCAAAAGACCATGCGACTAATTCAATGGAAAAAAAGCCTCCAATAAGGCAAAGGCTAGTGTGGCAAGTATCAAATAGAGTCTTGAAGTGGAAGATAAGGGCAACGAGTTGTGAGGGGCAATTTGCCTTTTTAGGTTTTAAGGATAAAGTGGCCAAAACCAAGCTGAAGAGACAGATCCTCTAATGTTTTTTTTAGTTTGACTGCAAACTGATTAGTATGATCCGAATTTGGTAACACAACCTACAATCTCAAAATAAACTTCGGGCATTTGGAATTGCTTTCTTCCTGCTTCTTAAAGCAGTTTGCAAGTAACAGCAGGACCCAACATTAACATGAACGCTGTAGAAAATAAATAAATTGACAGCAAAACATAAAGTTAAAATTTTTATAAAAATTGTTGTAGATGCCATATCTAAAATTAAAAAATGTGTTGTAAATATATATTTACAATAAAAAAATGATTTTGTAATGAATGAAAGAATGGGATGGGTTTAATGATTATCCCTGTAGCTCACCAGTTGTTAATGATAGCATCAGACTCCCTTTCAATTTTAGTAGTTAGTACCTCACAAAAGACAAATACCATGAAATCGTCTAATGATCTCTGATAAGTGATTGAAACGAAGATATGTGAAAGCACCTTCACTACAGCTTCCACAGCATGTAAGAAAAAAAGAAGTTTTATTTCTACGAACAGGTTATAGCTTCAGCAACAGTCATTTCCCAGAATAAGATTGCATCTAGAGTTAACTTAATAGGATCCTCGATCATAATCGGGCAATTCAAGCTTGCTCAAGCTCCAAGACGAAAGAACAAAGAGAAACAATATAGAATCAGAGGAATTTATTCCCATGTCTCATCCTTCGCAAATGGAGGTATTCATATACGATAATTCACAAGGCCAACTGACTCAACTTACTACTAAGCTAATTACAGTTGGGCTTCGATAGTCCCTAGAGCCGACAACATGCATCACATAATGAGCAAAAATCGTAAATCCGTCATGTTATACTTCAGATTATCCAAAATAAAAAGAGAGAGAATATACAAAAAACCATAGAGTCGACAACATGTATGAGAAAACTTTGGATGATCTCTCAGAAAATAATAATAAAAATAATAATTAAACCTCATGTCTAGGTCTAACTCGCATAGTATCCATTAAAGCTGATGGCATGCAAGAGCACAAAAATTATAAACCCTAAATGATCAAAATTGAATCATCCAAACTCGATCCATAACAGATCTAGCGTGAGCTCGCAGATCTCTTACAAACCCACAGATAAATGAAGAAATGTAGCAGAAATCATTAGAAGATAAGGAATACATACATCCAGAAGCAGATGATAGTAAGAGAAGACAGGTCCAAGAGGAAGGGAAGGTCGGTCGGCCAACAAAAGGCGAATGCTCGGAGCGACGACGATATCTGCTTCTCGAACTCCCTCGACGGGGTTTTGGTCTTTTGGAGCTATTTGGCAGCAATTTGGACTTAAGCTTAGCTATTAAATTTTGCTAAAATTTATCATTTTTTAGTTTGTTATTCGTAGAATTCAGTATTTAAATAAATATGAGATTTAATCAGAAACCCGAATATTGGCATAAGATATTAAGATTTTGTTTTGGATGGATTTTTTTATTGCTTCTTAAAATAATTTTTTAGTAACAAATTAAAATTTTTATACTAAAAATTTGATTTAAGAAACAGTAAGAAAGTCGTCCAAAGAAAGCCTAAGACAAATTTTTTAGTAGCAAACAAAAATTTTTATAGTAAAAAATGATTTAAAATTTATGAAAGGGCTTTGCCCCAAATTTTTCCCAAAAAAAAAAAAATGATTAAGAAGCAATAAGAAAGTCGTCCAAACAAAGCCTAAGACAATTTTAGAATGAAAAGGGATAATCAATGTCAGTGTCGATTGAGATTGTGCTAGTTGACCTATGAGGAGTCATCAACTGCGTAGAGATGTCAAAAGAAGATCATTGAGGTGGCACTATCGAATGAATTTTTATTAGGTTCGGACACCTGACGTAGCTCTACATCCGGACGCCAATAAAATGTCGCCACGTGCTCTTACTCTTTACCGCGTGGCCGGACGACCCGACCCGAAACGAAAATCCGGTATTGCTAGGTATTGCTCGGTATTACTAAGTATTGCTCGGTATTGCTTGGCAATAACGAGAAATACCGCTCTATATAGATCAATACCGAGCAATACCTAGCAAAACTGAGCAATATTGAGCAATACCTAGCAACATCGGGGTATTGCTCGGTATTGATCTTAACAGAATGGTATTTCTCGTTACCGAGCAATACCGAGCAAAACCTAGCAAAACCCTGGTCTGTACAAATCAGCTAATACATAGCAATATTGGGTTCCGATCCGGGTCAGGTCGTCGGGCTGCGCGGTAAAAAGTAAGAGCACGTGACGACATTTTATTGGCGTCCGAATGTAGAGCTATGTCAAGTGTCCAGACCTAATAAAAATTATGAAGGAAGAAGCTTAATCTATTTATCAAGTTTGCATTGCTTAGAGATTAAACTCATTTTAGCTATTTAACTCCTAGGGCTAGAATATTAGTAAACTAACCTCACTTGAAAGGCTCTCAAGAAAAAAATTATCAGAATATCATGATATAAATTATATCATGATGAGATTAAGAATCATCTAATTTATTTTAATATTAGTGCAATAAAATTTCTTATTATACATCATAAATCTCAAAATAAATTTAATAATTTTTAAACTCATTATAATATATTTTATATCATGATATTCTCACAAATTTTTTTCGTGACTTTTGGCCCTTAATATTAGTGTTTGATGGTGATCGACTTATATTGCATTTTTTTATATATAATAGATTTAAATGTGAATTGATATGTTTGAGTCATAGTAATAAAAATAAAAAGTGAAAAATGATTTGTTACAAACTCTAAGCCAATTATAAATAGATAATTTTTTTTTTACAAAACAATAAAAATTTCTCAGTTAATTTCAATAATTTCAATAAAAATTTCTCATGTGGGCTTAAATCCTAAAAATTGTTTGGTATAGAGCTTATTAAATATCGTGTGACTGTTTGGCTATAAAGAGAATTTAAAGAGCGGACTCTTCCCTCTCGCGCTCATTGATACTTGAATATGGCAAAAAAAGGATTTTAGAAATACGGGATTTAGCACGAAAAGGGAGAATTTTTCATCTATGGTGACTTTCATTTGCCGTGAGATTTGATTTTGTATTTTAGGCTATTTGGCTATATTTCGCTCAAATCCATATCAAATCTAGCCTAAATCCTAGAACCAAACAACCCCTTAATATAATGTGTGTTTTCATGTCTTTCTTTAGCTATTTTTCAGTGGATAAAGCAGATGTGTTTTCCTCTCATAAACTCAGAATTAATATAGAATTATTTTGAGAAAAAATATCTTTTTTTTAATAAATTAAGATTATTATTATTTTTTAAAATAATGGATAATAATTTTTTATAGCTATTACATTATAAAAAAAAATATTTTATTACAAAATTTTATGAAAAAAGAAAATTTTATAGTCAAATATGTTTGTGATTGTTGTTTAAAAATATAATTATGAGAATATTATATCAAATGAAGTTTTAATTAGCACAATTAAATATTATTATTATTATTATTATCTATTACAATAATCATCTTGAGCACAATCTCTTCTGATTAATCTAAATAAAGTAAATAATCCTTCCATCATCATTTCTAACCCCTACAAAATCATCTTTCCATCTCAACCCCTCATCAAAAATCACATAGAGGCTTAGTTTGGGACAGCTTTCTTAATGTTTCTTAAAGTTGTTTTCTAGCATAAAAATTTTTATTTTTTACTAGAAAATTATTTTAAGAAGCAGTAAGAAAATCATCCCAAACGAAACCTGAGTCATAGTGAACAATTCCAACACCAAACTTCTTTTAATGCTTTCCAAAAAACCATAATCATTGTCTTCTTTCCAAAAACAGGCAGCCACATATTCCCAAAACCCTAATCCTATCATCAAATGATAATATCAATTTTATATTTATAGAATGGTCCCCCTAACTCCTAAAGTTAAAGCAAAGCCATTGGTATTTTAATAAATTATATTATTAAGTATAGGACCACAATTCCACATGAGCCAATCCAAACATAAATGGTAATAAAAGGGTCCCAATTTCAAAGATTTGAATAGTTTTGGTAGAGATGTGGCCAAATGGATGCTTGTGGGCTTTTGTCACCTCACTATGCATTATATTTTGATTGTTTTATAGTGGAAGACAAGATTGCTTTTTGAGCTTTGTGTAGTGTATCTAATTAGCTCCAAACTTTGAGAAGGAGAAATGCCAAAACCTTGGCATAGTTCATATGAAATTTTGTTGGATTTAGAGATATGGCTTTGTGTGGGTAGATTTTATGCAGAGGATATGATTAAGGAGAAAAAAATCATTTTTGCATATTAAAGTTGATATATATATATATATTAATTTATGGATATACATAAAGAGATTTATAGATATCCTAGAACATTTGAGTATTTATAGTCCTCCAACCGCTATCACTCGACTACGATCATCGGTCCTACACACTTCTGGCCATTGTTGCTTGATTATACCACAACTCATTGACTTCATTACCTACTATCGTGGATAAAGTCAATGCACGTCATTGCTTTGTAAGATTGATGCAGCATCAACTCTGACTCCCAATATTAACTTTATAATTTATATTGGAATTCTTAGCATCTGATTTTCTCTTCTCAAATAAAGATAGCTCTTATGCCACGTAATATATTTTTTAAATTGTATCAATGTTTTCCCTCGAGGAAGAGAATCATTTGTAATCGATTACCACTAGTGTAATCATTTTTATTGAACCTTTGTTAGATTTTTCACTTAAAACTCTATTATTTCTTACAATGATAGCACTCCTCTTTAATCTGCATGTGTATCATGGAACTTCTCAAAAAAGCATAGACGAACAACTCTCTATCTCTCTACTGCCACGAATCTTCAAAAACGCAATACTTACAATTTTAAATTTTAATAAATACAATGAATTTCATCAACATGTAAATCTCTCATCAATGTAAATTCATAACAAAAAGAACATTCTAGAAGACTTCAAATTATAGTACATTTCCAAGACAATCAATCTATTTTTATGTTCATAGTAGCCAAAATTCTTTCCCCATTATTTATTTACAAAACTGTCCTAAATATTTAATTTTTTGTCCGTTGAAAGAAACATCGTCATTGCTCACCTCATAAATGTAACGACATTTATATTTATAATGTGAAATTTCGTGGAATACAGCCGATATTAACCATTAATATAATACAGCTTTCTTGGCTACTTAAGTAGCTAATTAGAGGATTAAAAGTAATTAATTAAAACAGGTTACAGTCCGACAGATGGAAGGATAAAAGATTCAAAGGATAAGAGGATGAAAGAGATTGAAAGGGTGGATGAATTAATAAAAATTTATAAAAGTTATATCAAGATATTTAATTTAAGTTTTATTTTATATTAATTTAATATTTTATCACTTAGCTTTCATAAGAGAAAAAAAACCGTGAGAATTAATGTCAACAAAATTTGCCTTGGTTGGGCATGAATCTTGATCCATATATGAATTGGAAATTTTCATAATTAAATTTGGGATCATTCATACTCTAATTTTAGCAAATTTATAGTCAAATTGAGCGTTTCCATGAGACGAACCCAACAGTATTAAAGTCAGTCCAATTCGAGCCCAAATGGGTCTAAATCAAGAGATTGAATGATATTTGGAAGCTTCAAAGCATTAATTGGATGAACAAATGATATCCAAATATGACATGCTTTTTAAGACGATTTTTTCGTGACGCCTGGCTACCGATGCTGGACCTCCACCCTACCACTATCGTCGAACCTCCGTTGGGCCACTACCTTCGGGTCTCCGCCTGACCTCCATCACCTACCGACTACAGCACCTTTGACTTATGTTGCCCAACTACAATCCTTTGGCCTTAATCGCTCGATTAAGATCCTTTCGACCTCTATCACCCACCAGCTTAGATCATTTGGCCTCAGTCGCCTAACTATGTTTCTTCCGACCTCTGTAGCATGACTATGGTCCTTCCAAACTCTTTTGCCTACCGATTATGGTCCCCTATACCATCATTGTATGACTACTGTCCCTCATACCACCATGGCTTGATTGCGGTCCCTCCGACTACCATCACATGATATGGTTTGCCTGACCTTCATCGCCATCCGACTGTGGTTCCACTGACCTTCGATGCCCATCGATCCCTCAGACGTTAGTCACCCGACTACGATTCTCCCGACCT
The DNA here is from genome assembly GCA_022539455.1 of Dendrobium nobile. Taxonomy (NCBI): domain Eukaryota; kingdom Viridiplantae; phylum Streptophyta; class Magnoliopsida; order Asparagales; family Orchidaceae; genus Dendrobium; species Dendrobium nobile. The sequence continues at coordinate 55,494,607 of CM039726.1, forward strand.
CTGTTGCCTGCCAACTATAATCCCTCTGACATCCGTCACCAGTCGACTACGGTCCCTCCAACCTTATTTTCCCACCAACTATGGTCCCTCCGACCTCCGTAATCGGACTATGGTCCCTGTGACCTCTATTGCCCCACTATTATCCCCTAAACCTCATCGTCGGACTACAGTCCCTCTGACCTTAGTAGTCCGTCTACGATTTGATCTTGACAAGCTTTGTAGTCAGAGCCAACTAGCTCCTAATGTTGAAAAGCATATCTATAATAAAATATATAACAGCATCAAGCATAATAAAATTGGAGTTCCATCTCATTGGAACATCCTGCCTCAAACCTCTTTTCGAATCAAGATAGTTTTGCTTGACACATTTCAAAATTTTATTTATTTTTGCCTTAGAATCTTTTACATATTTGATACTCTCTCTAATATCTACAAGAGTCATTTACTCTTTCATAACCTCTTACATGACAAGGTTCACAACATAAGCACAACATCTTATATAAAAAAATTTCACTCATACAAAATAGTCCACCTCGCAAATTTAACTAACTTTTTAAGAATTGAATGAAAAAAATGTTAGCAAAAGTATTGTCCCGAGTAATACTAAAACTTTATTTTGAATTTTTCATTCAACCAAAATGTATTGTAGCTTCTCAAATAAGCAATTCCATCATATGATGGTGGCATGAAACCAAAATTAGTTATATATTTTTTGCAATCACCTGTTATTAGTAAAGAAGTGTGCACTCAAGAAAATGAACCCCGTCAATATTAATTGAAGAGCATAAGTCAGAAGTCAAGCAAACTCGATTTGTACATTTTAAAACCTCTTTTTGAATATGCACTTTCTCTTTAAAAAAAATTTATTACAGTCAATTCTTGCAGTGTTTCTAAAAATACTCGTAGGCCAGTCCATTCAATACACTAAAAGGAAGATCATGCATAATCATGCAAGCCATAAATAAATCATGGAACTCCTAAATGTCAAACCTATAATCAGACATGGAGATAGACGATATGGCATTTGATTGCAAAATAAGCTTCCCTATATCACATGGAACTCTTTTTTATAATTTTGCAAGTGGGGTCTTAAATTGTTAGTATCATTCTTGTTGTCACACTAATATATTGTCTCATATGTCTTGCATTTACATCTTTATTTGCCATCATTAGAAAAATATAACATTTGATAATGACCCCAAACTATTAAACTTGTCCTTCTTCTTCTCTTGAGGGTTGGCGACCCATCCAATTAATTTCCATCAATATTACAAATATCAGCATCATTATTGCCATTATTATCTATCTCAATTGCATTATAACCACTGCGTACTTACACATTATCATCAAAAGGGGTACTTTCAATAATATTGTTAAAATTAGGGGTGTCAATATTTGACACGACTCGAAAACTCGACCAAAAAAATTTTGAGTTAGGGTCAACCCGTTTGGAAAACAGGTATGGTTCATGTTCCAAATTTTGACCCATTTGAAAAATTTTGTCAGGTCCAGGTCAACCTGCTAACTCGAAGTTGACACAGATTTAACTCGACTCGTTGCCTCCGATAATCCGCCTACACTCACGCAAGCATGACGCACGCGTGACACGGCTTAGTCACCTAGCCCACCGCATGCAGTGTGCTTTGTCTTCTTGCTATAGCTTCCTTCAACGACGTTCCTTCCTATTGGGTTGATAAAAGGCATCTTCGCCTCCTTCGATGACACTCCTTCCTGTTGGGTTAGAAGGCACGATAGCTCGGCAGTCAACACTTATTGTTCTTTCGTTGGATCTAAACCCTAAACGAGTCATTAAAAGGCTTCTTTGCCTCCTGCGATGGCGTTCCTTCATGTCAAAGTGTCGGGTCAAAATTCACGACAACTCACCATTTTTTTGTTGGATCAGAAGTGCCTTCAACGATGTGAGGGAGCTTGCTGCCTCACTCATTACAAAGGTAACCATTTTCTTCTAATTGCCTGAGGATTATAGTTTCATGTTGGGTCAAGTCAACTTGAAAAATAGAAGGGTTGGGTTGACATTTCTGACACATCTACAAAAATGGATCGTGTCAAATAGTAGCGGGTCAATTTTTGGTTCAACCTGAACCTGACCCGCAACAAAGTAATACACAAAATTAAACACAACTAAAATAATGCAAATGTAATCCTTACATTTAATATTGGAATAAGTTGCATGATGTATTGGAAATCTCAATACTAAATGCCAAGCATATACCATTTTCTCACCATCAAACCTTTAAAATCAAGCCATTTACAGTTGATCATAATTTATGAAATAAGTTGAAGTGATAATGAAAGCCCATATAAAAACATTTATTAAATCATATGTAAATCAAAACATTTTTCAAATAAATCTGAATCTACAATATATAAGGATATGAAATAATGGTCACAAATGACATCCAAAAATCATCCCTAATATGCACAATAAAAGACTCCACAAGCATTATATCAATGAGCATAACAAACTAAAATACATGGCATAATCGACCATATTCAAATATATAAGAAAATGCCACTGTAATAGAACCAAAATGAATCTTCCCTGAGATTCATTAGTAGAAAGTCAACCATTCCATCATGAAAGTATTACATAACTAGGAAATTGATCACCTCAAGAAGAATATTTTTATAGTTCTTGGACCTTGAGCAAGAATGCCCATTTCAACTTTATGTAATATATGCTTCTAATGAATGTTGCTTGATCATAGAAGATATTGTTAAAAGATTCTTCAATATGACACTTAAAGAAACAACTCTGTGAAGAAGTATCTCCAAAAAAAAAAAAAACACATAAAATAATAACAACAAAATCAAATAACTACAAAAGAAACAATCCTTTTGATTCGATTGAGTTTCATTTCCTAGGGTTTCACATCCCCTAGGGTTTGGGTATCACACAATCTAAGATTTTTGATTGGCATGCTAAAATATGAAAAAGAAATTTGTGAAAAATAGGGAACTCATAGTAGAAAGCTTGCCAATTTGCCAGCCAATTATCTCTAATATGAAACAAAGTTACCAATTGTCAATATATCCCTTCGAAATATGAAACCTAAAGGGGACAACCGAACTAGGACAGGAGAAAAGGAGACATGGATTTGTATTCTACGCTTAAAGCTTACTTTCTTGAGGATTTGAGGCTGCAAGACAACCCCATGCAACTCGAAGAATACAGACAGGAACATGGGCAAAGTCACGGAGCGAAACAGGCAAGTCAAGTTGCAAGCAGACAAAGAATTAAGAAATGCACGTGGTTTGCCCTAACCTTAACTCTATTAAATATTAGCGAAGGATTCACGTTACATTCGGGTCATTATCGAGTTTTCAGGTTGACTTGAACCCGACTCAAAGCTAAAATTGGGTCAAATATACGAACATAAACCTGACTCGTATGCTAAACGTGGCGACCCAAATCTAAAATTTTTCAGGTTATGTAATATATTGACACCCCTAATTCCTAGAGATTTGAAACTATTGTGCTAGTGCATATATTACAACAAAATTTTAGAAAATATTTTAGATTTACTATTCTAAATCATTCAAGAGCTATTTTTATGGCTGTTTTAATAATTAGCCAAAAGATTTACATAAAAAACATCTATAAATTGCTTATTTAAAAAATTAACACACTTTTTTTTTTGGAACTATTAATTTCATGTATTTTGCTTGTGTCAAGATCAAACCACTAGGAATTTGATTAAAAAAAAAACATGGATTGATACTTATTGTGAATTTATATATTTATATAAGAGTTTAAAACATAGATGTAAGAGAATACTAGTTTTATAAATAATTGCTCTTAAAATTTATTATTATTATGTATATTATTGCTCTAAAAAAGGTGAGTATTACCTTTCTTCTTCAATCCAAGAATTCAAATTTCAAAATTTTCTAGAAAAATAAATAAATCATTTTTTAATTAACATTTTAATTATATCCTTATCTAACATCTAATATTTTAAGATCAAATGTGATACGTCTACAAAAATTGCCTTGATTAAGCACGAATCTCGAGGCATATTAAAGTTGGAAAGTTTTCAAAATTAAATTTGGGATCATCTGAATTCCAATTTTAACAAACTTATAGTCAAATTGAACATCTCAAAGGGACGAACCAAACAGCACCAAAATTGGTCCAACCCAAGCCCAAATGGGTCCGAATCGGGGGTCCGGGCTACATTTGGAAGGATTAAAGCATTATTTGGATAATGAAATGATATCCAAATATGGCATGCTTATAGTCAAATCGAGCGTCTCGGCCAGACAAATCCAACGAGCCCATTATCATTGAATTCTGACTCTGTTAAGGGACTTAAACAGTTGAAAAACTCTATACGATCGGGGGAATAAATACGAGCCATCCGATGGAGCACTCTGAACCTACCCCAGATCTTCTCTAGATTTACGGGGTGTGCCACTCATGAAAATCTATAAATAGGCCCCCACTCTCTACATGAGGGGGACCTTTGGCTGGAGATTTGAGAGAGCTCTAAAGCTTTAAGAGCTCTAGCAATACTACCCGGTCGCCGCCAGAGCTTCGCTAGACCACCGTCTGCAGCCGTTTGCCGCCAGACCACCAACCGGCCGCCGCCTGCCGCCAGACACCACCCGCCGCCGAACTTTAGTCAGACCTTCGTCAGACCACCGCACGGCCGCCGCCTGCCGCTGGACCTTCGCCCGGCCGTCGCCCGCCACCAGACTTCAGCCCGACCTTCTGTAATATCAAGATCTGCTCCAGTATCGTCCAGGACGATCTGGGATCGTCCTGGGACGATCAGTGGAAATCAGCTCCAGATTTTGCCCAGTTTTGCTCCAGGTGATTTTCTGCAGGCATCGTCCAGGCCGATTGGAGACATCGGCCAGGCCGATCGGCACTGTAGAAAATATCGTCCATGCTATAGCCCTGAAGGGAGACCAGGCCGATCCTTTTGGTCGGATCGTCCCGGGACGATGCTGCGATCGGCCGGGCCGATCTGTGTATTATAAAGCTGATTTCAGTCGTTTTGAAGAGAGAGAAAATCAAAAATAAATATCTGATTTTTCTGAGGAGAGAGAAAGTCGAGGGCATTTGTGGAAAAGTGGATTTTCGGACGACGCGGAGCCGTTTTCGATCGAAGTGACTGTTGAGGAAATTGCTGTGCTCGAGGTAAGGCACATTCCGCCTTTCTCAATTTTCAGTTCCGTCGTGTTTGGCGGTATATTCTGTCCGGATTTCGTTTTCGTTAATGATTTTTGTCCGTATCTTTTGATCGGTTCAGTTTTTACCGCGTAACTTTCTGTATATTGTTGACGTGCCGAGTGTGCACATTTTGGTTATTTTCTGAAGATTTTCGTCCGGGTATTTTGATTCGACTGTGTTTTTAGTCGACCGGATTTTTCTGTGAAATTGGAATTTATCTGTGCAGTAGAATAAAGGTTCTGAAATGTTGATATCTGTATTCTGTGCGAATTCGGTAAATTTTCTTTGCAGGAATTTTTGTGTAAATTCCGTATACTGCCGTTGTGCTGCCCGATTTTTGGGTAATTTCTGAATTGTCCGGATTTCTTCTGAATTGAAATGCTATGTGTATAAGCTATAAAAAGGGAGTTATAAGGGGCCTGGATCCTATGAGATTCAGTTAGTGAAACGGGAAATCTGAAATGAGCTCAATCTGAAATCTGATATCTGTTCTGTTCCGGATCCGATGAATTCTGTTTTGGTGCTATAAGCACATCTGTTTTGGTGCCGTGAGCACAAAGGGAGACATAAGGGGCCTGAATCCAATGAGATTCAGTCAGTGTCTGGGAAGGGAGGCATAAGGGGCCGGAATCCGTAGAGATTCCGTCAGTGTCAGGGCATTTAGCTATCTGTATCTGTACTATTTTCTGTATCTGTTCTGTTCTGTACGAAATTGTGATTATGACATGATATGATCCGTACGATTCTGATTTCTGTTTCTGACTCTGTTGATTTGTTCTGTTCTGATACGATCTGTACGACTCTGATGCGATCTGATGTCTGTCCGTAAGTTTTGATTTCCGATTCTGTTCCGACTTCTGATCTGATTTCTGTCTGATAAGTTTGGTTTTGTTTTCTGAGAATTTAGATTGGAGGTTTGTTGCTTTGCTGAGCTGTTGAGCTCACCCTTGCTTTCTGGTGGTTTTCAGGTTCTGGGAAGGGCAAGGAAGTCCAGGATTAGATTTCAGAGTCTGATCAGATTAGGTACTTTTGTACTTTTGATTTTTGTACAGTCATGGCTTTCCTGTTCTGTCTTTCTTTCTGTTGAAAGCCATGTACTGTTCTGTAGATGATTATTTTGAGGAAATGAAAAGATAGATGTTTTGTTCCGCTGCATTTGATGTTTTTAGTAGCTCTGTTGTTCTGTGTGTTTCTGTTGAGTTAAGAATTTGGAAGATCAGTTCAGTAACCTAATCCAAAGCCAGATCCTGGTTAGCTATTCTCCGTCGCGATCCGGCGCGGGCGGGATCCGTCTCGTCTCGGGTCGGGTCGTGACAAGCTTTTTGGTATCAGAGCATTGGTTTTGGAAACAGGTTGGATTGTAAAACAGAGCTTTAGGAAGTGATCAGTGAGTCTGTCTGGGAGGTAGTTTTGGGTCGTTTGGCTTTTTATTGTGTTATTTTGTGTTGTTTTGTGATAGTTTTCCGGATTTTCTGGATTTTTCTGTATGGATCAGCCAGACCCAGACATGACAGACGGTCAGAGTGACGATCAGGCAGCACCAGTGGGGAGTACAGCCCCAGTGGTCGGTGCTGATACGCTTTCACAGTTTGCTTCACTTGTTGCTCAGATGATGAGCGAGACTCAGAGCAGAGCTTCGACTGTTAGATCTGAGGACATTGATCGACACCTGCAGTTATTTTTGAGGTTGAAGCCTCCGAGGTTTGAGGGCGCTGTTGAGCCCAGAGCAGCCGAGGAGTGGCTGAGGAGATTGGAGAAGACTTTTGACGGGATGCAGTGTCCTGCAGACAGGAAAGTTCCGTTAGCTGTTTTTCTGTTGGACGGAGAGGCTGAGCACTGGTGGGATGGCCAGCAAGCAGCCAGATTTCAGGGCAGACTGAACTCTTTGATTACTTGGGAAGAGTTCACTGAGGTATTCAGAGATTGGTTTGTTCCCCCTTCTGCACGACAGCAGATGCAGGAGAGTTTTCTGAGACTTGTTCAGGGGAGCAAGACGGTGATGCAGTACGAGGCTGAGTTTACTGCATTAGCCAGGTACGCTCCGCAGCTGGTTAGCACGTCTGCTGAGAGGTGCTACAGATTTATGAGAGGCTTACGAGACACTTTGAGGCAGCCTCTGATACCGTTCCGGATTACTGATTTCTCTGAGCTTGTGGAGCGAGCTCGTCTGATTGAGAATGACATGACGGCTACTCAGCAGCGGTGGACTGCGAGTAGGAAGAGGTTTGGAGGAGAGACATCTGGCAGTGGTTCCTCTGGGAAGAGGAGATTTGTTCCTGGATTGGATCTGGAGATTCCAGGAAGAGCGGAGGATCGTCTGGTACTGCTACCAGTACGACTAGTTCTGGATCTGTCAGTACGGCACCTGTGTGCCAGAGTTGTGGACGGCGACACCATGGCCAGTGCTACAGGATAGCTGGTCTTTGTTTCAGATGTGGTCAGCCGGGACATAGGATTGCAGAATGTCCACAGATGGGATATGAGCAGCGATCTGAGGGCTTTGTCAGACCTGTTGGTTCAGCAGCAGGAAGACCGAGGACTGTTCCTCCACGCCCTGAGGGATTTGCTGGTAGAGGTGGTAGTTCTAGTTCTGCACCGCGGAGACCACCTACGATTCAGAGGGAGCAGAGTAGTTCTGTTGCTTCAGCTCCTGTTCCAGTTCAGCCACGAGTTTACAGTCTGAGTCAGCAGGAGGCTCGAGATGCTCCGGATGTTGTGACAGGTATGGTTTACATTTCTGATCAGCCCTGTCGTGTTTTGTTTGATTCTGGAGCGAGTCATTCTTTTCTGTCCGAGCATTGTTTTGAGATTTTACATTTGGATTCGATGGTTTTACCGGTTTCTTTGTCTGTGATTTTACCGGCTGGGAATCCATTGATTGCTCGACAGTTTTGTTTGTGTGAGATCGAGATTTCTGGCAAGAAGTGGAAATCGAGTTTGATTCGATTGCCGATTTCTTCGTATGATGTGATTCTGGGCATGGATTGGCTGAGTCAGTATGAGGCCCAGATAGACTGTCTGAAGAAGCAAGTGAGTTTGCTTATGGCTGGAGAGAGAGTTGTATTTCAGGGATTACGAGGTGTTCTCTCCAGTCTGGTTTCTGTGTTGGAGGTGAGCAGGATGTGGAAGAAAGGATGTCCGGTATTTTTAGCTTCGGTGCGGGATCTGAACCTGGAGGTTGGTTCTGTTTCTGAGATCCCTGTGGTACGGGAGTTTGCCGACGTTTTTCCTGAGGAGTTGGTTGGTTTACCTCCGGATAGAGATGTGGAGTTCTCTATCGATGTTTTTCCGGGTACCGCTCCGATATCGAAAGCTCCGTACAGGATGGCACCGAAAGAACTTTCTGAGTTGAAAGTTCAGCTTCAGGAGTTGGTTGACAGAGGTTTTGTACGTCCTAGTGTTTCGCCCTGGGGAGCACCTGTTCTGTTTGTGAAGAAGAAGGACGGTACACTCCGTATGTGTATTGATTACAGAGATTTGAACAAGGTCACGATCAAGAACAAGTACCCTTTGCCTCGGATTGACGACTTGTTTGATCAACTTTCCGGATCTTCGGTATTTTCGAAGATTGATTTGCGATCCGGATACTATCAGGTGAAGGTGAAGGAAACTGATGTGGTGAAGACTGCTTTCAGTACTCGGTACGGGCACTACGAGTTTTTGGTTATGCCTTTTGGGGTAACCAATGCGCCTGCGATTTTCATGGATCTGATGAACCGAGTATTCAGGGAGTATTTGGATCAGTTTGTGATCGTCTTCATTGACGATATTCTGGTATATTCTGCATCTGAGGATGAGCATGCCAGACATTTGAGGATTGTGTTGGAGACTTTGAGGAGGCATCAGCTGTATGCCAAGTTCTCTAAGTGTGAGTTCTGGCTGAAGAGCATTTCTTTTCTGGGGCATGTGATTAGCGGAGAAGGCATTTCTGTAGATCCCCAGAAGATTCAGGCTGTTGCTGATTGGCCAAGGCCGACTACGGTATTTGAGGTACGTAGTTTCTTGGGTATGGCCGGATATTATAGGAAGTTTGTGAAAGGATTTTCACAGATTTCGACTCCTCTGACGAGACTGACTCAGAAGTCAGTACCTTTTGTTTGGACACCGGAGTGTGAAGCTAGTTTCCAGAGATTGAAGGAGTGTTTGACTTCAGCTCCAGTGTTGGCACTTCCGTCAGGTACGGAGGGTTTTCAGGTGTTCAGTGATGCTTCACTGAAAGGATTGGGTTGTGTTCTGATGCAGCATGGTCAGGTAATTGCTTATGCTTCGAGACAGTTGAAACCACATGAAAAGAATTACCCGACGCATGATCTGGAGTTAGCTGCAGTTGTTTTTGCTTTGAAGATTTGGCGTCATTACCTGTATGGCGTCAGATGTGAGATCTTTACTGATCATAAGAGCCTGAAGTATATTTTTACTCAGAAGGATCTGAATCTGAGACAGAGGAGGTGGCTCGAGTTGATCAAGGACTACGATTTGACTATTCAGTATCAGCCTGGGAAGGCGAATGTGGTAGCGGACGCTCTGAGCAGGAAGTCTTCTGGATTCTCAGGTATTCAGCTTACCTGTGATGACTTTCTGATTCGTGATTTGGAGAGATTGCAGTTGGAGGTGGTTTCCTCCAGTGATTTGGAGTTGGCTCAGATGAGTATTCAGTCTTCTTTGGAAGCACGGATTCAAGAAGCCCAGAAGTCAGATTCTGACTATTCGAAGTTGATAGCTCAGATTGGATCTGGTAAGACTCCTGAACTTCGAATTTCTGATTCTGGTGCTATTTTCTGTAAGAATAGGTTGTGGGTACCTGTGTTTGGAGACTTGAGGCAGGAGATTCTGTACGAATCCCATTATTCTGGCTACACTGTACATCCAGGCAGTGGTAAGATGTACGCTGACATGAAGCTTTTGTTTTGGTGGCCTGGGATGAAGAAAGATGTGGTAGAGTTTGTGTCGAGATGCGAAGCCTGTCAGTTGGTGAAGGCAGAGCATCAGCGACCGGGTGGACTGTTGCAGTCGTTGCCTATCCCTGAGTGGAAATGGGAGGAGGTAACGATGGATTTTGCGATGGGTTTTCCTCGATCTAGACAAGGACATGATGCCATTTGGGTGGTTGTAGATCGATTGACCAAGTCAGCCCATTTTCTTCCGATCAGACAGACGGATTCAGTTGATCGATTGGCACAGATTTATGTGAAGGAAATAGTCAGATTGCACGGTGTGCCTCGTGTGATCGTATCTGATCGAGATGGACGCTTTACTTCCAGACTTTGGAAAGGCATTCAGCAAGGCTTGGGTACGAAACTGCATTTCAGTACAGCCTTTCATCCTCAGACCGACGGACAGTCTGAGAGGACGATTCAGGTACTGGAAGATCTGTTGAGACTTTGTGTTCTGGACTTTAGCGGAAGCTGGGAAGATCATATTCCGCTGATTGAGTTTGCTTATAACAACAGTTTTCAGTCCAGTATCGGTATGGCACCGTACGAGGCTTTGTATGGCAGGAAGTGTCGTACTCCTTTGACTCTGACGGAGGTCGGAGATAGACAGGCTTTGGGGGCCACTTTTGCTGATGAAACTGCTCAGAAGATCAATTTGATAAGAGAAAGATTGAAAGCCGCTCAAGATCGTCAGCAGAAGTATTACAATCAGAAGCACAGATTTGTTGAATTTCAGGTCGGTGACTTTGTGTATGTCAAAGTCAGCCCGATGAAGGGTGTGAACAGATTTGGTCAGGTAAGCAAGCTTAGTCCAAGGTATGTTGGACCATTTGAGATTTTGGAAAGAATTGGAAAATCTGCTTATCGCCTATTACTTTCTGATTCTATGCCGGATGTGCATAATGTGTTTCACGTATCCACTCTGAGGAAGTGGGTTTCAGACTCTGGGAAGAAGTTGTCAGCTGATGAGGTGGAGATTCAGGAGAATCTGGCGTACAAGGAAGAGCCAGAGCTTATTTTGGCGTACGACGTCCGAAAGTTAAGAAATAAAGAGATTCCGATGGTTAAAGTCCAGTGGAAGCACCGGACTGCACGGGAAGCAACTTGGGAGAAGGAGTCTGATATGAGACGGTCGTACCCGTACTTGTTTTGACTGAGTTTGGACTGGATAATGTCGAGGACGACATTTTTCTGAGTTGGGGAGATTGTAATATCAAGATCTGCTCCAGTATCGTCCAGGACGATCTGGGATCGTCCTGGGACGATCAGTGGAAATCAGCTCCAGATTTTGCCCAGTTTTGCTCCAGGTGATTTTCTGCAGGCATCGTCCAGGCCGATTGGAGACATCGGCCAGGCCGATCGGCACTGTAGAAAATATCGTCCATGCTATAGCCCTGAAGGGAGACCAGGCCGATCCTTTTGGTCGGATCGTCCCGGGACGATGCTGCGATCGGCCGGGCCGATCTGTGTATTATAAAGCTGATTTCAGTCGTTTTGAAGAGAGAGAAAATCAAAAATAAATATCTGATTTTTCTGAGGAGAGAGAAAGTCGAGGGCATTTGTGGAAAAGTGGATTTTCGGACGACGCGGAGCCGTTTTCGATCGAAGTGACTGTTGAGGAAATTGCTGTGCTCGAGGTAAGGCACATTCCGCCTTTCTCAATTTTCAGTTCCGTCGTGTTTGGCGGTATATTCTGTCCGGATTTCGTTTTCGTTAATGATTTTTGTCCGTATCTTTTGATCGGTTCAGTTTTTACCGCGTAACTTTCTGTATATTGTTGACGTGCCGAGTGTGCACATTTTGGTTATTTTCTGAAGATTTTCGTCCGGGTATTTTGATTCGACTGTGTTTTTAGTCGACCGGATTTTTCTGTGAAATTGGAATTTATCTGTGCAGTAGAATAAAGGTTCTGAAATGTTGATATCTGTATTCTGTGCGAATTCGGTAAATTTTCTTTGCAGGAATTTTTGTGTAAATTCCGTATACTGCCGTTGTGCTGCCCGATTTTTGGGTAATTTCTGAATTGTCCGGATTTCTTCTGAATTGAAATGCTATGTGTATAAGCTATAAAAAGGGAGTTATAAGGGGCCTGGATCCTATGAGATTCAGTTAGTGAAACGGGAAATCTGAAATGAGCTCAATCTGAAATCTGATATCTGTTCTGTTCCGGATCCGATGAATTCTGTTTTGGTGCTATAAGCACATCTGTTTTGGTGCCGTGAGCACAAAGGGAGACATAAGGGGCCTGAATCCTATGAGATTCAGTCAGTGTCTGGGAAGGGAGGCATAAGGGGCCGGAATCCGTAGAGATTCCGTCAGTGTCAGGGCATTTAGCTATCTGTATCTGTACTATTTTCTGTATCTGTTCTGTTCTGTACGAAATTGTGATTATGACATGATATGATCCGTACGATTCTGATTTCTGTTTCTGACTCTGTTGATTTGTTCTGTTCTGATACGATCTGTACGACTCTGATGCGATCTGATGTCTGTCCGTAAGTTTTGATTTCCGATTCTGTTCCGACTTCTGATCTGATTTCTGTCTGATAAGTTTGGTTTTGTTTTCTGAGAATTTAGATTGGAGGTTTGTTGCTTTGCTGAGCTGTTGAGCTCACCCTTGCTTTCTGGTGGTTTTCAGGTTCTGGGAAGGGCAAGGAAGTCCAGGATTAGATTTCAGAGTCTGATCAGATTAGGTACTTTTGTACTTTTGATTTTTGTACAGTCATGGCTTTCCTGTTCTGTCTTTCTTTCTGTTGAAAGCCATGTACTGTTCTGTAGATGATTATTTTGAGGAAATGAAAAGATAGATGTTTTGTTCCGCTGCATTTGATGTTTTTAGTAGCTCTGTTGTTCTGTGTGTTTCTGTTGAGTTAAGAATTTGGAAGATCAGTTCAGTAACCTAATCCAAAGCCAGATCCTGGTTAGCTATTCTCCGTCGCGATCCGGCGCGGGCGGGATCCGTCTCGTCTCGGGTCGGGTCGTGACACCTTCGCTGGACCACCGCTCGGCCGTCACCTTCCGCCGGATTATCGCCCGGTCGCTGCCAGCTGCCGGACCTTCGCTCGGCCGCCCCCCGACGCCGGACTTCAGCCCGACCTTTGTCGGACCACCGCACGGCCGCCGCCTGCCGCCGAACCTTCGCCCGACCTTCGTCGAACCACCGCCCGGTCGCTGACCATCGCCGAACCACCGCCCGGCCACCGACCGCCGTTGGACTTCAGCCCGATCATCGCCGGACCACCGCCTGGCTGCCGTTCACCGCAAGACCTTCGTCGGATCGTTCATTGTCAGCCAAACTTCTGCACAAAAGCCGTCGGATTTTCGTCTGACCGTCATTGGTCCTTTGACTGGCTCTTCATATTACTGTAATCTGACCACATCTAAATCAAGGGACTGGTCAACCCTTGTAATTCACTCAAGTTTAGTGGAATCTTTTCACCTGGGCGAGGCCCTGTGGTTTTTCCCTCTTCGGGTTTTCCACGTAAAAAGATTGGGTGTCTTTATCTCTCTCTTTCTGCTTGCGTGCTGGATCTTCGTACAATGCTAAGACGTTAAACTTTACTTTTCTCTATCATCACGAATATTCCTGGACGCAACAAAATGATTAAACACAATTATGTCTTATGATCTCCAATCAACTTAAAATAAGTATTGTTCATTATTCAATTAAAAAAATGTCCAAATTTAATCAACTACCTAGCTAATTACATAACATAATTATATTTAAGTAATCTATCAAATACAAAATAATCTCTACTTACCTAATCTAAAAAAAATAAATTTTAATTAGCTTAATTAAACATATTAATTATTAAACAATCTCAAAAGTAATTTATAAAAATTATATTTTTCATAATTACCATATTTTAAAATAATTACGTAAAATTTCCTAATTTAATTAACACTTATTAATATCACTAAACTCATATTAAATCCTTCATAGTTTATCATTTAATGAAAACCAAGATCCATTCACCCATTTAAAAAAGAAACCTCAACCACCCATACCCTCAAATAAAAGAGAGATTATTAGGTGCGGAGTGCAGACGGGGAGAACCGTCCGCACAAGCATTGTATACCTAACGGTACCCACACTCGGTACCGCTGGATACTGCTATAGACTCAGTATTTGTGCAGACGATGCGCACTCCGCACCTAATAATTTTATTTCAAATAAAAACCCCACTTCTCCTCTCTCTCAAACTCCATGTCTACCAAAAAATTCATTTTTCACTCCAAAATATAATAATACAAAAAAAGTAATAATTTGTCTCCAAATAAATTTCATTTTCTAATTAAAAAAAGAATATTCTTACTCATATTTCATTTTATATATTTTTAATCAAAAATTTTATTTATTAAATTTTTGAATTAAATCTATTATAATTATATAAAAAAATTCTTCATATTTTGACTTTTTTTTAGGTATTATACTTCTTGATATATTTTATGTATGAGAATTTTATCTTGATTTTTATCTTAATGTTGTATCTTAAATTAATTAATTTTGTAAAAGATATTTAGATTTCTAAAAAAAATAAGATATTTCTAATTTATTATCTTAATTAGTAATAAATAATTTTTAAACTTGAATCTTTAAAATTAATGATAAATTTTCGAATTAAAAAAATGGCGGGTGAACAGTGGCATGTTCATCTTCGATGAAATGGCATAAGAATTGCTGCTCGATTCCATCGGAGATGCCCTTACCCCCTCCAGCTCTCCTTCCTCGCCGGCCGGCCGTCCGGCGAAAAGCTCGCCAGAGAAGGTACCTCTTCTCTCTCTATCTCTAACAGCTCTCTTATCTCTCTCCTAAGCAGCGTTCGTCGTCTTCTTCAATGAGAGAGAATGCTGCCACTGCGTGCGTTTGACGGTTTGAGATTAAATATTAAAATAGCTATAAAGTTACAAAAAAATTCAGACATTCTATGTCTGGTCTTCTCGGGGGCCTCGACGCGACGTCCCCATAAAAATTAAATTTTTTTATTGATTTGGGTTTTTCTGGAAGAATTCTTAAACGGGTGGGCCCCAGCTCTGTCCGGGCTCTTAGGCCTGGTCGCCAGGTTCAGGCACATGGGAGAGAGCTGCACTCCGCCACTTTATTTTTTCAAAATTACAGATCCAAACTATTTATTTTGCTTTATGCCCTAAATTTCATTTAAAATTGTACGTATTAATAAATTTCCAGCATACTCTGTCTTTGTTTCTTTATTGCAGCTTGCGCATGCTTTTTATAATGGATACATCGCCAAAAAATTATTCTGATCGGGCACGAATCTCGATGCAGAATTGAGTTGGAAACTTCTAAAATTAATTCGGAGGCCATCTCAACTCTGATTTCAACAAACTTATAGTCAAACTGAGCGTCTCGGAAATACGAATCCAACGACACCAAATTCGACTCAATCCGAGCCCAAATGAGCCCAAATCAAGTACCCGAAGCGCTGTTGGAAGCTTCGTAGCACCGTTTGAGTTACCAAACGGTGTCCAATTTTAGCGAGCTTACAGTCAAATCGAGCGACTCAACAAGACGAATCTAACCAGCCCAAGATCGCCAAATTCCGACATCACTAAGGCCTTCAAATGTCTAACGAACAATACACGATCGTAGGATTCAATATCGGCCGTCCGTCCATTCGACCACTCCCTATTCGCCCCTGATCTCACGCCTATTTACGAACTATGCCACTCCAGAAAAACTATAAATAGAGCTCTCATTTTTGAAAAGAGGGGACCGAAGCAAGAAGAGAAGGAAGAAGTTCCTCCTCGACCACTACCGAAACCTCGCACGGACCACCGCTTGAATCTCGCCGGACCACCGCCAAACCTCGCCGGACCACCGCCGGAATCTCACCAGACCACCGCCGAATCTCGTCGAACAACCGCCGGAGCCTCGCCGGACCACCGCCAGAGCTTCGCTGCACCACCACCTGAGGCTCTCACCTTCACCTGAGACCCTCACCTTCGCCAAAGGCACTCACCTTCGCCTGAGGCCCTCACCTTTACTAAATCATCATCAAAGGTCTGAAGTTCTGCCAGACCATCACCTGACACCCAGACCTCTATTGAACAATTATTATTTGTAATCTGATCGCCCTTGGAGGCGAGTCAACCCATTGTAACCGACTCAAATTCTAGTGGAATCATTTTTCAACTGGGCTAGGCCTCGTGGTTTTTCCCCTTTCAAGAATTTTCCACGTAAAAAATATTGTGTTCTCTGTATGTGTGCTGGATATCCGTACAAAGCTAAGACGTATAGTTAAAACTCTATCGCCGTGCGTATTCAAGCCCGCAACAATAATATATATTGAAATGTTTAGGGTGATTTTTAAACATTTTTATAAATCAATTTTTTTTACATTCGTTTTAAATTTATATTTATAGCAATTTTATGTGTTTTCAAAGGATAATTACTGTAAAAATTTGGCAGAAGTCTCTCGCGCTATGCAAATAAAATTTATCCATTTTTGCAATTTTGGTAATAAACAAGTAGTTTTACGAAAAAGATTTGGGAAATCAATATCTGCGCAGGCGAGAACCGCTTATATAAACAACGGTGCATTTAATTCTAGGCGCTGAACAGAGAGAGAGAGGAAAGAGGAGCTGTAGAGAGAGAAAATAAATTCAGAAATATATAACGGATTTTTTTTTTTTTTAATTTTCATTTCTTCTTTTTCTTCAGGTCTAAAGAGGAGAAGGAGACTCAAGAGAAGAAGAAAGGTCCCTGCTTTAAACTAAGCTAACTCGAAAGAGACTCGGAGCAACAGAGAAAGAAGCAGGGAGAAGTCATGGGAGGAGAAAGCTCGCCGCCGGTCGCCGTACCGGAGCTCAAGCTTTGGTTCATCGCCGGCGAGGAGGAGGAAGACGAGGAAGAGCAGCTTTTGCTCCATTAACTAAGGTGTAGTTACGGTGATATTGGCGCTGAAGGCTCAATCAATTCTTTCTTCCTGATTAACCTTTACGGTTTTTTTTTTTTCTTCTTCTTTGTTTTTTTAATTTCTGGGTATGTGTGTAATTTTTACTTTATTTTCTTAGGGTTAATTACTGGTTTGTTCTGCAGCTTTTGTCACACTATGAGATGAGATCATGATTTTTTTTTTTGAAAAATGTTTATTTAATGATATGATGGTGATGATAAAAATAATATAATCACTCATCATCTTCTCATTATTTCTCTCCATTTTGTTCTCTTTGTATTTTTTTATTTTTTATTTTTTATTTTTTAGGCCTTTGTTTATTCATTAAAATATTTAATTTTTTTTAGTGAGTCAAGCTGATTTGTGAGTTAACTCGTATTGTTTAGAAGCCACAATCGATGAGCTAATAAGTCAAATTTGGATCAGATCAGACTTATACTAAAAAATATTAATATAAGATACATTTAAAATATATTAGCAGAGCTTAAGTGTAAATTTTTTAAAAATATTTAAAATTAATTATATCACCATTTCATATATTAATTGATTTTTTATTTTTCTTCTAATTTTTTTTATAATTTTTATTATTTTATTATAATGATTATTTAAATTATAATTATTATTTTTTTATATAATAGATGAGCCATCTGATGAGCCAATTTAAATTAGAAGAATTAAACTTAAAGCTCAAAGTTGAATTTGATTAATTAATCTAGCTCTGAATTTTACTAATTAATTTAGCTCAAGCAAGTGTTCACATCAAGAATGTTGAAAGAAGAAAATATTTTATTTTTTTTATTGGAAATGAAATAATGTGTTGCATGATGGATTTTAATTGCCCAACTTTAGCTTTAATTACGATAAAGAATATGATTCGGATGATTATTATTTATTTATATTGAGAATTAGTTAATATTTGTTGTTTTTGGATTTTTTTTAATATCAAATATTTTTCTATGTTACCTTAATAGTAAAGTTAAAAACATATAATTAAAGAGTTGTTATATTATTATTATTATTATTATTCTTTTTCTTCTTCTATTTTTTCTAAGTATAATGCGTTATTTAAATATTTTAAAAATAGTTTTTATTCTCTAATTGATTTTATGATGTTTTTAGTATAAAATAAATGAGGATGGTATATAATTTAATTTAATATTATATATTAAATTAGGTTTTGCTAATAATTAATTTGAGTTTCTAGATAATTCAATTAGGTTTTAAAATTAAATCTAATTATTAAAAAAAATGAATTTATAAAATTAAATTTGATTAATGAATTGTTTAATCTCTTAAAACATTTGATAACTTGTTTGGAAATTATATTATTTGAGATTTGATTAAAAAATAAATTTAATACTAGCTGAAATATTTTAATAATTGGGGAGAATTCTTTTTTTTTTTAATCTTGTAAGTTAATTAAGGAGAAAAAATAATAAAAGTATTTTATAAGTTAGTGATTAGAATGGATATATTAGACATTAAATGAATGCAATCTTCCAATTTTCTTTTTTCATGATTTTAAATTTTTATTAGTAAATTTCCTTATTAAAGGAATAAAATGAGAGAACTTGAGAGTTTGAGAAAATTTAAAAAATATATTTTTTATAAAAAAATTTTAAGGTATTTTTATATATTAAATGTAAAAAATTAATTTTAAAAGAGATTTAGGCTTCGTTTGGGATGGCTTTCGTACTGCTTCTTAAAGAAATTTTTTAGTATAAAAATTTTTTAAACTAAAAAAATTTGTACTACAAAGCTGCTTTAGAAAACAATTAGAAAGTTGTCCAAATGAAGCCTTAATAATGAAATTTTGTCTTTTTGTGTCCCATAATAGAGAAAATTGGAGAAATATATCTTTTATTTATTTTCTTTTTTTAAAGACTTCTAGAAGGTTTTTTTTTTTTTTGATAAAGGGACTAGCCCAAATTTTATTCAATTAAAGGAAGAGTACAACAACCACACAAAGCCAAAATCACACACTTACAACAAAGAGACTAACGTTTCCAAACTACTCGCTGAGCTGACCATACCACACCGCATAACATACCACAAAAAAGCAAAGGATGCTACACCCAAAAGGACTTAGTATGACAATCCTGCATCCACCGAGTAGCGAAGAAATGACCATACATTGGCGGTAATAAGCCACAAAGCAACCGATCGAAGTTCAATAAGCAACGCCACAAAAGGCACTGAGATAACCACACTAACCACCAAGGTTACTAGCTCAAGGCCAACCTGAGGTTAAGCAGAATTGTCTCATCATAGTCCGGAAATCAATAGAAAAGCCAAACCAAGCATATCAGGAAGCACTATTTTTTCTTAGATTTACTTTTACATCTTTTTCTAGCACCACTTGAAATAGCATGATCAACTATTCGACCTACCATGACATTATATATATCTTGAGGATTTTGAAAATCATTTACATTCTAATCAACATCGACATCAGACACATTCAACCAATCAGAATGATCCAAACAAGAGTTACTCACTGGCAAGGTCAGATGGGCTTTCAACTCCGCATTTGACACAACCGAAATAGGAATGTCAACAAAAGTTGTTGATAAAGCCAAGTTAATAGAATGACTAATTGCATCCCCGACCACAGTCCCTTCATGAACAACCAAAACCTCAACACCCTTAATAGCCAAAGCATCGCAAATAACATCCGACTCTAAAGGATTAGAATCTAAATCCACAGCACCATCGTGACCATAATCTTCGTAGGCACTGATCTTCACACGAGCAAGTAGTTGGGAGTTAGTTTATTTCTCAAATATGTAGCTAATAATATGTGGCCAAATTGAGTTGTATAAAGCATGCATATGTATTATGTTTGTGAGTTTGTCTTAATTGACCTAAATGTCCCCCAAAAAAAGATGCACAATAAATATAATCTTCATTGTTCACGCTAATGATTGATTTCTTTCGATGCATATTAGGAATGCTGAAGAAACTGGAGTTATATTAACAAAAGATTGTAGTAAAACTATAGTTATAAACGACGCGATCATTTTAATTTAATTTGATGATCACGATGTTAACTATATCGTGTAACAACCATCATCATCATATTATGTTGATAGAGAAAATGGATCATATGAGGGACCATAAACCATGCACACAAAATTGGGACAAAATTAAACTAATTAGAATGATGATTAGTAGTGTGATTAGCAAAATAATTTAAAGCTCATTTAACAGATAACAAATTCGTCAGCACTGTCTCCAACATTAAAAAAAATGATAAAGAAAACCTATAAAATGTTAGGTTAAACATCTAAAAATAAAGTACTAATGCATTATGAGATTTAAAAATAAATACAATAGAACTAAACAAAAAAATCTCTCATCTATTAACAAAATAACAAACAATTTTCAGTCAATTTTTTATTGAGTTCAAAAATAAAACCAACATAAAACTTCAAACAATAAGTACTAAATAAATCAAATATTTCCTACTATAGCTAAAAAATCTTGCAAATTCAAAAGGAAATCTAACAAAGTTAAGAATCAATTCAAAAGAATTTTTTTAGGATTATTTTTATTAGTATTTATTAGATTAAAAATACTAATCTCAATTTAAATTCAATGGTTCTTAGGGCATATTTGCAGCTATAGTTTTTTATGAAAGTGTTTGAAAAAATATTATGTAGAAAATATTATTTTTAAAGCTACTATAAAAAGAAAAAAAGAGTAATAGTCAAACTGAATTATAATTATGATTAAAAATGTAAAGCAATAATAAATTTTTTCCAAACAGAACCTTAATGTAATCTCTTTTTTAATTATTAAATTGGTGTGTTTAGGTTGAAAGGGGTCTCAAGAGAGGAAGTAAAGAAAAAAAAGGAAGTTTGTGTGAGCTAGGAACTTTTATTTGGTCCGGTGAAAGTGCGTAGAGCTACGTTCGGTCGGCACTAAGATCGCACGCACAAAACGAGAATACCGAGCAAATACCGAGCAATACCAATAATAACGAGAAATATCATTATGTGAAGATAAAATACCTAGTAATATCGAGCAATACCGAGAAATACTGAGTAATACCAAAAAATACCGAGTTTTTTCTAGAAAAACTCGGTATTTTTTGGTAATACTCAGTATTGCTCGGTATTACTCGGTATTGATTTTCCCAGAGTGGTATTCCTCGTTATTATCAAATAATACCTAGCAATACCGACCAAATACCGAACAAAAATCGAGTAACAATCCTTTGACCGAACGTAGATCTACGTCCGGCAGAGGAAGTAATAAAAGTTCGTGAGCTAGGCTATGAAATTTGACTTTTTTTTAATTCCATCATGATATTTTTTTATATGAATAATTTTATTTATTTAATTTATATCACTCTTTAATTACAAAATATTAAAAATATATATTAACATTATAAAATAAAGAGTATGATTAATTTAATTGCATGGTGTCTCTTCTATACCACAAGAAATGCTATGAGAAAAAAAAAAGATAGAAATTCAAAAAATTAAAATAAAATAATAGAAAATTGGATGGTGAGGAGCCATTATTGACTTCCACAGAGTAAGATTCTTAGCTTAGAGACCAATCAATTTTATTTTTTAACAAAAAGAAGAGTTCTCTTATGTCCATCAGTTAAGAATTTTTATATAACAGTGATATATTCCCAACTTTATATCTCTATCAAATATTCCACTGGCTAATAATAACACCTTGGTTTTCATGTGAGCAATATGAGCATAATATTATTTTAAAATAGTTCTCTAGATTTCTCATACTTGGACTACAAGTAAATTAGTTAGATTCAGGCTTTGTTTCTTACAGCTTTCTCATTATTTTTTTTTCGAACTTTAATTACAATTCTATTTGATTACTATTTTCTTATTATTTTTTCGCTTGTATGTAAATTTGTTAGATTTAGGGTTCGTTTCTTTCAGCTTTCTAACTATTTTATTTTTTAGAACTTAAGTACAATTCTATTTGACGATCATTTTTTATTACTTTTTTACTGTTTTTTAAAAAAATTTTGTGATAAGAAAATATTTGTTTATAACTGCCACCACCACCAACAACAAGTACATCAAAGACTTTATCCCAGTAGGTGGGATCGACTACAAGAATTTTTTTTTTAGTGTGTTATGTTAAGAGTCAAATTCTCATTTAAATCTAATAAAATATATCATTTCTAATATTTTCTAACTTACGTTTCATTTGAGACTGTTTTCTTACTGCTTTATGAAACAGAGTTTTTTACAATTTTTTTTTTCTAAAACTCTGTTTTATAAAGCATTACGAAATATTTCTCAAATGAAGACTTAGTCTTTTTAAGTTTACATATATCTTTCATAATATAGAACAAATCTAATACATCTACTTCGCAACTAAATCATAAAAAAGCCAACATTTATGTGATTAAAGCTTTGTTTTGGACAACTTTTTTATTACTTTTTAAAGAAGAGTTATAGTATATAACATTTTAATTTTTGAACTAAAACTCTATTTTAAAAATCAATAGAAAATATGTCACAAACAAAGCCACTAAAGCTAGTCTCTCTAATCTTATTTGCCAATAAAGCTAGTCCAACTCTTATTTGCATTGTCTCTAAAAGTAAAGCTACTCATCAACGTAAACATCCTATTCTCTGCAACACTCAACTTTACTTAATTTTATGCTTAAATTATTTATTTATGATAGCTTACAAAAAGTAACTATTTTTTACAATATATTTATAATAATCACAATGACGATAAAAAACAAATAAATTTTCCATAACACCTTTATGATCATATTCAATATCGAGCCAAATTTAATTTATTTATAAATTGGCTCCATTAAATCTTGTTTTGTCAAACTTAACTAATCTTATTAATGAAAATACAAATTCTAACAAAACTTTTTAAATCCATCAGATCTTGATTAGTCAAAAAAAAAAAACCTGGCAAAAAAATACTTGAATATACAGAAAAAATATTTTTTTTTCTTTGAAATTTTGTGTGCCAAAACAGAAATTCTCAATAGCAAAAACCAAGTCAATATGAAAAGAACTTCAAACAAAATCATAAGCAAACACAAATTTATGAAAGGCTTACTCAAATCCAAACAAACTCATAAGCAAACACCAACAACAGACGACATTTCTGCCACAATGAGTTTTACTTAAACAAGAACAGTAGCAAGAACCATGCAAAGGAAAAACAAATCAAAAGTAACAGTACCCTGATGGAGATTTGACCAGCAAATCCCATCTAGCAGACATTTTTACTCATTCACGAATAACCATAACAACGCTCAGAGCTCCATCTCCTTCATACTCTTCTCCTCTTCCACAGCCTCTTCCTCCCAGCAATACAGGATAGACCTTGGAGAGGTTGCCTCATCCATGGATGCAACAGAGAAGCTTTGGTACAAGAGCAGTCCACCACCTGCAAGTTCCTGTTCCACATGATCCTTGCGCTTGTATCCATGAGTATCTAACTTCTGACCAAATGAACAGGCGAAGGGGCGCCCACCAAAGATTGTGACTGCCACAGAGAAATTTGCAGGTTCAAAGCACCTCAGAACCCTTTCAATCAGATTGCGATAGCTGATCATGCTTGGTTCAAACCCCATAGCTTCATAGCTTGCATAACTGAATCCTTCCTCTGGTGTGACATGGATGGTTGAAAGAGCTTTACCGTTGATTCCATTCATTGAATACCCACAGGGCTCAAATTCAAAGTCACATATTTCCATATCAGGGATGATATGAGAAATCCCAGACCTTAAAGTCATCTCTTTAGCAGATGAAGCATTACCATGAACAGAATTCTTGTAGAAGATCATAGCTTTCTCACTGTGCAATCCAGTCATGCACATCTCAATTGCCACCATTGGAAGTTCAGGTTTCTCGGTTGCATAATAAACATGCCAGTTCTGGTTTGGCACGGATGGATTACCGATAACATAAGCAGCCCCACCAGATGCAAGGCGGCCAAAGAACAGATTAAGAGCCCCGACTTCCTCTGAGAAGCTTCGATGAGGAGCAGGCTGGGCTCCAGGGAATTTGAAGCTTCCTCTGGAGTACTTCACAGCCATAACAGAAAGTGAAAGCTCAGCAGCCAGATTGAGGATCACAGGAATTGACAATAGGAGCCTTGTTGTACCACAGGTCTTCAGAATTATCTTGCATGGGTACACAAAGAGGCTCGATTCAGAGAGCACGTAGGAATCAAAGTCCATGTTGGACAGCTTTGCAACAACGGTGCATTTTGCTGGCTCCAGAATGGAGTCAATTTGGGACCGGCTAAGAGCACGAAGTCCACGACCATGAGGATCGGCTAGCAACGGGGCTTCTGAGAAGGTGATCTCAAGACGCTTCTCATAGCCCTCAAATCCGATCGGAGAGGAGGCCATCAATTTCAAGCTTTGACAGAGCAGACAGACGATGCAGTAGAAGAAAGGAGGACAATATAGAAGACGAGGCCGAAAACAGTGGTTATGGTTACTTGTGAGCAATTAAGCAGTGGAATCAAAGAAATAATAGTACAGGGAAATCCCTGCACTAATCAAGGAAGAACCAGCAAGCTTATCAAGAAGGCTTCCTAGCGCACTGCAAAATACACCAAACAAACGTAAGAGATTAAAATCCATCAGAATTGTCATAGAAATCTTAAACAGAACTTGAATAATGGATATTTTTAAGTTCATTACGTTGGAGTAAGCAGCAGACTGGAACTTCTTCACTCCACCATTGGGTCGAACATCCTCAATGCTGTAGCCTAGGGGAACTTCGTACTGTAAGGAATTACTACGGGATTTCTTCTTCCCACCTTTTGACTCCATTAAAACATCCAAACGTCCTGTACCATCACAATAAAAAAATGAGGTGTTATTATGCTAGTTTCTTTAGAAGCGATCTTGCAAATTTACTCAAAAAAAAAATGTCAAGCTTCTAGTTTGATCATATCAAAGTGCGTAAATACGATACTTTCACATCAAAAAAATACCAAACAAAAGAAATATAAACCAAAAAAATCTACAAAAATAACATATTGAAGACAATGGATGACACCGTTGAAATTCAAAAGATTAAAAAGTTGTTTTCCTGTAGAATGAACTTCCTGCAAGAAAACTAATCCTATTAACATTATAAAGGCCATATATACACATCAATATGCACGATCATAGCCAAAGGAAGACGATGATATGTAAAATAAAACTAGAACACCAAAAAAAAAAAAACATCAGAAACTTAGTCTATCTCAAGCTAATGGTACGATTATATAATAGATTCAACCCATTGCCTAAAAGAAATGTCCAGATTCAAAAGAAAATTCTTTTTTAAGATACAATCAATGGAATCAATGAGTCCGAAGAGAACGTTAAGGCTGCGAATGTTACCATATCAAACTAAAGAATCGAAACTACAGAAGATAAAAATTCACAAATTCAAACCACGAAAGAAGAATTTGCATTACCAACACATATCAAAGCAACAAAGACAGCCAGAGAAGAAGAGATCCAACCGAAAAACAAGTCCGCAACAAAGAACCGAACAAATGCAGAAAGAGAAGGGAATTTTAGATCCCTGATGAGAAAACTTACAATAAAAATGGCGAAAAATATATTCTTTCGCGCAGACGTAGCGCCTCACCGACCTAGTTGGAAAACAAAACCCTAGGACCGCTCCGGCAGAGAGAAAGACGAGCACTTTTAGCAACTTCTTGCGGACGAATTAAGCCAGCCTCTCGTTGGTTCCATTTATAAGCCCCTGCGGTCCTCTGTGAAACGAATCTTGTGAGAAACGCGTTTCCCACTAGTTTCCGAAATTTAACGGTCATCCTTAGCTGTCATCAAATCAATCTCCGTTCAAAATTAAATTAAATTAAATTTAAAATCAAAATCAAATCTTCTTTTTCCCAAATCAGAACAAGCAAAACCAATATATTTGGTTTAAAAACTTAAATATGTAATAAATGATTTTTTAATCCCCCTTCCCCCCAAAAAAAATAAAAAAAATGATTTTTATATTTCAATTTGATATTATTTTGCTTGTATTTATTTTAAATAATTTTTAATTAATTAGACTAATTGGAATTGATATTTTTATTCTTAATTAATGATTATTGAATTGGAATATTATTATTGATTATTATTCTAATCATATATAAAATTTTATATCATTTGAATATTATTTTTAATAAACATATTGTGAGAAGTTGCCTAGATACCAATTCTAATAAATCTAAAAAAACACTACTACGTAAAATTATGATTATATATTCAATTTAGACTTCGTTTGAGACAGCTTTCTTCCTGGTTTTCAAAACAGTTTTCGAGCACAAAATTTTTAAATTTAAAAAAAAAATGTATTAGAAAGCTACCTTATAAACAATAACAAAATTGTCCTCAATGAAACATTAATATTTTAATAATAATAATTATTATTATTATTATTTAATATTATTAATATGATATAGTGTCCAAATGTTATGATGGCAATTGATCCTCCAAAAGGCCCTATCTTCTCTAACTATTTCTTATAACATACTAATAGAAAATTATAAAAAATAAAGATTAAGATTTCATTTGGGATGACTGCTTAAAAAAAAAACAAGAAGGTTGTCTCAAACAAAACCTAAATATAATCAAAATAATTAATATTACATTAATTAATTTTTTTGAGAAACATAGAACAAATTAATCATTAAAATTAAATTAGATAGAATACATAGAGATAACTCACTTACATAATAAATAAACATTTATGTATCATAGTCTATACTTCTTAATTATAAAGTCCAAAGATTCAAACTCATCATTATTGTTTATTGAATTCTCTTCATATATTGTGGTTATCATTCTCTCCTATGTGGGTGTGAGTTTATCTACCTAAAAATGGGGAAAAAAATTGCGTTAGGTTTCACTAATAAAAAAAATGATTATAGCCATCAAAATTTTTTATCTAAATTGGGATGCATGTATCCATATATAATTTATATTGTACTTATATCAAAGCAAATCTTAGGACTTCTAAGCTTATCTTGATTAAAAATTTGATCAATATATCTTAACATATATATATATTTTTTCATGAGACACCATAAGGAAAGTTAGCAGCTTGCAGCGGAATATTTTTGTCAAAAATGACGAAGGATTTACGACGAAAATTTTCGCTGAATTTTTTGTGACTGATTTACAATGGATTTTCTAAGAACATGCTATTCTACCCAAATGATCAATACGAATAAAAAGAAAAACCTAACTATAATGTAATGTTGACTATAAAAAAGATTATTTCATGATATATTTTATATTAGGATAAAATTTATTTTATTACGCTTAATTATTTCACAAGTCTTGTGTTTCTTAAATATGACTAAACTCTTAGACAAATATGATTAAATAATTATACAAATATAATTAAATTATTAAATATTCAAAATCTTTTTATTGTTATATTATACTTTTAATGTCAATTAATTTAGTTGTTGAGGAATAATACGTGACTCTAAAATTAAAAATATTATAATAAAAACAACCTAATTTTGATATAAAATATATCAAAATATCTTAATAAAATTTTAGTTTTGATTTTTATATTTTGTATAATTAACATTTTGATAAATTCCAAGAAAAAAAAATATTTAGGTTGCTTTAGAACTTAGAAGCCCTACGTGGATCTCATTCATCTTATCTTATTAAGCTTTTCCACTCAAGCATTTAAGTTTTTTAATTAAAATTATTTCCTCATAACGGCGACGATTATTGAGATTATGAGAGAGAAGTGTTGTCCTAAATAACTTAGAAGAATCAAATTTGTACTGTTTGATAATGATTTGTTTTGCAACATTATAATATATATAAGTTAAATATGGCATTATATATCTAATACCATATTATTATTGATTGCTTGAATAACTAATTCATGTTGAAAGCTCCTTCAATAATAGACACCTTCGTGGTGATTATATCGCTTGTGTCAAAGCCATCTGTCTTCATTATCACTCATTAAAATAGGAGAAAATTAATATATGATCATATTATTTAACATTATTTATTTCTTAATTTCTTTTTTTTGTTATTAATTATTTTTTTAAAATTTCAGTATTCTTAACCATCCTCCTCTTTTTCATCATCATCATCATCATATCTTTTTATCATCTTCTTCATCTCCCGTCATTGCTTGCAAACCTAAAGTGCATTATTGGTGTAACGCTTTCAATATGGACTCATAATGTCACATCTTAAGATCTAAGTGAAAGAATATATATATATATATATATATATATATATATATATATATAATCAATATTCATTTATTTATCAATCAGATCAATACAGATTTCTAAATCTGATTAATTGCATTAAATAAAACTAATAAAATTCAAAAAATATAATTCACATTAATATTGTTAATAATTACAATCTATAACCATAGTCTAAAATAATATATACAATAGTCTCAGTTGCTACAAAAAATATATAAACCTAAAGCTAAAATACAAGCTATACTAGCATTAGTACACAACCTCAAGTTATAGACTCATTACTTGAAATCATTTAAAACTACATAATGAGCATAAAAGTCTAGCAAGTAACCAAAATTATATCTCTACTTTCAATACAAAAAAGATTCAATATGTATCTTTAATTCTAGCTAATATAAATCTTCACTTAATATGAGCAATAAAATTTCAAAAATTAATAATAAAATTAGTATGATCAATGAAGTCAAAAGAAATCTATTAAACTATAAAAACATTGATAAAGAGTACTATCAACCAACAAATCATGTTAGTATGCATTGATATGTTGTATCAATATTAATACCAGTATAATTTCAATTATATTATCAATCAATTTAATATAATATCATATAATTATATTCATGATTGTAACATTTTTAATTTGATATTTTATTCTTCCATCACATTTATTGTCCAGTTGGGTATCAATCATAATTTAGGCCCAACTATCAATTAATTAGTATCGATTAATCCAAATTATTATCCAATTAGATATCAGTGGTAATTAGGCTTAATTGTCAACCAATCAGGTATCAGTCAACCTCAATTGTCGTCTAGTTGGATATCAATCTTAATTAGGCCCAATTGTTAATTAATTTATATCGGTCTTTATCTTCCATGTTAACAAGCACCATTTCATCTAGCCTCCCTTACATGCAAATGCTACATTTTGTCAATATCATGTATGAAATGCATTAAGTAAAGAAATACAAGAAAAACTATCAAATTTATCTGCATTAACTTCAAAAATCATATCTTCCTATTTGACCAGTGAAATACAATATATTCATGACAAAATGCTTATATTGATGAGATTTAGTAGATACCAAAAAATATGCGGTGAAAATTTTACTAATATAGAATTATACTTATTTTTCAATAATAGAAATACAAATTTGATCAAAAATATATCAAAAACATCAAATTATTGAAATAAAAAATTGGAAAATGATTCTCATCTAGACGAGCAAATCTCTCAACATGTTTGATGGGCAAAAATTGTCTTACGGTCTCCAAATCTTAACTTTCGTTCACTCTCTCCTCACTTTCTCTCTTAATTTCGTTTAGGGGTGTCAATATTTGACACGACCCGAAAACCCGACTCGAACCCGACCCAAAAATTTCAGGTTCAAGTCAACCCGAACCTGAAACGGGTCGGGTTCGGGTTCAGCATTATGACCCGTTTCAAAATTGGGTCGGGTTCGGGTTAACCCTTTGACCCAAAATTGATTTGATTTTGACCCAAAAACCCTATTTTGACACGGCAACCCGAGATTGACCCGAAAAAGAGGAGATAGACCCGTTTTTGACCCGAAAATTTAGCAATTTTTGTTGGAAACGGGTCATTCGGGTCGTGTCGGTTGACCCGGACCCGAAGCGGGTCGGGTCCGGGTCAGGAAAACTGACCCGTTTTCAAAAACGGATCGGGTTCGGGTTGACCCGAATAGTGTCGGGTCAGTTTCGGGTTCAACCCAAACCAGACCCGTGACCCGAAATTGACACCCCTAATTTCCTTAACGACTTTTCTATTTTAGCTGAATGAATTAGGGAAATGAGATTTAATGCTTTTCGGTTAATGGAATTAGAGATATTTTAGATTAAAATAATAATATAATATTATATAATTATATAATTTAATTAAATTTTCAGTATAAATTCATATAAATTATGTTGGGGTTTTAAAAATTATAGAAAAATATTCATAAAAGAACTCATTTTATTGAAATTTTTTTAATGAAATCACTTTGCAAAAAGGACATTTGATGGTCCCAAAATCTCCACTTATACTCACAGGTATTAATTTCGTAAGGATTTGTACTAGTGTCCAAAAATTACGGAAAAATTATTATAAGTAAAAAATAGAAACATATATCTTATGGCGAAAACAGATTTCAAAATTGACTTACAACGACTCCTAAAAAAATTATTTGTTTTGTTCAAAATACAAGCTATACACATAATTTGCTCGACCTTCTACCGAGTGTCAGTAATCCTTGAAATTGAGTTCCTATAGATCTTTGTGAGAGTGTTATCAAAACTATACACATGTTTTTTGGTCAACCCCATTATTGTTTTCAATGATGTATTTGATTGATGTAACTTCATCTCATACTTAGATAACATAATGTTTTATCTTTTTTCTATGTTAATGAACATTGTATTTGCATATATTAATATAAAATTTAAATAAATGAGAAATATGAAATAAAATTTTGATGAGTTAGATAAATTTTGTGTGATATTAAAAGTCGGTGTATCCATTTCTGCCTTCTTCCTTTTGGTCCTTTTGAAAAACTCGATATTTTTTAGATGGTGCTTGAGGCTAGCCTCGCCCTCTATATGACATATGATAATATGATGTTTTTTTTTAAAGTATGGTGATTTACTATATTATAAAATAAAATTAATCAATATAGATAAATATTATTATGTGGTAATAGTGTGAAACAAAAGTGATGGGGCCTCTAAAATGCATGGTGCTGGATGCTTCTAAGAAGTAAGAGAATTAAGAAGGATATATGGGATTTGTTTGAGACTGCTACAACTTTTTATGAAATTGGTTGTTACATTAATTACTGTGAGGAACAAAACTTAGCTACTTCAGTTGCGAAAAACAGTTTTCTATCTTACTTTTTTTTTTTAAATAATAAGAAAGTAACAGCCAAGCAATAACTAAATGAAATTGTGATAGCTATCTGAAAAGCAAATTAGTAAGAAAGTTGTTCCAACTAGACATTACGACATCATGGATTTCAAAGTGATCAAGTGGATCTAGTCGCCTTGCTCTTGCATGAGGGATTATAAACCTAAAGAGTCGAGCATTCTTGATGTATTTGACGTTACCGTGTAAGTCTTATCATGATCACGATTCACCAATATTCATTTGGTTGAGATTGAGGAATACATATCTAAAAGATTATAAGTACCTAACATATAATTAAATTGGAGGTGTATGCTTTTATTTGTGATGTTATTAAGTCCTCATCTCAAGTTTCATAGTATTGAAGTCATTATTGCCTATGGAAGAATAAGTCAATCATGAAGTAATTTCTTATGAAAGTAAATCCAATGCAGGGGGGCTATTTGAAAAATCAAGCGGGGGCTAATTTTTGCCAACTTAATATATCAATAAATATATATTAAAGGGCTATTTGATTTGTTGGATTACTACTGTAAAGTAAATCCAATGCATGAATTTTAAAAATTCAACAGTTTGATAGGTTGAGTTGTAAATGCAAAGTATTTTATTTATGAATTTCTAATACTTTGTTAGTTCATCTTTAATGTACTTCAAAATAATTAAAAAAATAATAATGCCACTACTAAAAATGAATGTTTTCGCAGCACTCAATAATAGTAGTTTTTGAATCGCTTTTAAAGATCACTTTAGGCGGTGCTTAAAACCGCCCTTCTAATAAACCGAATTTGATAGTCCTAGCTCTTATCACACGCACGATCGACTGAACTTCTTCTCATGTGCTACCAAACTTCTTTACTCACAATCATCTTCTTTTTCTCCGAGCCCCAGCAATCCGTCGTGCTACTCTTGCATAGTAGACACTCTTCAGAGCCCTAACATCGCACTATTAGCTGCTGGATTGAAGGCTTTTGAGGGCTAGATCATCATTTGTTGCTTCCATTCTCCATGCTTGAAGCACCTAGCGGCGACTAGAGTAGAGAAGACATTTTGGCGAAAGGGGAACAAACCTTCTCACTCTTCATTCTCATCTGAAGAAAAAAAGAGGCGAGGCTATATTTTTATCTCTAGCATGCGCGTGGTTGAAACAAAGAACTAGAACTAGAGGTTTTTTAGGGCTTTGAAGATCGATCGAATTCTTGAGGTTTTCTAGGGTTCTTTGTTGATTTTTGGTATAATGAGTTTTTTTTTTGTAGATCTAGTTTTTCTCTTATGTAGAAATTTGTGAACTTTTTTTGAGGAGAGTGATTGTATGCTCTTAATTTTCCACCACTCATTGTTGCCACAACTATCACAGCTACTTATTGCTATCATATTTTCACAATTGTTTGCTATTTTTGCCATCACCTTCTGCCACCACTTATTAGTGTCGCAGGCACTGCTACCATTATGAAGCGGTCACCTTTGCTGAATGATGTCATTAGGTTTTATAGTAAATTTATTTTTTACTTCAAATCAGACAAAAAAATCTCATATTTATTTCACACTCAGCCAAATAATTTTAAAATATTTTAAATATAACATATTTGTTTTACAATATATTATTCTTACTTCGCATTCCAGTTTTCATAAATCAAATAGTTCCTTATATAAATGTATATATAGCTTTTTTTTTTGTCAAATTAGATTTTCTACCACCATATATTAGAATGGGCTATACACAAAGGCTTCTCCATGCCTTACATTAAAACCATTTTAATTCAGATAAATTCATTAACATATGCTTAAACATGGATTTACCAAATCTTCTTTTCTTTTTTCTTTTTTCTTTTTTTAAGAAGAAAAATTCAATCGGAAAGCAAATGTTTTTTAAAATCTAGCCCTTCCTGTAACTTTCGGGCATTTCTGTCGCTCTTCTTTATGGGTTACAGATTAAAGCCCATACCTTCCGGGTCACGAGCTTCTGCTCTTATAAAGGGCCCAATTCTTCTACTCTCTCTCTCTCTCTCTCTCTCTCACACATATATATATATATATATATATATATATATATATATATATATAAAGGGCCCAATTCTTCTACTCTCTCTCTCTCTCTCTCTCTCACACACACACACACACACATATATATATATAATATTTACTTAAATAATGTCAAAATCCTTACAACATCGAGCATTTATCTCACTATGCCGGGCCAGATACATAAATTATTTTTCCATATTGTATTTTTTTTAAATACTCATTTAAATCAAATAAGAAAATATCATTTATAATAACTTCTAAATCTTTTTAGATATATCTTTACATTTCTTAACATGGGTCAGATCTAATGCGTCTACTCTTCTAGCTGAATTTTTCGGAAGACTAGCGTTTTATATGACCAAATAACCTAAGATGACTTTCTCTAATCTTACTTGCAACTAGAGTTACTCCAACATTTTCACCTATATATTTGTTTTACAATCTATCTCTAAATGTAAAGCCACTCATCCGCTTGAACATCCTCAAATATGCAACACTTAATTAAATTATATGCCTCTCTTTTAATGGCCAACATTATACACCATAATGCATTGTAGGTATTGCCATACTTGTTTCAACAAGTTTTCTGTTAAATGTTGACTACCTAACAAAATCCTTTATTTTTCTCATTCAGGGCTTCGGACCAAACAACAACAGGTTCCAAAATCTTTAAATTGCATATTTATGAAAACATATTTTCATGTATATATTTTGATGTTACTGAGATTTCAAAATATTATATGAGTATATATATAATCTACCACTATATAAATAGCTCAAAATTTGATTAGTCTTTCCCCACTCTCTTTTAGCCTACCTGCAAACTTCTCAAAAGTTTACGTTGTAGGCTTGTCTAAGGCTTCGTTTGGGACGGCTTTTTTATTGCTTTCTAAAACGGAGTATTATTTCAAAAATAAAAAATTTGTACTAAAACTCCGTTCTCTATTTTAGAAAGCAATAAAAAAGCCGTCCCAAACGAACCCTAAGGTTTCGTTTGGCAGAGCTTTTAAACACTATTTTCTTCACTGCTTCCAATAAATTCTTATACTAGAAAGTTGTCTCAAACAAAGTCTAAATTGCAAGTATCACATGTGCTCTATTTTTTTTAACCTTTTTTTTTATTGTTACCTTAATGCATGAATGGAAAGTTTGAAAAATATAACAAGGAAAGAAGTTGGAAGGTGATGCTTTGAACTTTGTTAAAGCAACACATTCTTTCCAATATCAAATCAAACCCTCAAAGCTTCCTTTATCCTCTCTCATGTCTCCTCTCCATTCCTTTTTTGCTCAAAAGAACTCAAAAAGCCAAAATAAGAACATGGTTGAAGAATAAGGATCACTTGTTAAATGAGCAAATGCTCTTCACCCAAACCTCCACATAACATCCAATCCTTTCAAGTATTCTATATTTTATCTTTCATTTGTTAGTTTATTAGTTACTTTATTCGTAGTTAAGGATGATGAACAAGATAAGAGCAATCTATGCAACCGATCGATATCGAAAAATATTTGACTTACAATATTTTTAGTCAACATGTTATGATGATGATGATGATGATGACGACAACGATAACATGGGCATTTTGATTAAGGATTACTAAACAAGATAAGTTAGTGTTGTGATCTTGATGAAGTAGAGGACGAGCATGAAAGAGTCAAACATCACATCAGGATCGTGCATAAAGATATAAGTAAAAGAAAGATGATGCAAAGAACGATAGTTCTGTTTTCGAAATATATAAAATACTTAAAATTAATTTTATTATTCTTTTAAATAGCTCAATATGTTTCTACAAATAAATAAATAATATTATGTTTAATTATTATTATTTTAGTAATATACATTTATAAATGAAATAATAATTAATAAATAAATATAATTCTAGCTTAAATTTATGCTGTCTAACCCTTCTAAAAATTGTAAATGAGTGGCTAGTTTATTTAAGCTTAATTATTTGAAAGTTATTGAAGGTGAACTAAATAAATGAATTTTATTGGAATGATTTTCAATGATTTATATTTATTATGTAGAAACTATATGTTATACTCACTACTTCTTTTACGAAGCCTCATATTATTATTATTAAACATAATATTATATATTTTCTAGTTATTTTATATTAATTTATTATTATCAAATGTTAAAATTCAAAATTAATTTGGCTTTGGGGTGTGAGTCAAGCCAATTGATAAGCTGACTCAAGCTAGGCTCGATAAATAACTAGTGAACCTAGCTAAATGAGCTAAAAAGTAAAAAGCCAAACTTGAGCTAGTCCGACTCAAGTTATTAGCTCACGAGCAGACTCTTTCAAAAAATATTACTGTAAAATACACTTAAAATATATTAGAATTCAAACGTTTAAGTATAAAATTATTAAAAATATTTTAAAATTAAATCTCACTTTCTTGTAAACCAGCACTCTCATGAGCCACCTTAAACTTAT
The DNA here is from genome assembly GCA_022539455.1 of Dendrobium nobile. Classification (NCBI taxonomy): domain Eukaryota; kingdom Viridiplantae; phylum Streptophyta; class Magnoliopsida; order Asparagales; family Orchidaceae; genus Dendrobium; species Dendrobium nobile. The sequence goes on from CM039726.1 coordinate 55,530,252, forward strand.
AAAATTAAGCTCGAGCTCAAACTTAATTACATAATCAAGCTTAAGCTCAAGTTAGGGGTAACTCGAGCTAGTCTGATCAACTCGTTTACACCCTAACTTCGCTGTCAAGTCATTAAAGAGAAATACGTTTCTCACTTTTATGAAACTTTTTTTTTTTAATCATATTAAAGAAACGTTTTAGCATGCTTTCAAAAGTGAGCTTCAGCCTTAAATCACTTTCAATTTCTTATCATATAAGTTATCTTCATATTTATTTTTTGAATAAAATAATAATTAGAAATATAAAACTAAAAGAAAGTTGATTACATTAGAATATCATTTTTCTTAACAATAATAATAAGGTTAGTTTTAATATAATAATTGATATATCTATTAAAAATTATCTTAATCAAGCACAAATCTCGAGGCAAAATTGAGTTGAAAGCTTCCAAAATTAAATATGAGACCATCCAAATTATGATTTCAACAAATTTATAGTCGAACTGAACATCTCAAAAATATGAACCCAACGACACCAAATTCAACCCAATCCGAGCCCAAATGAGTCCTAATCAAAGACCCAAAGCGCATTCTGAAGGTTTATACCATAATTTGAATTACCAAGGGGATCGATATTGGCAATCCATTCAAACCACTCCCATTTTGATCTTGATCTTTCACATATTTACAAGCCATGACACTCTTAAAAAAACTATAAATAGCCCACACTCTTCTCATGAGAGGGGAGCAGAAGAATAAAAGGAAGTGAGGAATTTGGGAGCTCTCTTGTTATCGATCACCGCTGGAATTCTTGCCGACCACCACCAGTTTTCCTCCCGACCACCACCGGAGTTCCTAACGACCATCGCCAGGGTTCCTCCCGATTGCAACTGGAGTTCATGCCGACCATCGTTGGGGTTCCTCTGGACCGCCACCGGAGTTCCTGCCGACCATCGGCCGGGGTTCCTCCCGACCGCCGCCGGAGTTCCTACCGGCCATCGCCGGGTTCCTCCCGACCTCCGCCGGAGTTCCTACCGATCATCGGTTGGGGTTCCTTTCGACCACTGCCAGAGTTCTTGCCGACCATAGCCAGAGTTCTTGCCGACCACAGCCAGAGTTCCTCTCGACCACCGCCGGAGTTCTTGCAGACCACCGTCGGGGTTCCTCCTAAACATCACTGGAGTTCCTCCTGATCCCCGACGAAGTTTTTGTGACGCCCCAAGATCTAACTTGGAAAGAATTTCAAGCAATCCATCAACAATTTACCAGAGCTATCTATAACTTCAATCAAACAGTCTAGCAAAAATCTATAACATCTAAAACATCAATGTACAAGTCGATTCATATATCAAAAGATCATATACAATACTCATGAACTACACTATGACTACAAGAACTGAAATCTATTCTGTCCTGAGTACAAAAGAATCACTATAACCAAAAGAACAAAAACCTGGAGATTCCTGATCAACCTCAATCTCCTTCTCCCTTGCCCTGATCTGAAAATATTAATCACATATAATGAGGTTCAAAAAGCCGAGCAGGTCACCTAATACCTACAACTGAATTCAAAGCACGATACTGGAAACAATATGCATGTCAGTCAATCAAATCCATAACAGTCTATTTCACATGTTCAATGAATCTATGCAAATACGGAAATCAAATCAGTAGTCAATGCAGCGGTAGAAGAATCAATAAACAGTAGGAAGAATTCCATCAAGCTCACTCAATACACTTCAAATCTCAGAAGAATCCATAAACAGTAAAAAATCAGTCGATCAGTCGAATCAATCGTATCAAATCGAATCAATCAAAACAATACTATCTGGTCAATTAAATCGATCGGTATGAAATCATAAAATCAATACAATAAAGCCCAGTCTATATTAGCAATGAATCAAATGCAGCAGTTCAATACGGTGTAGAAGCAATAGTATCAATGAATCAAAAGATGAATCCATAGAATCCATAACTATAGCATCAATGAATCAATTACAATATCCATATCCATATAGTATCTATAACAGTAGAAATGCGCAGTGACAGAGTATAAATATCAATGAAATCGTACGATAACAGTAAGTCCATAAATCCGTCAGTAAATCCAAATCAATAAAGCAATAAATCCATCACGAGTCAATGTCGTACACATGCATTTCAATACAATAGTCTTACTGAACAAGTACAATCACTGGCTATTCGATAATCCATAGTGCTGTTGTAGAAATCCATAGTGCTGTTGTAGATATCCATACGTTGGTTCCATAAGAGTAGTCACTCTGTGCTCGTCGGCTGCCCGTCGGCATATTAAACTCCTTATGACTCCCAATCATTATATCAATGATCAATAGTTTAAAGGAAAGCCCGTCGGCCCACCATCCTGTACAGATCAAGTCAATCTCCAACCAACGGTTTAACCAGGTTCCACTTGTCTTTCAGTATTCAGTATTAGAACAGTATAGCAAATCATATCCACATTCGTATGCACATCAATTCAAATCATCAATTTCAAAAAAATCGGAAATCGTACAGAAAATCGGCGGCGTAACGGCAGTACACGGAATTTACACAAAAATTCCTAAAAATCACAATTTACCAAATTAATACAGAACGTGCACGACAACATTATAAGACTTCTATTCTACTGAAGCAACATCAATCACCAACCTGATAATTATCTATTCGATCAAAATCGCACAGAACCCAAAATAACCGGTAGAATCGTTACAGAAAATACTCAAAATGTGTAAAAAAATCATATCAATAGCATATCAAAAGTTGTGCGATGAAAGTTTCATCAATACAAAATGCGGCGCGTTTATCGGTAACGAAAACACAATTTTGTGCACAAAACGACAAAAACTCAACATCTTCGAAAACAGAAATAGGATTCGGAGTCCTTACCGCGAGATAAACAACCCTTCCAACAACGGCGACGGACGAAAAGCGCTCCGCGGCCTCCGAAATCCAGCTTTTTCCTTTGCTTTCCTTCTCCTTCTCTCTCCTCAGATATTTTGTTTTAAAAAAATGATTTTTCTCTCTCCTCAAAACGAGCTGATTTTCTTTTAAAACAAAGCTGATCGGCCCGGCCGATCGCCACATCGTCCAGGACGATGTGAACAAAATCCAACTGTCCAGGACGATATCTTAGGACGATAATTAATTTTCCTCAGATGATAAAAACCCTTACTCTCAGGATTTTTGTATTATCTGATCGTCCCAGGACGATTCCAACATCGTCCCAGACGATCCTGGGAGGAAAATCCAATCTTGGAAGGCAAATCAAAGGAACGAGCTCTCACAATCTCTCCACCTTAGAAAAATGTCGTCCCGACATTTCCCTAAGGGTCCGAAGTAAAAATCGAAACAAAACAAATCCATCCAAATCCAAATCAAAATCAAAACTTGGCGAAAATCATACAAATCACACAATCCAGTCAATCACATGTCACTATGCATGATCATATACAATCAATCAATTAGTCAAATCAGCTTACCAGCAGAACTTTCTGGTCGTTATTGATCTTCATAATGCTATAAACTGTAGATACATGGCACCATTGGAGGAAGTGCAGGAGGTCGTGGCGCAACGGTCTCCCTCTGACTATCTCTAACGGCTCTATCAGTCATCTGGTTCCCTGATATCTCACTGTAGGCTCTCGAGCCAATTATCCTCTGCTGTCCTGTACCTGAATCAGTTCTTCCGCCCAATCCTTTCTGAGGGCAATTTGCTGCTCTATGTCCCTGCTGTCCACAGTGAAAGCACTGTCCCGTCAATAAATAACACCGACCTGCATGTCGTCGACCACAATGAATGCACTCGCTGGAACCAGAAGATACTACTGATGCAGATCCCGATGCAGATCCCCTCGAATCACCATACTTGCTTCTCTTCTCTCTATCCCTTTCTCTACCTGATTCCTCTCGTCTGGCTTCATCTCTCGTCCTTCTGGTGTCGTCATATCTCGATACCGGTGTTGTCAAATCAATCTCTATCAGTCTGGCCCGCTCCACTAACTCAGAAAACTCATGGATCCGGAAGGGTACTAGTGGATGTCTCAGCTCTCTATTCAATCCGTGCAAAAATCTATAACATTTTTCTTCAGCAGTAGGGATCAAATGAGACGCATACCTAGCAAGTGCAGTAAACTCGGCCTCGTACTGCATCACTGTATTGCGTCCTTGTTCCAATCTCATAAAAGCTTCTTGCATTTGTCGTTGAGCTAACGGAGGTACAAACCACATCCGAAACACTGTAGTGAACTCATCCCAGGTGATCTCAGCATTTGTCTTCCCCTGAAATTTCTCTCTCTGTTGTCCAATCCACCATCTCTCTGCTTCTCCCTCAAACAGAAACATAGCCAAAGGTACCTTTCGATTTCCCGGACACTGCATGCTGTCAAAGATCTTTTATACTCTCATTATCCAATCTTCAGCAGCCTGGTGTCCCACAGCTCCTTTGAACAATGGAGGCTTCAACTTATGAAACATCTGCAAATGCTTATTTGCTTCTTCTTCTTTACTTCCACTCATCTTACTCTGTGCATCCCCCATCACCTATGCTATAGCAGTAGCCAACTGCATCATACTCTCTGAAGGTACTGGAGCTGCACTGTGTTGCTCGTTTGGTACACTTGATTCTGGATTATCCATTTATCTTTTCACCTGCACAGTTCAGAATAAATGATACACACATGCAATTATGTATGAAAAATGATGCACTTATAGTTACCCATTCTACCCAACTCTCAATCCAATCCTATAATTCTGGTAACAATCCATTTTTCCAATAACACTGCTCTGATACCAATCTGTGACGCCCCAAGATCTAACTTGGAAAGAATTTCAAGCAATCCATCAACAATTTACCAGAGCTATCTATAACTTCAATCAAACAGTCTAGCAAAAATCTATAACATCTAAAACATAAATGTCCAAGTCGATTCATATATCAAAAGATCATATACAATACTCAGGAACTACACTATGACCACAAGAACTGAAATCTATCCTGCCCTGAGTACAAAAGAATCACTATAACCAAAAGAACAAAAACCTGGAGATTCCTGATCAACCTCAATCTCCTGCTCCCTTGTCTTGACCTGAAAATATCAACCACATATAATGAGCTTCAAAAAGCCCAGCAGGTCACCTAATACCTACAACTGAATTCAAAGTACGATACTGGAAATAATATGCATGTCAGTCAATCAAATCCATAACAGTCTATTTCACATGTTCAATGAATCTATGCAAATATGGAAATCAAATCAGTAGTCAATGCAGCGGTAGAAGAATCAATAAACAGTAGGAAGAATTCCATCAAGCTCACTCAATACACTTCAAATCTCAGAAGAATCCGTAAACAGTAGAAAATCAGTCGATCAGTCAAATCAATCGTATCAAATCGAATCAATCAAAATAATACTATCTGGTCAATTAAATCGATCGGTATGAAATCATAAAATCAATACAATAAAGCCCAATCTATACTAGCAATGAATCAAATACAGCAGTTCAATACGGTGTAGAAGCAATAGTATCAATGAATCAAAAGATGAATCCATAGTATCCATAACCATAGCATCAATGAATCAATTACAATATCCATATCCATACAGTATCTATAACAGTAGAAATGCACAGTGACAGAATATAAATATCAATGAAATCGTATGATAACAGTAAGTCCGTAAATCCGTCAATAAATCCAAATCAATAAAGCAATAAATCCATCACGAGTCAATGCCGTACACATGCATTTCAATACAGTAGTCTTACTGAACAAGTACAATCACTGGCTATTCGATAATCCATAGTGTTGTTGTAGAAATCTATAGTGCTGTTGTAGATATCCATACGTTGGTTCCATAAGAGTCGTCACTCTGTGCCCGTCGGCAGCCCGTCGGCATATTAAACTCCTTATGACTCCCAATCATTATATCAATGATCAATAGTTTAAAAGAAAGCCCGTCGGCCCACCATCCTGTACAGGTCAAGTCAATCTCCAACCAACGGTTCAACCAGGTTCCACTTGTCTTTCAGTATTCAGTATTAGAACAGTATAGTAAATCATATTCATATTCGTATGCATATCAATTCAAATCATCAATTTCAAAAAAATCGGAAATCGTATGGAAAACCGGCGGCGTAACGGCAGTACACGGAATTTACACAAAAATTCCTAAAAATCACAATTTACTAAATTAATACAGAACGTGCACGACAACATTATAAGACTTCTATTCTACTGAAGCAACATCAATCACCAACCTGATAATTATCTATTCAATCAAAATCGCACAGAACCCAAAATAACCGGTAGAATCGTTACAGAAAATACTCAAAACATGTAGAAAAATCATATCAATAGCATATCAAAAGTTGTGCGGTGAAAGTTTCGTCAATACAAAATGCGGCGCGTTTATCGGTAACGAAAACACAATTCTGTGCACAAAACGACAAAAACTCAACATCTTCGAAAATAGAAATAGGATTCGGAGTCCTTACCGCGAGATAAACAATCCTTCCAACAACGGCGACGGACGAAAAGCGCTCCGCGGCCTCCGAAATCCAGCTTTTTCCTTTGCTTTCCTTCTCCTTCTCCCTCCTCAGATATTTTGTTTTAAAAAAATGATTTTTCTCTCTCCTCAAAACGAGCTGATTTTCTTTTAAAACAAAGCTGATCGGCCCGGCCGATCGCCACATCGTCCAGGACGATGTGAACAAAATCTAATCGTCCAGGACGATATCTCAGGACGATAATTAATTTTTCTCAGACGATAAAAATCCTTACTCTCGGGATTTTTGTATTATCTGATCGTCCCAGGACGATCCCAACATCGTCCCGGACGATCCTGGGAGGAAAATCCGATCTTGGAAGGCAAATCAAAGGAACGAGCTCTCACGATTTTTGCCAACGACCATTGCCAAATTTCTTTCCGACTGTCGCCAGAATTTCTTCCCGATCGTCGCCAGAATTTCTTCCCGACCGTCACCAAAGTTTCTTACCAATCATAGCTGGGGTTTCTCTTCCCGAAAAATGCTAAAGTTTTCTTCTAGATAGTCGCATAAGTATTTCCCAAGCACTGTCTTATTTCTATCGATTCATCAACCGTCACCAGATTTCTATCAGATTATTAACCTATTGTAATGCCAACGTCTCCAAGTAAAGGAGCGAATCAAACTTTGTAACCAACTCAAACATAGTGGAACTTTCTCATCCGGGCGAGGCCCCGTGATTTTTTTCACTTTTCAGGTTTTCTAAGTAAAAAAGTTTTTGGTGTTTCTCTCCCTTAATTATCTATTCGTGTTCTGGATACGTACATTGCTAAGACATTATATTTTTATTCTACCGCCGCGTATATTTTTGTCTGCAATAACAATAATAATAATAATAATAATAATAATAATAATAATAATAATAATAATAATAATAATAATTGAATGGTGAATTATTGAGCTTATATTTTTGCTTGAAACTATATATAGTTTGACACATAAACTAATTATATATATTTCTAAATATTTAAATGAATTGAGGAGCTGAATTTCTTCCATTAAATATGTTTATTGGTCAATTGAGGTTTTGTTGAGATAGCTTTTAACTATTGCTTTCAAGAAATTTTAACGCTTAAAAGCTGCATCACAAAGCAGCAAGAAAGTTATCCCAAATAAAGCCTTAGGCTTTGTTTGGGACGGCTTTTTTTATTGCTTCTTAAAGCAGCTTTCTAGACAAAAAACTTTTTTTTGAAGTAGAAAAAAAGCCGTCCCAAACAAAGCCTAAATCTCTTGTCTTTTGGTGAAATGATCCTTCTATTAGATCTATTGGAGGAAGAATGAGAGAGTGGATAAATTTTATTTTTTTGCAATGCCTATTACTGTAGGAAAATTGATCTTTGAGTAGGAAACAGATGCAATAACCATGAAATTATATAGTAGAGGTTCACTAAATATTGATTCATTGATTTCCTCTCATCACTATGAAAATATGATATTTGAAGATCATTTGGTTCCCAACAAATGATCTTTTTTTTCAATAAAATCAACCAACAAACCCTTATAGAATATTCCAAGGTCCAAATATTATAATGAACTCTAACAGACATAATGATAAATAAATATTTTCCAATAAGAAAATAAATGCTGTTATTTAAACGGTAGATATTTCAAATTGGATTCTATTTATAAAATAAAATTAAAAATACAAACTCACAAAATGAATGGAAAAACTAAAATAAATAATTTAATGTAATTTAAAAAGAAAAAAAAGTCCAAAGAACTAAACTTATCCTATCAAATAACCATTGGTCAACAAAAAATACTCACTAAAAGACATAGTGGTTAGTTGTAGAGGTGTAACTAAGTCAAGTCAATTTGCGAGTTGATTTGATCTTGACTCGATAAATGGTTCGTGAAAATTTGATGAGCTAACACGATAAATTTGAGCTTGTAAACTCATTTAAAAAATATTAATAGAATATATATATATATATACATATATATATATATATACATATATATATATATATATATAAGTTGTTTAAAAAAGTTGAATTTATATTTCTCATTGTTTCAAGTGATTTTTTTATAATATTGTTACAATTAATACTTGAATATGAATGATTTTCCTTTTTTTTTAATAATAAATGAGTCTCTGAGTCAAACTCATAATTAAGCTCGAGCTTGAAATCGGTTAGTTAATCAAACCCAAGCTTAAGCAATGATGGCCTTGCTTCGAGTTTGACTCCACTCACTCATTTACACTCCTATTTGATAGTTTCTGCTTAAACTATGAAGTCATTAGTTAAAAGTCAGACATACACGAAAATATCAAAATGGTCCTCAAATTATTCGTATATGATCAATTTAGTCTGTGAATATTAGATCACCCTAATTTAGTCCTTTAGACTATATAACATGATCCAATATTGTTAAAAAAGAAAAAAACATTGATCTATCATTATGCTATAATTGTGATGTAAAATTAATCATAATTTAGTTCTAAACTTTATAAAATTGATCATAATTTAGCCCTAAATTGATTATTTTGAATCAGTTTTGTATATTAATTGTTGGTGGATTATTTTTAAATTTAATCCTATATATGAATGTGTATGAATTTATGATTGATTTTTTTTTTAAATTGAAATTATATATTAATAAAAAAGCTCTATAGGAACCATTAATCTATTTTTAAGCTTTAATATAGATCAATTATTAATCACAAAGATCAGTCCTTCTCTTCTTTTTCTAACCCCTTTATCCAAAGTAGAATATTTATGTCCTCTTTTTCTTTCTTCTTTGTTTCCCCATCTTTTTCTCCACCACTCTCTCTGCTTTCACCTCCTCCCTCAGGCCAATGGCGTGAGTGTGGGCACGCTTCTTCAGTGAGCACTTTCTTCCCCACCAACCTCACACACACACTCTCTCTCTTTCTTTCTTTCTCTCTCTCGCCTACCTCCCTCGTCCACTCTCGAATTCTGAGCTCTCTGACACCAGAATCAGAACCCTGATTTCGAATTTCCCTGTACCATGCCATGCCATGCATCATTCATCATCCTCCATCGCGAACCCCATCGTCATCATCACAGCCGCTCCCATGCTTCCATGCATGCTATGATCGAATCTCCATCAACCATCATTGCGCTTCTTTCTCTCTCATTTCTTCCTCAGTTTCGCTCCTGTTGATCTCTTTTGCCTCCCATATAACAAAAGCGCCGGTCTTGGAACCCATTCCGCTGTTAACACAATGGCTAGATCCCTTCACCCCACCGAACTTCTTGTCTTCTTCCTCCTCCTCTCTTCCGCAACGCTCTCACTCTCCGCTGAGCCTCTCAACATGGAAGGTGGCTACTCTGTCTTTTACATTCGAAGTCCTTAAGCTTCAAACCTTTTCCTGTATCTCTAAGAGGATTTTGTTCTTTGTTTGATTTGTCTCCAGTGCAAGCTCTTATAGCTGTAAGAGATCTCCTCAACGATCCCCATGGGACGTTAAGCAAATGGGATGAAACATCTGTCGATCCCTGCAGCTGGTCTATGATCACTTGCTCTTCAGAGAATCGCGTCATTGGCCTGTAAGCTCTTCCTTTATCTCCCTCTCTCTCAACCAATTCACACTCCACAATCCTTCTTCTTCCCCGTGCTGAAATGGCTAAGAATTGCAGGGGAGCGCCATGCCAGAGACTCTCCGGAACTCTATCTCCGGCGATTGGGAACCTCACGAATCTGCAGCAAATGTGAGAATTCCTCTTCAAATTTCTACAATGTGATTGGCGTTTCTTCTATTTGATTTGATTTTTCCAGCCGTTTAATGCAGATTGTTGCAGAACAACAATATAACAGGAGAGATCCCATCAGAGCTAGGGCATCTCCCAAGGCTTCAGACCATGGACCTCTCGAACAACCGTTTCTCTGGCAGAATACCAGATTCTTTCGGTCGCCTTACGAGCCTTCGCTATCTGTGAGCAATCCCTCATCATTCTTGTTTTCTTTAATCCTCGGAAACGTAAAAAGCAAGGAGACAAACATAGAACTACATCATTGGGCTTTGTTCTGCTTTAATCAAAATTTTACTCTGTATCTTTCTCTGCTCATCCCGCAGGAGACTCAACAACAACAGCTTGACTGGAGCTTTTCCTTTATCTCTCTCAAAAGTCCCCCAGCTCTCCTTCCTGTAAATTTCTCATAGCCTTCTCCTGCTTCGTTTACGCTCCTAAATTCTAATGTAGAAGATGACTTCAGTTTTTCATTTCAGGGATTTCTCTTACAACAATCTAAGCGGCCCAGTCCCTTTTTTCCCGGCTAGAACCTTCAAGTAAGGCCTTCTCCATTTCTGATCCTTTTTTTCAAGCTTTCTTTTCCTTCCAATACCGATTTCTTGATTTCACAGCGTGGTCGGGAATCCTCTTATATGCGGCGGCGCCCATTTTCCGGCTGATTGCTATGGGACGATGACACCAGTGTCTCTTCCGTTTCTTCTCGAATCAAATCACAGTAACTGCAGTCTTCTTCTTTCTCTGCTATCGCTCTTTCCCGATACAAACTTTAGGAAGATTGTATGTTCTTGCTCTGTTTTGCAAATATTATTGGTTTTAGTTTCTTGTTGCAGGAGAAATGAGGACGCAGAAACTCGCCATCGTTGTGGGCTCCTGCGGGGGTGTCGCCGTCGCTCTGATTCTCTTCGTTTCTCTAGCTCTTTTTGTCCGCCGGCGGAGCCGTCTCAGGCGGCGCTACCTCTTCAGTCTCAACGGTAATTGCTCCCTCACGTAAGACTGTTAAATTTTATGATCAATCCCATTAGTTGTGTCGGCTTTTAGGAAAATTTCCACCATGAATATTAGAAGTCTTCTATAAGATCAGAATTGATTGTTTTTTTTTAAAGATAAATTATTGCCTCAGTTTGCACTTTTTTTTTGCAATATTTTCTAAAAATTATCATTCTCCAAATTGTCAAAATTTACAAAATCCAACTTTTATTCCCTTTTTTTGTCATAAATTTGAATAACCTTGCAATTTCTTGCTTAATAACATAGAAATCTTATCCATCCTTTCAACGTTATAATTCTAATTTCATGCTGCTCAAACTGCCGCATCAATGCACAGAGATGGAGCAGAACGCCGCGGCGGAGGCGGCGGCAGCGGTGGGGATGGGGAACTTGCGGCGGTTCAGGCTACGGGAGCTCCAGGCGGCGACGGAGAACTTCAGCTCGAAGAACATACTGGGGAAAGGGGGATTCGGCAACGTGTACCGCGGACGCCTTGGCGACGGCACGGTGGTCGCCGTCAAACGGCTGAGAGACGGTGGCGGTGCCGCCGGCGAGGCGCAGTTCAGAACGGAGGTCGAAATGATAAGCCTGGCGGTGCATCGCAACCTCCTCCGCCTCATTGGATACTGCGCCGCCGCCGGCGAGCGGCTCCTTGTATATCCTTTTATGGCGAATGGCTCCGTCGCTGTCCGTCTTCGAGGTACGTATATTGTTCTTGCGGTGTACTTTAAGAGGGATAGATAAAGAAGAGGCAAAACTGGCGCGCGTGGTGGATGTGGGGCACACCGTAGCTCGGCAGTTGTTCAGGCCCTGACCTGCCTACGTGGAGTTCGAGTGCGAGTGCTCATTTGTTCTTATCCTACCTACGTGGCTTTTGTCTTATTTATGCGTTATAAATATATATATATATATATTAAATATGTATATATTTTGTTTTTTTAAGTGGCGTCACCACACGCCATCATTTTTTGTTTTTTTTTATATTATCAATAAAAAAAATGAAAAGCATTTAAAATTAGGTTATAAAAATTTTTGAAAAAATATTTTATAAGCCATTTGGCTTTCAGTTTGAATAAATATGGAGTGAAGAGTGTTGAATGAGATTAATTTAAAAAGATCAAAACCAATTAATTCAATGAATATTTGGACCTCAAATTAGCTAATCAATCATATCCTTTAACTTTGGAAATAATATTCTATTTTAATTTTCTTATTATTTTTATGATTTGCTTACTTCTTCATAAAGCATCTTTTTAATTTCTATGCTAAAAAGTTGTTTTAGGAAGCAGTAAGAAAATAGTCCCAAACGAAGCCTAAATCGCAAAACCTTGAGCCGTTCCCAATTACATATTTGCATAAGGCCGGGTTGTAATCCAAAAAATAGTGGATTTCGATTGTCAAATTCTCTAGCATTCTATCTTTTTAGACTTATCTATTGCTTTTTTGGTTGCCCGATCTCCTTTACATTCAAGATAAGGTTGTGGCATATGGTTGATGGCATTTGACAGCCGTTATTGTTTCTTTGTTGTAAGTTTAAACTCTCAACCAACAGATTAAAACGAGTTGCATGACTTGCAATATCTGTTATTACTTATCTCCTATTACGTACCCAACATCAGCTAACATAGATGCCTGACTTCAAATACTATAATTTCAAATGGGTAAGCCCATATGACCTTTCGCTTCCCATCAATCACATCATTTGATTTCTAACAACAATCGACGTCCATCAATTACTGATCTTCAAAGCTTGTTTGACTACTTGTTGCCCATTGATGTTGGACTTTCGAGGTTTCTTGTCGTCCAATATCTAACCCTAGCTAATAGCGGAAGCTCGAAGTTCATTAGTCAACGATGTTGAATACCCAATTTAAAGTCTTTTTTTAAAGAGAAATTTAAAGTCATTTTGACATTGATGGAACCAATCACCCATCATTACCCAATGAGAATTCTAATAACTCAAAACTCCTATCATTATAAGAATTTTCTTACACACCCAGGCTTTATTTGAGATAATTTTTGTAATAATGTTTAAAATGATTTTGTATTTAAATTTTAAATTTAAAAAAAATTGTACTAAAAAATATTTTTAAAAATTAAGAAGAAAATCCGTCGTAAATAAAGGCTTTCCTTTTATATAATTCTTTGCCTCTAATCGAATCATTTCAGCTGTGCAATATATCGCACCTTTTTTCTCCTTTGCAGGCAAGCCGCCGCTTGATTGGACGGCTCGGAAACGCATCGCAGTCGGCGCCGCCCGCGGCCTCGCTTACCTTCACGAGCAATGCGATCCTAAGATCATTCACCGGGACGTGAAGGCCGCCAACGTGCTCCTCGACGACGCTCTCGAAGCCATCGTCGGCGACTTCGGCCTTGCCAAATTGCTCGACCATTCTGACTCACACGTCACCACCGCCGTCCGCGGCACCGTCGGCCATATCGCGCCGGAGTACCTTTCTACAGGTCAGTCCTCCGACAAGACTGATGTCTTCGGATTCGGCATTCTTCTCCTGGATCTCATCTCCGGCCGCAGATCACTGGACTTCGCCGCCCGCTCTCCGCCGCCGCAGAAAACTTCTCTGCTTGACTGGGTATGTTAATTTATTAAAAAAAAAAAAAACAACTTTGGTTTTTAATTTAATCAATCAAGTACCTTTAGAATCAATGTGTGTCTGTATCTTTCAATTAATTTTTAGATTTATTGTATGTGCAGGTCAGGAAGGTCCAGCAGGATAGGAGATTGGACTTGCTGGTAGACCGAGACCTCGGCAACGGCTTTGATCGCATCGAGGCAATGGAGATGGTTCAGGTAGCCCTGTTGTGCACCCAACACCTCCCCGGCCACCGGCCAAAGATGTCGGAAGTCTTACGGATGCTCGAAGGCGACGGTTTAGCTGAAAAGTGGGAGGCTTCTAATCGGCTGAAGCAGGATCCTGATGCAAAGGAAGGTGTTCAAGACCTGAGCAACTGCATGTTCTTTGTGGTGGATGGAGAAGATAACTATGGAGATATTGATGGCAAGTCCATGGATGATGTTGAAGAGATGGAACTTTCAGGTCCCAGGTAGCAACTAAGCTTCAGATTGCACATAGAAGAAGTGCTATGATGACAAGATCTAAGCAGGCTCACTAACATAGATTGAAACGAGAATTGACTTATGTTTGCTTTTCTTTGGATAATTATAAAAGGAACGCCTTTTACAAACAATACTTAAATTTGAGAACATAGATTCAACATCAATGGAGCTTAAAATTTCGTTTGGGACTGCTTCTTACTGTTTTTTAAAGTAGATTTTTAGTTAAAAAAATTTCTTGAACTATAAATTGTTGTTCTAAAATAAAAAAGCTATTTCTAACGAAGCTAAAGTATGAAGAAAAAAGAAGAGAGGACCAAGCGCTTGATGAGCAAATGGCTCAATGTTCTCTAAGATTCATAACAAGATGAAAAGAAATATGATTAGAAAAGATTTTTTTTTATAAATAGCACATATATTATATGCCTTTATTGCAATTTTCAATATTTTCCAATTTATTAAACTCATCACACATATTGTTTATCCTATTATAATCTTTGCATGGTATTGCTATGTCAACTCAATTCTTTTGCAAAATGTTCTTACTTCAATTGCTTTTTTTTTATCAACATAATAAAGTGTAATAACTCATCCAATAAAATGGTAAATAACTCATTGCATAGATTAATTATTATGTGGGGGCGCCGAACGTCTTTCGGAGACCAACCAGAATGTGTCACGTCATCCCTTCGCTCGATATTGCCTTCGCTCGATATTGCTGATGTGACACATATAAGCGAGCATGATGCTCTTAATTACGTTAATACCATGTATTCCTTATTTAAGGCAAACTGTACCGCAACTTTACATGAATGAAATACTTTTTCCTTTTTCCCATCTCTTGTCTCTGTTCTCTGTCTCGAGACGTTCTTCTTCCTTCTTCATCTTTGCTTTCATGGTATCAGAGCCATAGATGGCTGATCAAGAATCGACAAACACCCACCCAACTCCCTCACCTTCACTCTCCGGCCAACAATCTGCAGATCTCATAATACCTCCTCAGCTCAAGTTTCTAATATCCAATATCAAGAATCTCATACCTCATGCCCTCACCGCCGACAACTACGCCATATGGCGTATTCAAGTCCTACAGCAATTCACTGCCAATGGATATCAGGGACATCTCACCGGAGCATCTCCCTCACCCGCCGACGTTACCTCCCCGGAAGCTCTCCGCTAGGGGTGTAAGTGAGCCGAGCCGGCTCGTGAGCCGGCTCGAACTCGACTCGTTAACGAGCTCGCGAGCCGAGCTTATCGAGCTTCGAGCTCGAGCTCGAGCCTACAATCGAGCTCGAATGCTTAACGAGCTCGAGTTCAAGCTCAGCCTGACTCGACTCGAAAGCTTATCAAGCTACTCGATATAATTATATATATATTATATTTATAATATTAATTATATATATAATAATACCCATCACATGCATTGATAATTCTCAAACGAGCTCGATCTCGAGCTCGAGCTTTTCAAACGAGCTCGAGCTTTCGAGTCGAGCTCGAGCTCGAGCTTGATATTTTCTAAACGAGTCGAGCTCGAGCCTACTAATCGAGCTTGATCTCGAGCTCGAGCTCGAGCTCGAGCTCATTAAGGACTAAACGAGCCAGGCTTGATAAGGCAAATACTCGACTCGACTCGACTCGTTTACACCCCTACTCTCCGCTGGCAACTTGAAGACAACAATCTGCTCTCCGCCTTATTCTCAACAATTTCGCCGTCGATCCTACCTTACATCATCACCTCCACCACCGCGCAAGAAGTTTGGCAGGTTCTTGAACGACGTCTTCAACCCACGTGTCGTTCCCGAGTCATACAACTCAAGAACGAACTTCATCATATCCAGATGAAAAATCTCACCATGCAGCAATATCTATCGCAAATTAAAACGATAGTTGACAGCATAGCCGCCTCTGGATTCGTCGCCTACTAGATGAAGATGGCATTCCACAACAGCAACCGACTACCATTCATTGTGACAATATCTCAGCTATGGCTCTAGCCAAAAATCCAGTATTCCACGCATGGACCAAACACATCGAGATAGACTATCATTTTATTCGACAACATCTCAACTCCGGCGACATACAACTCAGCTACATTGCCTCTACCGACAACATTTCAGACATCTTTACTAAGTCTTTCTCTCCTGCTCGCTTTCAAGAACTTCGTCGCAAATTAACCATTCAAGATCAGAATGATTAATTTGAGGGAGACTATAAGCGAACAGGATGCTCTTAATTATGTTAATACCATGTATTCCTTATTTAAGGCAAACTGTACCGCAACTTTACATGAATGAAATACTTTTTCCTTTTTCCCATCTCTTGTCTCTGTTCTCTGTCTCGAGACGTTCTTCTTCCTTCTTCATCTTTGCTTTCAACACATTCAGGTTGGTCTCCAGATGACGTTCTGCATCTGACCTCCACACAAAATAATTTCTCCATTGTATAATTCTTTTCTTTTTTTTTTCAATTCCTAAATATTCGTTTATTATCAAAGTTATCACCATCTACTTATTCTCCTTATGCGAAGCTTATAAAGATGATAAAACAAGCAATAACTTCGGTCTTTTGTAATAATATTATATTCCAAACAATTTTTAAAATCATTAAATATTTATGCATTAAATATAAATAGTTTGTTTCTGTTTAGGTTAGTGGGAATTCATGTCCGTGTTGGCATGACTATTTCTTGTAAATAAATTCTTCAAAATTCTTCCAGATCATTTGAATGATATTCTAAAATTTTGATTTCTATAAAGTGGTGGATCAGGTTTTGCATTTAGAGATACGACATCTTCGATCATATGAAACAAGTAGATCAGTAGGTCGTGATTAGGGGTGTTAAAACTGGGTTTTGGGTCGAAACCGGAACTTACCCGGGTTCAAACGGGTCGACCCTAACCCGACCAGGGTATGTAAACGGGTAGGAAATTTGAACCTGGGCCCGACCCGGCAGGTTGCTGGGATGACCCAACCCGACACGGGAACGCGGATGTAGGCGGTGGGCTGCGAGCCGAGCGGATTCAGGTGCGGACATGGGCGACATGGCGCGGACTCGGGCGGGCTAGTGCGCCTGCGCGGGCGGGTGTTTGGGCACAGACGCGCGCTGGCGGGGTGTGCAGGCAGCCGCAACAGGCACATAGGCAGCCCCGGGTTCGCAACCGACTGTTGGAAGGCACATGCAACTTCGGCAGGCGCGCGGGCAGCTGTGCGGGCTTCCGCGGGCTTGGGGCTATCAGGCTCGGGCAGGTCCGCGTGTAGCCGGACAGGGGCGGGCAAGCTCTAGCATGTCCGCGGGCAGCCGTGCAGTCATTTCAAATGGGTTTACGGGTTGATCCGGTAACCCGTTTGGTCAACCCGAACACGACTCATTTTGGAAACGGGCCGGGTCTAACTCGAAATTTCCGGGTCAGATTCGGATCGAATTTTCGTGTCGTGTCAAATATTGACACCCTTAGTCGTGATAGTAGCCAGTAGGGGAATGGTCATAGCTAGGGTGGTGATGCAACGCTATTGCAAACAAAGAATGAGGCGATGCATGAATCTCAACAATAGCAAGTGCTTGTGTAACATGGATACTTGCTCAATCAAAATTCAAGGTTTAATACTCATAAATGATTTATAGGAGATTTTTCACTATCATTTAGGCTTTGTTTGATACGGCTTTCCTTCTGCTTTTTAAAGCAGCTATTTTAGTTCATAAATTTTAATTTTTGTAGTGGAAAGGTGCTTCAAGAAACATAAGAAAGCTGTCTCAAATGAAGTCTTGGCATAATTGATAAATATCTTAAAATTTATTAATAAATTTTTAAATTGGATTCCACTTATATTAAATTTATTTTTTAACTCTCAACTTCCAATAAAATAAAAATAAAAAATCACACGTATATATATAGCATACTTATATAACATAATTGCCACAGTTAAATTTCCAAATAATTTAGTTCCATAAGATTACATTCCTGACTCATATACTTATTTGGTTCCAAAAAGCTTAGTAATTTGTTTAGATTGTTAGTGTATTATTATAAATTAGTATATTTTAGAAATATTTAATAATAATTGGTTCACGAAATCTATATCTTGAGCTTGGCTCGATAAATTAATTATTTTTGGGTTGAGCTCGATGAGTTATTAATTAAGCCTAAAAAAATAAAAAATAAAAAAGCCTAGTTTAAGCTAGTTTTGAATCGATTCGTCAGGTCGTTTAAAAAATATTAATATTAAATACTCTTAAAATATATAAGAACTCAGTTGTTAAAAATATTTAAAAGATATATTTCTCTTCGTTATTTCAAGTGATCTACTATTTTTTTAATTAAGCTATTATTATAATTTCTTGAATAAGTATAATTTTCTTCCGTTATGATGAATGAGCCACCTCAAGAGCTAGTTTGAGCTTGTAAAATTGCGATCGAGCTGGAAGTTGAACTCGATTGATTAATTAAGCTTAAGCTGGAGCTGAGGGTGACTCAAGCTCGACTAGTGTCATTTACACTCTTATTAGTGTGCATATTATTGTATAGAATTAATTAAATTGTAACAAATGAAGCATAATGACACTTATGATTAAAAATAAATAAATGTAAATGAGTGGTGAAGGTAGACTTTTTGTTAGTTGAAAGTATTTCTATTTTCAAATCAATGTTGGATATTTTATTTTGGTAGATTCATAAATAAATTTCAAATAGTTGTTATTTTTTTTAAACCAAAAACGAGCTAAGAAGGCCATGATGCCTGCTGGACTCAAGAAATGGCAGGAGGCACCTACGAAAATGCCACCCAGTTGCCAGACAAGGAGTTTAGAAGAATAAGTATATTTGAGAAAGCTCGTTATATAAATGAACGAATTTGAATACCGAATTGCTTATTCATTTATGTTCATGAATATACTTGTTTGTTGTTTAATAAAGATATCATAAATAACTTGATAAAATACACATTTAATGATAATTTAATTGCTTATTTGATAACTAATTCTATGTTCTTATGTTAATTTTTCTATATCTTGTGCACTTACAAAATTATGCATATTTTTATAAATATGAATATGATTAAAATATTAAATAAATAATTAGATATATAAATCAAATATGTTTCATAATATTAATTGAACTTCACCAAATAATTTATATAATATAGATATGATAAATTATGTCAATTTTAATTAAAATATATAAACTCAAATATACTGACTAATGTTGCATGCTTGAAAATATATTATCTCTATAATTGAAGAAGGCATTTAGATAGTATATTAAATATGAACTATGAAAAATAATTTCTATGGTGGATGTAGAAGCAAAGAGGGCATTGAATATATTGTCAATATACCATTAGTGCGTGGTTGTAAATATTGGTTCAACCGGTTCATACTTATGGATTAATAAGACATGTGATAGAAAATTGAAAATATTAAAAGAAGGAAAAGGAATATGTATGCAAATTACATGATTTCATTCCTGTATGATACTGGCTGGGGAAGCAATATACCCGTGCATGTTAAATGAAAAAGAAAAAGAAAATGGGAATTTATTGTAGTTTTATTAGTACATTTAGATGATGCTCCTGTACTAATTGAACTAGAAAATAAATAAATGTTAAATTATAATGGATAAATGAAACAAAATAAGAAAAATGTTAAGTAATGGTATATAAAAGATTATGTATATATTAATTGTGAAGGAAAGGCAAGGAATATATATGTTTTATTTTATATGCTTAACTGTTGTATATGGAATGTTTATTATGCATTAAATTTAATTGTAAACTTAAACTATAATACATGTTTTTCAGCTAAGTCTCCTGCTAAGTAAAAATGACTAAAAGAGATGAATGTCTATAAAAGATAGCAATTAAATAAAAACAGGTAAGATATGATTTACGTAAATGTTAAGATGTGAAAATCGTATTAGTAGTTCAATCAAAATTTGTGTTTGTGGCTCTTAAGTTTGATATATAATGTAGATGATAAATTTTATTTGAAATTAAAAGAAATGTTATAAACGTCTAATTGTTCGTTCCCGTCTCGTTAGTTCGAGTCTCCGGGTCGGGTCATGACAGTGTTATATTTGATCATTCTCTAAATAAAAGAGGAGACCAATGACCATGAATATGAGCATCAACCTTTTCATGTTGATGTTGGGCATCAACATTAAGGTATCATCTTTAGGAGTCGATGCTAGTGTTTATGGTGAAGGCGAGGCGACAATCTTATCAATAACGATGAGCATTATGATTTACTTCAATGACATAAATAAATATTAATGAGAAATGACATGTGTCAGCATGGTTAAAGATGGCAAACAATAATTTAATAGGAATTGACGGGGTGGCATCAACATTGGTTTTGATGGTGGGTACTGATAAGTGTAAATATTGTTATATTTTATGTGCTAATTTGTCAATAAAAATATATTATTTTAATTTTTGTGTGTAGGAAAATACATGAAATAAGAAAAATTTTAAATTATGGTACAACGTCGTAACGTCGAACACAATACCACCGCATCATCATCATTTGACACCGCCGGAACGCCCAAATATGGACATGACAGCGTCTAGTTATTTAAAAACGTCAGAGGAGCTGGTACCACAAAGCCATACCAACTATCCTAGAGCCGTATTGTTGGATGAATGAGAGTTGCAAAGGCCAGTCTCTGTATGTATATCACAATAGCGCCAAATTCTAGCACCGCTAAGTCAAAGGAGTGCCACGTGGACTTCACAGCGCTCAAATGTTAGCAGCATCGCAACACTACAATTATAACTTTTCAGGCCACTATTTTCCATCGAAGCGACACGTCGGTTCATTAAATAATAGGTCCATGTTAACAAGCACCGTAACAGAGAAAACCCTTCAGCGTTGAAGCGTTAGTTCATTTTATGGGCACCACGATGCCAGAATCTATTTTATTTATTTTTCAATAAATAGTATATTTGTTATGTTAGTAGGAGAGTTCAATCATTTAGTAAATTTAGGACTTTTGTGTGTATCTCTAAAATTTTCTTAAGAATGGCAACTATTGGAATTCAGGGAAAAATAGATTTACTTCTTTAGAGTATTTGGTCAATATTTGAGGAAGCAATTCTATAAGTTCAAGGAGTGTAGAGGAGAATGTTGAACCATTTGGTGATATCTTTTCTTATGTACTTTCTTTCTTATATGTTATTAATGAAAATGAGTTTGCTCCAATTATTCTTCATGGCTGGCTAATTCTCAAAGTATTGAATTGATGATGTAAATTAAATAGGGAATACTAATATTTTCTCTTAATCTTTAAATTAATAATATGATATTTTCAATATACTAGGTCTTTATTTAATACACATAATGGTCATATGTGTTAATATCATATGTATTGTGGAGCCTAGGAACAGGAAAGCAAGCACAATCAATTATGTTGGATTAGTATGATACAAGCTTAGGTATAGTTTTTGTCATCTATCAAATTTATAGAGATGGATTATTATAAGGGGGTGATTAACATTACATATTCTACTTACTCTTCTAAAATTTTTATAAGGTGACAGACTATGGGAGTTTAGAGTAGTATTAAAAGTGAAATACGTTAAACCTGTGTTTTGTCTCTCAGTGCTTGACTAAGAGGTCAATGATGCTTATGCTTTGAATATCATTACATTTTTAAGAGAATCAGTAGAAAATATATTAATTTTATATTTAATCAATCCAAAATATTTTATTCATATAAGTATATCAATTACTTTTTTATTGATTTTACTGAAGTGATTGAATCTCCACCAAACCTTACTTTTATTGAGTATGATAATTATTATATTTGAAGTAGATAATACTAGTATTTGGAAGTAAATATTTTTCCTCGTGGGATCGATACTCCACTCTATCGTTATATTAATTTATTCGATACGTATACTTGCGTATATTAAGTGGAGTTTTTATAATTTTTTATATATAAAAAATCTAAGCTTTGTTTAGAGATTGATATAGTCCTAAATTATATTCATAATTCTTTAGGTTACTCCACTGCCTCCATCAGGCACATACTTTCTTTATATCAATGGGAGTTGATGCTAGTTGTGACGATAAGAGATGACCTTATTGGTATCGATAGTGGATAATGACCTTATTAATGTCGACGAACATCAATGTTAATATTGATGACAAATGATGACATTATTGATTTAGGGAGGGTCGATATTGGTATCAATAACATGTGTTGGCATTTAGTGTCAATGAAGATCAAGCATCAAATGTAATAGCCTGAATTCCTAGTTTTCAAAGTTTATCTACCAGCACTATGGCTCTACGGTTGGAGATGCCCCTGCGTTGAGCTCTCGGGGGTTTTTTTTTTATTTAAATTTTTTTTTTTTTTTTGAGTGAGCGTTGCGGTGCCAGGTCTCAAGTAAGGATGAATGTCTGGGGGAATTTGTATGCTTTCTTGGGAGCGCACCAAAGCTAGGAAAGCGAGCGCCACGACTCTAAGCCAAAATAGTGATTTTTAAAATAATAAAATATCTAAATTCATTTTATTAACTCATCACCCCAGCCATTTTCCCCTGATTATGCAAGCCTTGCCAAGGAAGAAATGAGAGGAAAGGAAGAGGGGAGGAGATAGAGAGGAGAGAGAATTACTTGGAGCATTTTTGTCCGTATTATATTTGAATATTTCTTTTGATCGTGGTATGTAATAACCTAAAAGTTGTGAAATTAATTTTAAAATGAAAATCTTAAAAAATTTAAATTTATGAACTGGAGAGCTATGGCACTGTGCTTGCGAGCATAGGAGTGTTGAGAAGCACTGGGAAAGTAACGCGACAATGAGATCTCTATAATTTTTGAAAATAATTCAGCATTGTGGTGTTGTGACGGTAGTGCTATTTTACATGAAACATCGTTGAATTGGGTCATGGGAGTGCTATGATGCTAGGTAATAAATTTTAATTTTTTGGGTAAAGAGTGACAATTCTTTATTGAATTATTGAAAGCCACTCATGAATCGACTTAAGAATAATAAATAATTATGGTAAGATAAAGATTGATGACCGATTGGTCGACAGTTAGGGTTAAATTAAAGATTGGTGACCAACTAATCGATAGTTGATATTGAAGATTATGAAAACACCACATTTATGAAAAATCCAAAGTAAGTATACAATTCTACCTATTATGATCCGACATGAGTTGAGGTAACCTACTAAACTTTTGTTTTTGAACCCCCTCTACATTTATTTTGATGTGCTATGTGTGCAGAGGAGGTCCATTTTGCATGCTTTGAAAATTTTGAAGTTTTCTTTTGAGGGCACTATGACGCTGTGGCTGGAAGTGCCCCATGGATGTTCTCTCACATTTTTTGACAATTTAATTCGGTGCTCTAACACACAACGGGCTTAATGGTGCCGTAAATCATGTAGGGTGATGTCATGGCTAGCGTTACATCATTAGAAAAAATTTTAATATTTAAAATATCCAAATCCACTATTCCATTTCATTCATTTCAGTGGAGAAGCCAATGCTAGTGAGAGAGAGAGAGGGTTTTTTAGAGAGAGAAACTATTTCGGGCTACTTCAAGTATTTTCAACCGATGGCTTAGTTCAGGAAGTTGCTCGAGTTGAGGTCGGTTACATTTTTCAATCTTAATTTTTAATAATTTAGAGTTATTGAGTTATTTCTAATTGAATTTATAATTTGGTATTACAAAAGTGTGATTTTCATGAATTCTGATGAATTTTATCCACTTAATGTTTGATATGTTATCAGTATAATTATTTTCATCATTTTGAGTATTTATTCAAAATTTTTGCTGAGTGATTTTGAAAAGTAATAATTCTTATCAATTTAAAAATTTATTTTGACATATAAAATAGCGTTTCAATTTAGTTAAAGCTTTAGAATATTTTTATACTTAATTTCTGGTAATATGGTAAAATTCTAAAAATTATAGCTTTGACAAACAGTAGAATATCATATGAGATATTATTTTGGCATCCGTTAGAGCATTTTTAAAGAATTATATAATAACACTGTAATCACTTCAATAGTATAGAATGTGCTATGTTTTCAATATTAGTGTTTGAAATATATAAATTGTAAGAAAAGAACTTCTGGTGGTGGAGAAGAGATTCTATTATTTGTTATGTGTTAGAAATTCTTGAGCCTGAGGGATATTCTGATATTTACTAAGAAGGAATTTTGTTGATAGCAAGAAGACATTCTGTTATTTATTATATATTGAAAGTTGGGGCTTGAGGGCTATGTCGAAATTTTCTTATATTTCAATCAGTTAAAAAAAATATTTAAATGCTTATT
Organism: Dendrobium nobile; assembly: GCA_022539455.1. Classification (NCBI taxonomy): domain Eukaryota; kingdom Viridiplantae; phylum Streptophyta; class Magnoliopsida; order Asparagales; family Orchidaceae; genus Dendrobium; species Dendrobium nobile. Next base: position 55,554,859 of record CM039726.1, read on the forward strand.
TCAATTCAGTATCAATACATGTTTCTATATATTTCAACTTTTTGTATGGTACTTTAGTTTATTATTCCAACAATTTTAACCTTTTTAGGTTAAGTTATTGATTCATGTTTTGGGTTGTTGTAGCATACTGAGCTGTGCTAGCTCACTCATAATTTTACTTATATTTCAGGCTAGGGAAAGGTTAAGGTGCAAGTTGAGTAGTTTCTAATATCAAACCCTGATATGTACTTTAAGTTTGCATTTTGATTAGTTTTCTTTTGGTAGGCTTGACTTTTATTTTGTTATACTTTTTTATTGCCATGTACTGTTATAGATAGACCCCATATTATATATGTATTTTGAATTATATACAAAGAAATTATTTTTGAGATTCATTGGTCTTTTACTTTATATTATATTCAGTAATAGCTATGTGTTGTGTATAATTTGGATGTTTTAGTTTATTAGTATTTCTCCAACTGAATCTTGGGATCAGTCTTTGCTTCTTGTCACGATTGGGTACGGTATGACTTGTGTGATTTGGTTTGGTCACATCGATTCGAGACATAATAATATTAAAGCCCGATCTCCTGTCTTACAATTCATAATTACATCCATGATTGCATTTACATGATAATGTATGAATTATCTGATAGATAAAACCTACATTGATACTAATATATCATTGCATAGCATACGATAAGGATATTAAATGATATACTAATACAATATCTTGATATAACATATTGATAGACATCTATTCATAACATAATGATTGATAAAAATATGTGATAGAACTATCAACATGAATATAATTGATAAACAACTTAGACTTGAAATCACTATACAACACTTATTCTTGATTGGTAGCCTTCTTACCGATTTCTCCTACAAATTGATAGACTTCTTTTGCTTATTTAAGTAATTTGGTTTCATTGATCATATCAGTTTTGATGTTGATTGAAACTGATTTTATAGATAGTTTATTGATCATACTTATAGACTATTAACTGTTAATTGATATTGATTGGAATTGGAGCAGACATATTGATTTTTTTACCTTGTATTGAATGTAATGATAATTTTTTATTGCTTGCTGAGCTATGTAATCATTACATAGTAATTATATGATTTTGATAAAGGTAAGGAGCCTACAGATCGAAGTTAGGTAGTGATAAAAGCTTAGTTTTTATTTTTAGCTCTTTAATTTTATATATGCTTTTGTAGTCTATAGTTGCTATTGTATATATCATTTTAGACTTTAATTAGAATGTAAATATTGATTAAAGTGATGTAATTATTTTTTTTAATGTTTGTATTTTTTTAATGTAATTAGTTAGCTTTGATTATCAATGATATGGTAATTAATGAATTAAAAAAGATAGTAAAGAGAAAATTAATGAAATACTTTCATTTTAGATCCCCCCTGGAGTGTCACAAAAAAAAAAGAAGAAAAGAAAAGAAATGGAATTCTTTCATATTAAATCCCGAGGCATCACATGGCTGATCAGTATTACCAGGATTTCTTCTATTCTTTTGTAGTCAAGAGCTTTAGAAAAGATAGATTGGTATTGTTGAAATCTCTTGACTATTATAAATCAAATTTGAAGGAATGAATATAAAAATATTTTGATAAATATGATATATAAAATAGATATTTTTTACAAATTTAGATATTGCATCAAACTTTTTGGCAATGAAATGCATTAGCATTATTAGTGATGATGCATGAAGCCCTTGCTGGCATCGTCGAGCATCGATATTGGTGTTGATTATGGGAAACTATCTTATTTGTGCCATCAATCATGTGTACTAGTGTCAATGGAAGGTGATAACCATAGTAACATCAATTGGCGAAGACTTTATTCGCATTGTTGGTGTTAATGATAAGCAACAACCTTTTTTGTGTTGGTTGACGACATGCCTTGGCCTTATTGTTGATAATATGCATTAGTCATATTGACAATTATAAGTGCGAAATATGACACCAAGGCCTTGGAATTGGTGTCAATAGCGGTCAATAACCTTGATGGCATCAATTTTGTGATGATCTTTCTAGCATTGGCGTTAATGGTAAACATTGACCTTCTTTGCGATGGAGGGGTGTTTACGTTGATGTTGACGATAAGCATTAGCTTTATTGATGATTGCAAACATTATTAGTATTGGTGATGACATGTAACGATTATCTTGACATCATAGAGCATTAATGTCAGTGTTAATGATGTACGAGCAACGATAATAGACAAGATTGGCTTGATGTCCAATACTCTTGTTAAGAACCTTTAGTTCTTTCATGAATACTCTAGGCGAGTTCACAAATATTTGAGCGAAAGTTTCAATTAATGGGCAAATGATAAAATCCCTTGGGTGAGTCAATAGTTAAGTACTAAATATTAAGTTAAAGCTAACTCTTACACAACTTGTTATATATAAACATGTAATTCTATGCTTTCAATGACTTAGGTCACGCAAGCTCCAAGTTAGGGGTGTCAATTTTGGGTCACGGGTCGGGTTCGGGTCGAACCCGGAACTGACTCGGCACTATTTGGGTCAACCCAAACTCAACCCGTTTTTGCAAACGAGTCAATTTTTTTGACTCGAACCCGACTAGCTTCGAGTCTGGGTCAACCCAATACAACCCTAATGACTCACGACCGATCAAAATTGCTAGTTTTCGGGTTAAAAAATGGGTAAATCTCCAAATTTCGGGTAAAAACAGGTCAATTTTAGGTTTTCGGGTTAAAAGCGTGTTACTGGGTCAACCTGAACCCGACCCATTTCAGGTCCGGGTAAACCCTAACTCAAAATTTTCAGATCAGGTTCAAGTCAAATTTTCGAGTCGTGTCAAATATTAACACCCCTAATTTTCAAAGTTCATATTGGTTCTTAATCAATAAGTTAAACAACTGATATTCTTATAATAATTTAATTAGTCTTACTTATAAATATGGGTTTGGATCATTAATTGGCAAACCAAGCCCTAAACTTTCATCCCACGAACTGCCCTCAGATTTTCTCAGTTGTTTGGCACAAAAATAAATTCAAATCTTCTTACAATCATATGCAAAGCTCCGATGGCCAGCTCCTCCTCGGGCTCCCGTATTCTTTGCGCTTCCTTCAACCAAGATAACAGGTGCCTTTTCTGATTAGGGTTGGACCTTTCCTAATCCCCATCGTAATTTTTCTCCTTCCTTTTCTTAATTTTGCTGTCCGTTGTGGATTTCGTTGTGCGTCTCAAGTTGCTTTGCGATTGGTACCAAGGATGGGTTCAGGCTTTTCGATGCGCAGAGTGGAAGACTACGATACGAGAGAGGTGAGCCCTATCTTTATCTGCTTCCTTCTTTGTTGCTTTATAAGTTCATTGGTAAAGATTGATGTTTGAATGTGAAAAAATTACTTTTTTCAGTACTTGAATCAAAATTGTGAAATCTACGATGCACGTTCACTAAATTCATCGAATAAATATGTTCAGTATTCAATAACTATGTGGCTCACAAATTTTTTTTTTTATACTGCAGCTAGGTTTAAACTATGAAAGACGAGAGAATTTGTTTACCCAAGCCTGTAAATAGATGTGCCTGATAGCTTATAAGATAATTTTGTAATCATAAGCTTTGGTTTTACTGCAAATAATAGAAACTGATGGCCGGTGAGATGATTTGGTTTCTTCAAGCCCTATTGCTGCTCTTGGAGAACTGCCCGAGTTCAATAGATGGCTATAATCTCGATTTTTTCATGTTTTAGTAAGGTGCATTTTATCTGTTCTTTACTTAACATGAATGCTAAGTTGTATTGAAAAAAAAAATTTTATTTGCTACTAAACATTCTCATAACTTTGATTTAGAGGTAATTTGATAGAAACATTTCAAAAGATGTAGTGATAAGGAGGATTGCGTTGGTTTTTATGTATTAGATGGTGACTGTTCTCTCACAGTGCTTAAGTGAAGTACTTAAAAAAATATAGAGTTTTTGTTACCTCGTTCTTGTTAATTAATAAAGAATAAGAATGGCAAGTATCTTTTAGTAAGAGAGATTCATTTCAAAGTAGGGCTTTCTAAAATTTCATGATTTTTTTATTCTTTTAATTGAAAGAAAAAAGTATTTTGTTTAAAAGTTAAATCTGTTAAAATGAGAAAAGTTGCATATATCTAATCTGTCTAATATATCTAATATAAACTATATACTATGTGCTTTCTAGTTAATTTATTCTCTCTTAACCAATATAAAAATGAATTTGAAAAGAATTTTCCATCCACCTAATTATTAAACATCTTAAACTAATGTTAAATCTTATTTTAAAAGAAATCTAACTTTAATAATTGCTCTAATTTCTAACTATTATGTATTCTGAAGGCTTAAACCAATCATTAATTAATTTTACCTTTATATATTCAATTTAATTAATTAAATTTCATTTAATATATCATTCTAAAGTAGATTATCCAAAGGCTTAAATCACGTGTTAATTAAAGTTATATGTATAGTTTTAGATTATTCAGGTTTCTTTTTGTATTGTAATAGAATAAAATTTACTTTTTTAAACGATTATATAGCACTTCATTTCTATACTTACATAATAGTAATTTTTTTATTCGCCAATGTATTGTATGAGGTTTCTTTGTTAAGTTTTATTGCTAGAAATATGTGGTAAAATGTAAGCTTTATTCTTCCTATCGCATAAACATCCAAGCAAGCTGCTCATGGTAAGATGAATTTTCAATGCATAATACAAGGTTATGCAGACATTTATGAATATAATACAATAATGCAGCGATGATTATGGGGCTTACTGGATTCATAAATTTTCTCTTGTAAGAATGCTTGATTGGATTAGACTTTGTTGGTGATTTTAGCTCTTTATGAGGAATTCTTGTTTCTTTATTGAATAAGAAATAACATTCTCAAATATGTGTTATGTCAGCTATTGGAGCATTTAGCATTGTTGAAATGCTGTTCAGCACAAGCCTCATTGCTATAGTCGGGGCGGGTGAGCAGGTCTTTCTCTCCCCCTCTCCTTTTTCCTCTCCTATCTCCCCCACACCCTCATAGTCATGCATCGCTTAGTAGGAACACTCAGAAAAAGGAGATTCATAAAGCAACCCCAATTATGATAACGATGATTTGAAAATAACCTCTCCACAACCCCTCCCTCTTTTTTTAACCCATCTGTGCATCCCCTCTTCCTTACTCCCTCTCTCTTTATTAAAACTCCTATTCATTGATCCCCTATCACCCCCTTTATTCTATTCTATGGCGAATCTTTTAAACTATATACAATTAACGTTATTCCAACTTTTTTTGAACAGCCATCATTATCTCCTCGTCGTCTTTGCCTCTTCAATTTTATCACTGGCAGCGCACTTCGAGAACTTAATTTTTTGACTACAATCCTTGCCGTTCGTATAAATAGGAAAAGGTATGTTAGAACTTAGAATTTTTGTCTTTGAACTATTTTAATTTGATAGTGTGCAACAAGTTATTTGTGTGATTCATGCAAGTTAGGATTGAAATAGTAGATCTTTATTTTGGTTATGAACATCATGATCGGAATGAGGATGCGTGCACATGTCTTAATATTTATTTGCATAAATATCATACAGTTTTCATAACAGTTTTGTAATTTTATATTTAACAAAACTTCTAACAATAATGCATATGGAAATAATGAAATTTTGGTTTATATTCACTGGCCGTTTGGCTGTGTGGAAGTTCTAGTTAAGCAGTGAAATAAAACTTCTTGTGATATGCTTGGAGTGTCTATATATTCTCAAATTAATATAATTTTTTACTGCTTGAATGATGTTTAATCACATTTCTGCAGACTTATTGTTGTGTTGCAGGAAAAGACATATATTTATGACATTAACAGCCTTGCTATCCTCGATACAATTGATACCGTTCCAAACAATAAAGGTGGAGATGACTTGTTTAACTTTTCTTCTTTTATTGTTCCAGAAGAAGCTATTATTTCGGTTTTCTATTGTAAATAGAGATTAATCCTTCTTTTAAGTCAATCAAATACTTCTACTGTGAAATGTTTTAATCATTTGAAGGACAATGCTAACAATAAACTAAAAGAGCCAAGGATCAGTTTGCAAACTTTTTCCTTTGTTGTTCAAATAAGGGAAATTCTTAAATAAACATCTAGCTTGTTCTTATTTACATCTTATTTTCTTAAGAAAGATCCATTCAATATTAGTAGGTTTTTCTTGTCACTATAAGGTATTTAACATGCTATTTCTAAATATGAAATCGTCAGTTTAGCCAGTTTTTATACTAACTGCTGACCATATATTTTTTTATTGATGTAGGATATCTTAGGGCCTAGGGATTTTTAATACTTAGTTAACATGCAATATAAAAATAATGCATTAAACACATAAAAATTCTCAAGAAACAAGCTATTAATTTCAAAACAACTACTAACGAGCTTTCTGAATGCCCAAAAAAAGGATAGAATCCTATTGAGAAGAAAATTCTATGGCTCCTTGTAGTTATAACTTGAACAACGAAGCATTACAAGTCACACAACTGAAATTTCAAACAATGAGAATAAATCCAGATTATATTAAATCTACAACAATAACAACAACAAGACTTTATCCCATTATGTGGGGTCGGCTACATGAATTCCTTTTTTCCACTATCCTATTAAGAGTCAAATTCTCATTTAAATATGATAAAAAATATTATTTTTATTTTTTTCTAAATAAGTCTTTTTAGGTCTATCTCTACCTTTCTTAACATAGTCCGAATCTAATACAACTACTGCCCTAACAGGGTCATCAGAAGGTCGATGTTTTATGTGGACAAACCATCTAAGGCGACTCTCTCTAATCTTATATTCCAGTGGTGCTACTCCAGCCTTTTCATGTATATACTAATTACGCATTGTCTCTAAGTGTAAAGCCAGTCATCCACTTGGCGCCCTCATCTTTGTAACACTGAACTTAATTTTGTGCTTCTCTTTCAATGGCTAATATTTTGTGCCATAAAGTATTGTAGGTCTCACTACCATCTTATAAAATTTTCCCTTAAGTTTGAGGTGTACTGTTCTATCGCACAACAGGCCCTATGAATTCCTCCACTTCAACCATCCAACTTGAATTCTACTACTAATATACCCATCTATTTCACCATTGCTTTGAACAATAGACCCGAAATATTTAAAATGTGTACTCTTTTTAAATGTCTTGATTATCCAATCTCATAATACAATGACTAGATCTATTACTACTAAAGTGACACTCAATATATTCGGTTTTAGATCTACTCAAATGAAAATTGTTATACTCTAAAGTTGATCTCTATAATTCACAATTTTTATCAACTTCCTCGCTAGTCTTATTAGTTAGAAGAATATCATCAACAAAAGTAAAAACCAAGGTACTTCCTCTTGCAAATGTCTAGTAAGAACATTCACAACTAAAGTAAAAAGATATGAGCTTAAAGTTGATCCTTGATGTAATCCAATTGAAATGAAAAAGTACTTCTTGAAACTATTTTGTGTTTGAACATAAGTAATAGCTCATGTGTATATATCCTGAATGATTTTAATATTAAGCATTATTAACTCTTTTTTTTTTAAAGAACTCTCCAGATCACTTATTTTCGAATTTTATTATATGCTTTATCTATAAATCAATAAATATCAGATATAGATCCTCCTTACTCTCTATACTTTTCCATCTAACCTCTCAACAAGTGTATAGTTTCCATAGTAGACTCACCTGGCATAAATCCAAATTGATTTTGAGAAATATTAGCATCAAATTATAACCTATGCTCAATTGAATTCTCCCATAATTTTAATGTATGACAAATTCGCTTAATTTCTTTATAATTCACACACATTAATTCCTATATAATTTTAATGTATGACACATTAACATAATTTCTCTATAATTTACTCACTTACTCTCTCATTATGCTAGATTATGTTAAATCTGAATTAACAAAATCTCACTTTCAACAAATAATAAAAAATGACTTTCAACTAATGATAAAAATGTAGAGGAAAAGTAAAGAGCACAAAAATAAATAAATAAATAATTCAAAAGAAATCACCATGAAAGCAATGCTCATGTTCATATGGGGAGATGACCACTCTCAAATGTTGGGTCTCGCTCTTGAATAAGTAGTTGAATCCTGTAAGGAGAAAGTTTTGCACATCCAAAGCAAAATTTCACTCAGCATAGAATGGTTTTCTTAGATGCCTTAGAACCCTACTTCAATTCAAAACAAAATCAGAATACACCTCTTGAAAAGAAACAACTGAAAAATGATCCAAACAGAAATCCTCCAAGAAAACTGCAAAAGTTGTCATCGTAAAGAACCGCAAGGAAATCTTAGAAGCAACTAACAGAAGCATCGCTAAGAAGAACACTTTCATCTCCTGTAAGGATTTCCATCTAAATACAATGTAAAATACCTGTCCCGCTCCTATAAAATTTGCATGGAGAAGCTCGAAACTATTGTCATGGGAAAACAACCATAGAAGGAATCACTAGATAGAAACATAAATGGGAATATTGCAACTGATAGGCATGCAAATACAAACTCACACTGACTCAACTAAAATTCGAAGTTTAGCTTTGTAAAAGTTTGAAGTTCAAATTGATCATTGTAACATATCATTTTGCATTTGACGTTGTTGTTTTGTGGAGGATCCTTTATCATGATAATGTATTTACTTCCATGCCAAATAATAGTATTTACTTCCATGTCAAATAATAGTATTTACTTTAATTTAAGCTGCTTTATAATTAGTTGCGGTGATTCCTTATATTCAACGAATGAGTCCATTATTATGAGATTTTGAAAAGTTTTTATTGCACATAGATTGGGGAAATACTCTATGCTATTTATTGTGGAAATACTCTTTACGTTATTTATCCTAAAAATGCTATTCCATTGATTTGGTTTGAATTAAAACTGTTTCAGTTGTAAGTTGAGAGACCCTGAGTTGCGTGCTTGACCTCCTAACTATCTTGAGTCTGAGCCAATTTGGTATGCTAATGGTTTTTTTTCCTCAAAAGAGGGGGTACTAGTTTTGCAAAAGCAAGTTCTTGGTTCAGACCATACTAATGTGAGTATTGTCTGAAATCTAGTTGGTGTTTATTTGCGTCCCTAAAACTATCCAACGTGTTACCATATCTTTGAACAAATAAAAAATTAAGTTCCTGATATTGGTCAAATCCAACCAAAACCTGCTAAGAAATGAGTGAAATGCATCAATTTGGACTGAATTATTAAATTTTGGTTCGTCCCATGTTTATTCAGCTAATTTTGCAGTCTGGTAGCATTGAAAAATCAACATTAGTCACTATTCTTACGCCATGAAAACTAGTTGGACATCTATATTTTTTAAAAAATTGGTTTAAGGCATGAATCGTGCAAAGTTGCACTGCAATGGACAATCCAGATTGCAAGATAATTGATTTAGTGATTTTATTGTATTGGAAGTACCAAATGGAATGAAGGTTATTTACTTTTAAACTTTTCTATTCACTCTTTGTTATGTTGGTGTTTGAAGGTTCTCTAAATTCTAGAGGGAGCTGTATCATCTGTTATTCTGCTTAAACTTTTTTATGATTATAATGATGCGTTTATTTTAAGATTTCTAGATCTGAAAATGTCTTGATTCTTTGAATTCTCTACTGTTCTAACAGTGTTATTGCAGGACTATGTGCATTTTCGCCTAATTCAGAAGCATGTTATTTAGCTCTTCCAGCAAGCACGACTAAAGGATCTGCTCTAGTATATAATACATTGGAGCTTCAATCACTTTGCCAGGTAATAGATGCATTTTGTAACGTTTTTTTCTCCATGATATATAATCCTCCATTTCATGATTATTCCATGATTAATTATACTTATTTCAATTACATCGAAAGTTTGCCATATCATCTTAGAGTAAAATTCTATACTGTTATCAAAAAGTGTTTTGTTAATTATTGGAAATGACCTGTATAAAACAAGTTAGTAAGTAAGAAAACTTCTCTTGAATGGTTACAAGCACCTGCATAAGCAGCATCATTTAGTTTCTTTTATGAAGTTATATGACCGTGTGACACGTTTGATGATTGGAAATCAATCACTTGCTCCCCACACAAAATCCCTCCCCAATGAAGCCGCCGGCCACCTTGGATGGGCCCTCCTTCATGCCACCAATTAATGCATTAATTATCCCATTAATTTGAAATCAATTTCAAATTAATCCCCCTCCAATTTTGTTCAAAAATCTGAATCAAATTTCAGGTTTTTGAATTCACATGCTTCCTCTCTCTATTAAGCCGCCAGCCTCCTCCTTAATGGGCCACATTAATGCCCATTAATTGCCCCTTAATCCTCTTGATAATTTGAAATCAATTTCAAATTTCCTTCCCTCCAATTTACACAAATTCTGAAATTAATTTCAGATTTGTGTAACTCCTCTCTTCCCCTTTCTTAACCTAATTTTCCTCATCCCATCCACCCGCCCCCTTCCTTCCCTGTTTTGGCCGACCACCTCCTCACTCCCTCTCTTGGGAAATTTCAGCAAGGAAAGGAGAAGACGACACCCCTCTCCCCGATTCTCTTCAATGTTGAATCCCGATTGAGTGGGGTCTTGTGTTCAACGCCGACGGAAGCATCAACATCCTACGATCTCCGTGCTTCGACGTAGGATTTGAAGACGAAACCACCGTGGAAGAATACTTGGAGAGAGTCGTCCCGATCCGTGCAAGCATCTACGACCGACGATTTTCAAAGTACAATTGGAGCCTCGACGGCCACTTACGACATCCCTCCCCACCGGCTACCTTTTCACCGACGAAGTCCTTCGGTGCCTTCTCTCTAGTGGTAATATCCTTCATCGCTTGGATCTTCTATCTCCGCTAAAAGCCTACCAATATTTGAGTGAGACGGCCACGAGGTGAAATTCTCGTTGTTAAACGTTGGGTTTTTGTTATTTGTACTTTGCATTTAAAATTCTCCTTGAATTTTGAATGAATTGATTCGGTTAATCTCTATTGCATATCTTTGGCCTAAGCAAGTTAACGTTTCTAATTCTTAACCCTATCTTGCATGATCGAAATAAACTTATAATAGCAAACTTAATTAATTCTCTTTTTAATTCTAATCGTAACTCCTAGTAGTTTCACATCAATTTTTATGTGAATATCCTAGGAATATTCGATATGCAAGTAATTGTAAGATCCTACTTAAAGTTTTAAATCTAGAAATTACACAGCTTAAACATCAGGAAGCTTGCAACAAATTTACCCTTATTATGAGTATGAATCATCTCTTGCATAGTTGTTTACGTACGATATTTTTTAATTTGTACAATATGTTTCACAGATTGATGCTCATCGTTCCCCTCTAGCTGCGGTCGTATTCTCTTCAAATGGCATGTATCTGGCAACAGCTTCTGAGCAGGGAACAATAATAAGAGTGCATCTAGTATCACAAGCAACTAAGGTGGATGCGACTGGCCTCATTTTTATTTTTTCATTGAATACAACATAGGCATAACTATGAACTTCATAAAAGTTTGCAACTCTATCCTTGTTGCTATTAACAATGCAGTCATATAGCTTGCGAAGAGGTTCGTATCCCTCAACCATCTACTCATTATCATTTGGACCTTCTGTGGACTTGCCAGATATTCTTGTTGCTACAAGCTTATCAGGATCATTGCATGCATTTTCTCTTGGACCTATTATTGAGCAAAGGTTGGGAATGAATTTAGAAAAAGAAAACTTGTTTTTTACATCATTCAATGTTCACTTAAGTAAACTTGTCTTGTTATTATCTTTGTATGATTACTGTTTTTTGAACGTTGGTCTATGTATTTTCTTATGGCTTCAGGAACAGAAGACCAAACAAATTGCTTGGGTCAATGATCCCTGAACCAATCAATGATGCTTTTGAGTCATCTTATCACCATGTTGTTCACGATGTTTCTATTGCAGGAATCAAAAGGTGAAGTTGAATTTGTTTTGCTAGATCTTTTATGCACCTTCTTCTTGATGTAGGATGACCCAGGGTTTGGGTAATGCAATTAAAATGGTTCTTAGGATACTTATCATGCAAAGATAAATTATGGATTCATAAGTCACAAGTTACATATCAATCCAACAGTTTTTTTTTAATGAGAACAAACAATAGTAGTCATTAAGCCTATTAAATGGTGAAAAAAAGGCCACAAATATTCGATAATTTCAGCAAAAAAAATTTGGAAACAAATAAAGTCGATGAATAAAATAACTAATTTTTATAAAATAAAAAATTTGAATATTATTTTTCTGACCAATATCAAGAGCAATAAAGTAATTAACACCAAATTATATAGAAGAAATAGTTGAAGAATGAAATTATCAAAATAAACAAAATTAGATCCACACGAATACTAATAGATGAACTCCCCTAGGAATCAATTAGTCGTACTTGTACGATACTCAAAAAAACCATGCATCCAATTTTCCTTAACCAGATTAAAATTAGAAAGTGCAAAATTATTTAAACTAAAAGTTGATGCCTGTAGAAACTACCCTCAGCAAGTCGCCTTCCAAAATTTGTTTTCCTTTTTAATTTTCTTAATGAATAATTCAAACTCCACTGCATCATCATTTCCCACTTTGATATTCCCTCTCTTTCTTTTTCAATCCGCCTTCTCTTAGTTTAGCGTTGCTACGTTATTTACATAGATTTTCTTATGTTCCAGCTATGTAACGATATCAAGCACAGACAAAGTTCAAAGCTCCTCCCCAAATTCTACTATACGGTGAGAAATTTGCAAACAGTTTGATTTTTTACTTTTTTTTAAAATTAATGATTTCACGTCATGATGTTTTATTGTTATTTTACTTTATTTGAAACCATTGCACAGCACCACTTTAGGCTTTAATTTTGTAAATGACCATGCTCTTCTCGGATAGAATATGTAACATTGAAAACATCATTCATGGAGGCCAAGAGATGAGATTCCCTAAGTGATTCCTTCACATTGCTTCGTGAGTACAGAAAAGGCTTTATCCAGAATCCAGTTTGGAGCAGACGCAAATGATTGGAAATATATCAATATTAACTTCAGATAGTACATCTTTAGATTTGCTTCGCTGAGGAGGTATTCCCAAAATTTTTTGGTGATGGGCGATATAGAGAGGACGAACCAAGGAAGGCTTTATCGACTTCATACTTTAACTGTCTTGGAGAGTTGGGTTGTGAGCAGTAGCAGAGTAGAGACAAGAAAGAAGAAGATTGAGAGAACCGATAGAGTGAGGAATGGAGAGGCAGAATGATACAAGAAATTTGGCAGGAAGTTATTATTGCGCTTCATTATTAGATTGAAGAGTTGGAGGAATAGATAAAATACCTTCATTATGACCTTGTGGTCATACATTGTTGTCGTGAAACAATGCATTTTGTAGAGTTTCATATACCAACCTCTCTTTAGATTTTTCACTGGCTGGACTTTCATGGAGTTTCATGCCATTTGTTATGTTTTACTCATAAAGCATATTAATCTCCTGTTCATGTAATTGTTCAATCTACATCTATGTTGCACTGATACACCTACTTATGAAGGCGTACTGTATCCGATACACAGATATGCCTTCGATACGGCACTAATATGTGTAGGATACGGCTTTCAAAAGGACACACATATCCGATATGCATGTCTGTTGAAAAACAAAACAAAAAAAAATCCCAAAAAAAAGATCTGTCGTATTTACTTCCGGTCTGCGAGCGAGGTTCTCTCATTTCTGAGATGGATATGAGTCCCTTGATGATATGGGAATATTAGAAATTGTTAATCTTTCACTTGATGAAAAGAGAAACCACTGAAGAAGCTAATCATTTCATTCTTTTTATTGAATAGTTGAAACTTCATGTGCTAGACAATTTATTTTTATTCTTTTGTTGTTGTACTCGACATTTAATACTTATTTTTATTTTGATATTATAAGCTACAAGGCTACAAATGATGTTGTTTTTTTAAATATTATGCTTTGATTGCTTTCTTAATTTTATGTATGATTTTTAAAATATAATGCCGTGCCGCGCCGTACCCGTATCCTGTATTTTTAAGAATTGACATGTCCCTTATGCGTATCGTGTCGTATCTGTGTCGCCGTATTCATATCAGTGCAACATAGATCTACATGCAGCTGAATATGACTATATTTACATCATTCCTTCATTACATTCTACTTCCTCTCACAAGCATGATCTCATACATTGCTCTTTCTCTTCCCCACACTTTGCAGGTCAAATGTTTACATCATCACAGGCGATGGACATTTCTATAGCTACACCTTAAACATCTCCGGTTCAAATGAATTATCATGTAACCTACAATCTGAATTCAATCTGATAGATACTGTTGTAGAAGATCTGAGCTGATTTGGATTCTATACAGAATATCTTCTTTCACCATTTCAGTGTTCTATTCTGATGCTGGCTTATTTCAGTTCAACTATAAGATGAACAGCAGAAATATTCTGTACATATTTCCCCAGCAAACTCTGATCAGCTCCACTCATTTTCATCTTTGAAATCTATACATGGTGAATGTTGTATGACTGTATAATAACATATAATGTATGAAAATCTATTATGGTTGAAGCAGTTGTTTATTGATACGCATGTAAATGACATGAAACGATGTGTTTACTGACATGAATGATTATTTATGATACCCAAACTTTTATGCATGATGATGTGCTACTACCAGGATGAACATGACATGTTACACTAACATGAATTGCAACCATGCATATTATTAATATTAATTGAATTTTATGATAAATTTTGTATGACCTAATGAGATTTTTACTTGCCCTTTATGTACTTCAACATATTATTAGTTTTTTTGTAGTTTAGATTGATGTGTTGCAATTTTGGAATGTATGTTTTCTTTTGTAATTATGATGCAATATATATATATATATATATATATATATATATATATATATATATATATATATATATATATATATATATATATGGATGATGCACATAGAAAGTATCATAACAACAATATCAAGTTTTTGTTACACTATATGAGGTTAGTTACATAAATTCTATTTCTTCATTTTTTATTATTAAGAGTCAAATTCTCATTTAAATGTAATAAAAAAATTATTATTGATTCTGCCTAGAAGTATCATGATTATCATAGATAGGGGTGTCAATTCGGGTCAACGGGTCGGGTTCGGGTCGAACCCGGAACTCACCCGGCATTGTTCGGGTCAACACGAACCCGACCCGTTTTTAAAAACGGGTCAGGTTTCTGGACCCGAACCCGACCCGATTCGGGTCCGGGTCAACCCGACCCGACACGAATGACCCGGGATTGACCTAAAATTGCTATTTTTCGGGTCAAAAATCGGGTCAATCTCGGGTTTTCGGGTCAAAACGGGTCAATCTCGGGTTTTCGGGTCAAAAATGATTTTTCGGGTCACTTTCGGGTCAATTTCGGGTTGGTGGGTCAACCCGAACCCGACCCGATTTTTAAAACGGGTTGATTTCATGAACCGGAACCCGACCCATTTCGGGTTTGGGTTGACCCGAACCCGGATTTTTTCGGGTCGGGTTCGAGTCGTGTTTCGTGTCGTGTCAAAAATTGACACCCCTAATCATAGAAGTATTATTTTGGATTACAAATGGTAAATTCAAATGAAAGCTCATGCTTCTTCTATTGTTTACTATTTTTAATTAGCTTAATTACTATATGTATATTAATGGAACTAAAATTATGTCTAATTAATCATAGTATAATATAAGGATTATGTTGGATTGTGTGATGTATAATGATATCCGAGCAGTTAATTCGATGAACATATGAGGCATGAATTGTTTTTTATTAGTGAGAGAGATTGGATGAACATAGAGGCTTGGATTATTTTTTATAAGTGAGAGAGATTGAGTAGATACAAAAATTCAACTTTTACATTGCATGATGTATAAAATTAGAATTACTCATTTTATGAAAAATAAAACATTTTATATTTTATATGACTTTTATAACCTTTACATTGTAAAGTTTTTTTTTTTTTTTTCAAATATTCATTTTCATCGGAGTTTCAATGAAACTCTTAGGCATTGTTTGGGATAACTCTCTTATTACTTTTTACATCAACTTTTTAGTATAAATTTTTTTAGTTTGAAAAATTTTTATAATAGAAAGTTATTTTAGAAAGTAGAAATAAAGTTGTCCCGAACGAGACCTTAGCCTTAATTACAATCATCAAAACCAATCAAAACTAAAAATACTAAAATCATAAATTACTTAATTTTATAATATCATTATTAAACAAAGGAATAATTGAAAGCATGTTAAAAATTCTTTGTATTTAAATTTTTTCTTGTAACCCTAAATTTTTTACTTATCATAAAATTACCACTCAAATAATTATATTTGCAAATATCAGAAAAATAATAATAATAAATAAAAAATACCAACCATTTATTGATAAATTTCTTCAACAATAAATATATGTGAAATCATTAAAATATAAAAACGTTACAACTGAAAATCATTCAGCACCCATCAAAACAAAGTACATCCATTGGAGCCATACATACTGTTGAATCAATCAAAACTGAACTGAGCTAAATCAATTAGACCATACAGCCTTTGTGCCAAATATGACATATTGACACAATAAGATGACACAAAAGGTGATCCGATTTGAAGTCTAAATGAGCCCTAATTAAGCTCATGAGTTATATTTTGTAATTTGAGAATATTAACTGAATGAACAAACAACCTACAAATGTTACGTGCTTCGGTCCAATCGAGCGGCTTGACGAGACTAATGCAATAAGTCTAAGATCACTCGATTCAGAGATCATTAAGCCAAATAACTTGTTAAATGAACATTCTATGATTAAATGATTCAACATGATTCATTCAATGGAGTATTATAAAAAATTAACCAAATTTAATAAAATAACACTCCTAAATCTATAAATAGTCTTCCATTCTTTTTAGAAAGAGAGTTTGAACTTGAGTTTGAAGAGAGCTTGCAAATCTGAAGAATTTTACAACTCAACTTGACATTTGATGCTGACGATAACCACCAACCATCACTACCACCTTACCACCATTGGTTGACTGTCATTACTCAATTGCCATCATCCAATCACAATCATTTGATTATCATCATTAGACTATCATCGCTGGACTATCGTGACATAACCACCATCATCAAATCATCATTAAATACTTTATAATTTTGTCTTCCCTAATAGATGGGGAGAACAAACTCAAAACTTATCTATATAGTCGATCATTTCATCTAGGTGAAACTAGTGAATTTTTTCTTCAAATTTTCGCATTAAAAACTCTTTTCTCTTTGTATAAAAATATAGTGGAAAACTATATCTCTATCACCATAAAATTTTTAACCCGCAATGCTAATAATAATCAAACCAGCTTATAATATACAATCAAGTCTTAATTAGGAAGATGTGTTAGCTAGATGTAAGCAAGAAACATTCATATTTTTGAATAGTTTGATTACATATTAAGTATATTTTATGATTCGATCATGCCCTCCATCTTATTCAAACAAGATTCAAATAATTTTAAAATTCCCTCTGTTAAATTCTTCCGCTGACCCCCAAACTTTACCAAAAAAAGACCTCATAAAATACCAAAATTTAATCGAGCATTACACATTCTCATTTACTTTAATCATCCTTTGGAAAGAGAAAATTTCTTTCGAAAAGCCCAAAAAAAAAAAAAAAAAAGGGATTTGTCCATTTATTGTAAATGTTTTTAGTTTGTATGATATTTAAAATTCTAAATTTTATAAGAAATATCATTAATACAGAATTTTAAAAAATAAAAAATCTTTTCATGCTGACTAATATTGAAATATTAAAATAATATATGTTTTTATTTATAAATATTAAAATATTGATATTAGATACATTTAAAAAAGTGTAATATTCTTAAAAAAATAATTTTTATTTTTCATTATAAAAAACTACGTGAGAACCCGCCTCGGGATCTCCTGATCCCGTGCCTCGCGGAAAGTCATAAATCCACCTTAACCTTCACCACGACAATCCGCAACACATATTAGGCATAGGCTATTACCAGATCCAACGCCCCAATAAAAGCAAAAGCATCCTCCGCCGCACGTCATCCCACCGCACACCCACGGGACGCACGATGGATATCCGCCGTACTATCCGCAACGTGTAGAAATCGTAGCCGTAGATTCCGTCCATCCTAGCTGTCCTCGAATTCATTCCATTCCCAGCTGGCGCCCATTTCCTCTAGAATAAATTAGCATAAACCGAATTTACCAAACTATCCTTAAATCGGCGCACTTTTACGTGCATACCGCCAAGATTCCCGGTCCAAATTTTTATTTTCTTCTTCTCCTGAAAAGATTAATTACAAAAGTACCCAACCTAAATAGGGATATTTTTAACGTTATTTAGAATTATAATATTATATAAATGATTAAAATAAAAATTATAGAATTCCTGAGATCCGAAAATGGTAGAAGTGAAAATGATTGGGATATTTTGGGTAAAAGAGTAAAAAAGAAATTTACAGATTGGTCTTGAAGATTCCTCTGGTGGCGTGGCCGTAGAAGGAAATATACCACTTGACGAACTTCTTGAGTCCGGCGTCAATGTTGGTGGTTGGCTTGTAGCCGAGCTCGGCCATGGCGAGTGTGATATTCGCGTGGGTGAAGGGCACGTCGCCGTTGCTAGGCATCTCGATGACGTGCTTCTTGGCCTTCAGTTTTAGGTGGCGCTCAAGGATGGAGACTAGTGTTGGTACGTTTACGGGCGAGGTGTTGCCGAGATTGAAGATGCGGTAAGGGGCTGCGCCGCGCTTCTTTCCGCCGGAGCCTGTGGATTTCCCGGCGGTATCGAGGGCGGCGAGGCAGCCGCGGACGATGTCGTCGATGTAGGTGAAGTCGCGGGCGAGGTTGAGGCCGTCCCGGCCGCGGTAGATGGTGATGGATTTTCCGGCGAGGATGGCTTTGGTGAAGAAGAAATAGGCCATGTCGGGGCGGCCCCATGGGCCGTAGACGGTGAAGAATCGAAGGCCGGTGATGGAGAGGCCGTGGATGTGGTTGTAGGTATGGGTGATTTCTTCGCCGGCTTTTTTGGTGGCGGCGTAGAGGGAGGCTGGGCGATCGGTGCGGTGGGATTCGGAGAAGGGGACATTGTCGTTGAGGCCGTAGACGGAGGAGGAAGAAGCCCAGATGAAGGCGGGTTGGGGGTCGGCGGATTTGACGGCTTCGAGGAGGGTAACGAGGCCGGCTATATTGGAGTGGATGTAAGAGGAGGGGTTTTCAATGGCGTAACGGACACCGGCCTGCGCTGCGAGGTGGAGGACGTGGGAAAATGGGACGATATCGAAGAGCTTGGAGAGGAGGCGGGCGTCGTTGATATCGCCATCGACGATGAAGATGGAATGTGAGGAAAGGTGGGAGCGGCGAGCTTTTTTGAGGGAAGGGTCGTAATATGAGTTGAAGTTGTCAAGCCCGACGATGCCGTCTCCGCGTTTGCGGAGAGCGAGAGAGCAGTGGGAGCCGATGAAACCTGCGGCGCCGGTGACGAGGACGGTGAGGCCGGACGGGCGACGAGGAGAGGCGGAGACACGGACCTGGCGTTCCCACTGGAGGCCGCCCCAGGAATGGGCGGAGGAAAGGCGAGAGGATGACGAGAGGAAGGGTTGGAAGGAGAGGAAGGATGCGCTTAGGGCGATGAGGAAGATGACCCAGAGGAAGATGGTGGTTGAGGAGGCGAAGCAGCGTTGGTACTGACGGTGAAATTGGTGAGAGCGTTCGATCTTGAACTTACCGGGGGTGGAGGGGAACAACTCGTCCTCCTTCAGAGCACGCATCTTCGCCGACGCGAACGCCACCGGCGCAGCTTTCTCCATCCGTCTTTCGTTATCCGTGCTGTGATTTTGGCTTGTTCAGAGATGTTATTGGAATATTTGACTGAATTGCAGATTGGAGAAAGGAGAGGACGATTGGATGGGCGAAATTGGAAATTGGCGAGGAGAAATGGGAAACGTGTGTGGAAGCAGAGCAGAGGGAAATTAGGGTTTTTTTTTTCTGCGCCTGCTAAGAGCAAACGGTGATGGAGAAAGGACATAAATAGCAGCAGTGAAGGATGGGAGAGGATCGACAGAAAAACGCGTAAACGCGGCAGCCATCGCTCTCTCTCTCTCTCTCTGGAACTGTCGAACTGTATATTTGCTTTTTTAAGGAAAAGACAATTTTATCTAAATTTTATTATATGCGTGAAAATTATAAAATATAAAGATTCAGATATCATACAAATAAATTAAAATTGAAATAAACAATTATATATAATTTATTTAATTAAAAAAATATCTCTTCAAAAAAAATTTTATTCTTGTCTGTATATTAGAATGCTTTCACAACCGGATGCGATTGATCTATCTATCATTAAATTATAAAATATGATTCTTACATTGGCATCAAGATGCGCTCACTCATTGATAAATAACATAGTAATTAAAAAATAATTAAATTACCATTAGATTAAAATTTCTTTTTAAGTTCTTAGTAAGCTAATTAATAAATAATATGTAAGCATGTTCTTGAATTTAAGGTTTTATTGAAATGGTTTTCTTACTGATTCTTAAAGTAATTAAAAGAAAATAAAAATAAAAATTTTATACTAAAAACTGTTTAAGAAGCGGTAAGAAAGTCGTCCCAAATGAAACTTAAATAAGCAAATTTAACCTATATTCATTGAGTGCTAGTTCTCACTTATACTTCTAAGTAGAAGGTTAAATGCTCCATATTTAACTAAACAAACCATTTATTCTAAATTTGCAAATTTAGTCAAATGATGGGAATAATCTTTTTCAAGTGATACCAATAATCTAATTACTTTTAGCTATTGCTTGAGTTTTAGGGTAAGGAAGGTGAGGAATGAGGATCTTTAACAATTGTTTTAACTTTCTGAATTTCATACAGATAACTATTTACGTAGGAAGATACAGAGGAAGTCAAATTATATTCCACATGCAATAATTGATGAAGAAATAAATCACATAACTTCCTCAAATGAACAATTTTCATTACTATAAGATGAAATTTAAGATATCACACTTTTTCATTACTATAAGATGTATTTGCTGCTAGTGCCTTTCTTTTTGTTCAGAGTGATGGTGAGATAGATGGAGATATTATCAATAGAATTCAAATTGGCTGGTTGAAGTGGAGGAATGCATTAGACTTATTGTGCGATAGAAAATTCCCCATCAAACTTAAGGAAAAATTCTATAAGATGGTGGTGAAACCTACAATGCTTTATTCTGCTGAACGTTGGGCATTACAAGAGAAGCATAATACGTGTTGCTGAAATGAGAATGCTCAGGTGGATTACTGGTTTTACCCTTAGAGATAGAATGCGAAATGAGCATATACGTGAAAAGGCTGGAGTAGCTCCAATGCAAAATAAGATTAGAGAGAGTCGCCTTAGATTATTTGGTCACATAAAATGACAACTTTCCGATGACATGGTTAGGAATGTAGAGGTATTAGATTTGATTTATGTTAAGAAAGATAGATGTAGACCTAAAAAGACTTGATTAGAAAATATTATAAGTGATATTTCTTTATTAGATTTAAACAAGAATTTAACTTTTGACAAGACACAACAGAGAAAAAGGATTTCATATAGATAATCCGACCTATTGGGACAAAAGCTTGATATTATTATTGTACACTTTTTTAAAATCATAATAATAAATTTTGTCATAGATTATAGGGTTGTAAAAGAGATTAATTTAGAACAAACCTATTTATATAAAAGATAATGATCATTATTTTTTTGATTGTTGCTCAATTATTTTCACCAATATATTGAAACCCCCCCCCCCCCAAAAAAAAAAAGAAGGCTAAATGATGGAAACTTGTTATGAACAATGAAGCATCTTTTTTGAACTTGTATAAATGGGGGCTCCCAAGCCAAGAGGTACCCAAACAGAAGAACCACCATAGCTTGGATTCCTTTGAGTGTTAAGTTGGTCCACAAGAAAGGTTATGAACATATAAAATACAAAAAAATAAAATAAAAATAGCAATGCTCATTTGGATTGTTTTGAGAAATATGCTTTAGCCAACTTCTCTAATTTGGCTAAAGTCATTGTCACCCAAATAATCAAATCAATTGTTCTCATGGGCCTGAATAAGCTAGCATTTTATGTCCTACTTCACCAATGACCAAGATATTCTTCATTATATGCTTCAACAAGCAGTTAATAAGGATCAGATTGATATATATCAATTTAAGTTTCATTTGGGACAACTTTCTTACTGTATTATTAAATTGGTGAATATAAAGTAACTTTTTAAAGTTGTTGTAAAAGTAACTTCTTAGCACAATTTTTTTTTTTGAAAGAAGCAAAAAAATAATAGTCAAATAAAAATTGTGATTGTGATATAAACAAAACAGTAAAAAATTTATCGCAAACGATAGGTTTCAAAAATTGTGAACTAATCACTTTGTTTCCGCAATTTGGTTCCAAAATAGAACTATGTAGGTTTCAGGAAGTCAAAATTCACCAGAATTTATTACCTTTGGCATGTGGATTATATTAAACCTTGATTAGTTCAAACTTTTCGCCAATGGAGCCACCTTTCTGCTTCTGGTACTGAATGTATCGAAGCGTGCTGGAAAAGAACGCATCAGCCGATGGAACTGAAATTGAGCTATCGCTTTGCATTTCGGTCATGATTAATTCAATCAGACCGTTGATTGCAGAGCTTGTAATCTGAGGATTTCCTTTCTCGAAGAAGTACAGATACCTGCAAATAAAAACAAGAATAAATTCAGAAAGCCCTGAAAAATTTTGGTAAACAATTAGGGAATAAATTAGGGGACTATCAAAATTTTAGGCTTCGTTTGGGACGACTTTCTTACTGCTTCATAAAATAGTTTTAAAATTTTTGTACTAAAAAGTTGCTTTAAAAAGCAGAAAGAAAGTCATCTCAAACAAGCATTTAGTTAGGATGATCATCAAAATCATTGAATCTATTTTGAGATGAGCTCAATACATAATTAATTAATATTCCACTCATCTTGAAATAGATATAGGAGTTTTGAGACCCCTCCAAATGTTTTTTTATCAGAATATTTTTATACAAATTATCTCCAAACAAATATGACATGAATCCTTACTTGTTGAGTATTTCAACAAACAAAGTGACAGGCCCACTGCTACCCTTGGTAGCATTTGCCATTTGCTGGGCAGCATTTGCAATCTTCAAGGCACGTTTTAAGCATAGGAGAACTCTACAGGCATAAGATGAGTTAAAAATAAAGGAAAATATACCACAAATTGAGCATCCATAGAAACATAAAAGGTAAAAAAAAAAAAAAAATTATGAATCCATATTCAAAAAACAGAATACT
Source organism: Dendrobium nobile (assembly GCA_022539455.1). Lineage (NCBI taxonomy): Eukaryota > Viridiplantae > Streptophyta > Magnoliopsida > Asparagales > Orchidaceae > Dendrobium > Dendrobium nobile. The sequence continues at coordinate 55,578,265 of CM039726.1, forward strand.
AATATAGAAGCCAACTATCAGATGGCAATCCCTTTGTGGTCAGCTCTAAAAAGCACCCAAGATATGTTCAAGTCAGGCCCTATGAAAAGTAATCGAAAATACATTCTATCATTTAGTAGAAGATTTGTTGAGGTGATCATATACACAGCCATATGAAAGCTTCTCCAGAATATTCATCTTTTGGTAGAGGGGGAACATTAATTTGACAGATCAAATATTGGCCATTCACGATTACCAAAATTTGGTTTTATATGATCATAAACGAGCTTAAATGTTATTTAGGGCTCATTACTGCCTGTTTATCTTTTGATATAAATTCAAAAAAGAATTGTTCACAACCATTCAAGCTAATGCCTCATTTTGAAATGCATTCTGTTCATGGTGGGAAGCATGTGAAGATGTTTTTATTGGTATGGCGAGAGCTATTCCAGCCTGGCCGTCTGATGTGACGGAAATGCAACCATTAAATTGATCTAATTAAGCATAACATTTGACCAAGGTTGTGAAACCCGGACCGGACAACAAACCGGAAGAAGGAGAGGTTCACGGTTCGACCGGTCTAACCGGGGTCGAACCGGATGACGTAATAAATAATTAATATTATTAAAATTTAATAAATTAACATAATAATAATGATATCATTCAAGGTTTGAGACAAAAAATTAAATTAAAAAAAAAACAATGAAACATAAAATTTATATAATTAAGTAAAAGAATTATTTTAAAATCTCACATAAAAGAAAAAAATTCTAAATCTCATAATTATAAGAATTTACACTTATAAAAATATGATAATTTTAATTTTAAATATTTTTCGAATTTAAAATTTAATTTTTAATTTAAATTAAATTCACATATAATCATATAATTTAATATAAATACATATTTAATATAAATTTAATTCTAACATAAGTTTATAAATTTAATTTAAATTATTCTTATTTTATATTATATGATTAAATATATTTTACAAGTTTATGTTGTACATCAAATTTCTTTTATAAATTTATATCTTAAATAATTAATAAATAATTAAATACATAAAATTATTAATGATAAATTATTTTTTATAGTGTATAAATAAATTTTTATTATTAACTGATAAATAAGTATCATTTACATAAAAAATAATTAATTAAAAAATCTGTTTAAAAATAATTTTTATATGCATTATATATGTTATGAGTTCATTCACATCTCAACTCTTTTCTTTAGTCCCACATCACTTGGAAAGACTTTCTTGCTAGTGTTTATATAGTATTTTTAGTTTCCTTGTGTTAAGAGCTCACATGGTACCACCACTCCATGTGAAATGCTTCATGATGGTTTGGAGATAAATGTTTATAATAAAAGATATATTATTATTAATTAAAATTTTTAAATATATGTTAATTAATTTATTTAAAAAATATTTAAAATTTTTGGAATTTGAACCGGCCGGTTCAAAATAACCGCGGCCGGTTCACCGGTTGAACTGGCGGTTCTAATCAGTTCAGTCCGGTTCATTGCAGAGGCGGTTTTAAAACTGAACCGGACCGGTCCCATGACCGGTTCACGGTTGAACTGGTCAAACCGACCGGTCCGGTCTGGTTTTTAAAACATTGCATTTGACATAACTTATAGATTTTGTTAGACCGGTCCAGGTTGGACCGGCTGACGAGCGAAACAACGGAAAAGCTCCGCCTTTCTACACGCCGAAGGAGCCGCTAAAGCGAGCGGACCGTTTTAGGAAGGATTTTTGAGGGAGTTAGGCGGAAAATTTGAATGAATGGATTGTTTATGGATTTACTTTTGATTTGTATGCATTAAATACTTTGTTTTCCTAGGGTTAGGGTGATAGGAAATACTTAGATCCAAGTATTCCTATCGCTCCACGTGAAGAAAACAACAAGAAAGTTGCTGTTTTCTACAGGAAATCAGCCCCAAACGTATGAAAACAGTAGAAAATCGTAGGAAAACTGAGAGAAAAACGCTTAATGGACTTATATTCCACTAGTAGATGATCAAAGCGAAAGCAAGATACAATGTTCTTCGATTCGAGAGGAAGAACAACTCTCCGATCTTCTCCGGCAACGCCAAGAGCCCAAGCAAGAAAACCCTAGATCTCAAATTACATTCAAATTCAAGATAACCTCCTCTCTCTCCTAATCCCCCTAAATAACCATAATGGATTATTACAAATTACCTAAAAAGCCCATGACATTCAAAATTTTCCCTCCCACCTCATCAATTCAACCCCAAGTGGGGCCCAGCTTGTCCGCCCCTTCCTGGCTGGGTTTTCCGCCCCGCCTGGAATAGACCCGGGTTGGCCCGGGTCTAGCCGGCCCCTCCTGGGCCGGTTCACGCCTAACATTACTCCCCTCCCAAAAACTCACCTTGTCCTCAAGGTGAAAAGAAGGAAACTGCTCCTTCACTCTTTCAAAAGGCTCCCATGTAGCGTCGAAATCAGGGAGGCCTCTCCATTTGATCAGCACTTCTTTGTTGCCCATTTTATCTGGTCGGACTCCTGCAAGCTCTAGTGGTTCTAAAACCACTTCTAAATCCTCCGTCATAGTCGCTGGTAATTCTGCACTCACTGCATGCTCCACAATGGCTCTCCTCAGCTGAGACACATGGAACACTGGGTGTATAGTGGCTGAGGGGGGTAATTTCAGTCTGTAAGCCACTGCTCCAATCCTATCCAATACTTCATAAGGGCCAAAGTACCTCGGTGCTAATTTCTCGTTCTGCCTTCTAGCCACTGTCCTCTGCCTGTATGGTCGTAGTTTTAGGAACACCTTCTCCCCCACTTCAAACTGCATGTCTCTCCTGTGAGAGTCCGCTTGCTTTTTCATGATTTGTTGTGCCCTCATCAGATGTCTCTTTAACTCTTCCAATATCTTATCCCTTTCCTCTAGGTATTGCTCCACAGACGATACTGGTGTGCTTTCTCTTCCATAGTGCACTAGGTGTGGAGGGTCCCTCCCATATAATACTTTGAATGGGGTCATCTGGGAGGCGGAATGGAATGAGGTATTGTACCAATACTCAGCCCAAGGTAGCCACTTTGCCCACAACCGTGGGGTTTCGGACACAAAACACCTCAAATAGGTCTCCAAGCTTCGATTTACCACCTCCGTTTGTCCGTCTGTTTGTGGGTGATAAGCGGTACTTCTTTTGAGAACCGTGCCCTGCATCCTGAACAGCTCCCTCCAGAACTGGCTGAGGAACACTTTGTCTCGATCAGACACAATCGATTCAGGCACCCCATGTAGTCTCACCACTTCCCTGATAAAAGCTGCCGCTACTAACACTGCGGTGTATGGGTGTCTTAAGAGAACGAAATGCACATACTTACTAAGTCTGTCCACTACCACCATGATGACTGTGAACCCCTCCGATCTTGGTAGGCCATCAATGAAATCCATGGACACTTCCTCCCAGACTCTGTTTGGAAGTGTCAACGGTTGCAGTAATCCTCTTGGCGCCATGGCCATGTACTTATTTCTCTGACACACTTCACACCTGGCCACCATCTCCTCCACATCTTTATGCATCCCCTTCCAGTAGAGCTCGGATGCTAGCCTCCTGTAAGTCTTCAGAACCCCTGAATGTCCCCCAACTGCACTGCCATGAAATTCCTGCAACAAGTGGGGAATGTGTATGGAAGTCCGTGGCATCACAAACCTCCCTTGATACAATAGTCTCTCCCCCTCAATACAGTAGCCCGGATGCTTACTCTTGTCTTTCCCTAGATCCTCCCTGATCTTCTTCAACTCTTCATTCAGCATACTTTCTTCCTTGATGGCTCCCCAGTCTACCATCAAGGGTACAGACAACACCAACTCATGGAGTTCCCCCACACATTTGGATAGAGCGTCGGCTGCCTTGTTCTCCAACCCTGGTTTATACTGAATCTCGAAGTCATAGCCTAGTAGTTTGGATAGCCACCTCTGATGCTCTTCAGTTACCATCCTTTGCTCTAGCAAATACTTCAGGCTCCTCTGATCTGTCCGCACGATAAAGTGCCTTCCCAAGAGATATGGCCGCCACTTTTGAATAGCCAAGACAATGGCCATCAATTCCCTTTCATACACTGACTTCAATCTAGCCCTGGTTGAAAGTACTTGACTGAAGTAGGCTATTGGCTGGTGGTTCTGCATCAACACTGCTCCCAGCCCATACCCTGAAGCATCTGTCTCCACCACAAAGACTTGGCTAAAATTAGGAAGTGCTAGCACTGGAACTGTAGTCATGGCTACCTTTAGTTTCTCAAATGCCTGCGTTGCTGCTTCCCCCCAAGAAAATCCATCCTTCTTCAGTTGCTCCGTCAATGGCCATGCGATAGCACTGTATCCCTTCACAAATCTCCTGTAGTATCCAGTCAACCCTAAGAACCCCCTTAACTCCTTTAGGTTTCTAGGTATTGGCCACTTCTGCATTGCTTCTATTTTGTTCTGATCCGCTGCTACTCCTTCTTGGGATACCACATGTCCCAAGTACTCCACCCTGGCCTGTGCAAAGCTGCATTTCTTCAGATTGGCCTGTAACTGATGTTCCTGCAATACTCCCAAAACCACCTTCAAGTGTTCTAAGTGTTCCTCCTCAGTTTTGTTGTACACCAATATGTCATCAAAGAACACAAGTACGAACTTCCTGAGGTACTGCCTGAAGATCCTGTTCATCAGAGACTGAAATGTCGCAGGAGCGTTAGTTAAACCAAAGGGCATTACCAGAAATTCATAATGCCCTTCATGTGTCCTAAAGGCTGTCTTTGGAACATCCGCCTCCTTCATTCTAATCTGGTGGTATCTGGATTTTAAGTCTAGCTTGGAAAACACCACTGCCCCAAATAGTTCATCCAATAGTTCATCAATCACTGGAATTGGGAACTTGTCTGGTACAGTGCCTTTATTCAGAGCCCTGTAATCCACACAAAATCTCCAACTCCCATCCTTCTTCTTGACCAAGAGGACTGGACTAGAGAAAGGGCTTACACTTGGTCTTATGATCCCTGCCTCCAACATCTCCCGTATCAGCCTCTCTATCTCATCCTTTTGGATCTGGGGGTAGCGGTAAGGGCGAACGCTGATCGGTGTCTCCCCTTCCTTCAAAGTAATGGCGTGCTCCAACTCCCTCTGAGGTGGCAAACCATGTGGAGGTTGAAAAACCTCCCTGAACTGCTGTATGACCGGTTGCATTTCCAGAGGAATGTCTCCCTCTTCCCCCACACTGACCTTCTCCAATCGTTGCAACTCCACCAAATATCCACCCCCAACCTCCTGAATGGTTCGGATCATGGACTTGAGAGACACCCCCGTCCTAGACAGGCCGACATCTCCTTGTATCACCATTCTCCTCCCTCCCACTACCAGTTCCATCCTCAGTTCCCCCCAGTTCACCTTTGTCTCTCCCAAAGTCTGCAGCCACTTCATTCCCAAAATCACGTCAGTACTCCCCAATTCTAAGGGAAGAAAATCCTCCCTCACCTCTATGTCCTGGATGGTAATCACCACTCCCTTACAAACTCCTCTACCCATTTCTACCTTTCCTGTGCCCATCATCACGCCATAGCCTCCCGTATCCACTAATTTCATTCCCAGCAACTCCACCAACTGAGTGGAAATAAAATTGTGAGTTGCCCCACTATCTATCAGAATCACCACCTCGTGGTCGGCTATCACCCCTTTCACTTTCATAGTGTGACTCGAAGTGAATCCCACTACGGAGTTCAGAGAGACTTCCGCGACATCCAGGTGCAACTTCTCCTCTTCCTCCCCTTCAGACCTGCTCCCACCTACCTCTTCGTCTTCCTCGTCTTCGCAAACAAGGAGAACCTGAAGAGTCCGGTCCTTGCACCTATGCCCTGACATGTCCAGAACGTTTTGCCGCTAGCTTATCACTTACCATCTGAGCGACCATGTCAGCAAATTTATTCATATTCTCATTTGAAAGCGGGAAGTTAGCAGCAGGCTCAGTCTCAATCTTTTTGCCCTTTGGATCCATTCGCCTGATCAATTCAAATCATTCAAACCAGATCAAATCACGGAGTCAAACACGTAAAACAAAACGAATCAAATAATGCAATCATCAACTCTGGATATAATCAAATCCTTTTCACTACACTCGCTCTGATACCACTTGTGACGACCCCAAGATCCATGTAGCGAAAGGATTCATCTGATCGTTCTATTGCCTCTCTTTATTCTTGTCGTATCTGATCGTCCCCGGCCGATCCAAAATCGGCCTGGACGATCCAGTCCAGAAATCACTCCAGAGAACTTTCCAGAAATCAGTCGTTTTCAATGCACTGATCGGCTTGGACGATCTCACCATCGTCCCGGCCGATCCTGGGGAAAAATCACTTTTCCCAGCAGCTACAGCAAAGGAACGAGGTCTCACAGATCCAAGTATTCCTATCGCTCCACGTGAAGAAAACAACAAGAAAGTTGCTGTTTTCTACAGGAAATCAGCCCCAAACGTATGAAAACAGTAGAAAATCGTAGGAAAACTGAGAGAAAAACGCTTAATGGACTTATATTCCACTAGTAGATGATCAAAGCGAAAGCAAGATACAATGTTCTTCGATTCGAGAGGAAGAACAACTCTCCGATCTTCTCCGGCAACGCCAAGAGCCCAAGCAAGAAAACCCTAGATCTCAAATTACATTCAAATTCAAGATAACCTCCTCTCTCTCCTAATCCCCCTAAATAACCATAATGGATTATTACAAATTACCTAAAAAGCCCATGACATTCAAAATTTTCCCTCCCACCTCATCAATTCAACCCCAAGTGGGGCCCAGCTTGTCCGCCCCTTCCTGGCTGGGTTTTCCGCCCCGCCTGGAATAGACCCGGGTTGGCCCGGGTCTAGCCGGCCCCTCCTGGGCCGGTTCACGCCTAACATAGGGCGTCTTGAATTTGGCTGAAATTTGAGATCTCCTAAATTTAGGTTTTTCTTTGGGCTCTAACGGCATCTAGAGATTTGGGAGAGATCGATACTCCTCTCGAATAGAGGATCAATTGTATCTTGCTATTTTCCGTTTCCCTTTCATCAAATAATACAAATTATGTACTGTTTTTGTGATTTTGTGCAGATTTTTGTGGAGAATTCTTGCCGTTTTCCGAAGATTGATAGGAAATACTTGAGATCTACAAGTGTTTCCTATCAGATTTCAAATCATCCAAGTACTTACGCTAGAAAATAAAAAAATTAATTATGAAATCATCTAAACTCCATTTTCAATCATTTTGTAGTTGAACAATAGTTCAATGAGATGAATCCAATTACATAAAAAATGTTTGGATTTGAGCTCAAATGGGCCTAAATTAAGTACTTTTAAGTATAATTGAAAACTTATTGATACCATTTCAGGGTCAAACGTTCTCCAAATTTTGATAGTTGAATCAATCGTCTAGATGAGACAAATCTTATGAGTCCAAGGTAACTTAATTTTCAATTCACTATGATATTAAAATATATAACATTATCTAATATCTACGGAGATATATTAATATCGTCTAATGAAGTTTTTTTGATATAAATGACTAAAATAACACTCCAAACATATAAAAATATGCCTTGCTTTTACTCATTAGGGGGAACTTAGGTGGAGAGAATTCTTAAATATAATGAATTCTAAAGCTCCAAAAGGTGTTCGGACCTCAGCTGGTCTCTTTTGAATTTTGCCTGTTTAGAATCCTAATCAACCTTTTTTGGTTGCTTGCGCTTACTCTAACCATGATGACAAACCTCTCAAATCACCTTCCAATAATAGAGTTCGCCAAAAGTTTGTTACCATACTTGTTAACGGCGAATGGCGCACCATGGCGCAAAGGTCCTATTTGAGCCATGGCGCATAGCGCACGGCGTGGCGCGCGTCATTTTGAACAAATTATAAAAGAATTATAAAATAATAAGCATGAATATGAAATATCATTAAATTGAAAGACAAACTATCATAATAACAAGCAAACAACGACAATACAAATAAATAACAATCCAACATAATTTCAAATCAAATAAATAGTCAATCTTTATACAACTAAAATATATTTAAATGAAAGTAAATATCATTAAGAAGATAATAATATGCAATCTAACATTTATCTTAATACATTTAATATATTTAAAATTAGAAAATATATTATCTGAAAAATATATATAAAAAATATTTATAATTACATTAAAAAATTTTTAAAACAAATGGTGCGCGCTATTTTGCGTCGTGTGCCATACGCCATGGCGCGCTGTGGCGCAAATAGCGCGCGCCATTTTGAACGTTTGCGCCGCACCATACACATGGCGCCGTAGGTGCACTGCGCCGCACCATGCGCCATGGCACGCGCTATTTTGTGCCATTGACATCTATGTTTGTTACTGCTATAGAATGATGCTGATGATTACAGTTGCCTGTTTGATGTCGTCTAGTATCTTTTGAGGCCAACAGGCAACAACCATTGCCGATCGTTTGTCATTACAAAGCATTGACTAATGCTGACAACCAACGTTACTCATCCTTTGAAGATTGATATTGATAATTGACAACAATTGCCCTCTCATGATTATTGTTGCCTTTCTAGCATCATCCACCAGCAACTAATGTCAATATTAACTTTTTGCTTGTTGTTTAGCTATAAAAACTCTAATAATTGAGAAAGATATAAAGAGGCCCGTAAAGAGTCTAAGAAAGTAATTTGCAATGCAAAAATTTTAGCTTTTAATAATTTATATAATAGATTAGATACTAAGGATGGCGAAAGATATATATATATATAAGTTAGCTATACAAAGAGATATGAGTAGTAAAGATTTAGTTCAAGTGAATTGTATTAAGAATGAAGATTAAAAAGTGCTTTTATTAGAAAATGATATTCAACAAAGGTGGATGAGATATTTTGCTAAACTTTTTAATAAAGATTATGAGAATGCAATTGACTTTAGTGACCTTAGCACCCTAAATGAAAATAAAGATTTTTGTTTTTATTGGCGTATTAGTAAAATCGAAGTTAAAGAGACTTTAAAGAAAATGAAGTGTGCAAAAGCTGTTGGACCTGATGATATTCCAATAGAGCTGTGGAAATGCTTAGGAGATGAAAGAATTTTTGTCTTACTAATCTTTTTAATATCATTTTGAAAACTAAAAGGATGCAAGAAGAGTGGAGAATGTGTGTAGATTCATATTTTAAAGAATAAAGATGATGAATAAGATTGGGCGAATTATAGAAGAATTAAGTTAATGTGTCATACTTTAAAATTATGGGAGGGATATAGAAACTATACATTTATTGAGAGGTTTGATGGAGAAGTATAGAGAGAATAAGGAGGATCAACACATGATTTTTATTGATTTAGAGAAAGCTATGATAAAGTTCCAAGAGAAGTGCTATGGAGAGTTCAACATAAGAAAAGGGTTAATAATGCTTATATTCAAGTTATTAAGGATATGTATGCAGGAGTTGTTACATGTGTTCAAATGCAAGGTGGTTTGGCCAAGTATGTTCCTATTTCAGTTGGATTACATCAAGGAGCAACCTTAAGCCCATATCTTTTTGCATTAGTTATGGATGTTCTCGTTAGACATTTGCAAGAGGTTGTACCGTAGTGTATGCTTTTTACTGATGATATTCTTGTTGATAAGACTAGAGAGGGAGTTGAAGGTCAACTTGAATTATGGAGGTCAACCTTAGAGTTTAAAGGCTTTCATTTGAGTTGATCTAAAATTGAATATATGGAGTGTAATTTTAGCAATAATAGATCTTGTGGGGGGATTGTGATTTTGGGAGATCAAGTTATTAATAAGAGCACAAGTTTTAGATATCTTGGGTCTATTGTTCAAAGTGATGGTGAAATAGATGGGGATATTATTAGTAGAATTCAAGTTGGATGGCTGAAGTGGAGGAATGCATTGAGCTTGTATGTGATAGAAAGATTAGAGAGAGTCGTCTTAGATGGTTTGGTCACATAAAATGGCAGCCTTCCAATGACCCAATTAGGAAAGTAGATGTATTATATTTGACTTATATTAAGAATGGTAGAGGTAGACCTAAAAAGACTGATTAGAAAGTATTAAAAATGATATTTGTTTATTAGATTTAGATGAGAATTTGACCCTTAAAAAGGACAATGGAGAAAAATGATTCATGTAGCCGACCCCACATTGTGGGATAAAGGCTTGTTGTTGTCGTTAGTTAACATTGACAGGGGTTATCGCCTGTTCTATGAAGCCTGTCATTGCTTGTTCTTTGATGACAATGCTCGCTATCACTATTCCCAACATTCTCCACCATCGTTACATGAAATAACCTTGAAGTATTGACATTGTAATCCCATCTCTTAAATTTGAATAGAAGGCCGGATCTTTTTAATCTTCAACCTACATAAAGAAACTAACTCAGTTAAGTTAGGACTTTTGCTTTTTCTCTTTTCTAGTTTCTACATAAAAAAATCCTGCGCTTCTTTTGTTGTGGGCTATTTACTATGTGCATGCGAGATATTTGAGCAATACTAAAATGATAAACTCCCCTTGTCGCAAATCAATCTAAATAAATATTTGAGAGTGAACCTTGTCCCATTAAAGGTATAGCCATGCCAACAACAATCATCTTAGCTTTGAATAAAAAATCAAGGTAGGAATGTAGGATAACCTTGAATGTTGTGAATATCTTGATTAATCTAGGAGATGGGGGGAGACATGCCTATTCATAAAGTTATCTCATACATGATGATTTATCTTGATTAAGGAGAGCGTGCTCGATCATATTTTCTAAGGGCAAGGGTCACTGGATCATTAGGAAAGTAAATCTTTTTATGAATATTGCTAAGGCATTGCCGATGACAATGGAACATGACACTGCTCTCCTTTAACCATCATCCTAACAAAATGTACAACCAAATCTAACTAGGTGATATGTTTCATGAAAAAAAATGAAAAATATTTTCCACCTCAATAGGGGATGTGGCTCCTTCCACCTTTCATCCTCCACCTTCCACCCCAATTTATAAAGTGGAGGCCAAAATGTCCTTCATGTTATTTTTCACCTTAGATCTAAAATTTTAGAAGAAAGCAGATATATGATAATGCATATATCAATAAGCACTCTTTCCAATGTCATCAAGAACTTTAGAAAACTCACTTCTTTGACCCCTCAAAAGAATTTCAATTAAGAAAACATAACATAGAAATTGTTAACCAACATCTATTCTAGAATCTTTCTAGTAAAACTTATTTTAAGAAAAAAATATAAAAAATTTTGCAGAAAAATTATGCATCAAGGGTAGCATCCACAAAAATGCACAAATCACAATAATTTTTTATATTTTGCAATCATCTAAAGATAAAATTCAACAAAGTTATGATTTTGGAAATTTTCATAATCAAACGAAAATATTTTGGCATGAGAAAATTTATGGTAGCTCGTGCAACATGCAACAATTACCAAAAAAAAATAAATTCAATTATTGGTTTAATCATAGAAATTTGATACAAAATCCAAAAAAAAATAAAATCCAAGCATTAAGACAATAAAATTTTACACCCAAAATTTTTGGGATTGTGGAAGAACCTACATAAAAAAATTTGGTTAAAGTATGAGATTGATTATTTTCCTTTTTTAAATATTTAAATTAGGAAATAATTTTTAAAAATGCAAAATCATGGACAACAAATTTAGACCCCAAGGCTAGAGTGATGTGGGCAGCACAAGGCCATGACCTAGGCCTACCAACACTTAGTTTGGGCCATTCAAGTTTGTTTTCCGATCCGAATATGACTTTTTAGATGTTTGAGGATCTCTTGAAACCATTGTTAGCATTACAAACTCAATTTTGAAAATTTTGGAGCCTAAAAAACCCTTCAGAGTGAATTTTCAGGCTAAACGAGCCTAAATCAAATACTTATACTTATAATTGTAAACTTCCTGAACCTATATATGGCCTCAAACAACAAATATTCAGGTAAAGGCAGTTACCGAGAAGTCATAAATAACAAGAGACCAATTTGAATGAATAGATATAGAGTCAATGGCCATATATGCCAAAGAAAAATGGGTTTGCAAGAACTCTCGAAGACGCTGCTAATCAGTCTTCAGGTACAGAAATAAAAGCATTAAAGGAAAGAAAGCATCTGCAAAACTTACCTTTCTCCGTCCTTGATTCCATCTTGATCATCAACCCAAAAGAGGTGTGAGCAAGCATAAACTGCACTGCACTGATCAGGCTTTCTCAAAAGCTTTGCAGAATACTGCCAGGAAAAAGGAAGAAATGAACTCTGAAGTTCATAATAAACAGAATTAAAAATGAATGAGCATGGGCATAAAACCCACCCCTGTGGCCTTATGGGTTAGTGTATCTCTATTCTCAACTCCAAATACGTTCATCCTTTGCAGAGTTCCAATAATTAGGTGAATTGCCGTCACTTGAGCTTTTGAATCCTACATAGATTATAAGGAAAGAAAATAAAAGATAGTAACAAAATGAATAATAGTAGTACTCACAACAAATTATTTCATTGAGCAAATAACCATTGATAAAATAATAACACCTAATTAGGCATAAATAATTGTAGGCTAGTTTCTTACTGCAACTTCTTCTTCATATAATATAAATGCCTGAGTAAAAAACTCATACGCAATGGGTTCAAGATCACAATCATTGGCAGCCTGAGAAAATATCAAATCAGAAACAATAGCTGCTGTTGAAGGCTGATTAGAGATATAACCTCAATTGAAAGTCTACAAACCTCTGCACATTGTAAGTACAACCTCAAGGAAAGTTCGGGTGAAGGAACAGATGACAGTGCCTCAATGGTCTGAAAAATATCGACAACAGAAAAATAATGAATAAAAAACATGCAAATCAAGGAGATTAGGTGAAGAAAGGATGCCAACTCAAGCTCTATAATTGTCAATGAGTAACTTCGTATTTGAGAGACTGCAATATAAATGTTTCTGTTAGGAAGTGCTCATAGAAATCGAATAATCCTTGGTTGAAGTGTGGCATCATAAAGATTATGTAAGTTTTTTCATTTCCACCAATCATCAAAGAGTTGAGTGAGGGATTTTACATAGTGACTATTCTGAATGTTAATTTAAGTATTTTTGTCGAAAGCCTTACATTAAACAAAATCTAATTTGATTGACTATTTTTGTGTTCTAAATCTTTGTTGTGTAATCTATTGCTTTATTGTTTTCAAGCACCGTTTAAATCAAGGAAGTTGACTAATTCCTCTTGCTCTTTCAAAAAGGCATATAGTTTCAAAAGCATCAACACACATTTAGTTCTACATCACAAACACTCCTGCATGCGAAAATGTGCGAGCATCTGTCTTCAAATAAAAAGTTGCACACATTTTAATGATAATATTCACATAAATAATTGAGTAAGGGTAGTTTTCAAACATTTTGTGAAATGTGCGAGCACATCAAAAGCAGGGCTTTCTGTCAAGCACGTCAACCACTGAAAAAAAAATCATGCTCACACCCAAGTATGATAATAACTAAAAGTTGGAATCAAGATTGTTCTTAAAGATCTACATGATGACCCACTTCGAGAACTGTGCAGTGATTTTGAAAAATGATCAATCATTATAAAATTAATAAAACTCTTCTTCAAACTCAAATATATTATCTAGTTGTGGCACAATGCTCTCGAGCAGGTTGCCTTGCTATAGGGGAGTGTCATAAGTCCCACATTTAAAATTTGATCCTTTATGTCCTAGGTGTCGACAAGACTTGATCCCTATGATAAACATTTACACAATGAAAGAATGATTTTAAAGATTCTCTCACAGTCTAATCAAACAAACTTACATCTCGCGCATTGTGAATCAAATGCTTGATCGCGAATCTTGTAAAATTACTTTTGTTGCATAATATCTTCAAAACCTTTAATTAAAAAACTCATTTTCTACATAAAAAACTCATAAGGCCACCTTGCTTATATGACAAGCCATAAGTTCAACTCATAAACACTTATGGGCTTAATTGATAAAAACAGATGAAACCAATACTCTGCAAGCAAAGAATTAGAGTGAACAAGGTTCAATATTATCCATATGATGGACAAGATCCTTGTACATCATAATCAGAAGAATATATTCTTAAAATTTATGTTTTCTACTACAAATACAAATTCTTCGAGATGCATTCCCTGATAATGATCATGTTAATATTGAATCTCAACTGTAGTGGAGACTAGTATCAAAATTGCCATCAAATTTCAAAATAAGTCACTTTGGGCTCAAACCTAAATTATATACAACAACAACATCATCAAGCCTTTATCCCACTACATGGGGTCGGCTACATGAATCCTTTTTCTCCATTGTGTCCTATTAAAGGTCAAATTCTCGTTTAAATCTAATAAAGAAAGGTCATTCATAATATTTTCTAACCAAGTCTTTTTAGGCTTGCCTCTATCTTTTTTAACATAAGTCAAATCTAATACCTCTACTCTCCTAACCGGGTCATTGGAAGGCCGTCGTTTTATGTGACCAAACCATCTAAGGCGACTCTCTCTAATCTTATCTTCTATTGGAGCTACTCCAACCTTTTCACGTATATGCTCATTTCGTGTCCTATCTCTAAGGGTAAAGCCACTCATCCACCTTAGCATCCTCATCTCTGCCACACTTAACTTAGTATTATGCTTCTCTTTTAATGGCCAACATTCAGCACCATAAAGTATTGCAGGCCTCACTACCATCTTATAGATTTTTCCCTTAAGTTTGAGGGCTACTTTTCTATCACACAACAAGCCCGATGCATTCCTCCACTTCAAATTTAGAAAAATGATAAAGTTTCTAAATATTCAAGCAATAATGATCACTTAAATCTTAGAGCAGTCAACCATCCAATGTATCCATCCTATGCCCAAGCTTGCCGAGAGTGGAAAATTTATGGTAACCTCTGCTCATAAAAGCTAGTGACATATCAAGCATGTATCTATGACAACCATTAAAAAAACGAATGAGGCGTCCGCATTGAGTAGCGCCTCAAGTCGAGGCGTAAGTCATGCGTATCGGGGCTTACGCCTCGAACCATCTAGCGAAGCCTACGATTTTTTCACACGAGGCGTACGCATCAGAGTGTAACGCCTCGAGGCAGTACGAAGCACCGCCTCGAAATTTTTTCTTCGGTATATATGTAAATACGACGCAGCCGATTCGTGTTTGCATATTCGCGTATAAGATTAGGGCTTCCTGTGAGAATTGAAAGGCGAACTGGAGGCGAAGCCGTGAGGGAAAGAGACGAAGCCGTGAGGGAAGGAGACGAAGCTGTGGGTGCAGTAGACGAAGTCGGAAGGAGACGACGCAGGAAACGAAGCCGAAAGCAATAACATTTTCGAAAGTAGGAAACGAAGCCGAAGTTGTGAGTGCAGGAAACGTTTAGGCCTCAGTTAGGTCGGAAGAGCAGGTGAGCGATGTTGTGGGCCTTGACTTTGACGTGCAGTAACGAAAGCTTGAATAACTCCTGATTCGGCTTTCTTTCATTCGTCCGCTCAATACATGTTCGGTACTGCTAGGTATCGCTAGGTACATGCTCAGTACCGAGCAGGTACATGCTCAGTACCGAGCAGGTACATGCTCGGCACCGAGCCAGTACCTAACGGTACCGAGCAAGTATACGCTCGGTACTGAGCGGTACATGCTCAGTACCACTAGGTACATACTCAGTACCGAGCCAGTACATGCTCGATACCGCTCGGTATCTTTCCATACAAACAACTTACGAACTTTAAAAACAAACAGAATTTCAAAATTACTCTTACAAAAAAATTTTGTTCCGGGAGAGCTGCCCCTGGAAACCCCCGGAAGGGGGCAGCGGCCCCTTGGACCCCCGGTAAACCGTTATATTGTTGTATTCATGTTGTCTTATTATTGATAGTACAAATAATTGTTAAAATATGTCATATTGTTGATTTTGTGTTGTAATTTCTTTGCTTGTGAATAAATAAAAATATTGTATATATTAATAATTTGATGTTGATTATTTATTTCTATAAATTAATAGCATGAATAGTGGCACAAGAAGGAAAGATCTTGCATGGAAATATGGAACTCAAGTTGAAGTGTCAGGCGAAAGTGCAAAGAAGGGATATGTTTACATGAAATATAATTTCTGTGAGAAACGCATAACTGGTGGCGTCAAGAGGTTGAAGGATCATCTTGCCTGCAGTCATGCCAATGTGGGACCATGTGCAAAAGTACCTGATGGGGTGAAAAAGAAATGTACATGTTCGACTTCTGCATGCAAGCGTAATTGTAGCATCTTCAATCAAATTCATACTAAGAGAAGAAATCGATTGGCGACAGATCGAATGAACAAACTAGTTTATGTTATGTTTAACAAAAAACTGAAAGATAGACAACTCAAATTACAGAAGCAAGGAAGCATTGATAATGAAATTGATCCTTTACTTGTTGATGATTTACAATCTGATGATGAATGTGTTACTCCTAAGAATATTGATGTTTCTGAGGTAGAAGCAGAAGGAAAAACTCATGTCAATGAAGACAATGAAGCAACTACTCATATATATAAAAAAAAAAAGAAAGAAAGTGAGATTGGAGCTTCAAAAAATTCAAATGTATTCTTAAATATAATAAATTATTGTTTATGATATTATTGTTTCATTCTAGAGCTAATGAAATATTAATAGATATAGGGGATAAAGGAAAAAATATTATAGATGAAGAAGAGTTTGAGGATGACTTTGACATTAATTATGAAGATTCTTCTAAAAACAATCAAAGTGATGATGAGCCTGCATTGGGTCTTGATCCTAAAGGGATGTTTTATTTTTAAGTGAGTTTATTTTAAATCTTCTTTTCCAGTAATATACTAATATTATCTTAGAACAAATCATCAAATTCACAATTGACATAATATTTTGTTATTTTTTGTCATTATTCATAATTTTAAATTACTTTATTTTTAGCATTTGTAAGGCTTACGCCTCGCCTCGCCTCGCCTCGCTTAGCCAAAACGCCTCGATTCCCAATTTCGCCTTTTAAAATGATGATCTATGATCACTCTTAAAAATCTATATGATTAAACTACTACTTGACAATTAAGTGCACATATCCACATTATCTTTTTGTGTGCTTCCTTCTTAAAATCAAGGAAGCTAATGCAAGTTTGATCTTCTCCACCACATGCCCATCTCTTTATTATTTAATGTGAAATTGGGCTTTAGTGTTAAGAACTCTTGACAACAATGAGGAAAAAAATCACATTATACTTGAATACTAAAGAAAGAGTAATTACGAAGACTAACCTGATTCAAAATCTGAAATATTTTCTTTGGAGTAGCATAAACATCTTCGCCATCCACATCTCTTTCCTGACCTTGCAAACGCCTCACCAGCTACAAACCAAAAACATATAGCTTTTACTGTGCTGAACTATTCAACATTAAGCTATTCTAAGAGAATTCCATAAACTCCAATAAATTATTACATAAATCAAATGAGACAACAAATATAAACAAATACATTATATTAGAGATAAATTAAAGAATGAATATATTAGAGGAAACAATTAGTGTAACTTCTATTGAGGATAAGATAGCTAAATATATACTTGGTAAGAAATGTACCGATTATATGAGTAGATAAAATTAACATCAAAAGATTAGTAGGAGACAGAGAAGATTTAAAATTATAAGTATAGAAAATTATTTAAAATGATTTACAAAGAATATCTCTAACAAGTTAGGAGCACTCAATAAAAACAAATGAAAATTGAGGATTCATAAAGCTGACCCCTAGTAGATAAGATAATGCTAATTATGATGATTATGAATCTTATCTTTGAAAATCTCAAAATAGGTGTCAAAGTAATAGCAAATTTCTCCCGTACAAAAATAAGAGTAGATTAAATAATAGATTTAACAGATCAAGAAACATTCATCATTAACAATTATATATATAGTCCTCTAACTTTTGATAAATGACCAATTTAGTCCTAGATTTATGTATTGCCCCAATTTAGTCCCTCAACTATTATTAATCTAATCTAGTCCCAGAGCCTAAAATAAAAGTTAAAGTTAAGTTCAAAGTTAAATATGAGGGTATTTTTGGTAGTACGAGTGTATGTGAGATTACATTGCTTATATTGCTCTATTTGATCATTTAATAATTATAAAATAAATTATAATATATATTTAATTTACTAAATAATAAGGGTGAATAATTAATAAAAACATTTGTATTTTTTTAAAGCAAAATCTAAATTGAAGATCATTATGGACATAAGAAAAAATTTAAAAATTGAAATTGTAGTAAGTATAAGGTTGGGTGGGGAAGAGTCTTATTGAGAGAAAAACATTATAAATCACACAATCATTATTGTGATTTTGACACAGAATTTTGGTGCAAAATATGATTCATTCAAACTGAAGACTTTCTTGAAACTTAATAAATTAGAGATACTAAATAAGCATTATGTTGAGATTTGAAGGAAAAATGGAAGTAGGGATGGTGATACAAAAACCATTTTCCTTCAAATCTCAACATGGTGTTTTGCATCTTCAATTTAGTGAATTCAAGAAAATCTTCAGTCCAAAGAAATCATATTTTGCATTAAAATTCTATGTCAAAAGCGCATTAAATTAATGGTTGTTTGATTTATAGTGCTTTTCTCCTAATAAGACTCTTCCCCTCCCAACCCTATAATTACTGCAATTCAAATTTCAATTTTTTTTCTTATGATTGTAATGATCTTCAATTTAAATTTTGCTTTAAAAAATATAATTTTAGCCGGTCCGCACGGGACCGGCATTTCGTAATTGACGCGGGATCTCCGCCTCCTGCGGAGATCAAGCGGCCCGACCGCCCAAGCAAAGCGTTTTAGGAAGGATTTTTGGGGGGATTAAGAGAGAAATTTGAATATAGGGACTGTTTAGGGATTTCCTTTTGATTTGTATGCATTAAATACTTTATTTTCCTAGGGTTAGGGCATCTTGAATTTGCCTGAAATTTGAGATCTCTTAGATTTAGGTTTTCTTTGGGCTCTAGCGGCATCTAGAGATTTGGGAAAGATCGATCCTCCTCTCGAATTGAGGATCAATTGTATCTTGCTATTTTCGTGTTCCTTTCATCAAATAATACAAATTATCTACTGTTTTTTTTGTGGATTTTGTGAAGAACTCTTGCTGTTTTTAGAAGATTGATAGGAAATACTTGCGATCTACAAGTGTTTCCTATCATTATTCACCCTTCTTATTTAGTAGATTAAATATATATTATAACTTATTTTATAATTTATTAAATGATAAAATAGAACAATATAAGCAAAGTAATCTCACATATATATAATGTCTACCCTGAACCTTTTTCCTGCAGAGGAAGCAGCCAAATTACTGCAAATAAAATTTTAATGGTTCGATAAACAAATACTCTTGGAACTATTGTTAACACCACACTACTTATTTTTTCATTTACCTCATGTTACAAATTTATGGTAAGAATCTTCCGCAGTATAATGTTTAGGCCAATTTTCTGAAACATGAATCACACTAAAGCTCAAGCCAAAGCAAATTTGAAGGTAAGTTTTTACATTTCTATAACTTATATACATCCTGCTGATATACCAGAATCTTCAAGAACTTGCAACGATCATTTTTCATACAATTCTATATTAGAACTTTCAAAGACATATTAAAGTCAATGCATCAGTTATCTATTGTAATGCATCCAGGTAATTGAATAAGCGCAACTCAACCATTTCGGAAGCAAGTATATACTACCATATTAATGTGGCTTGTGAATCTTCCCAAATAAATTAAAGAAACAGACCTTGAGGGCAGAAAATATTAATGGAGGAACAGTGAAAGGAAGGCGTTTAGGTCCCCCAAGAAGAACATGCTTCCTCACTGTGCAAATTATCTGTACAACCAAAATCATTTACTGTTTACTGTCACAGGAAAGGACACTAACGATTGCCAAAACGAACAACAGTTGATCAGGGAAATGATGCAATAAATACTTGAAATAGATTTGCGCACGCAAGTTAGTGAGAAAATTATAAGGCCAGCATCATGTGCTTGGTCCATGCCAAGAAAAGCAACACCAACTTTTAACTTGACCATGCATTTTGGCACATTGGAAAATCACTTCGTTTGACAAATACGTAATGTTTATCCTATGTGGAATGAAATTTATATGCAAGCGAGTAAAAAATAATATTAAAACAACTGTAGCACAATAAAGAATAAATGCACATAAAGTTAGACACCATTAAGCCAAGCTAACCTAAATTACCACACTTTTAGTACTTGTTTTGCAGATATACTGTTCAAGAACCATGCTTTCTCGGTTATGATTTAAATATCAAAAACAAGTAGGGCATCGATTTTGAATTTCAGATAGCTCATAAAAAACTAGGATTACGGATGTTTTAAGCAATTACATATATACTTTAACACATCAATATGAGCTGTAATCATGCATGCTTAAACTAAAGAGCAAACAATAATAAAAACTATTCGGTAAACACAATACCCATCTCCAGTGTAAATTTGATTACACGAAGTTATAGTTTATGTAGATGGTGCATGTAAAAAAAATGGCAGATATTTATAACAGCATTTCTAAATAGCATTAGGCATCTTTCTTCCATTGAAATAATATCAAGATGACAAGGATTTGGACTATTTTGACATGGAATTTTCTCCTCCCATCAAGAAACTATTTATTTCCTACTTAATAAGGGGTGTCAATTATTGACCTGATCTAACAACCCGATCCGAAAAATCCGATTTTGGGTCAAACCATTTAACAAATGGGTCGGATTAAGTTTCCAATTTTTGAATCGTTTCAAAAATCGGGCCGGGTCTGGGTCAACCCACTAACCCGAATTTGGTTCGAGTCACCATTCGGACCTAGCCAGTCACCCCGCGCAAGCACCTTGCCCGGACCAGAGTCCCCTTCAAACCTCAGGCTCGCAATGCTTGCACATGTAGGCCGAAGTGGCGTAGGT
The DNA here is from genome assembly GCA_022539455.1 of Dendrobium nobile. Classification (NCBI taxonomy): domain Eukaryota; kingdom Viridiplantae; phylum Streptophyta; class Magnoliopsida; order Asparagales; family Orchidaceae; genus Dendrobium; species Dendrobium nobile. The sequence goes on from CM039726.1 coordinate 55,599,225, forward strand.
GCGCACAAGCAGTCCTGCCCACAATCACGCTCTTGCCCACACAATTCCACTCTCGCCCCACACAGTAGTCACGCACTCCCACGCCCGCCCTCGCCTGTAGCCTACCTCGCCCAGACACAGTTCCGCACATGGCCCTTACTCCACTGAGTTCACTTGCATCTTGGTTGCTGCGCTCTCTCTCGGATTCGCAGACCCGCAATTCTCGTGTCGGGTCGAGTCAACCCGGTAACCTGGCAGGTCGAGGTTCGGGTTTGAATTTCTAACCCGTTTATAAAACAGGATAGGGTTTGGCTCAGCTGAATTGGACGCATGTCAATTCCCAAATACCCATTTTGACACCTCTATACTTAATTATGTTTTAAGATTTTTCCTTGTAGTACAATTTTTGTTGATCGCTACAGCTGGTATTCGATTTCAAAAAGAATTGGACCATGAATTGATCATTGTACTACAATTTTACTAGGGGGGAAAACTATATCTAGAGGCCAACCAAACAGAGCTTCTGCAATTGGCAATTTGAGAAGAACATCATGCAGTTAAAGCATGATTCTCATGGTCTCATCTTGGCGCTATAATCACGACAACTGATATTTGATTTAGGAAAAGAATTGGACCTTGAAATGATCATTGTACTACAGTTTTACCGGCAAAAAAATTTGTGTCTATAGGTCAGCTCAATGGAGCTTTTGGGGCAATTTCAGAAGCAAATCATCTTGGTGTTGTAATCAATTTGGCATGAATGAGCATGCAGCAAAAAATGGGCGTTAACACGTGTGTAGAGCTACAAAGACAAGCTTGATGGGTTAAGGACAGTAGGATTTTCTTGATGATAGTACCAATGATGGCTAAATGTCGATCAAATGAATTGCAATGTGGTGAACCCAGAGTTGTTGGCATGCGAGGAAACATGGGAAGAAACCCGAAAGTATAGGTGTTAGTTCTTTTGTGGAATCTGATTATGTCAATCAATCAGGTTATAATGTTGACTTGGATCTCATTTTTATCAGTTGAGCTCGATGAGGAGTTGGTTGTGGGGGTCGCAAAAGGGCAGCTCACCTCCTGCTTGAGGGCGAAGTCCAAAAATTTTTTGTGTGTACAGCGCAATGCCAAGGAGTTGTAGATCCCCTCTGAGAAGGAGGACTTAGCACCGTGGCGTTGTAGATCAATAGAGATAAAGAACTCAGCGCCAAGACGTTACGGGCCCGTCGAGGCGCATTATGTAAGTTATAACCTTATGGTGGTTATGCTCTTGCGTATGACAAAGTGTGAAGGTTGTGAGAGGAAGATCTGTACAATTTCTCCTTGTTTTATAATAGATTTCTTAGTGTGGTGTGGCTCCATAATTTTTCTCATTTTTTAGTTTTTCAAGTAAATTCTGAGGTTCTTTCTTCGCCATTTTTTTTATTTAGTTCGATTTGTTTACTCCCAACAGCATGCCCCATTGGCATGTGTTAATAAGGTCAGACAAATCCAACCTCACACTATGGGAAACTACTTAATTTGCAATGACATGGAAGTGTGGCCACTCATACTATGGGAAACAAAATTAATTTGCAATGACAAGGAAGTGTGTCATTAAAGTTTTTTACTCTTAAAAGAAAAGCAAAGCTAAATGAACAACCCTATAGATTGTAGTGCGAAGCAGAGTCTAAGCGTTCAACATGCAATTATGGAAGCAACAAAATGAGAAGAATCTTAGATATGGTGGAGAGCGCTCTCCGCAGTGGCCCACACTTCGTCAATCAATGTGAGGTAACCCAATTTCCTACTCTTTTGGTTTGGTTTAAGGTTTCGAGCCTTTGAAGAAGAGTTCATTATTTTTCCAAAAATTATGGAACCAATTATTAGTAAGTAAAAATATAAAATAGAGAAATGTCCCGCTGAAAACAAAAATTCATCAACTCACCAAGCAGATGTTGAGAATGTAGTAGAGGAATAACAAAGAAAAACACTCTTAATTGGATAGTAGATGAAATAAAATGAGGTATGACAGATCTTCAATTCGAGAAGAAGATCTGGCTCTCCCAATCCCTAGCCGACTGCTATAGCCCAAGCAAACTAAGAGAGATCTCAAATTTCAACCAAATTCAAGATGCCCTAGTCCTCGAAAAACATACTACTTAATGAATATACTCCTTAATGAATACAATCCAAAAGGAAATCTCTAAACAATCCCTTCTTTGAATTTCCCTCCTAAATCTCTCCAAAATTCTTCCTAATGGGCGCTGTTGGGCCACATGGTTTGGGTGCCAACAGGAGAGGGCAGAACTTTTTTCTACCTCGTGTAGAAACGAGCCAGTCCACTGTGGACCGGCTGGACCGATCCAATGACCAGTCTAACACCAATCTTAGAGATCAAGCATAAAAGACAACAACTACCCGATCATCATAATCATCTCATGAGATTTCAAACTTGGAAGAAGAGGAAGATGATTTGAAAGAAAACGAGCCTTATGTTGATTCAAAAGATAAGAGGAATTGCAAAGAAGAAATTGATGCTGAAAGAGAAGATGATAGATCCATGAAACAATAGTTCAAACTTGCACTGGCAGTAATGATTTGCAAGTACCATAGAAAAGTTGGAAAATTTGTTCATTTTTGGGTTATCCCAAATCACCTCATTAGTGTGAAGCTAATAAATCTTTTTTCTTAGTATACATCCCAGAAAAACTAATATAAAATATTTCAATCCTTCTGTTCTTAGTATGTACCCCCCTCATAGTTTTGGATTAAATAGGCATAAAACCGTGGTCATTATTCTTCATGGAAGCTGTACCTTTAAGGAAAGAAATATCAACATGGACAAGAGATTTAGCTTTGAATTATGTTCAACTTAAAACTAGCACGAATAGGTCGAGTTATGTCCCAGGAAGTTGTTCAAAGGCAACAATCTTGAAGAACTATAAGATAAATTCAAAAACCAAATAGAAAAAAAAAAAAAAAACTGGTTAAGGTTAACTATCAAAAGCAGCACTGTTGAACATAACCACTTGTAACAAAGAAAGGTTATCTTCAGAAGATAGAACGCGTTCGAATTTTTTGACTCAATTATTTGTTAGGATATGCACATATTTAAAACAAAATGTTAGAATAAATTATCGTTTGAAGATTAACTTTGAGTAGAAATTTAAACCTTATAAGATTTTAAATAACCACCTTAAAAAACATAAAAATATGGCCTTAGATAGCAAGCGTGATGCATGAGAGCCTTGGACATGTCTAATTCCAGTGAAACAAGTTCTGCGAGACGGGTACATGAAGAAATTCAACAAAGTTCATGGCCTGAGATCACAACTAGGTTAACAGAGAGGGGTCCGCCAACGTCTAATAGGAACATGTGATTTAGGCTTCGTTTGAAACGGCTTTTTTAATGCTTCTTAAAGCAGCTTTTTAATACAAAAATTAAAAATTTTGTACTAGAAAGCTACTTTAAGAAGCAATAAAAAAGCCGTCCCAAACGAAGTCTTAATTATCATTGAAGCATGCATTAACATGGAGCTCTGCATTCTGCTTCAAGGACTTGATTGTACTTTACTAATCAACTTGAGCGTCTAGAAAGGTTTGTTGCTTTAGGCCTCTAAAGCCTTAACATATTAAGGCACATGAAGTTTGAATGTAGTCCCACATCGGATAATTGAATCTAGGGTTGATATAGAATTCCCAAGCGCTTGGCTCTCATCTATACGTTTAAAATTTTGGGTTGAAAATGAGTTTTGACCGCTGACATATTAGATCTAAATTTAACTCATAATTCATCCTCCCTATCAAATGATCAAATGGTCTCAAAGCCATTGGGTTGGCTTTGATAAAATCATTTATGCAAATTATGGCTCCAATGGAACTTGACTGATATATACAAAGACACAGCAAATTGCAAGGGCAACTTAACTCCCACAATGGATCCAAATGGTACAGAGAGCTCTTGGGTATGATAATTGATAAATCTTTTATTTGAGGGAGAGTAATAGTTCACGTGGCGAGCTCATTTGATTAGGCATATAAAACTTTAGATTGAGTCTCACATTGTAAATTTGAAAAATATGTTGGTATATATCAAATGGTTGACCCCTCAACCATAAGCATACATTTTTGAGTTGAAAACAAATTCAAGCCCAACTTTAGCCTCCCTTTTCTCGTCCTCTCTATTACCCGCTATATACTCTCACATGGGGAGGACATTATTAACATGTGTCGAGCTTTGAGTTTAGTTAGTCCCACATTGTAGAATTGAAAATATTTTGACATAAAAATACTAAATGATTGACTCTTACCCATAAGCTTAAGCTATTTGCATGAAAACCTGCTTGACATTGTTGCATCAGGCTCAACTTTGGCTTCCCTCAAGTTAATCCTCCCTATCACATGGATCTTAAGAAATACATACATAGAGATGCGCATATGTAATATATATATAAAGTTGATTTTGAGTTGAGTAGAACTAACTTTCAGCAAACCATCTTTGAGAAGAAGCAAATTGATTTCAATTTCAAGCATGTTAAATCCGAGCGATTATTAACCCAGTTGTGTTCCATACATATTTATGAGCTTAGTAAAGTTAACTAAGGATAATAAGAATAAGGAGTGATTATTTCCTAACAAAGATATTGCATGCTTATAGTTGACAAGTGATACCTTGCAAGAGAAATTTTTGTTGCCAGTTAATACCTAAACTGAAGAAGGATCAAATATTTATTTAAAAAGCATATAAAGACAATATGGACCTTGTTGGGGATTGGGAGAGGACCAAAAAAGGGGGAAAAAGACTCGAGCAGCCATTTATAATTTATCAAGTTTTAAATAATCATGTGATGATGCACGCTCATATACAACAAGATCTCAAATAAGCTTATGCAAATAATGAGAAGGTACCTCGAGCATCTCCCCTGGATCATCATTGTACAACATGTGAATGAGGCGAGCAACAGAATTTTGCTCCTCCTGGAAATCCTCTTCATCAAACTGTAAACAGGGAGATGAAATGTCAGGAATCTTTAAGACGGTTTAAACATTCACTATTAACTAATACAACAACAACATCAAGCCTTTATCCCACTACGTGGGGTCGGCTACATGAACCCTTTTTCTCCATTGTGTCCTACTAAAGGTCAAATTCTCGTTTAAATCTAATAAAGAAAGGTTATTCTTAATATTTTCTAACCAAGTCTTTTTAGGTCTGCCTCTACCTTTCTTAACATAAGTCAAATCTAATACCTCTACTCTCCTAACCGGGTCAGTGGAAGGCCGCCGTTTTATGTAACCAAACCATCTAAGGCGACTCTCTCTAATCTTATCTTCTACTGTAGCTACTCCAACCTTTTCACGTATATGCTCATTTCGTATCCTATCTCTAAGGGTAAAGCCACTCATCCACCTGAGCATCCTCATCTCTGCCACACTTAATTTAGTATTATGCTTCTCATTTAATGGCCAACATTCAGCACCATAAAGCATTGCAGGCCTCACTACCATCTTATAGAATTTTCCCTTAAGTTTGAGGGGTATTTTTCTATCACACAACAAGCCCGATGCATTCCTCCACTTGAACCATCCAACTATTAACTAATGCTGAGAAAAAAATGAAGGCTAGAAGGTGAGGATTTCAATTCATAACAATTGCTCGAAGAAAAAGAATTATTATCACAAATACAGAACAAAGATCTACCTCATCTAGAGTCACATCCATATCCTTGATGAGCCCTTTTATTAACTCAAACAATGCCTCCACCTAGCAAAGAAATGAAGCAATCTCGATTTAAAACTTGACTTATCAGCGAAAAAAGGTTTGATGCATAAACTTACCTTATCAGCGGTAGCTATGCAAGTATTGTTGTTCATGATGCTTTGAATAATAACCACTGCCATGATTTTCTTTGTGGCATTATCAAGATGGTCCATGATTCTTGGATAGTTAGAGAGTTTTAAAGCGGTATCTATATCATTGTACTTTTCCACTGGAGCACTTAAAAGGGCAACTATTTGTTTAGTTGCTTTGCTATCCTCAATCTTTGGTTTTCCTGATATTTTCTTAACACACGCTCCCTATATTAGAAAAAAATACAGTTATATCAAGCAAAAGACTCCGGTCTAATAAAATCCAAAATTTTCAAAACAATAAAGCAAAGCTATTATTCATGAATTTCAAATAGTGAACATTCTAACTTAATTTGAAAAAAATCACATGTTATGAGCTTAGTTCAAGGGATGCTTATCATGACTGCAATAAATTTTCCAAACTACTAAATCTGTTCTTAAAACCTACCGACAAATAATAAAGTCCAGATGAATGAATTATGCAATAGCAATATCAAAAGCGCCCTTTTACAATATTGAAAAGGAGTTGGTTATTTTACTTGCATCTTTGGCATTATATATTAAAGGATCTGGAGTTACCAGGACTTCATCCACATAATCAAGACGATCTGGATGGACACGAAGAGTAAATGTGAGCAGTGAGACATATAAACCGATGGTACCAAAAGTTGGCATTTCACTCTGCGAATCAATAACCTGGCAATAGGGAAAGTGAATATAATGGATAAGGTTGGAAAATTAATTTACAGAAGAAAAGAAAAATTACTAATGGCCATGATGCAGGACTAATTTAGATGCTATGGTTATGGTTTCATCCGAGCATTGCACAACTTTTGAATTAGAATAATTTCAGAACCAAATTATAAGCAGTCTTCAAACGACGATTAAGACAAATGAAGCGATCAATTGCGTAGGCGAAATCACATGCTCCGAATTTGAACTATCAAGATAATTGAGAAAATAAAAACAATACCGAATAGTAGTTTTCAAATTAAATCCCTAATCTAACAATGAGACGTAGGATGCATAGAAGATTACACTCAATTACTACAAATGACTAAGCTTGGCAAGAGCAATTTGAAGGAGCTTTCATGATTACAATCTAACCAATTGAGAATTTAGATTTTAGAAGACTTTGAATGCAAGTGTAGAAGGACAAAACCTTTGCTCAAGGAGACGTGGAGATCTTCCACTTGACGTCAGCAATCTCGATCTTTATTGTAGAGAAAGAAGTTTCTCTAATAAAGGGGTAAGGTTCTTCTTCCAAGGGTTGACATCAACACCTGACTTTAAGCTCAGATTTTACTCCAGAAATCTGAGAAAATTCTCAGATTTTTTTAATGCACAGGTGATATTTGGAAGAAGAGGACTCAAGGCAATTCAATGGCTTGGCCTAAGGGGAGGAATTGAGCTGTTGAGGAGAGGGGAGGATCGGCCAGGTAACGCACGTCCAGGAAACAGGAGGTGGAGGGGCGGGTTGATTCACAGTGGAGGGAATTGATTTCCTGATTCAATGTATTAAGTTAGGAAATCAAATAATTAATACAGGTTTAGGAATTTCGGCTGAGTAATGAAGGGGGAATTTGAAAATTTTCCAAAAGTGGGCTAGTAGTCAATTAGGAAATACTTTCCTCCTTGGCCATAGAGGGGAGCCGGCGGGAACCTGGGTGAGGGAATTAATGAAAGGATTTGATCTCCTAATTTTGGCTTTAGGCTTTAGGAAATTTTAATCAAATCCAATTTGAATTAAAATTTCAAAATAGATATGAGTTAAAACTTTCCTAAAATAGGTGACTAAACTAGGAAAGAGTTTGAAATTCAAACTTGATTGAATCTACCAAAAAGCCCACTCATCCTCTATCAGCTCAATCCCTCAAAATCATTTCTTGAACTAGAAGGTAAAACATTAATTAATTTATAATCCCTTCCTTATTCTCAAACCGTCAACCCAGTCATTTGCTTGGATGGGCAGGAGAATGTCCCATCCAACTTATAGCAGTTCCAATAGGTCCTGTACAGTGGCAAAAAAGGCCAATGCGTAATTGCTTTTTAAATCATTCAATTTATTTTTATCAAAAGCTTTCAGTTGTTTCTTTTTTCTTCTTACTGCAGCATTTTCATAAATTTCTTATCACTTGCCATGCAAGCATGCATTGCATCAGTATTGCAGGACAAAGCATATCAAGGGGTTTACATTCAACTTCATCAAAAGCATATAATATAATATGCACATAAAAGACGAATACAAAAGCTGAATAAGTAGAAAGATATAAAAAAAAATATTCCAAACATATTGCTTCATTTCTTACAACAATAATATGACACAGGGCTCAAACACAGCATTTACCTTTCCAATGTAAGTGCTCAATTTAGCAAAAGCTTCTACTTGCAGAAATTCTGGTAAAACCTGCACCATTCATGTATGAGAAACCATGATTACAACATAATGTCTAAGAAAAGTATTGGAAACGCACCTCCGGACTAGAGGCAGCATAATTGGATAATCTATCCATAAGCTGAGATAGAACTGTCAGGATGTCAACAGTGGGCTGAAAAAGAGAATACAAATGAAGTTTCAAAGATTATCCGATAAAACCAGTGAAACACTATATAAGTATTACCAGATATGTTCAGTGTGAATACAATCATGACCCTTTAATTGTTTAAGCAAAATCCAGAGAAAAATCGACATAGGTCTCACCAATCACTAGGTGCATAGATAAAAAAAAAATCATAATGATAACCACAGACCAAGCCAAACAACTTTAAAATCCAAAAGGCCAATTAAAAGGAGCATTTAAATCGAGATGCTTTTATAGGACTTTGAATTATTCCGGAAGACACAAGATTGGGCAAAAAAAAAATGGTTTTCTTAAGTTAGATTGGGCATGTAAAGAAATTGAACAAAGTGATTAACAAGCAAGGGCTGGCTCAAAAAGAGTGAAACTGGATTGAATTAAGCTAGCTGAAGAATGGGTGAAAATTTCTATGTAATGCCTGTGTGATGTAGGTCACGTATGAATATATGATGCAGATATGTATGAATTCCTAAACTATATATGTAGGGCTCTGTATGTAGAGGAACGGGAGTTTAGTTTGAAGATTAAGAATCAACTGGAAAAAAAAAAAACTCGTGCTTTGATTAAGGTCCCACAGAAATCAGTGAACGAGAACTATGAGGATAGACCATGAATGACATACGGAACAGCATGAATTCTATCCATGATTTACCAGCCAAATGAAGTTTTTTTCTTAATCGATAAAGCTTGTATGCTTACACTAAATATAAACTTATAGCAGATTACAACTCAATTAATATTTGTGAACACAAATAAATTCAAAATAAGAGAAAGCAAGAGAGCATGAGAAACAAATGGTTTGAATAACTGATGACAAATTTTGATGATTTTACAGAATAGCCTGCATTTAGATGGAGGTGAAGAAATGTTAAAAACCAGGTAAGAGCAAAATGAGATGCAATATACGAAATAAAAAGTTCAACATAATAGGGAAAAGACTTGCTAAACTATGAAAAATCAAGGTTTAAAATTGCGTAAATAAGCCTCGAGGCGTTTTTCGTCCGTGAGGTAAGGCGTAAGCCTCGAATAAGAATTTAAGGATTTTAGCAAGTAAATAACAGTAAGATTCTATCATATAATAAAAACATCTAAATGACAAGTGAACTTAGTGAAAAATAAGAAAATAGATGCAATATATGCATCGCATAATATAATTCAAAGTACAAAACTACAAAATATAAGTCTATAAAAACTCCCAAAGTACAAATAAGAAAGAACAGATTAAATCAAATCAAATCATGTCCCATCACTAAATGGGTCTTCAAGAGAATTTTCTTCTCTAATTGTATCTATGAATGTCATATCTTCATTGTTACTCACTTTTCTCTTCCATTTTCAATAAGAATGATTATTGTCATGATACCTTTAGTTGCTTGTTGTGCTGCAGAACTAGTGGATGTGTATGGTGTGGTACTAGTGGATGTGTATGGTGTGGTACTAGTGGATGTGCCCACTTGATCTGCTTCGCCCCTCAAGACATCCACATTTCGATCCTCTAGTTGCAGGTCTGATAATGATAAATCTATCTCATCATCTATGAACCACTCATTATCAGACGCCACATCATCACACACCAATGGGGTCCTCATCATCCTTCAACCCCTAATTCCTCAACTTCTTGTTGTGCATAATATACACAAGGGAGTTCATTATGAGTGTTGAAAGTTGATTTTTTCTCTTTGTTTGCATTTGACTATATGTACTCCAGTTTCGCTCACACCTAGAGGAAGAATAAGTGAGGCCCAAAACTTTAACAACAAAACTTATGGGTGAAATCACCAAATTGAATCCACCATTCAACTGTATTTTGCAAAAAATGATAATCAGAAGATATTAAAGTGTTATGCATGTATAGATACTTTGCAAAAATATGTATACTTGGAGACCGTACAGCAATAGTAGATTTTGCTGCTTGCAAACCAAAAAATCCCTCTCTATTCCGAAATAGAATAAGTTCTAAATCTACTAGCTCCCTGACGGTCTGGTCCGGTATTAGTCGTTCCATGCAATGATACAAGCCAAGCTTCACCTCCGGATTTGAGGATTTACTCTCTGAATATTGAAATTGAGGATTTAGATAATACATCGTTGGATGTAGATGACACTGTAACTGGACCTCCCACCGAGCATCAATGATATCCCAAATCTCTTTATAACTTGCCTCCTCTCCTCCCAAGTTATGTACAATCAACTATTTTGCCTCATCCATAATATTAAATATAAAACTCATGGCTGGTTTCTTCTCAGCATTCACTAAACATAGAACTTGTACTAAGGGTCTTGTGTTCAATAAGGCATAGGTCATACTAGCCCAAAATTTATCATAATGGTAACACCAATCTCACTCCATGTCCATTTAATCTCATCAATACTCTCCTTTGTGTTATGCAACTCCTTCAAAATCCATGTTCGCAACTCATACATGGAAGGTGCCTTCAACCCTCTCCCATACAACCCTACAGACATCAACATATTGAAGTAGGTCGGCGATGCCGCAACATTAAATGGTATGACATTCTCAAAAAAAAATCTGCCAATATCCATGCAAACCTGACGTCGACCCTCTTTGGTACAAGCCACAAGCATCATCTGTGCTTGTCCTTTATCCTCTCCGGGATTAGTCATATACTGGTCCATAGGATCCCATGCACCTCTATTATATATAGTGGAGGAAGAGCTCTTTCCACTCTCGCTCCCGAAGTAAGCACCATGTTCGACCCTTTCATCAAATTGCTCATGTTGTAACTGTTTGGTCGTGGTACTCTTTTTCATATAAGCTGTAATTTCCTCCTTCACTTTATCTGGAACATTCGCACAATGTGCTACATTCTTATGTGAGTCAGATAAGTGTTCCTTCATGCGAGTAACTCCTCTCTTCGCCACCTTATCACAGAAATTATATTTTAAATACACATGTCTTCTCGCCGCCTCCTATATCAACTTGCACACTGTATTTCCAAGAAGTGTCACGTTGCAATCTCGAGGTAAGGAAAAGGCAAATACGTCATTGCAACATAACACTTCTTGGAAATGCAGTGTGCAAGTTGATGTAGGAGGCAGCGAGAAGACATGTGTATTTAAAATACAATTTTTGTGATAAGGTGGTGAAGGGAGGAGTTACTCGCATGAAGGAACGCTTATCCGACTCACATAAGAATATAGCACCTTGTGCGAATGTTCCGGATAAGGTGGAGGAAATTACAGCTTATATGAAAAAGAGTACCACAACCAAATATTTACAACAGGAGCAATTTGATGAAAGGGTCGAACATAGTGTTTACTTCGGGAGCGAGAGTGGAAAGGGCTCTTCCTCCACTATACATAATAGAGGTGCACGGGGTCCTATGGACCAGTATATGACTAATCACGGAGAGAATAAAGGACAAGCACAGATGATGCCTGTGGCTGGTACCAGAGAGGATTGACGTCAGGTTTGCATAGATATTGGCAGATTTTTTTTTAGAATGACACACTATTTAATGTTGCGACATCGCCGGCCTACTTCAATATGTTGCGGTCTGTAGGGTTGTATGGGAGAGGGTTGAAGGCATCTCCCATGTACGAGTTACGAACTTGGATTTTGAAGGAGCTGCAGAACACAGAGGAGAGTATTGATGAGATTAAATGGACATGAAGTGAGATTGGTGTTATCATTATGATAAATTTTGGGAAGTGTGACCTATGTTATATTGAGCACGATATCCTTGCTACAAGTTCTACGTTTAGTGGATGCCGAGAAAAAATCAGCCATGGATTTTATATATAATGTTAAGGATGAGGCAAAGGAGTTGATTGCACATAACTTGGGAGGAGAGGAGGCAAGTTATAAAGAGATTTGGGATATCATTGATGCTTGGTGAGAGGTCCAATTACACCATCATCTACATGTAGATGAAGCGACGTATTATCTCAATCCTCAATTTAAATATATTCAGAGAGGAAATCCTCAAATTCGGAGGTGAAGCTTGGCTTGTATCCTTGCATGGAACGACTAATACCGAACCAGACCGTTAGGGAGCTAGCAGATTTAGAACTTATTCTATTTCGGAATAGGGTGGGATTTTTGGTTTGCAATCAACAAAATCTAATATTGCTAAACGGTCTCCAGGTATACATATTTTTGCAAAGTATCTATAATATTTTAATATCTTCTTATTATCATTTTTTGCAAAGTATAGTTGAATGGTGGACCCAATTTGGTGATTCCACCCATGAGTTATAGAATTTTGCTGTTAGAGTTTTGGGTCTCACTTATTCTTCTTGTGGGTGTGAGCGAAACTGGAGTACATATAGTCAAATGCAAACGAAGAGAAGAAATCGACTTTCAATACTCAGAATGAACTCCCTTGTGTATATTATGCACAACAAGAAGTTGAGAGATAGGAGGTTGAGAAACAAGGGGCTGAAGGATGATGAGGATCCATTGGTGTGTGATGATGTGGCGTCTGATAATGATGAGACAGATTTGTCATTATCAGATATGCAACTAGAGGATCTATGTGTGGACGTCTTGAGGGGCGAAGCAGATCAAGTGGGCACATCCACTAGTATCACACCACACACATCCACTAGTTCTGCAGTATAACAAGCAACTAAAGGTATTACACAACTTCTTATATGTTATTACATTATATATATATATCAAGTGGATAATTAACATGACAATAATCATTCTTATAGAATAGGGAAGACAAAAGTGAGTAACATTGAAGATGATGAAGAAATGACATTCATAGATACAATTGGAGAAAAGATTCCCTTGAAGACCCATTTAGTGATGGGGCATGATTTGATTTAATTTAATATGTTCTTTCTTATTTGTACTTTGAGAATTTTGATAGACTAATATTTTGTGATTCTGTACTTTGAATTATACTATGCGATGCATATATTGCATCTATTTTTTTATTTTCCACTAATTTCACATGTCATTTAGATGTTTTTATTATATGATAGAATCTTATTGTTATTTACATGCTAAAACTCTTAAATTCTCATTTATGCAATTCTTCGTCCATGAGGCTTACGCCTCACACCGCCTCGAGGCTTACGCCTCGCCTCACGAACGAAAAACGCCTTGAGGCTTATTTACGCAATTTTAAACCTTGATCGAGCCCAGCAATCTTCTACTTTTCTTATTCACTCCATACCAACTTAGTGATCTATAGGAATATTAGTGTCATCTCATTTATTCGTGGATTAATATAATTATTCTATAATTATTATTCTATTACCTCATAAATTTGTGGACTATTGTAATTATTATATAGTTATTATTCCTTAATTTTGAATGTTTCTTATTAGAAGCACTCCTAGGATTATATAAATACTACAAAAATATTAAAATAAATTTTTGTCACAAATAAATAAAATTTTGGATTAAACTAGTTCTAATGTAAAAGATGTCATTACCAAGGCAAAAAGTACATTAAGTTCTATTTTTCTTACCCAGCGAGCATAAACTAAGTAAAAAATCTGAAATATCGATTACAGTCAAGTAATTAATGGGAGGACTTGGTTCAACTAATTGGTGCATTATCAAAAGATTCATACTCTAAAAATTTAATGAAAAAACATACAAAAATGAATAAAAAAGAGTTAAAATTATGAAACATACAGAAAGATGAAGAAATGAATAAGTTGAATGAGATTCATTTAAAATACTATCTAAACTGTGCAAGTAAAATTAATAATGAAATTGGTTGAAATCTATGATAGAGAAATTTCTGAAAAAAAAAAAAAACTGAAAAACATAGTTCAGTATTTTTATGAAACAAGAAAGCATATATAACAGTAGCAGAAGTACAAATTCACACACACATCATCATCAAAGGTAATCATGACATAGCACACCATAAACTACCTGAAGTTGTGGGCATGCACCTAATAACAGTTCAAGAGTCTGCAAGTGATATTCATCAGGAAACACTTGGATAATACAATCCATCAAATAATGTTGGGCCAGTTCATCTTTGCAGTTGACTACCTGCTCGAAAAGTTGCAAACATAATAACTTTGTATTGCATCATCAATTGAAAGTGAATGATTCGGAAGATACTAACCTGCTCTAATACCCTAGGAAGCACAATTTCTTTGTACATATCAAGATCAATACCATCTATTTGGCTAAGAATATGGAGGTTTTTGCCCACCTAAGGAAGAAAACAAAAATTACAGATGAAAATTCTCCATGGATGAAGTTGGATTGTACTCTCTTCATTATTCATTATCTTTAGAGAATCTGATTTTACAAGATCTCGAAGCTCACTCCTCTCTTTTACACGTTTCTCCTTTTCACGAACAGGTCCCTGCAGACCACAAAGTACAATTTGAGTCTGAAGTCAAGATCACCTAACATAACATTAAAAAATTACTCATTCCAAACATAATGCAGCTGCAAATATGAACCTTAGTGAAGCTGTCACATTTGAGCATGCTGGCACGCAAAATGGATATTTATATAAATTGAAGGCATGTATAATGCAATATCATAAACCAACCAACCAGATAATGCATTCGGACCCATAGTTTATTCATCTCTGTAAAATTCTGAAGCACAAATTCAACAGCATCAATAACACCGTCCCCATCCCTGGCCAAAGAAATTTCCAGAAAAAGATTTAAAGAAAATTTGGATGGTTGATGACATAAGAAGACCAAGTTGCTCATGAGCAATAAAATTCAAACAAACAAGATGGAATTTCATGATCACATTATTATATTAAAACATAAAACCATGAGTTAGTTCTTCATTCAAATATGCCGCCTCATTCTACTTGAACATCGCTTAAACACCAACACGAGGAGAAAGGATAGGAGGAATGGGAAACATTTACATGATATCTGAATTATGGGAAATTAGAGCTGCATGAAGATCGATACTCTACGTACTAACTTCCACAATATAGAAGATGAAAAAGTACATCAGCAAAAACATGGCATAAGAAGGGCAATAAATAAATGGGGAAAAAAAAAGGACCAACATTTATAATTTAGTGCTTCTAGAATAATGCGCATGCAGATGGAGGACCAAGAAGGTGATCCAGAGGATAACATTAATTGAACTGAAAAGCAAAAAAAAGTGAACAAGACATGGGACAAAGACATAAAATGACCAAAGACGAGGGGGATTCAACTTGCCTAAAAAATGAAGGACAAGCACATATTTTAGGAAACAAAAAATAAAAACTAAAATCTAAGTACTAACAACTTGTTAAAACAATATTAAAGAGGTGGCCAAGTTTCATAAGAGGGGCAAGGAGGCAGAGGTTTATGGAATGGGGACAGGTAAATCACTGGAAATATATATCAGGAGTTAAGGGAAGCGGGTAAAGGAGGTTATAGAAGTAAAAAAAATTCTGAAAGAGAAATAAACAACGAAAGAATAAATAAAGGGAAATATGATCAGGCAGGCTCTTCCAAGCAAGTTGCGTTTGGTTATCAGCCAAACAAGCAAAATGGGTGAACTAAAAGGGTGCATCAACAATGCGATAGCCTTAGAATTAGCCATATCAAGCAAAAAAATAACAACTCAAGAAGACAAACTCAATGCTAGACCCAGGCAAAGCCCAAGAGTGAAATTAGATTTATGGAGTACAGGAGACTGTATGATGGCAACATGGAGGATACAACTTAAAGTTAAGAGTGCTTAATTCAAACTAGAAAATTCAAATCCTGCAAGAAGGGGTTCTCAAAAGAACGCAAAACATGAAAAAAGAGAGGCCAGTAAAAATTTCATTACATTTATTTATTTATTTTATATACACCCAATTAATATATAATGGGGTCTATTTTAATCAATTTTCATTCATCAATTCATCATTTACTTCAACCATTCAATAAGATGAATCATGGCAACTAAGTCTCACTCATTCTCTCTCTTGACGAGAACATTGCCTTGTAAAAATTGGCCACAAGGACTTTAATACAGGACAATGGTAGAATAGGGTAAAAATTATTTTGCATTATTTGGACATTATTATAAATTTTCATTTTATGTGGTTCCTAATGTAATAAGTCGCATGTCCCTCTTTAAAAGGGGTTTTACTTATTATGCTTGATTGAATGAAAACCGAACTTCCTCCTAAACCTAGTTGCGGCTATATTCTTACCTTTCTTCTTCCTTCTTTTTCACTTCCTACCTCTTAGGTCCCTCCTCCTTTCAATGCCTGTTCCCCTTCCCTCTTGTGGATAAACATTATTTTTGGCATCAGAGCTTAGAAGTCATATTTATCATACTCTTTTGGATAGATATCTATTGACATTTCAAAATGCAATCAAGTCTTGTACAGTTGTACATAGAACCATATCCCAGTCGAATTGTCCCACAATCTGCTCACTCCAATGTCTACAGCCTTCTCTGTTTGCAAACACATTGTGTTTATCTCTACTTAAACAATTGTACTTGAAACCTTTGAAAACCTTGTTTGCATCTTTAGCTCATGTATACAACCTTTTCCTTTGTGTTTCATGCCGCACGTACTTCCAAACTTACACGCAACCTACCATAGTAGCGTTCTTTTGAGCCTAGGATTGGCCGACCACTATTGATGGATCTAAGTGAAAATTTTTATGGAATTTTTTTTATGGTAATAGTTTTAAACACAGTAGAGATAAGGCAAAATAAGATTACAACAAAAGATTTTAATAAAATATAGAGATACAAAACCAATCAATTCACTAAAGATGACTAGATGAGAGAGAGCACCAAATCTCCCTTCTATGGTCGGCCATCATGCCTTACCATTAATTGGATTTCACTCAAAATATTTGTCAATAAATGTTTGTAAACTTTCAATCCAGAAAAAAACACACTTTATAAGTGTTTACAAAGGTCTTAATTTGAATTACAAAGGGAGAGAAGAGTTATGGTGGCTGGCCCCACATGTAATTACATGTAACCTCCTCCCAAGAGAGTAAACAGCATTTAAGAATAACTTCCTCTAACCTCAGCCTTCCTTTTATAAATATTATAATTAATTAAATAAATAATAATAATATCTTTTTTTAATATATAAATACCGTCATTTAAAATTTAAGTTTAAAAGTCTTGAAATCTAAATTTTATACAATAAAACATCCACTATATAAAGTTCTAACCAAGGTTGTGAAAACCGGACCGGACAACGAACCGGAAGAATGAGAGGTTCATGGTTCGACCGGTTCGACTAGTCGAATCGGGGTCGAACCGGATGACGTAATAAATAATAATATAATTAAAAGTAATAAAATTAACATAAGAATAATGACAAATTATTCATAAAAATTTTATAATTCTAAGAATTTTTAGACTAAAAAATAAATAAAATTCATACATATATAATATATTACATAATTTTAAAATTAAATATAAATAATTATTATATTTATGTTATATATTTAAGTACACCACTTAGGCTGCAAACAAATGACTCTATCACCACTCAACCCAACAACAATCCTATATGGACATAGATCCTTAGATGTAATCACTTTCCTTGCATACAATCCAAATAAATCCTCATTCCAAATAAATAATAATAATATCTTTTTTTTAATATATAAATACCCTCATTTCATTTAAAATTTAAGTTTAAAAGTCTTGAAATCTAAATTTTATACAATTAAACATCCACTATACAAAATTCTAACACATATATAATGCCCACATAACAATCAAATAAAATAACCAAATAATAAATTGGTTCATTGTGATCGGTCCTCTATGCTTAGGTGTAACTTTCCTGGATTGAGGTTGTTGAACGTTTTCTGCTATCCTGTGCTCCTGGTGATACACCACTTAGGCTGCAAACAAATGACTCTATCACCACTCAACCCAACAACAATCCTATATGGACATATATCCTTAAATGTAATCACTTTCCTTGCATACAATCCAAATAAATCCTCTTGAGTTTTAATGCAATCTTTGACAATTTTCCTCTTCACCTCTTCAGTTTTAATGCCATCTTGACAATTTACCTTCTTCACCTCTTCAATTTTAATTAGGGGTGTCAAAACCGGATCACGGGTTCAAACGGATCGAACCCGAAACTGACCCGGGTTCAAACGGATCGACCCTAACCCGACCTGGGTAGGTAAACGGGTCGGAAATCCGAACCCGGACCCGACCCGATAAGGGAAGTTGACGCAGGTGCGCGCGGGCTGCATGAGGGTGCGCGCGCTGGACTCGCGGGATGCCGGTGCGAGCCTGAGTCGACAGCTGGGCAGGTGAGAGCGCGGGCGGCCTCGACAGGCGCGCGGGCAGCCTCGACGGGCTCGCAGGCAGCCTTAGCCGACGAGCGACTAGAGTTATCGCGCGGGCAGCTTGGCGGGCAGGGCGCGGGCAGCCAGGGCAGGAGCGCGTGCAGCCTAGGCAGATGCTGGCAAAGCATTTTAAACGGGTTTCCGGATTGACCCGGCAACCCGTCGAGCCAACCCGAACCCGACCCGTTTTTCAAACGGGTCGAATCCGTGAACCCAAACCCGACCTGTTTTAAAATCGGGTCGGGTCAAATCCAAAATTTTCGGGTCGGGTTTTCGTGTCGTGTAAAATATTGACACCCCTAATTTTAATGCCATCTTTGACAATTTACATCTGATTAAAGGTGAGTTTTTATCTTGGAACCAAATTATGATATTATATAGTTTTTGCACCTTGGTTTAAGCTTAGGATTTATCTACTACCATGGTGTCGATACATCAAAGGAGATGAAGTTATTTTAGATGCATTGCTTATACAAGAAAGATACATGACAACCACTATAACTCGCCAATGGCGTTGCAAAAATTTTTGCTATTCATTAGGAAATTGTTGTCATTATTTTTATTGATATGTTTCATCAAGTTCATAAGCATCTTCATTGACAAAATTTATTTGGAATATAATTTATGCTTGCTAAATAATGATTCAACAGGAGCAAAAATTGTCGCGCAATCATGATATGAATCCTTTAATATAATATAACAACAACAACAACATGCCTTTATCCCACTACACAGAGTTGGCTACATGAATTATTTTTCTCCATTGTGTTCTGTTAAGAGTCAAATTCTCCTTTAATATAATGATTCAATAAATTATTGCTTATAAGTCTTGCATTATAAGATTGAAGAAACATACAATTTTCTTCATAGATTTAATGATAGATCTGCTCAATCTTTATATTCACAACAATCCTAAAATTAATATAGAGGGTACCATGATTACAATTCTCTTAGAACTATATCATATCAACATTGAGATTTGCATTATAACTACCATGAATAGCATTACTCTATGTGTTCTTATGTATTATCATCCTAACATGTATCTGGTAAATAACAAAAGACAAGTGTTTGTGTTGTGGTTGAGCATGAAACACAGCAAGCATTTTCACAATCACAAGTCAAAAAAATCTCAACAAACACTAAATAATTTAAAAAAACTGGACTGGACCAATTAGGGATGTGTATGAAGATAATCATGAATCAAAAAGATAAGTTATAGGATGATGATTATAATGATCAACAACAAGTTATGCAAGTGATTAATATTACATAAGAGCATGAGCCAGAGCCTTCAATAATGAATGATGATGCACCTAAGAATAAGCAAAAATGTACACCACTTACAAAGATTGTTACTGCTACTGAGATAATTCAGATTGCAATACAGGATAATCTACAATTGCCAGGTAGTTCTCTTCCTAAGTATTTGCTCTTGATTTTAAGTTTGTGCTTCCATTTTGACCTCCAATGCCCTGCCAAAGAATTATATCATTCATTGCCTATCAAAGACTATCCCATGTTTGCACTTGTGTTGATCTACTGCTTGTAATTTTATTCGTGTGTGTATGCCATATTTCACAAGATGACCTCAAAGATGCACATAAATAAGTTCCACCACCTCCTCTATTGTGGTCTATAGCAGCAACCCTTTGGAAGAGGTATTTTTCCAACCATGAGGGAATTAATGTAGAACAATAATAAATTATTTATTTCACATTATCTTGGAACTATTGTGATTTTCTATTTCAGTGATTCTTGATATAACAGGTCACGACTCCCTTTATAAAAGGAGAGCATGGGTGTGTTTGAGGGTGAGAGATGGAAGGTCCTTCTAAAACTCATTGCTTGCTAAATTCGCTTCTTTCTTCTTCCTTTTTATCCCCTTCCTATGGGATCCCCCCTTTGGTGCATGTTACCCTTCCCTCGTGTTAGTGTACATCGATTTCTCTCCAACCTAAGCCTCAACAAAAATTAATAGGCAAGTAGAAAGAGTGCATTCAAAGATGAGTGAATGAAGCATATCAAACAAGTTGTTTGAGGAGAAGATATTAAGAAGATAAGAAGCTTCAAGGAGATGGAAATCTGTTAGCCCGGTCCAATTTGAATTAGGGGATTCAATTAAATATTGGCATATTGCTTTGGGAACAACTCAATTAAATATTGTTTTGGGAGGGAACAACTCAATTAAATATTGCTTTGGGAGGGAAAATTTGAATTAGGGGCTGTTTAGGGATTTTGTAATCTTCTTTGCTTTAAATAGTTTCTCTTGTAAGGATTAGAATTTCATCTTGAATTTGGCTAAAATTTGAGATCACTTAGATTTAGGTTTTCTTTTGGGCTCTAGCGGCATCTAGAGATTTGGGAGAGATCGATCCTCCTCTCAAATAGAGGATCAATTGTATCTTGCTATTTCCATTTCCTTTTCATCATATAATACAAATTATCTACTATTTTCTTGTTTTTGTGTGGATTTTGGTAGAGAATTCTCACTATTTTCCGAAGATTGATAGGAAATACTTGAAATCTACAAGTGTTTCCTATCAAATTGGTATCAGAGCGCTATCTTGGGCAGAAAAATAAGATATCTTGGTTGTTTTGCAATTGGAGCTTAGATCCAATTAATGACAACAAAGAAGATGGAGGTGTTGGAAGGCGAAATGGAGCAATTTAAAACCAGCTTGAAGAAGTTCTCTACATGGGGAGAAAAATTTTCATATATGAAAAACCGTATGAAAAATCGATTTAGAAGGGTAGAAGAGATGTTAAGAAGGCTCTTGGAGATGCAAACAAACACTTCAATGGCGTTTCCGATGGCTAACCCTAATCAAGATTTGATCGGGATTCCCTTGGCAGAATAGAAGGAAAAGGAGATCGGACAAGAGAAGTCTGACGAGGGGAGTTTCTTTCATCAAGAGCCACCTCTTGTGGCTCCGATAAGGGGTGGATTAGAGTTTTTGGATAAGAAGACAACAAAGATGAAATCTTTTGGTGGAGTCAGTAGGGCGGCTAACCACTATCATAGGCAATTTGGGCAAGGGGAGCTAGAGAAGGAGGGGGTCAAGAGCCACCTCCTAGGGCTTCGATAAGGAGCTGAATAGGGTTAGCGGATGGGAGGACAACAGGAAGAGCTTTTCGTGGTGAAGGTGGTGGGGTGGTCGACCACTATGGGAGGTCTTTTGGGCAAGGGGAGTGGACGACTGAAGGAGGGGGACGAGCCGAACCATGGAGATAGGGTCATGTGAGGTGAAGGGAAGGAAGGGGGATTCCCACCCTCGATACATGGGGGAAATATGGAGAGATCACAACAACCGCTACACTAGAGGAGGAAGAAGATATTGTGATGGTAGTGATCCGAGGGTGAGGAAGTTGGGGATGCCAGTATTGGAAAGGGAGGATGCTTATGGGTGGGTGTACCGGGTGGAGATGTATGTCATGGTGAATGGTGTGATGGAGGAGGAGAGACTAGCGACAACGGCCCTATGTTTGAAAGGAAAAACTTTAGCTTGGTTCCAGTGGATGATAGCATGACCACTAACAGAGCAGCTAAAGAAAGCTATCAACAACATCCCATCCTTCCACCTTGAGGACAAGGTGGATCTTTGAGAGGAGAGTATTGTTAGCCCGCTCCAATTTGAATTAGGGGATTCAATTAAATATTGCTTTGGGGGGAACAACTCAATTAAATATTATTTTGGGAGGGACTCAGTTAAATAATGCTTTGGGAGGGAACATCTCAATTAAATATTGCTTTGGGAGGGAACAACTCAATTAAATATTGCTTTGGGAGGGACTCAATTAAATAATGCTTTGGGAGGGAACAACTCAATTAAATATTGCTTTGGGAGGAAAATTTTGAATTAGGGGCAATTTAGGGATTTTGTAATATTCTTTACTTTAAATAATTTCTCTTGTAAGGGTTAGGATTTCATCTTGAATTTGGTTGAAATTTGAGATATCTTAGATTTAGGTTTTCTTTTGGGCTCCAGCATCGTCTAAAGATTTGGGAGAGATCGATCCTCCTCTCAAATAGAAGATCAATTGTATCTTGCTATTTTCCGTTTCCTTTTCATCATATAATACAAATTATCTACTGTTTTCCTATTTTTGTGTGGATTTTGGTAGAGAATTCTCGCTGTTTTCCGAAGATTGATAGGAAATACTTGAAATCTGCAAGTGTTTCCTATTAAATTGGTATCAGAGCGTTATCTTGGGCGGAAAAATAATATATCTTGGCTATTTTGCAATTGGAGCCTAGATCCAATTAATGACAACAAAGAAGATGGAGGCGTTGGAAGGAGAAATGGAGCAAGTTAAAACCGGCTTGGAGAAGTTCTCTACATGGGGAGAAAAATTTTCATATATGGAAAACCGTATGGAAAATTGATTAAGAAGGTTGTAGGAGATGTTAAGAAGGCTCTTGGAGATGCAAACAAACACTTCACTGGCATTTCCGATAGCTAACCTAATCAAGATTTGATCGGGATTCCCTTGGCCGAATCGAATGGAAAGGAGATTAGACAAGAGAAGTCTGACGATGGGAGTTTCTTTCATGAAGAGACACCTGTTGTGGCACCGATAAGGGGTGGATCAGGGTTTCTAGATAAGAAGACAACAAAGATGAAATCTTTTGGTGGAGACAGTAGGGCGGCTGACCACTATGAGAGGCAATTTGGGCAAGAGGAGCCACTCATCGAAGAAGGAGGGGGTCAAGAGCCACCTCCTAGGGCTTCGATAAGGAGCTGAATAGGGTTCGCAGATGGGAGGACAACAAGAAGGGCTTTTCATGGTGAAGGTGGTGGGGTGGTTAACCACTATGAGAGGTCTTTTGGGCAAGGGGAGTGGACGACTGAAGGAGGAGGATGAGTCGAACCATGGAGATCAGGTCATATGAGGCGAAGGGAAGGAAGGGGAGATTCCCCCCCTCGATACATGGGGGAAATATGGAGAGATCATGACAACAGCTACACTAGAGGAGGAAGAAGAAATTGGGATGGTAGCGATCCCAGGGTGAGGAAGTTGGGGATGCCAATATTGGAAAGGGATGATGCTTATGGGTGGGTGTACCGGGTGGAGATGTATCTCATGGGGAATGGGGAGATGGAGGAGGAGAGACTGGCAACAACGACCCTATGTTTGAAAGGAAAAATTTTAGCTTGGTTCCAGTGGACGATAGTATGGCCACTAACAAAGTAGCTAAAGAAAGCTATCAATAGCATCCCATCCTTCCACCTTGTGGACAAGATGGATCTTTGGGAGGGGAGTATAGTTAGTCCGGTCCAATTTGAATTAGGGGATTCAATTAAATATTGCTTTGGGGGGGAACAACTCAATTAAATATTATTTTGGGAGGGACTCAATTAAATAATGCTTTGGGAGGGAACAACTCAATTAAATATTGCTTTGTGAGGGAATAACTCAATTAAATATTGCTTTGAGAGAGACTCAATTAAATATTGATTTGGGAGGAAAAATTTGAATTAGGGGCTATTTAGGGATTTTATAATCTTCTTTGCTTTAAATAGTTTCTCTTGCAAGGGTTAGGATTTCATCTTGAATTTGGGTAAAATTTGAGATCTCTTGGATTTAGGTTTTCTTTTGGACTCTAACGACGTCTAGAGATTTGAGAGAGATCGATCCTCCTCTCGAATAGAGAATCAATTGTATCTTGCTATTTTTCATTTCCTTTTCATCATATAATACAAATTATCTATTGTTTTCCTGTTTTTGTGTGGATTTTGGTGGAGAATTCATTCTGTTTTTCGAAGATGGATAGAAAATACTTGAAATCTACAAGAGTTTCCTATCAAAATCCAAGCAAGAACCAAGAAGTAGCAAGACATCTTCAAGAGTAGAGCTCTCCATTTACCTAAGCCCATCAAATCTAGCCTCACTTGTGAATTAAACTATTCCCTCCTGAAGTGCAACTTGTCCTAGTTGGTTTAAGCCTTTACATAACTACAAAAAATATTCCTTCCATCATTTTTCTTTTGTTTGGACAATTTTAATACAATAAAAATATCTTTGAGGTCAGTGTTCCCAGTTGTAAGATGCACATATGAACACTAGGAAGATCATTTCATATTTCCTTTCATCCTAAAATTGTAAATAAAGACTAATTCTATAAAATCTTGATAGTATCTATGGTATTCCGAGAATCAAACCCACTAATATTTTATACTACATCCTCTTAGGCATATAAAGTTCAAGTGAACAGGTTGTCACACTCATTCTTCTCAATCCATTATCATTTTTTAGTGTCAAAGCATAGATCTCAACATGCAAGGAATGAATGTGAATAACCTAACTTTGGGTTTGATTCCTCAATCCAATTATTAAAGATGCTGGAAAACTAAGCATACTAAAACTTCATGGTGTAACATTAGCCAAGCAGACATCATGCCTAGTGTCGATTTTATTGAAATGTGTTGTGTTCTTCAAAGTTTGCGTTGGTTGATTTGCAAAATTGGTTCAACTATAGGCGTACAACCATTGTTTTTTTTTTTTAAATTTGTTGTTTAGTTCACTAATGACTTGCTAACTTTTGCAATTTTTATACTGTAAGGCCAAATGGTTACTACTAATAAAATTTATCTTGCATAATTGTTGCACTATGTGATTCACATACTTTTTCCAACCCTCCTTTTGAGGCATTGTTGCTTCTATTTCATTAATCATTGGCTGCGTATTTCAATTTATTCATGACTTTTGAACTATTGTTGGGCTTCAATTGTTTGCTTCCTTCTATTCCTAGGAGGTTTTCATTGTAGCTGGGATTTGGCTGTCAATTCCTACAATCTTGCATCATAGCCACAAGCCAAGGGTTGATGTTTTTGTGATGTTTGAAATCAAGAATTGTTGTTTTAGCCGAATTATGGGATTTTGAGAAACTATTAATTTTGGCCTTTTTTTATAAATAGGCAGTCTCTATGCATGTAAAAGACACTTAATAGTTAACTAAAATTTTAGACTCTCTCACAAGTATGTTTGATGATTAGATATAAATTCTTCGTGTGATGAAAGTGTTAAAATATTTTAGGAAAAGTTTTTTTCTTTCTATCAACATAAGGCTTGGATCTTCTTTGGTGACTTCTAATATCATTCTTTTTCTTCTATATACTTTATGATTGATTTTTTCACGTATGATTGAGATTTGGTCAAAAGTATACAACAATCAAGTTTTACTGCATGAATCCTAATTGTTGAGTGATTTTAGTTTGATCTCAAATTTCTTATTTCAATTTTGGATTAGAATTATCATTTGAAGTGAGCTTTTACATATTTTTCAATTAGCATCAAAAGAGATGAATTTTTTGTCTAACAAAGAGTACGTGGGCAATGAATTTTAATCTATTGGTATTAAACATTAGGAAAAAAATGCCCAAATTAGTAGTTTCTCAAAATCAGGAAAACTCTTGATCCTAAGATGTCTTGTATCAAACATCCCACATAGAGGAGGAAAAAGATGTAATATAAGATATATGGTACCAAAAGCAAAAAGAAAGAAACACCATAAGGTAAAATATGATTGCAAATCTAAATTACTTACCCTTCATACTCTGAACCAATATCAAGCAATTTATCCCTACTGATCTGAGAGAGGTAGCTTCTCAGGAAGAGACCCCGAACAGGATTTTGTATACCCCGACACATTTCCACAATGTCCTTGAGGATATCTTTTGAAGGAGCTTCTTTTGATTTTATATAAACAGATCCTATAGTGCAGAGGAGATACCTGAAAATCAGCAATCCTTACATATAAATGCCCAAAAAAAAAATCATGATAAAGCCAAAAATAACACTTTATATAATGAAGCTCAGCAATAATTACAATGGAAACAAAAAATTACTTGTCATGCACCAGAAATAACTATGGAATCATAAAAACAAAAACAAGCTCCCGTTATGCTACTCTTTAAATCAAAATAAAGGGAAGAGAAAAAAAAAACTACCGCCTAAAAACGTCGCTGAAAGTTCAGAAGTGGTTGAATCATAGACATTGTTAACACAACGTTTTATGGGGTTGTTATAACGAATAATGAGTTCAATATTCAAGCTCAAATGTCATGAAAATTAAAACCTGACCCGACAAGGTCTAAGCATGACTTTATCTTACAGCCTAGGCAGAATATTCCCAGAATGCTGGACAAGCTCGTAAAGATCAATCACCGAGCTTCCCCTTTTTGTCTCCTCCTTGAAGAACATCTCAAGCTTTCTGAGTTCATCGAATGCCCTCATATCTTCCAACAGAAGAATAGCCTCATCAAATTGAAAGAGAAAGAAAGAGATAAAACATAAAACCGAAGGTTTTCAGAAATACGAAATGGACATGGATCACGCACAGAGCTCATAGTACTTGTGGGGGGAGAGCCTAGAGGTGCGCAGCTCGGAAAGCATCTGAGCCGAGTACTTGAGTGCGTCACGCAGATTGTTGGAATCCTTCAATTATAATCAAGAGAAAAATCATCAAACAGCAGAGAAAGAAAAAATAGGAATCGAGATGTTAATCGATCAGTTTTAGGGTTTTGGGAGCGGCACGCACAAGAGCGCGGTGCATGAAGAAGGCGTTGTGCTGGAGACCAGCGACTCCTTCGGCAAGCCATTTCTCCTCATCTTCGCCGCTGGTTTCTAGCAGCATCTTCTGCTAAATCGTCAGACAACCTCGCCGAATATACAGCCGGTGTTCTTCTCCTCTCACTTCTCTTCCACCTAGACCTAGAAAAAATCTCTCCAACGAAGACACATTAGATGAAGAATTCGATACAATCCACCTCGAATGTGCAAAGAACAAGTTTCTACCGAAACTCTTTGGAGAGAAATGAAGAAAGACCGGGAATTTTGGGCATGCAGGAAGGAGAGAAATGGTTCTGCTTGACAAGACACGGAAGCTAGACCTAGCCACGTTGATAGAGAAAGGGCCCACCCACTTTGAGCGACGTGGCTCTGATTCACACGTGGTGACTTATTATTGGGCAGGAGTTTAGAGAGAGAAAGAACACCCACCTTCAAAGGGCAATTTTTCACTCTAAGCATGATTAAGAAGTTAATTAAGAAACTAAACATACTTAAAAAATCAAAAGTAGGCAGAATCGCGCTTTTAATTTACGACTTAGATTGACTAGACAAAGATGAGTCAGATAGCCATTATAAAAGTTGCTCGTTGTTAGTCGCCTTGAACGAGTCGCCTATTGTTTGGACGACTTGTAAGTCGCTCGTCAAAGGGGCGACTTATATCTAATGTTTTATTAAAAAAACGAACCACATGGATAAATGATGCAATGGATTTAGAATGAAGAATTATATATATTCTAATATGAAACTTATATTGGCATTTAATTTGAAATAGCGTATATACAAAAATGTTCTAATAATTTGTATTATATTAAGATGGACTATATTCATCAACATTTGATTTTTTTCAAAATATTAGTATAAATTATAGCGTTATTTTTATTTCTCAAAATTTATTTATGAAGAATTACTTATTTTTCATTAAATTATGTCATGTGCAAATGTTTGAATTATTTTGTCAAAAAAAAAATATCATTAATAGCATAGGATCCTTATAACGTCTCGTTTATTATACAATGACCATTCATTTCACTAGCAGTACTCTATCACATCAAATAACATGTCAAATTTTATTGTGTTGTAGGACTGCATGTGATGGTTGAATATCATAACTCTATCCTATTAAAGAGTACAAAAAAAGAGAGATGAAATATTTTTGTAGAGATACTTGAGATATTCATATGTTTTACAATTAGTCCCTAAGTGGAAGTTTCAAAATAATAATAATATTTTTTTTTTTTTAAAGATATGTTTATATAAATAATTTAGGTATCACAAAATGAAAAATTATAAAGCACAACATACACAGCTTTGAGACAAATGGGAAGCATTCAACAATAAACATCAATTTTTTTTATCACCTAAAATCATCTCATTATACACTTTGACATGATGCATTTTTTTTTATTTTTTTATTTTTTTCTTATTCTACCTTCTATTTAGAAAAGGAATAAATAAATATAATTAAAAAAAAAATACATACAAACTTATCTAAAATGACGAAATCCGGCGGTGAAGAGCGCTGTCAACAAGATTGGATAGGGCAAACGGAGAATCAGACAGGGACTACGATTTCGGTTTCGTTTGGGATGACTTTTTTACTGCTTTCTAAAACTGAGTTTTAGTACAAATTTTTTTATTTTTGTACTAAACTCCGTTTTAGAAAGCAATAAAAAAGTCATCCCAAAGGAACGCTTCGATGCTAAACAGGTCAAAGTCGTCCATTGGTCTTTAGTAAATCGCCGTTATATGGTCTTTAGTAAATTGTCCATACTTTTAAATTTTAAAAAACATATGCTTAATCCGCTAATTACTGCTGTGATTATGCTTAGTCTTAAAAAATTGACTCCACCGGCTTCTCCTAGCCGCCGCACTTATCTTCTTCTCCTTCGATCCTCCCCTCGTTCCCTCATATATCTTAATTCGTCAACGGTCCCTGACCGTCGCTCGCGCATTTTTTGCTTGCTTTCTTGATCTCTTTCTATTGGAAACAAGCAACCGAGTGGAGGGGAAGGAATGGTCGACATCAAGCTCTTCCGCGAAGGCAAGGGCAATGACCCGGAGTTTATCGGAGTCGTAGCGCTGCCGTTGAGCTCGTCGATGAGGTCATACGCCTTGACAAGGAAGGAATGGCACCAACGTAATCTCAAAAAATCCCACCTTTGAGTTCATGATGCCTGCTCCCGTCTTACTATTAATGAATTTAGGACTTTGGTCCGCTTGTTTTTCAGGGCAATACAAGCTCGACAGTTGCTGAAAGGACTTTATTCTCATAAACAAAGAGATCGCCCAGCTGAAGATCGTGAGTTGTCGCTCGTCTTCGTTTGGGTGGTTGAGTCAAATTTCACTGTTTTCTGCTTTCACAAGTTTGCTCTCATCGTACATCAGAATGTTGATGAGTTATGTTTCTTGTTGAAGGCAAAGAGAGATGCGACGGAGAGGCTGACGGCTGAGAAGATGGAGGAGGTCCAACAGGCAAAAAATGCTGCTTGAGGCCAATAGGGAACCTCGTTCATATTAGCATGGATGAGGTCAGTCTGGTTTTTCTTGGAAATGTAGGAAGTAAATGACTAGTAAAGAGAGACTGTATAAGATGAATTTCTATGCCATTTTGTAGGTAGACAACCAGGTAGTGAGAGCATGGGGGGAGAGGAGGATGGAAGTGGAACTTGTAGAGAAGATTGATATTACTGATATGAAGAGAGGTGTGTTAGGATTCCCTTCCAAAGTTTTTCATGAAAATTTTATGAATGGGTTTGTAGTGCCTATTGTTAATCCTATCAACGATTCACATGAACTGACTAGTTCTTTCTGATGAAGAAAGTTTGTCATACATTTATCTGGCGAAATTTCCTATCTATATTAACTTAGAACGTTTTAATTTCACCCATATATTATAAATTTCTCTAGCAAAGATCAAAAATATTACAAGCTTTGATAATATCTTGTTTGTTTGCCAATTTTATTTATACCAACTTCTACATTTTTTGAGATTAGTGAATTAACTATAGGTGCACTTTTTCCTTTGGGAATGTAAAAAAACTATACCTAGCTTTTTCAATTTGCAGTTTTTCTCAGTTGTGCTTAAAGCAACTGCTAATTGATTTCCATTTTCTCATATGTTTTTTTTTAGGGATTTTTACATACATAACACTGCAAACTACTATAAATATATATATAACACCCAAATATTTGTATTTACTAATATACCACCTAAAACACTCATTTTCATCTAGTATACCACTCCGTCTAAGGTTCCGTCAAAAATCTTCACAATTTGCCCGCGGAGCCTCCTCGACTGCAAATATTTTCACCCTTCTCCCCATTCCTCTTCCACATCTTCACACCAAAGCTCCGATGCCTCCTTGCCGCTGTTCAGGAGATGAATGGTGAGTCTCCCGTAGTGACCATGGGAGCTAGTGAGTCTCTCATAGTGACCATGGGAGCTCAGCACTATGTATCTCTATCTGTTATCAAGGAATATGTATTGTTCATCTTCTTCCTTTTTTGCTCTATCAGTAAGAACATAATCAATAATGCAAATTCCAAAAAGCATGCAAGTCCAATTATTTCTAAGAATAGATAGACAGGAAGAAAGTATTGAGTCTTCAATCACTTTGCATTAAGTAAAAGAAGAATGCAAGCCCACCGATTAAGAAGAGAAAAGATGTTGGCAGGAGTGTATCTTCAAGTGCTGAAAATATCGGTGTGAAGTTAGGGTGAAACTAGGGAGGTTTTCGGTGAGGAAGATCTATGTCTTCTTCACGAAATGGGGCGGAGCAGCAGCTATGTCTTCTTCACGAAATGGGCCGGAGCAGCAGCCGAGAACGTGCTGTCGTCCTTCATTGAGATCGCTCCCATTCTCCCTGCGTCGTCCCTTGTAGCGTGCAAAAGCTGTTCAGACGCCCTTTTTGACGGAGTGGTAGAATATGTGAAAAGTGGTGTTTTAGGTGGTATTTTAGTAAATACAAAAATTTGGGTGTTAAATATGTATTTACACTAATTTGAAGTGTTATGTAGGTAAAAATCCTTTTTTTATATAATACAAACTAAGACTGAACCAAAGAGGAATGGCACACCCTGTAAGCCCAATTCGCTTGCAGTAAGGTAGATATGTGTGTTATTATATTGGCCATTAGGTTGTTATTTAGTTTGTGTTTTTGGTAGTACATTATGCTTAGATATGCATTAATCATTATATTGGGAAAAATAACTGTTTTATTCTAAATTTTATTTGAAGGTGTTCTCCTCTTATTTTGGAGAAATTATTCCGTGCAGAATCCGGACGGGAAGAATCGTCCGGACTGTGAGTATACACACTGTGTACAAACAATGTATAAAAAATTGATACACATTGTATACAAATTTGTACACTGTGTACACTCCGCACGGAATAATTTCTCCTCGTTTTGGCACTATTGTAAAACAAAAGGTGGATAAAACATCAATCTTTTCTGACTTGAGACATCTACTAGAGTATCTGGCAAGTTAGAACACTATAGAAAATGTGTGGAAGATAAAGATCTTAAGATCAATATTGCAATGGTCGAGAGTATGATATAAGTTTTAGTGGTTATGATATTAATAATTATTTATTAATATTATTAAAAGATTAATGATATCTTGGTGTAATAGTTTTAATTATTTATTAGGATTTAAAAGAATGGGAGTATAAATGTGGATGCAACTTTTATATTTAATATTATGTGGTTAAAAATAGAGTGTTTCTCAAGTGTGATATGCAAGGAAAGAATACGTGGAGATTTTGAGATAAATTTCTTAAAGCTACAGTTTGGCTTATGGATTAAAGTGTTGGGTAGAAACTCTCCTGCAAGTGAAACAATTGATCAAAAGAAAGCCTAAATAAGAACTACTTTCATCAAATTTATGAGGTCTTAGTAATATGAGATTAGGCAACAATGAGCCTTGAATTGAGTTTCTGTTGTCATCTTGCAACTCACATCTCATGGTCTCGAACCATTAAGAGCATGCGACTCTCCTCTTTAAGGCTTCGTTTGGTTTTTTTCCCGTTCCGGTATAAAAAACGTCAATAGGAGAAAAGGTCTTTTTAGAACGGAGAAGCTAATAAATAATACTTCTCAAAACAATAAAAAAACGGACTTTTTAAAAAAGTCTGCTACACATCCAAACATCTTCCATGCCTGCGTTTTCCAGTTTTAAACGAAAAAAAAAAATGAGAAAAAACGGAGAAATGCCGTGGAAACAAACGAGGCCTAAGAATCAAATACCTTTTTGTATGGCTTCATTACAATTAATGATTTCCATACTCTTTACTATTGTGTAACGTTATTACACTACTAAAAAATATGCTTTTTACTGCACTTAAAATAGACTTTTGTGGTTGTTTTACCTGCCACAAAATAATCAGTGGTTTCAAAGTTGCAACATGTCCTTTGTAGTTGGTTTTTGCTGTAAAAATGTGTCTTAGTGATTTTACAACCGGCTAGAAATAATTAAAATTTGTTAATTTTCGTGGCCGTTATAATCACCATAATTAATAATTAATGTGTTAAGTAGTCATAATATATCATGTTAATAAAAAATATTAACGTGTTATGTAGTGAGAATATAATATTTAATAAAAAATTAAAATAATATCCACAATGTTCGTGTGTGATCAAAATTATTCTAATTTAATCTTTTGACATATATAATTGATCCTAATTTAATCCATTTGTTATACAAATTTATCTTAATTTAACCTCAAAAGAATCGTATTGTATTAATGTGATATAGTTGAGAGATTAAATTGAAATAATATGATTCCGAACAACTTTATTAATATTTTTTAAAACAAATTTTTAGTACAAAAATTTCTCAAACTAAGGCTTCGTTTGGGACGGCTTTTTTGTTGCTTTTTAAAACAGTTTTTTAGCATAAAATTTAAAAATTTTATTTAAGAAGCAACAACAAAGTCGTCCCAATGAAGCCTAAGACTTCATTTGGGACAGCTTTCTTACTGCTTCTTAAAGCAGCTTTCTAGAACGAAAATTTTAATTTTTTTCCTATAAAGTTGTTTTAAAAAACACTAAGAAAGTAGTCCCAAACTAAAAATTGGATAAAAAAATCTCGCATACATTGTTTTTGAAGTTTACCCCTAAAACAAAATATTGCTTAGGTGGGTTTAGGTGGATTTGATACGTATGGATTAAAAAAATATAGCTCAATAATTAACATTCATTGACCATTTCAATATGATTAAACCTGACATAATCGTGCTTAATTATTAATTTCATCGTAGGCCCTTCTCATGGTCATCTTTTAAACCAAGACTTAATCCCCTCCTTAATTTTCTCATTAAGGAACTAGATCCCCTCTACAAAGCTTCGCTTTTTTGCTTCTACATACAAAACATAAAAAATGGCCGCCGCCGCCGCCGCCGGCGCAAAGGTAGATCACGTCATTCTGTTTCCCTTCTTATCCAAAGGTCACACGATCCCCCTCCTCCACCTCGCTGCCGCCCTTTCATCCCGCAACATCCTCACCACCCTCATCACTACTCCGGCGAACCTCCCCTTCTGCCGCAACTACCTTTCCTCCAACGCCCCCACCGTCACCGTCGATCTCCTCGCAATCCCTTTTCCCTGCCACCCCGACCTCCCCGCCGGCGTCGAGTCCACCGACTCCCTCCCCACCTTCTCCCTTCTACCCACCTTTATCAAAGCCACCAACTCCCTCCACGACCCCTTCCTACGCATCCTCCGCCGCCTCCTCCTCTCCCCCACCCCTCCCCTCTGCCTCATCTCCGACTACTTCCTCGGCTGGACTCTCCCCATATCCTCCCGCTTCGGCCTTCCCCGCCTCGTCTTCCACGGCTCCTCCACCTTCTCCATTTCCCTCATCAAGTCTCTTTGGCTCAATATTCCAGCCATTTCCGACGCCGATGATACCTTCCCGATTGTCGGAGCACCACCGACTCTCCGCCTCACCATGACCGATGTGCCAGAATTCGTGCGTCAAGTAGTCAACCCCCTTGACCCGTTGACTCAGTCCATGAAGTCGATCGAAGAAATGGACGTCCGGAGCTGGGGGGTAATAGTCAACAGCTTTGCCGAGCTGGAGCCGCCGGCGTACGTTAAACTACTGGAATCGTTCTACGAACCGGTGGCCGGAGGACGAGCGTGGCTCGTCGGTCCGCTAAACCTTCTAACCGGAACCAAACCGGTTGACTCAGATTGCATTCGGTGGCTCGACCGGCAGCCGGTTGGCTCGGTCGTCTACGTGGCGTTTGGGACGCAGGCGGATGTTTCGGATGAGCAGCTGGATGAGTTGGCCCACGGGTTGATGCAGGCGCGGGTCCGATTCCTATGGGTTGTGCGCTCACAGAGTTGGGTGGCACCCAAGGGTGCGGAGGATTTGGGGAGGATAGAGAGAGCATGGGTCCCACAAAAGGATGTGTTGCACCACGTGGCGGTAGGAGGTTTCGTGAGCCACTGCGGGTGGAACTCGGTTCTCGAGGCGGTGTCGGCCGGGGTGGCGGTGCTTACGTGGCCGATGATTGCGGAGCAGTGTCTGAACGCGAAGTTGGTGGCGGAGGAGATCGGTGTGGGGATAAGGCTCCGGCTACCGACGGCGGGTGGGGTGGTGGGGAGGAAAGAAGTGGAGGAAGCAGCGAGGGAGCTAATGGAAGGGGAGAAGGGGAGGAGGGCGAGGGAGAGGGTGGCTGAGCTGGCGGAGAAAGCAAAGGCGGCGGTGGTGGAGGGAGGGTCCTCTTATGAGACACTCGAGAGGCTTCTAGAGGAGCTTAGGAAGGTTCCGAAGGCTGTGGCGACGATGGAGGTAGATGAAGGAGAAGGACAGGTGAACTCATGTAATTTTAAATTTAAATCTTGAGCATTTGTTTTGGATGCTGCAGCATTTAAAATAAATTATATTATAAGTTTATTTATAAAGAAGAATTAAATATTTAAGAAACAAATAATATTTCCTATCTTTACTATTTTTGTCTGCACATTAATTTATTGTAATAATTGACATTACTACACCAACATTTCTTATGTTATCATATATTTATTAATATTGTACAAATTATATGGCACAAAATTAATCTTTTATCAAAGCTATCATCTTCTATTTGGTATTCAAACCTCATAATTGTATTGAGTTCCTTCTTCCTCTTCCGGTTGATTCTCCTTCTATTGTGTTATCCAATCCCAATGCCCACATCATTCTCAACACTTTTGAAAAATTTTAAGCTTTATTTTGAACGACTTTCTTACTGCTTCTTAAAACAGCTTTTTAATATTAAAATTTTAATTTTTAAACTAAAAAACCGTTTTAAGAAACAGTAAGAAAGCTGTCCCAAATGAAACCTTAAACTCATTGTCATCAAGACACTAACATAGAAATCATACTAACCACTCTAATTACTCATCATGGCAATTTCAATTTCATAATACACTCATCAAGTAAGATTTTCTGATTACATGGGATTTATTGATTGATCCTACCCAAGTCAAGCATAAATCTTATATAATGGTCAAATACTGAATCCTGCGTACTACTATGCATATTTCAAATATATAAAACTTATTTGAAAAAAAAAAATGAGGATTTCAAGTTGGACTAAAGAATTATTACAACAACCAACAAATATTATCCATTGGTGATAAATAATTTTTATGGTATATTTATTGCCACAAATCTTCCAATTACTTACACCAATGACACCTAAACCAATAAGTTTTCCATCAAAATACTATCATAATTCCTGAAACTATTTTTCTTCTTAGTAAATTTCATCAGTAACTTAATATTTTCATGTCCCATTGTCCTTAATTGCCTACTCACTTAGCCAAAACTCTCTCATTGCTCTTCATCTCCCCCATCTATCCTCTCACTTTACCAAACCTCTCACATTGCTCTTCATCTCACTAATGAACTCACCATGTCTCCAATATGTCATCAATCCTGACTCAAATAATCTCCATATATGTCATCAAATCCCTTAGTCTGCACTCTGTTGCTGGTGTTTATCACATGCATTAATCAATGTCATTCTCTATCAATGAAGAAGTCCAGACGTCAAAGATGTTGCATACCTCCTTATCATGGGAGGTTGCTTAGTCATTGTTATACAACTCGTGCTTCTTCCGTTTAAAAATTCCTCGTGAGTTTATATCACTTTTCTTCTCTTTCTTGGCTATCAAATAGGCCTGACAGGCCTTGTGAAATCCCTTAAGTAAAAGAAAGCTAACTCTTAAGTGGGGGAGATTGTGAAACCACTAAAGTAAAAGAAAGGTAACTCTTAAGCATTGAGGCATCTTTTGGTGTGATGACTGGAATTTCCGTAAGAAACTCTGTAGTTAATCGCGCTCATCCTAGAGCAATTTTGGGATGGATGACCTACTGGGAAGTTACACCAATTAGATAAAACCGTGAGGCTCATAGGCCAAAATGGAAAATATCTCGATAGTTAAGAGTTTGAGCTATTACAGGTCAGAAGCCACAAATTTTGCTGATGTTGGCCCCTATATTAGCATGGCAAATTCTTTCCTCACGTAATTTAATGACCACTTTTACAACTACAACGATAATATTGGAACTATGAAGCAGTCATACTCAAAAAAATACCAGCAAATCGATTTCAAACAGCCAATAGACACCATGCTTAGGCTATATACAATATAATAACACATGGTTCTTCCATTTCATTTTTTTACCCTAGGAAGGAGTGGTTCATTAATGTCAATCTCATTAACATTTAGATGTTCTTCGACCGAGCTCATCGAATCATCAACATGATCCATTTGATCTGAGCTAACATGGTTAGATTCAAATTCTTCTACTTTGCCCCAAAGTGTACTATATACAAGCCACATACAACTGCAACTGCACCTAATATGATGACAATGAAGTAGTAATATGTTAGCATCATAGATAGAAGAACCTGCATTCATTTGTAAAATAAATCTGCTAGTTTTCTAAATAATGTCGTCTTATATATATTTATAGATTTAGGTGTTAATGTTAAGTTTATATACCTCCCAAGATAGAACCCTTGAAGAAATATAAATGCCAATATGGCGGTGATGACTGTAGTTAGAGGATTGAACATTGCACAGAAGAGGGGTCCCCTAACTGCTACGTACCAAGTTTGGAGATAAAGGTTCACAACTGTTCCAAAAATTGCCTGTGAATTCAAATTTTAACTAAGCAGTAAGTAGGCTTTTGAATTGTTATTAACATAATTTGATGGCAACGCAGAGCTTGTGCTTATACAATACTAGTTCATTAAAGATAATATTTTTATTCTTTATAAGTCTTTTACTTTTCACTATCCCAAAATTTATGGCTGAACTCATCTCCTCTATATCCGACAAAGTAACACTTTGTGTAATTTGACTCAAGTTTACCTCTCATAATATGATAACAAAAAATATATGATAAGCAGTTAAAAACTTTCAAATGTGATAACATACCCTTTCCTTTTCATGCTTCTTTAAAAAGTCTAAAATAAGTGCTACTGATGATGTGAGGATCGTCGGAAGAATTGGACCTGCAAGAAGGGAAATCTCAATCCAGAGAAACAAATACAAACACAAGCTTCAAAAGCTTCAAAGAGGATAATATTTCATCAATGATCCTCCTTTTTTGCAATAGCTTGTATATATAATCATAATAAATGATTCTAGAAAGCCTACACCTAAGCTAACAAATGAAAAATTATTTCTTAGGTGTGCTTTAATTAGGATGTTCCTACATAAACTGATGCTCGTCAATTGATGAGATATTGAGATGTGACATTGTACTCACTATATGCACCTATAAGGTCTTAGGAAGGCGTGTATGCCATCTCATGCTCCTTGCATATTCATTAAGAGTTTTATTCATTATTTCCTTAGTTTTATATGGAGTTCATGATAGTTCTTGTATGGGGCTTAAAGGTTTTTAAATTCTGTAGAGTCATACCCCCACTATTATCAAGTAATAGGCACTTGATTTTATCTTTAGATTCGTTCTCCACTAGGTTTTCTACTTCACAAAGTTGAAAATACATCAAATTCAATTTTAATTTTGTAAATCCATATCTTTCTAGTATTACCATTTATGAAGCAGACAGAGAATAATGGTCCCACTAAGGAAGATATAAGGGATGGCCCTCATATCACTGTATGTAGGGATGTCAATATTTGACACGACCCGAAAACCCGACACGAATCCGACCCGAAAATTCAGGGTTAGGGTCAACCCGGACCTGAAACGAATCAGGTTCGGGTTCAACAAATCGACCCGTTTCAAAAACCAAGTTGGGTTTGGGTTGACCCAGAAACCCGAAATTGACCATTTTTTACCCGAAAACCTATTTTTGACTCGGAAACCCGAGATTGACTCGTTTTTTACCCGAAAATTGGATATTGGCCCCTTCTTTTACCAGAAAACTAACAAATTTTGGTCGGCTCTGGGTCATTCGGGTCATGTCGGGTCGACCCGGACCCAAAGTGGGTTAGGTTCAGGTCCGAAAAATCAACTCGTTTGCAAAAACGGGTCGGGTTCGGGTTGACCCGAATAGTGTTGGGTCAATTCCGGGTTCGACCCGAACCTGACCCGTGACCCAAAATTAACACCCCTAACTGTATGCACTAGGTTTAGCCTTTTTGGTCTCTATGTCTCTCCCAATCTCAGAGAACAACACCCATCTTTACTTGTTTAAAATGCAATCTTCACATAAAATGCATTTAATAGACTTTAAATTTGAAATTTTATATTTGAAAAAATTCTTTTATCATTTCTTATTTATATGGCCTAGCCTAGCCTTTTACTTACACATACTTGAATAAAGTTGTGGAATATATTGATCTTTCATAAAAAAAGTCATAGAACTATTTTGATTATGTTCTCCATTAAAAACATAAGAAAATGCACATTCACCTTTCTCATATTATTTGATATCCTTTTTGGAGATGAGATCTCCAACATCAATATGGTTCTGTTAGACCGGCCCAGGATGGGCCGGCTGGACCGGTCCTCTTTTACTCCAGGCGGAAGCCTGGCTGGGCGGAAACAGCAAGGGGGGGCGGAACCCCCTTTGGGCCCCACTTGTGCTTAATGCGATTTTGGGAGGGAAATTTTGAAATGAAAGGCTGTTTTAGGTATTTTGTAATTGTCATTTGTCTTTAATTAGGAGAGATGATGAGAATTAGGGCTCATCTTAAATTTGAATTTTATTTGAGATTTAGGTTTTGGTGTTCTTGGGCTCTAGGCTACGGCTAGATATTTGGAGAGTTTTTCCTTCCTCTCGAATTGAAGGAAAATTGTATCTTGCTTGTTGTTTGCATCTACTAGTGGAATACAAGCTTTTGCAATTGTTTTCCTACGTTTTCTCTCAGTTTTTCTTCAGTTTTCCGCTGGTTTTCACTGTTTTCCTGTTCCGGACAGCAGTTTACTTGGAGAGGGTTGCAAGAAGTGAATAGGAAATACTTGATCTCAAGTATTTCCTATCAGGTTCATGGCAAATGATCTACAGGAACTAGCTTAAGGCATGGATATCATCATTTAACTAGATGTTGTGGTTCAATTACTGTGTGATTGAGGTGATCTTGTTGATGTAATCGATGACTAAAGCTCTTTCTAACATCCTAAAATTAAATAACTTGGACATATGTACCTTGACAACCGTAGAAGGCTTTTATAATTTATCAAAAATTGTCTTCATAATGCCTGTTGTCGTACTCTCGTTGAGGTGATTATGCTATGTATCATATTAATTAATAACAAATACATAGCTTATTAGAAACTAACTAATCAATTACTTATGAAATTAATTAGTTCATATATTTTTAATTTATTACAATATATAATTAGTAGTTTCATTTTATTTGATAAATAATAATCAATTATTTATCTATATAAATAAATAAATACCAAGTGACCAAAACTAAAGTTGGAAGAGGTTAGAATAATTACTGTGTTTAAGCAAAATATCGAACGACCGAAGCTATCTTTCAAGCGCTCATATTTGGTTCCAAGTAGAATGTAACAGTTGCAGACTGTAAGACTGATAAGAAGCAAAAGTCCATGTTGTCACTGATAATGGGTCAAGAAAGTTCTTGCAGATGGGTACCTATAGAAATGCATGAACATAACAAAAAATGATATTAATCTAAGAATTTGTTACATTGCATTTTTCAATGACTTGTAATAAATATACCTGTAGAATGAACCATAAAGACCAGCAAAATGTGCTTCCAAAAATGAAGAGGAATTGTGGTTTTTGTTGGAATCTCCAGGCCTACAAGCTTTAACCTTTTAATAAACCCATTGACATTGCTTTACCAACACAAATGATTGTTCCAAATATTTTAGCGGTGCTTCTTAAGCTCCTCAGATCCACCTTTTATAATCTGGTGGCGTTACAAGTGCAGAAATTGTACCTTTTTTTTTTTGTTTTTGTTAAATAATAACAATACAAAAAGAAAATAAACTTGAGCAAATGTGACCTAGAAACACTTTTTAAGCAAATTTAATCACAAGATACAAACATCAATGTTGACACTCAATCCTGAATGGCAATGAAAATGTAGAAGTGATACGCCTCGAAGACGAAAACATCAAGAAAAGATAGTAAAAACAACATAAATTGAGAAATGAGGGCTGATTTTTGAATTAATACTTCAATACCAAAGCAAGATACAATGATTTACAATTAGAGAGGTAGAGTCTCTCCCACTTGACCTAGACGAAGCTAGGAAGCCCTCAAGAGAAACTCCAGAAAAACTACAACAAAACTCACAAACAAAACATGAAAAACAAATCTTAGAATCAACCCTAATTATATTCCTTAATTCTCCCAAAATTAGCCACCTTCCTTAATTAATTTCCCTCTGTTTCCCTGTTTCAAAATTAGAATTCTTTCCTTTATCAAAAATAGGTAGCAAGATCAAACCAGATCTCCAAGCTCTGTCAGAAAATTCCAAATCACAAAAACAAACCCTACTAGCTACCATTTCATCTCCCGTAGGCAAAATCACAGACAAAGAAATAGTTAATAATACGAAAAACAAATCGAGAGAATCAAAATACTGCTCAGACATGAAAGAATGGTTAGCACCATAATCGAATAAAATACGGCAAGGAGATGCAAAAATATAAGCCGTACCTGTCACAACATCTGGGGACTCACTGGCCTCTTGCTGCGTCAGACTATAAACTCATGGATGCACTGGGGTCAAAGCAACAGAACTATCTGCACCTCGTGAACCTCTAGAAAGCTGCCCTCGGGATACCGGACCAACATCCCGGCTAGGTGGTACTTCCCTCGGCCTACCTATTGTCGACTATGTAGAGCCTCTGAAATCAGAACGCCAATCAAAACCACCCGGTGGACACTCAACAATCCTATGTCCAAGCTGACCACAACAAAAACACTTGTCTGATGCTCTGTAACACTAACCACTGTGCCTTCTACCACACTTCTTACATAATGGGGCCTCACTCATTGAACCCTCATAACTAACAACACTGCCTCTATCTGATTCCATAGAAATTGGCAAATTGCTATTGGTTGTCCCCTCCTGAACTCAACAGGTCCAAACCTGCTCTTCTTCCCAGAATGACTACTGCTAGCTGTCTCACCACCAAATCTCTTCTTGCTTGTAGCCCATCGCTATTGTACTGCTACCATATCAGTCTCTATCATCTTGGCCATCTAGACCAACTGAGCAAAGTCTGTAATATCCTATACCAACAGTGGCTGCCTCAAAACATCTCGGAGTCTCTCCAGAAATCGGTAACACTTCTCAGAAGTGTCAACTACCAGTGGAGCAAACCTGAAGAGAGCAGTAAACTCTGCCTCATACTGCATCATTGATATGCTTCCCTGAATCAACTTCAGAAAAGAGCTATGTGTAATATCAGTTTTTGCTCCAGGTTCGTCCGGGACGAAGTTGGATCGTCCGGGACGATCGGTACAGGTTGTGCAGAAAAATCAGTTTTGGTTGTATGATTCGTCGGGACGAAAATTGGATCGTCTGGACGAAAATTCTCCCGTGAACCCTTCGCCAGGGACGATATGTCATTTTTCGTCTGGACGGAATTCCTCTCTTCATGGATCGTCCGGTACGAAGCTCGATCGTCCGGGACGATCAGTCTGGATATATATAGAATTGAGATATTTTGAAGAGAGAGAAAAAGCTGAGGAGAGAGAAAAACGAAGGAAAAAGTGGAAAAGCGGATTTTCGGACGACGCGGAGCCGTTTTCGATCGAAGTGACTGTTGAGGAATTTGCTGTGCTCGAGGTAAGGCACATTCTACCTTTCTCAATTTTCAGTTCCGTCGTGTTTGGCGGTATATTCTGTCCGGGTTTTGTTTCCGTTAGCGATTTTCGTCCGTATCTTTTGATCGGTTCAGTTTTTACCGCGTAACTTTCTGTATATCGTTGCCGTGCCGAGTGTGCACATTTTGGTTATTTTCTGAAGATTTTCGTCCGGGTATTTTTGTTTCGACTGTGTTTTTAGCCGACCGGATTTTTCTGTGAAATTGGAATTTATCTGTGCAGTAGAATAAAAGTTCTGAAATGTTGATATCTGTATTCTGTGCGAATTCAGTAAATTTTCTTTGCAGGAATTTTTGTGTAAATTCCGTATACTGCCGTTGTGCTGCCCGATTTTTGGGTAATTTCTGAATTGTCCGGATTTCTTCTGAATTGAAATGCTATGTGTATAAGCTATAAAAAGGGAGTTATAAGGGGCCTGGATCCTATGAGATTCAGTTAGTGAAACGGGAAATCTGAAATGAGCTCAATCTGAAATCTGATATCTGTTCTGTTCCGGATCCGATGAATTCTGTTTTGGTGCTATAAGCACATCTGTTTTGGTGCCGTGAGCACAAAGGGAGACATAAGGGGCCTGAATCCTATGAGATTCAGTCAGTGTCTGGGAAGGGAGGCATAAGGGGCCGGAATCCGTAGAGATTCCGTCAGTGTCAGGGCATTTAGCTATATGTATCTGTATTACTTTCTGTATCTGTTCTGTTCTGTACGAAATTGTGATTATGATATGATATGATCCGTACGATTCTGATTTCTGTTTCTGACTCTGTTGATTTGTTCTGTTCTGATACGCTCTGTACGATCTGTACGACTCTGATGTGATTTGATATCTGTCCGTAAGTTTTGATTTCCGATTCTGTTCCGACTTCTGATCTGATTTCTGTCTGATAAGTTTGGTTTTGTTTTCTGAGAATTTAGATTGGTGGTTTGTTGCTTTGCTGAGCTGTTGAGCTCACCCTTGCTTTCTGGTGGTTTTCAGGTTCTGGGAAGGGCAAGGAGGTCCAGGATTAGATTTCAGAGTCTGATCAGATTAGGTACTTTTGTACTTTTGATTTTTGTACAGTCATGGCTTTCCTGTTCTGTCTTTCTTTCTGTTGAAAGCCATGTACTGTTCTGTAGATGATTATTTTGAGGAAATGAAAAGATAGATGTTTTGTTCCGCTGCATTTGATGTTTTTAGTAGCTCTGTTGTTCTGTGTGCTTCTGTTGAGTTAAGAATTTGGAAGATCAGTTCAGTAACCTAATCCAAAGCCAGATCCTGGTTAGCTATTCCCCGTCGCGATCCGGCGCGGGCGGGATCCGTCTCGTCTCGGGTCGGGTCGTGACAAGTCTTTTTGGTATCAGAGCACTGGTTTTGGAAACAGGTTGGATTGTAAAACAGAGCTCTAGGAAGTGATCAGTGCGTCTGTCTGGGAGGTAGTTTTGGGTCGTTTGGCTTTTTATTGTGTTATTTTGTGTTGTTTTGTGATAGTTTTCCGGATTTTCTGGATTTTTCTGTATGGATCAGCCAGACCCAGACATGACAGACGGTCAGAGTGACGATCAGGCAGCACCAGTGGGGAGTACAGCCCCAGTGGTCGGTGCTGATACGCTTTCACAGTTTGCTTCACTTGTTGCTCAGATGATGAGCGAGACTCAGAGCAGAGCTTCGACTGTTAGATCTGAGGACATTGATCGACACCTGCAGTTATTTCTGAGGTTGAAACCTCCGAGGTTTGAGGGCGCTGTTGAGCCCAGAGCAGCCGAGGAGTGGCTGAGGAGATTGGAGAAGACTTTTGACGGGATGCAGTGTCCTGCAGACAGGAAAGTTCCGTTAGCTGTTTTTCTGTTGGACGGAGAGGCTGAGCACTGGTGGGATGGCCAGCAAGCAGCCAGATTTCAGGGCAGACTGAACTCCTTGATCACTTGGGAGGAGTTCACTGAGGTATTCAGAGACTGGTTTGTTCCCCCTTCTGCACGACAGCAGATGCAGGAGAGTTTTCTGAGGCTTGTTCAGGGGAGCAAGACGGTGATGCAGTACGAGGCTGAGTTTACTGCATTAGCCAGGTACGCTCCGCAGCTGGTTAGCACATCTGCTGAGAGGTGCTACAGATTTCTGAGGGGATTGCGAGACACTTTGAGGCAGCCCCTGATACCGTTCCGGATCACCGATTTCTCTGAGCTTGTGGAGCGAGCTCGTCTGATTGAGAATGACATGACGGCTACTCAGCAGCGGTGGACTGCGAGTAGGAAGAGGTTTGGAGGAGAGACATCTGGCAGTGGTTCCTCTGGGAAGAGGAGATTTGTTCCTGGATCTGGATCTGGAGATTCCAGGAAGAG
The DNA here is from genome assembly GCA_022539455.1 of Dendrobium nobile. Classification (NCBI taxonomy): domain Eukaryota; kingdom Viridiplantae; phylum Streptophyta; class Magnoliopsida; order Asparagales; family Orchidaceae; genus Dendrobium; species Dendrobium nobile. Next base: position 55,644,039 of record CM039726.1, read on the forward strand.
CGGAGGATCGTCTGGTACTGCTACCAGTACGACTAGTTCTGGATCAGTCAGTACGGCACCTGTGTGCCAGAGTTGTGGACGGCGACACCATGGCCAGTGCTACAGGATAGCTGGTCTTTGTTTCAGATGTGGTCAGCCGGGACATCGGATTGCAGAATGTCCACAGATGGGATATGAGCAGCGATCTGAGGGCTTTGTCAGACCTGTTGGTTCAGCAGCAGGAAGACCGAGGACTGTTCCTCCACGCCCTGAGGGATTTGCTGGTAGAGGTGGTGGTTCTAGTTCTGCACCACGGAGACCACCTACGATTCAGAGGGAGCAGAGTAGTTCTGTCGCTTCAGCTCCTGTTCCAGTTCAGCCACGAGTTTACAGTCTGAGTCAGCAGGAGGCTCGTGATGCTCCGGATGTTGTGACAGGTACGATTTACATTTCTGATCAGCCCTGTCGTGTTTTATTTGACTCTGGAGCGAGTCATTCTTTTCTGTCCGAGCATTGTTTTGAGATTTTACATTTGGATTCGATGGTTTTACCGGTTTCTTTGTCTGTGATTTTACCGGCTGGGAATCCATTGATTGCTCGACAGTTTTGTTTGTGTGAGATCGAGATTTCTGGCAAGAAGTGGAAGTCTAGTTTGATTCGATTGCCGATTTCGTCGTATGATGTGATTCTGGGCATGGATTGGCTGAGTCAGTATGAGGCCCAGATAGACTGTCTGAAGAAGCAAGTGAGTTTGCTTATGGCTGGAGAGAGAGTTGTATTTCAGGGATTACGAGGTGTTCTCTCCAGTCTGATTTCTGCGTTGGAGGTGAGCAGAATGTGGAAGAAAGGATGCCCAGTATTTTTGGCTTCGGTGCGGAATCTGAACCTGGAGGTTGGTTCTGTTTCTGAGATCCCTGTGGTACGGGAGTTTGCCGATGTTTTTCCTGAGGAGTTGGTTGGTTTACCTCCGGATAGAGATGTGGAGTTCTCTATCGATGTTTTTCCGGGTACCGCTCCGATATCGAAAGCTCCGTACAGGATGGCACCGAAAGAACTTTCTGAGTTGAAAGTTCAGCTTCAGGAGTTGGTTGACAGAGGTTTTGTACGTCCTAGTGTTTCGCCCTGGGGAGCACCTGTTCTGTTTGTGAAGAAGAAGGACGGTACACTCCGTATGTGTATTGATTACAGAGATTTGAACAAGGTCACGATCAAGAACAAGTACCCTTTGCCTCGGATAGACGACTTGTTTGATCAGCTTTCCGGATCTTCGGTGTTTTCGAAGATTGATTTGAGATCCGGATACTATCAGGTGAAGGTGAAGGAAACTGATGTGGTGAAGACTGCTTTCAGTACTCGGTACGGGCACTACGAGTTTTTGGTTATGCCTTTTGGGGTAACCAATGCGCCTGCGATTTTTATGGATCTGATGAACCGAGTATTCAGGGAGTATTTAGATCAGTTTGTGATCGTCTTCATTGACGATATTCTGGTATATTCTGCATCTGAGGATGAGCATGCCAGACATTTGAGGATTGTGTTGGAGACTTTGAGGAGGCATCAGCTGTATGCCAAGTTCTCTAAGTGTGAATTCTGGCTGAAGAGCATTTCATTTCTGGGGCACGTGGTTAGCGGAGAAGGCATTTCTGTAGATCCCCAGAAGATTCAGGCTGTTGCTGATTGGCCAAGGCCGACTACGGTATTTGAGGTACGTAGTTTCTTGGGCATGGCCGGGTATTACAGGAAATTTGTGAAGGGTTTTTCACAGATTTCGACTCCTCTGACGAGACTGACTCAGAAGTCAGTTCCTTTTGTTTGGACACCGGAGTGTGAAGCTAGTTTTCAGAGATTGAAGGAGTGTTTGACTTCAGCTCCAGTGTTGGCACTTCCGTCAGGTACGGAGGGTTTTCAGGTGTTCAGTGATGCTTCACTGAAAGGATTGGGTTGCGTTCTGATGCAGCATGGTCAGGTAATTGCTTATGCTTCGAGACAGTTGAAACCACATGAGAAGAATTACCCGACGCATGATTTGGAGTTAGCTGCAGTAGTTTTTGCTTTGAAGATTTGGCGTCATTACCTGTATGGCGTCAGGTGTGAGATCTTTACTGATCATAAGAGCCTGAAGTATATTTTTACTCAGAAGGATCTGAATCTGAGACAGAGGAGGTGGCTCGAGTTGATCAAGGACTACGATTTGACTATTCAGTATCAGCCTGGGAAGGCGAATGTGGTAGCGGACGCTCTGAGCAGAAAGTCTTCTGGATTCTCAGGTATTCAGCTTACCTGTGATGACTTTCTGATTCGTGATTTGGAGAGATTGCAGTTGGAGGTGATTTCCTCCAATGATTTGGAGTTGGCTCAGATGAGTATTCAGTCTTCTTTGGAAGCACGGATTCAAGAAGCCCAGAAGTCAGATTCTGACTATTCGAAGTTGATAGCTCAGATTGGATCTGGTAAGACTCCTGAACTTCGAATTTCTGATTCTGGTGCTATTTTCTGTAAGAACAGGTTTTGGGTACCTGTGTCTGGAGACTTGAGGCAGGAGATTCTGTACGAATCTCATCATTCTGGCTACACTGTTCATCCAGGCAGTGGTAAGATGTACGCTGATATGAAGCTTTTGTTTTGGTGGCCTGGGATGAAGAAGGATGTAGCAGAGTTTGTGTCGAGATGCGAAGCCTGTCAGTTGGTGAAGGCAGAGCATCAGCGACCAGGTGGACTGTTGCAGTCGTTGCCTATCCCTGAGTGGAAATGGGAGGAGGTAACGATGGATTTTGCGATGGGTTTTCCTCGATCTAGACAAGGACATGATGCCATTTGGGTGGTTGTAGATCGATTGACCAAGTCAGCCCATTTTCTTCCGATCAGACAGACGGATTCAGTTGATCGCTTGGCACAGATTTATGTGAAGGAAATAGTCAGATTGCACGGTGTGCCTCGTGTGATCGTATCTGATCGAGATGGACGCTTTACTTCCAGACTTTGGAAAGGCATTCAGCAAGGCTTGGGTACGAAACTGCATTTCAGTACAGCCTTTCATCCTCAGACCGACGGACAGTCTGAGAGGACGATTCAGGTACTGGAAGATCTGTTGAGGCTTTGTGTTCTGGACTTTAGCGGAAGTTGGGAAGATCATATTCCGCTGATTGAGTTTGCTTATAACAACAGTTTTCAGTCCAGTATCGGTATGGCACCGTACGAGGCTTTGTATGGCAGGAAGTGTCGTACTCCTTTGACTCCGACCTCCTTCGGAGATAGACAGGCTTTGGGGGCCACTTTTGCTGATGAAACTGCTCAGAAGATCAATTTGATAAGAGAAAGATTGAAAGCCGCTCAAGATCGTCAGCAGAAGTATTACAATCAGAAGCACAGATTTGTTGAGTTTCAGGTTGGTGACTTTGTGTATGTCAAAGTCAGCCCGATGAAAGGTGTGAGCAGATTTGGTCAGGTAAGCAAGCTTAGTCCAAGGTATGTTGGACCATTTGAGATTTTGGAAAGAATTGGAAAATCTGCTTATCGCCTATTGCTTTCTGATTCTATGCCGGATGTGCATAATGTGTTTCACGTATCCACTCTGAGGAAGTGGGTTTCAGACTCTGGGAAGAAGTTGTCTGCTGATGAAGTTGAGATTCAGGAGAATCTGGTGTACAAGGAAGAGCCAGAGCTTATTTTGGCATACGACGTCCGAAAGTTAAGAAATAAAGAGATTCCGATGGTTAAAGTCCAGTGGAAGCACCGGACTGCACGGGAAGCAACTTGGGAGAAGGAGTCTGATATGAGACGGTCGTACCCGTACTTGTTTTGACTGAGTTTGGACTGGATAATGTCGAGGACGACATTTTTCTGAGTTGGGGAGATTGTAATATCAGTTTTTGCTCCAGGTTCGTCCGGGACGAAGTTGGATCGTCCGGGACGATCGGTACAGGTTGTGCAGAAAAATCAGTTTTGGTTGTATGATTCGTCGGGACGAAAATTGGATCGTCTGGACGAAAATTCTCCCGTGAACCCTTCGCCAGGGACGATATGTCATTTTTCGTCTGGACGGAATTCCTCTCTTCATGGATCGTCCGGTACGAAGCTCGATCGTCCGGGACGATCAGTCTGGATATATATAGAATTGAGATATTTTGAAGAGAGAGAAAAAGCTGAGGAGAGAGAAAAACGAAGGAAAAAGTGGAAAAGCGGATTTTCGGACGACGCGGAGCCGTTTTCGATCGAAGTGACTGTTGAGGAATTTGCTGTGCTCGAGGTAAGGCACATTCTACCTTTCTCAATTTTCAGTTCCGTCGTGTTTGGCGGTATATTCTGTCCGGGTTTTGTTTCCGTTAGCGATTTTCGTCCGTATCTTTTGATCGGTTCAGTTTTTACCGCGTAACTTTCTGTATATCGTTGCCGTGCCGAGTGTGCACATTTTGGTTATTTTCTGAAGATTTTCGTCCGGGTATTTTTGTTTCGACTGTGTTTTTAGCCGACCGGATTTTTCTGTGAAATTGGAATTTATCTGTGCAGTAGAATAAAAGTTCTGAAATGTTGATATCTGTATTCTGTGCGAATTCAGTAAATTTTCTTTGCAGGAATTTTTGTGTAAATTCCGTATACTGCCGTTGTGCTGCCCGATTTTTGGGTAATTTCTGAATTGTCCGGATTTCTTCTGAATTGAAATGCTATGTGTATAAGCTATAAAAAGGGAGTTATAAGGGGCCTGGATCCTATGAGATTCAGTTAGTGAAACGGGAAATCTGAAATGAGCTCAATCTGAAATCTGATATCTGTTCTGTTCCGGATCCGATGAATTCTGTTTTGGTGCTATAAGCACATCTGTTTTGGTGCCGTGAGCACAAAGGGAGACATAAGGGGCCTGAATCCTATGAGATTCAGTCAGTGTCTGGGAAGGGAGGCATAAGGGGCCGGAATCCGTAGAGATTCCGTCAGTGTCAGGGCATTTAGCTATATGTATCTGTATTACTTTCTGTATCTGTTCTGTTCTGTACGAAATTGTGATTATGATATGATATGATCCGTACGATTCTGATTTCTGTTTCTGACTCTGTTGATTTGTTCTGTTCTGATACGCTCTGTACGATCTGTACGACTCTGATGTGATTTGATATCTGTCCGTAAGTTTTGATTTCCGATTTTGTTCCGACTTCTGATCTGATTTCTGTCTGATAAGTTTGGTTTTGTTTTCTGAGAATTTAGATTGGTGGTTTGTTGCTTTGCTGAGCTGTTGAGCTCACCCTTGCTTTCTGGTGGTTTTCAGGTTCTGGGAAGGGCAAGGAGGTCCAGGATTAGATTTCAGAGTCTGATCAGATTAGGTACTTTTGTACTTTTGATTTTTGTACAGTCATGGCTTTCCTGTTCTGTCTTTCTTTCTGTTGAAAGCCATGTACTGTTCTGTAGATGATTATTTTGAGGAAATGAAAAGATAGATGTTTTGTTCCGCTGCATTTGATGTTTTTAGTAGCTCTGTTGTTCTGTGTGCTTCTGTTGAGTTAAGAATTTGGAAGATCAGTTCAGTAACCTAATCCAAAGCCAGATCCTGGTTAGCTATTCCCCGTCGCGATCCGGCGCGGGCGGGATCCGTCTCGTCTCGGGTCGGGTCGTGACACTATGCAACTATCTCTTAGCAGATGGAGGTACAAACCATGTCATGAATGTATCAACAAACTCATCCTAAGTAATTAGAGTATTAGCACGACCCTAAAACTTCTCTCTGTTGGCCCAACCACCAACGCTCTGCCTCACTATCAAATAAAAATGTAGCTAATGCAACTCTCCTCTTAGAAGGACAATGCATCCCATCCAGGGTTCTCTCTATCCTCATCAGTCAATCCTTAGCTGCTCTAGGCTCAATAACACCTGAAAGCCTATGAGGCTGTAATCTCATAAAATTTTGCAAATATTTGTCTATGTCATCAGATCAGGTACCAACAACCCGTATGTGAGCCTCACAAAGTAGATGTGCTACTACACCTATAATCTGAGAAATCGCTTTAGAACTGATCACAGGAGTTGTACCTTGAACATGAGATGCCTAACTAGAACTCTAACCATTAGTCATATCTGGATCTGGCTAAGGTGGACCAGGCATCTCAAAACACAGCTGAATGCAACACATGCATATGAAAATACATAAAATGAGCACCCAAAACTACCTAGAAGCATCTCACTCTTCTAGAGATTAAATCCTTTGGCTCTGTTACAATTCAATTCCCCAAACTTGCTTTGATATCAAAAAAATCTTGCCACAACCCGACCCGATATGACCAGATATCACACAGATCATACCGTATCCGATTTTAGCAAGATTGACCCAAGATCTGGTTGGAAAAGTACTGAAACAAAACTTTCAATTTATATACTATACAACCACTATTGAGTGCAATATAAGGTGGAAGACTACTGAATTTCAACATGATTTTTCTATATATCATCCAAAACATATATAATCTAAAATCTATAAACAACAATGCTTGGCAATAGAAAGCACAACAAAAAAAAAGTCAAGCTTGCAAAAATCAGAACTAACCAAAATATACCTACAGCACATATCAGAGCCTGCTATCCCAACTACTTAGCTCGCTCTTTACCCTTCCCCGGGCCTGAAAACAAAAGCAAAAGCAGAAATGAGCTAACACGGCTCAGTAGGCTATCGTAGCCTAAAACAAAAATCAATAACCAAAATCAAAAGAAATGAGAATATTGTGTTGAATCATATACAAAAATTAAATATAATTAAATAAATACTTAAATGAATTGAATTATGAGCAAATACTTCATAACAGAATCTTACCACGGTAGCCTATTGGCTCCGACATAATAATACATAGGTAAAAGAATCTCACTAGCATAACAGAATTTCATCTCGGCTGCCCAGTGGCGCTGGCGTAACAAAATCCCACCTCGGTCGCCCACTGGCATCGGCGTAATAGAATCCAACCTCAGTCGCCCACTGGCGACGGCGTAACAGTATCCCACTTCGGTCGCCCAATGGCGCCAACGTAATAGAATCCCACCTCGGTCACCCACTAGCGCCGGTGTAACATCACAACACTTTACAACATATTTTTAAATGCATTTCATTAATTAAAGCATAATTGGACTTAATTCAAAAATTGTCAAATTGTCCCAACGGTAGACAACATGAATACTGCTAAGTAAAAATTCACAATTTTCAAATATAACCAAATTATCACATATTGTATAAAACATCATTCTGAAACTTTAATTGAACTGAAACACTATTTTAAATGTAAAAAAAAATTCTGAGTAGACAAAAATCGCTGATTTTTCAAAATCTCTGGGAGAAAAATTTCAAAACATACTAAAAATATTCGTAATCACAATTTCCACAACATGTAATAAGTTACACGGTGAAAGTTTTACCAAAATAAAGTTATCGTCCTTTTTCGATAACGGAAATACAAATTTGAGCGGAAAAATATAAAAAACACAAAAATATTGAAATTTAAAATAGTCAAAATGTAACCTACCTCGAGACGAGCAAATTTCTCAACTAGGCCGACAAACGAAAATCGCTCTACGGCTGTCAAAACCTATTTTCCTTCTTTATATCTCCTCTCTTCCTTCTTATTTTCCCCAAAATGTTTCTCTGTTAAGCTAAATGGAGAAAAGGCTTTTATAACAGTTAGAATGCTTTTAGATTTTTTTTAATATAAAATAATAATATTATAATTATTTTTTAAATATAAAAATCATAGAAATTCTTTTAGGGATTCTAAAAATTATAGAAAAATATTCATAAAATAACTTATTTTATTTATAAAATTCTGGTGAAATCGGTTTGCAAAACGGACACCTAATTGTCCCAAAATCTTCACTTGTACTGTGAGATGCCAATTTCTTAAGGAATTTAGCCAATGCCAAAAAATTATGTAACTAAAACACAACAAAAGAAATGTTATGGAGAAGACGATTTATGATTTGGGCTTATAACGACTCCTGAATAAATTCTTGACTTTTGCAGGTCAAAATGCAGTTTTCAAAATTTTGAGTTATAACAATTGCCGCTCGACTACCATCCTCTAACAGCAATTGCCTGACAACAGCCTTCCGACCTCCATCTCTCGTGGGCCATAGTCCTTCGACTCATAATCTTTTGACTAAAATCACCTGGCTACTCCAGTGCCCACTGGCTTTACCGCCTGCTGGCTTTACCACCTTTTATCTTCATTTATGATGGATTCCTTCCACAGGGCTCTTCCACTTTCAACAATATAATTTTACCTTATAAATGGCATCCTCCGATGAAAGGCTTCACTTATAAGCACATACAAATACTAGTGGAATCATTTAAATTAGGTCAGGCCTCGTGGTTTTTCTCTTTCCTAGATTTTCCACATAAAAACATGATATATGTTATAGTTCTGACACCTCTCTTTCTCATATCAATATGTGTATGGGAGCGTCGTATAAAACTAGGATGTTAAACTCATTTACCTCTCTACCGCCACAAATATTCGGATATGCAACAAAGTTAAAATGTTTAAGTAACCCACAAATTTTTTAATTATGCTAAAATTGAAATCGATCATTATTAGTATTATAATGAATTATGATGAACATGTCCAACTTAATATGCATATTAAGAAGGTAATCTTTGTAACGATACTTAAATATGATGAAATCCTCTTCAATGTAAATATCTTCATCCACGATGAAATTATTTAGAATTGTCCACTCAATTAAGAATAGGTAGAGGGTACTAGATTTTTGTAAGAAAATTCAAACGAGTAGGTATTGACTTGTCTTCCCAGCCACTTTTAAGGGCTATCCAAAAAAATAAAACTATTGATATTCTTTCTTAACAAAAATATTGAAGATGTAATTGACCACATCATAAGGCAACACAATTTGCAACTTGTGAATTTCCCAACCATCCTGAAAACAATAATCATTAACCTGCACCTTATCGTGAGAGATACTTGAAAGATTGGGAAGCTAGAACTATCCCAACCATTGATCATACCAGATGTAATTTTTTCCTTCTCCAATGCCCTTAGTAGATATAAGATTAACTTTATCTTTTATATTACAACAACTCCAAGCAGAGGAATAAATAATATTTTTAGAGATTTCTGAAGGGTACTTATTAAGAAAACGTTATGGGAGAAATTAGCCCACAAGTTAATACTATTTCTAAAATTTTCACCAGAACTTCTACAAGTTTTGTAAGATTTGGCAAGGCCCAGGTACCAAAATTGCATTCATTAATAGGGTTGAAAATTTTATGCCAGCTACTTTACTGATTTTTGTTACACTGCTCACTTTCAACCCAAAATAATTTGTTGAATACCTTGTTCAAATAAATAAACCAAGATTGTTGAGAACCAATTTTCCACCTTGAGATAGGAAACAATTTAGATCCAGGATCCATAAAAATAGTTATTTCTTATGCCCCTCATAAAAGCTTACATGAAAGAATTTAATGCAATTGGAGATGTAGTTACTATTAACCTGGGTGAATTTATCATGCAGAATAAATTGAGATTTGTTAGTACTAATCAATTGCCTTGATGCTTCCTCAAAATTCTGGAGAACTTTCATAACATTAGTATTAGATTTCTTAAAATCATTAGTTCAAAAGAATGATATTATCAGATAATGCAAGTTAGGCGACAGAGGATCTGAAGCTAAGATTAGGGTTTCGTTTGGGACAGCTTTCTTGCTCCTTAAAACAATATTCTAGCACAAAATTTTTAATTTTTGTGCTAAAAAATTGCTTGAAGAAGTAGCAAGAAAGCCGTCCCAAACGAAGCCTAAATGTGATCTTTGGGTTTCTCCGATAAAGTCTTTTACCCCTTTGGAATGAAATTCAGTAGAGGTAATGAAAATGCTAGGAGATAAGCGGTCACATTATTAGAGGCCTTTTGAATATTTGAAGAAATTAACCAGATAATCATGGGTCATAATAGAGAGCCAGCAATAAGAAATATCAGGCATGATTCTATTAATGTCAACGTTATTAAATCACATTTCATTAATATAGCCTTAAGAAATGATCAGTGAACCCTATTATAAGCTTTTTTATATCCAGTTGTTATATCCACTAGCCTTAAGAAATGATCAGTGAACCCTATTATAAGCTTTAGTTATATCCAGTTGTTATATCCACCCCTAACCACTGCTTTGTTTAAGGTTAATCCAATAAAGAGAAACGTGAAGTAGGTCAATTTATTAGACCTAGTGAATTGATAGCTATAGAAATTAGCCTCCATAAACCCATAGTTCATAATCATATTGGCAAAACCTTGCACAATATGTAAGCTTTGAGTATAACTGTCAACGTTTTCATTAAAATTCCCACCAACACGCCAAGGAATGGATTAATTATTCCGTGCGGATGCCGAACGTCGTTCAGAGACCAACCAGAATGCGTCATGTCACCCCTTCGCTCGGTACCGCGGCTCAGTATTGTTAGATATCGCGACTGGTACCGCTGACGTGGTGCATTCTAGTTGGTATCCGAATGACGTTCTGCATCCGGACTCCGCACAAAGTAATTTCTCCAAGGAATGGTACAATTAGCACCAAAAACAAAAAGATCTGAGTCAAAGAATAACAACACCTGCTTTCAATGTGTCTGCGTTCACAGAAGAGCATTCCTATATACACAGAATATTTATTTGCGGGAAATGCTCTTTAAATCCACTTTTGTTTGGCCCAACAAGCAGCCCCATCTTGCCAATTCATTATCATCTTTTTTAGTTCTTTGAATTTTTTATTTGAATAGCATATAAATTCTAAATATCATAGAGTAAATACGTTGAGATGGAATTATTTTAGTGGCCTCGAGAAGCACTACTCTATATAAAATCTCTAATAAAAATCTTGTCATAAAAAAAGAAGCATTTAGAGAACTAACTTGAATCAGCTCTGAAGTTGATTAAATCCTACTAAGCTCAAATTCAATAGCCAGCTACTTGTTATCATACTTGGCACAAAATCAGTAATTATTTCTAAAAAATAAACAGGAAATACAAATCTCTATTAATAAACAGACAGGAGACCATACCCAATAGGAGCAGTAACAAAGACCAACCAGAAGCCTTGCATCCCAGCGATAAGTAAGCTATGCTTTCTCTGTGCAGAGAAAAAAAAAACGAATAAGTCATCAGAATATATACATTTATTATAATCTTGTTAAGAGAATCTCTTAGTCGTCCTCTTCTAATTAATGATATATTACATATTAAGCGAGAGAGAGAGAGAGAGAGAGAGAGAGGGCATGCCCTCTTGAGAAAACCGAAGTAGGGATGAGCATCGGGGCAGCGATGGATTGACGGTAGAAGACGAATGTCATTGGTCGAAGCCCTGCCGTCAGTGCAGCTTTGGTGAAGATTGCCATGAAAGCAAATATTATTTGAACGAGGACTATGGCAAGAACTTGCTTGTGCTCATCAAGCTTTGCCACTGTCTCGTCTTGACCTGCGCCTCTCTCTCTCTCTCTCTCCCTCTGCTTTTGCTTTTGCCTCCAGTTAGCGAAACAAGGTCGCGAATTTGCCTCTTCCGGATGCCCCGTACACTGCCTAGGAACCATTTACCCACTGATACAGACGTTCAATTTTTTTTAATGGGAAAAGTACTGACGAACAGAACTGAGGAGAAATCGATACCAAGTAATGAAGAGAAACAATGCCGACGGCAATGCTTCGGCGAGCCGGCAGGGGAGGGCGGTTGACGATGGCTGAGGGAATCGGAAGAGGCCGCGATTAATTGGTAATCGCCGGCGATTTCTAAAAATAAGAGTTTTTTTTTTAATTGGTAATTCTTAAATCCTAAAACCTAAGTTTTTTTATCATTAATTTAAATTTATTTTATTCCAAATCAAACACAAAAAAAAACATAAAAAAAATTAAGCAGACCAATATACACAACTTACTCTTTATATATTATTATTATTTTCTATGAATTGTGGACCAATAATTTTGCATTGGCATAGCAAAATTGAAAAGTGTATTCACTGAGAGTTTGATGACATTACTAAAATTTCATTTGAATTTGATTTCTCATATGAAAAATGATTAAGAGTGCATAATCAAATATTCAAAAAATATGGTGTAAGTTAAGTCGGCCCAATTCAAGCTAATATGCCTCAATTATTTGGTCTCAGCTTAAATGGGACTCGCTAATCTATTATAATTTTAAACAAATATACTTTGACCTATAATAATAAAAATGTATTTCATAAGTTATTATAAGTAGGGGTGTCAAAACCGGGTCACGGGTCGGGTTCGTGTCGAACCCGAACCGACCCGAAGCTAAACGGGTTGACCCGAACCCGACCTGGTAATGGATACGGGTCAATATTCAGGACCCGAACCCTACCCAAGTCGGGTTTAGGTCAACCCGGAATGACCCGCTAACCCGATTTATTTTCAAAAAAAAAAAAAATTCAAAAACAGAATCACAGAAAATTATAAACAGAAATTTGCATAAATAAAAAATTTATTTAAGAATCAAAACCAATTTGTTAATTACAATATAAAAATTATACAAAATATTAAACTATCAAATAAATTACACAAATAATTACAATTTATAAAAATGTCAAACCATAATTACAATTTACAAAATCTTCAACTCCTTGATATCTTGACTCTTGTGCCTACGGCCTGCCCTCATAGGAATAAGTTAACTGCAAAAAATATAAACAATTAAATAGATATAATTTGAAATCTATGAATTAGTTGAAAGCTTGAGTTATTAGCTCAGATTAACCCTCCAAATAATTCATCATTCAATGAAATGTGAGTCAATAATATAATTTTTTTCGGTTGCGGACTTGCGAATCTAGAAATTGCCATCCAAGGCGGCATTTTGTATTTTATACTTAGTATCTGTTTGATTAACCCTCCAAATGCCACCTGGTTGCAATAACTTATTTCCCACAATTGACTTCACAATAAGTTTAGAAGGGTACTCATCATCGCTACTCAACTTTCAATCATTTCGGAACCAGCCATCAACACAGCCAACCAGCAACAACACAGTCAACTGTCAACACAGCAAAACAGGAATAACAGCAAAAGAACCTCCCTGCCAAGTGCCAACACAGCCAACCAATTTCCCTACTAACACAGCAAACCGAGCTACCCAGCCAACCAGCCAGAGAAACCACTAAATTTATTTCTGTTCTGTTATTTTTGTGCAGTTTCTACTATTTTTTTTCTGTTCAGCAAAACCTCTCAGCAAACCATCATATAAAATACATCATATAAATTTATTTCTGTGCAGTTTCTACTATTTTTTCTGTTCAGCACAACATCCCTGTACTTCTTGAAGCACCCACCAACAACACAACAAACCCAGCAAGACAGCAACACCACCAAGACAACAACAACACCAAGACAACAACCAACCCAACACCCTAAACGTTTAAAGACAGCAACAACCAAGGTTGTGAAAACCGGACCGGACAACGAACCGGTAGAGAGAGCGGTTCATGGTTCGAACCGGGGTCGAATCGGATGACGTAATATATAAAATTTAGATGTCATAAAAATCATATAATAATATAATTTTGTTATTAAAAAAATAAATTAAATACATACATTACTAATATCATATATAATTTTAAATTTAAACATATTCATTCTTTAAACTTAATTTAAATTTAACAAAAAATTAATTTACAAATGAATTAATAAGTTTAATATAAATAATTCTTAATTAATGTTATATATTTATATATAATTTATATTTATAATTATATATTAGATTCATATTATTATTTTACATTTATAAATTATTGAGGTTAAATTAAATCATTTATTATAAATAATAAATAAATTAATTAATATTTGAAATACATAAAAAAATAAATGAAGAATATAATTTATTTAATATTATTAATTAAAAATAAATATTATTTCATCATAAAAAGCTTATTTAAAAAATATATTTTAAAATGAGTAGTATATGTTGTAGACTTAAAAGTTAAGAAGAAAGACATGAGCTTTATTTTTTTTAGTCCCACATCACTTGGGAGAGTTTCTCTTGGTAAGACTTTTACTTTATATTGGCTTTTGTGCTTTGAAAAAGTAGTACATCATGTGAAAAGATGAATCACCATGAAATGCTAGTTTGAAATTTTATAATTTAAAATTAAGCATTTCAATTGTGAAATTAAATTACAAATATTTTTTAATATTACAAATAAGTTTTTCAAATTTAAATTTTAAAAAATTGCAAAAGTTGAACTGGCCGGTTCAAGTGAACCGCGACCGGTTGAACCGGCGGTTTTTGACAAAATCGCCCGGTTTGATGCTAAGCCGGTTCTTAGGTTGAACCGAACCGGACTTCAGACCGGTTCACGGTTGAACCGGTCGGACCGGCCGGTCCGGTCCGGTTTTTAAAACATTGGCAACAACACCAAGACAACAACCAACCCAACAACACAGCCAACCATCCAACCAATGTAATCCAACTAAACACATCAAACTCAACACCCTAAATATTTGAAGACAGCAACAACACCAAGACAGCAACCAACCCAACAACACATCCAACCAATGTAATCCAACTAAACACATCAAACTCAACACCCTAAATATTCAAAGACAGCAACAACACCGAGACATCAACCAACCCAACAACACAGCCAACCATCAAAGTATCAAACTAATTTTTGCTGTTATTTCTGTGCAGTTTCAACTATTTTTTTCTGTTGAGCAAACTATCCCAGCAAACAAGCACTCCAAGACATCTGGCAAATGGGTAAACAACCCTCCAACAAGAATTATAATGGCAGACATATAGGCCCCAAAAATCTGATGAAAAGGAACCTCGACAAAACAGATAGGCCCCGATAATAATGATCCAAGAACTAGGCAGACATATAGCAGAAGAAAACATGGTCCAGCTAACAACAAAACCAAATGAAGAGAACACACTCGACCACCATAACCAACCCAGCAAAATGCATAAAGACAGCAACAACACAAAGACAACAACCAACCTAACAATATTGATCGTTAGAGGGCTCTACATGTATTTCACAAGTCTGGGGTTCTTCATTTTCAACAAAAGAAGAATTCTCATGAATGGTATTGGAATCCTCCATCTAACAAAAAAATTAGAAAATATTACAACTTCACAAAGCTATTTGTTAAATTTCTTTTTAAAAAAAATACACATAACACATTGAGACTTTATAACGGCCAACTAACTGCCCAAGCCAACCATCCTACACTAAAAAGAAGTATGACTTCAATACTTAATGGGTTGAAGGCTTGTTACTCCAAATACTTAGTAATAAGTAATAACTAATAACAGCCAAATAATTGCAAATTCTTAATGTGTTGTTGAACAACAACTCATCAAAATAACTAGAACTCTATGGGTGTCAACTAGGAGCAGTAACTGAACAGAAAAAACAGCAGTAACTGGACAGAAATAACAGTAGAAACTGCACAGAAATAACAGCAGAAACTGCACAAAAATACTAGAACATAGAGCACGACCTGGCTCTTTTGCATAGAAATAACAGCAGAAACTGTACAGAAATAAAAGTAGATACTACATAGAAATAACAGCAGAAAGTGCCCAGAAATAACAGTAGTAGCTTCACAGAAATAACAGCAGAAACCGCACAGAAATACATGAACATAGAGCTCGACCTAGCTCATTTGCATAGAAATAACAACAGAAATTGCACAGAAATACCAGAACATAGAGCTCGACATGGCTCGATTGAACAGAAATATAGCAGTAAGTGAACAGAAGTGCATAACTGCAGTAAACTAGCAGAAAAACCAGTCGGAACTGACCAAAAAAACCAGAAAATCGAGCTCGACTTAACTCGTTTGCACTAGAATATCGGAAAAATCCTAACCCCAAAAAACCAGAAAATCAAGCCGGAACTTCGCAACACAGCAAGACAAATCTCTCATATGCTCATAATCTCATATATCATGCTTCTAAAAGGAGAAGAAAGGGAAAAAGATGAGAGATACAAACAGCGAGAGATGTAAGTATTCCTGTTGAGCCAAAGTAGATGTGCACGATGAACACCACGAAACCACGGACCAAGAATATGCCAGAGAAGGAGAAAAGAGGAAACTAGAGACAGATCGAGGAGATCTGTAGAGAAGAGAACTTCGGAAACCCTAGACGAAGCAGCGAAGAAGAGGAGAGCTACGACGCGTGAAATGAAAATGGATGGCGTAAAACCCTAACACGACTTAAGTTATCTGCTCCGCGTGAAATAATTTCCCGTGTCAAACGGGTCGGTTAACGGGTTATCGGGTCAACTCGGACCCGACCCGAAATTCAATTCGTGTCATTTTTATGAACCCGAACACGACCTGTTTTTCAAACGGGTCGTGTCCAACCCGAAAATTCTGGGTCGTGTTCGAGTCGGGTTTTCGGGTCGTGTCAATTATTGACAGCCCTAACTATAAGTACAAATTGAAAAATAGTTTTGTTATAAGATAGATATTGTTGTTATCTAATTATAAAAAAATTCTAATTTGTGGGCATTTGTATAATTTCTTAAGAAATTGATACGTGTCGGTATAGTATATTTTTTTAATCGTTAGGTATCCGTTTTGCAAACTGTTTTTTTTTTAATATGTGTATGATATTGAAAGAAATGTGATATTATTGAAGTGAGAAAGGATTTTGTTATGCAAGAGCCAGTGGACTACTAAGGTGGAATTATTTTATGCAAGAGCCAGTGAGCTACTAAGGTGGAATTATGTTATGTTGTAGCAAGTGGGATGCCGAAGTGGAATTTTGATATGATATGTGATGTTATGTTGGAGCTAGTGGGATATCGAGGCGGGATTCTGATATGAAATGTGTTATGATTCTGGAGCCTAAGGCATATTCTGAAAATTGATGTAAAATATTGGTTTATATTTTTGTTTCAATATAGTTCATAAAATAGTTAAATACAATCAATATCAGTATATATTTCAGTTCAGCATTTTGTATAGTACATGAATTTATTATTACAACATAATACTTTTAGTTCTTTTAGTTTTAGTTATTAATTTCTGTTTTAGGCTGCGATAGCCTACTAAGTCGTATTAGCTCACTACTATTTTTTCTTTTATTTTCAGGCCATGGAAAAGATAAGTGGGCTAAGTAGTTTTGATAGCATGCTACGATCTATATTGTAGGTATGTTTGTTTAGTTTTATTTTTGACAAGCATGACTTTTTTTTTTGTTATTTGTTGTCAATCGTTGTTGTAGATCTGTAGCGGAGCCAAAAAATTTTATCTGGGGGGCACAAATTTATGATTTTTAAAATACCCTCAAACTTTTCATTCGAGCTTCAAATTGACATTGTGGTTTTAATTCTTTTTATAATAATTATAATAAGAAGATAAATTTTATAATAATTAAAAAATAATAATTGTCATGCTCATCTAAATTAATTTCAACACAAATTTATTTGGATTATATATTGTTATGCTCATCTATTTCAACTATTCTATTATATTACATTTTTATATCTAATTTAAATAATAATATAATTAAAAAAAATTTATAACAAGTAATAAATATATAAAAAAATTTGAATCTTATTAATATAAAAGTATATTACAAATATATGAAAATTGTAATAAGCATATTTTAAGCTATTTGATTTAAATTAAATATTATAATTCTTCGCTAGTGTAATTTATTGATTTTAATTACATAAATTTTTTATTAAAAAAATGAGGTTTTCAAAATACCTTATGAAAATTATGAATTTTTTATTTCCCAAAAAAAAGAAAATTTTTTTATCTTTTCCTCACCGATAGAAAGAGAAGAAATGTACCCAAAGAAAGAGAGAGTGAGAGGAGACAGAGGAGAGAAGTAGAAGAGAGAGAGAGAGATAAGGTGGGACCCAAAATACAAGAACAGCTGCCCCCACAGCCACCCCCCTCCCCCCCCCCCCCCCTAAATCCGCCGTTGTTGTAGATACATCATATTGTACATGTATTTTTGGATTATATAGAAAGAAAATTCATATTTGAGACTCAGTAGTCTTCCTCTTTATTTGTATTTAGTAGTGGCTCTATATAATGTATACTTTGAAAGTTTTGTTTTCGTGCTTCTCTGACCAGATCTTGGGGTCAGTCTTGCCACAGTTAGACATGATATAGCCTATGTGGTATCAAGCGATACATGTCAGATTATGACAAGGGGTATCAAAGCAAGGTTGAAGAAGAAAACCATAATAGAACCATATGATTTAATATGTAGATGTAAGATGATTCTTAGTAGTTTTGGGTGATCAATCTTTTTTTTTTTTTTTCATATTTATGTGTCACATACAGTTGTGCTCAGTATTTTTGAGATGGTTGATCCATCTCAACAAGATCTTTATATGACCAATGGTTGAGCTCTAGTAAGACCGCTCTAGTATAGGGTACAGGTCCTATGATTTATTTTGAAGTAGTTTTTTAGATTACATGTTTGATAGCACAGCTAGTAAGTGAGGTTTAAACACTGGTTTCTGGTACCCACTCCGATGATATGGATATGTATTTATAGAGTTTCATGAGATTGCAATCTCCTAAACTTTCAGGTGTCATTGAGCCTAGAGAAATTGAGGATTGACAGGTGAGGATCGAGAAGACTTTAGATGGGATGCATTATCCTTCTAAGATGAGAGTTATAATAGCTCAAACTCTTAACTGTCAAGATATTGTCCGTTTTAGCCTAAGGGTCTCACTATTTTTTCTTGTTGGTGTAACTTCAAAAGAGATCACCCATTTTAAAATTTTTTTTAGGATGAGCACACTTAACTATAAAGTTTCTTAATAAAATTATAATTATTACACCAAAATTAGACCTCAATGTTTAAATGTTTAACTTATTTTACTAGGGGGTTTCAAAATCTCTTCTACTTAAGTGACTGACATCCTCGTCAGTATCCCTATCCCAAAATAATCCACCAGACATATAGGATTTTAAAGGTATCCCCTACAAGTTTAAGTGGTGACTCGCACCACGTAGCACTTTGTCTCATATAGGATTCAAGAGGCGGCTCCTATGGCATAGTACTTTATGTTGTATGACACTTAAATACCATTTGTAACAACTCAAATTCTTAACTATCAAGATATTATCCGTTTTGGCCTAAGGGCCTCACAATCTTGTCTTCATGATGTAACTTTCAAGGAGGTCACCTACTAAGTGTATATAATATTATATTTTATATGTTAATTTTTTAGTGAAAATATATTATTTTAGTTATATTTTTGCAAAAAAATATAATAAATGAAATAATACAAGTAATGTATTATTGTGTATTGAGCTGTATATTACTGTGTATTATTATGTATTACTATATATTAAGATGTATATTGCTGTATATTTAGCTATATATTTATGTATATTGTTGTGTGTTAATATGGATTGTGTTAATTGAGCTGTGTACAAGCTTATATTCAATTATATGAATAGTTTTTTCTTATAAATAAGGTGTATAATTGTGAGAAGGAAGCATATGATATGTACTGTTATTATGCTCATAATATTAATTTTAGTGTTCTCAAAGAACATCACAATTATTGACCAAATTCTATAAAAAAATAAGATCTAAGAATTTTGTTTGTTCAAAAGATGTTTTCAAGTAGGGTATTAACTTAAATTCTCAATCAAAATATCAGAAATCAAACACCAGAAAAGGGTGCCCAGTTATAATTAGATTTATAGTGGATGAAGATGGAATTTAGAAGGTATAAAAATGTATAGAAAGTCCCAATCAAAAATTTGCTAGGGTAGAAAACCAACATTTACTTAGATCATGTAAAAATATTAGTGATGAGAAAGTATTAGTTCTTAAATCAATGGCAGAAGTCGAGATATAAACCATTAATACATTTATATATCTTACCGATTATGTTGGAGGTTTAAAAAATGTTGAATTCTCTAAGAGGGATGCTTATAATTATATTCAAAAAGAGAAAATAGCAAAGATTTAGTATATGGACACTAATTTGCTAATTCAACTATTTAAAGATAGACAAGTTGATAACAACATATTTGCATGTGATGTCCAAACTGATGAATTTGATATATTATTAAAAATTTTTGGGTTGATATGATGGGGAGAAAAGATGATGACTACTTTAGAGATGTGATAATTCTTGATACTAGTTACTAGCTTAATAAATATAATTTAATTTGTGAACTATTTATTAGAGTTAATAATCATTGGTAGAATATTTTTTTTTGAGGTGGCCTTTTTGTTAGAGAAAGTAATTAATTCATTTATGTGGTTGTTTAGAATATTTATATGAATAATATGTGATAAATATCCAATAATAATATTTACTGATCATGACCAAGCAATGGTTATAGGGCCGTATAAATTACATTACCTCAAGTATGCTATAGATTATGCCAATGGCATATCTCTAAAAATGCTCCATCAAAAGTTTGGTGCTTTAATAACAATAACAGCACAATTAGGGCACTATTTTATAAGTGTTTGAGAGAAAGTGTGACTATGAGGAGGAGATCCAGAGAACTTGGGATAAATTGATCATAAAAGAGGCCTCCAGAGTCATGATTGGTTGGAGCTTTATATGATAATGAATAAGTGGTCAACAATATTCAATAAGAATTGCTTCACAGAGAAATTTATTGACTCGGAGAAAAATTGTTGATGTATAATGATTTCATTGTAATAATTTTATGTTTAATTTATCCAGTAAAATAACTGATGTAAAATTTCATTGTGTATTGTAATAAATCTTTATAAAATTTTTATTGTGTATTTGAGAAATTATGTGGGAGATGATATGTATTGTTGTGTATTTTTTAGTAAACTGTATTGTATTACTGTGTATTTCTCTTATGACTAGTATGTATTTCTGTGTATTTCTCTAACTATTGCTCTATAAACTGTTGTATATTGTTGTGTATTATTATGTATTTCTCCATAAATTACTATATATTGTTGTGTATTTTTCTTATGACTGTTGTGTATGGTTGTCCATTTCTTTGTGTATTATTGTGTATTGTTGTGTATTTCTCTGTAAAGTGTTGTGTATTACTCTTTAGGTTGTTGGGTATTGATGTTTATTTCTCTGAGTATTGCTATGTATTTATGTGTATTTCTCTAAGTATTATTGTGTATTATTTTGTATTGCTATATATTATTTTATATTTCTATTATAACTGTTGTGTATTAACGTCTATTATATTTAAGGGGGTTGTTGTAATATTCCAACTATTTAAGGGAGTTTTTGTAGCATATCATCTATTTAATGGGGCTATTGTAGCTACATCACTTATTTATTTTAGCAGCTGTTTTTTTTCTTTTTAAAGTAGCAGTGAGCCTTACTTGACCATATGCTCTATAAATTGCATTGGTTGGATAATGAGAAGTCTTAAGGTATATCGACGAAGGACTTTGTGGACATCTTGAGCAGTTGGTTGCATGAGTGTATCTCGAGGTGTTTTGACAGTCTGCTTAAGCAACTAGCCATGACAAACAAAATATAAGCAATGCTACAAATGAAGAAGTTTCTACCTAGAGTTAAGGAGAGGAATTTTTTAAACCTAACTGACTAGTAAGATCTGCAATATGAGTTCACTTTCTTGCTTATTGCCCTACACAAAGTCAACTATAGGCGCATATACGACAACTACTCTAGGACCAGTAATAATGTAATCTCCATTATGTTATATGTTAGGTTTGGTGTTTTATTTATGTTTTTTTTTGTTCTCTGATAAGTATTGTGCTAATTTGAAAGCTTTTTTTAGCTTGTTCACTGAATGACAATCATTCGAGCAATAGTTCCCACAGACAAATGAGACAAACAAACTCTAGAAATTAATTAATCAAACAGAGTAGTAATTATTCTATAAATGAAAATAAACAATATCCATACAAACTTATTTTTTGGTTGTACAAAAAATGGCGTATGCCAGTTCGGTCTTGAAGGCATTCTTTCTTGTCAATCTTTATGTTGACCCTCGTCGATATTTTGATGTTGGATAACAGTCTCCATGTATTTGCAGATGAACATACCACAAACAATAATGTTTGTTTGGGTTGGCATATCTATCACAGTGTGAATATGATATTTTTGTATGTCATAATCAAAAGAGCCATCTATTTTTTTTTATGAAGATAATATATCTAAATACAATAATAAGCACATATTAATTTTAATCTATAAAAAGAAAAATTTAACTCGGAATTCTGGTTGGCATGTCGATCTCAAATTCACAAGTTTAGGAAGAATGGCCTTATGAATGGGGTTTGACAAGGAATCGAAAAATTGCCAATTCCATTTTTTCAACACTCCTACCAAAAGGGTCCAATATTGATTAAAATAAGCTAAATGGTAATGAAATGGAAGCCTAATATTTTTGTAGTTTGTTCTATTATCTATCTTTTGTTGGATTTTTTTTTTTTAGTTTTCTCATTCTCTCTCTATCAATTTCTATTCTTGACTCACAATTTTACTTTTTTAGGTTTCTCTTCTCCCTTTCTCTATCTTATAATTTTATTTTATTTTTAATTTTGAAAACTAAAATTATCATTGAAGTTATGTTTTTCTTTTTTTAAATCTATATCTTTTTTATAGAAATTTATAATATATCTTCATTAAGAGGATTAAAGTCTTTCATTCAAATAAGCTAAAGTATTCACATTAGTAATGAGTATTGACACATTTTTTAGTATATTATTATATTAATAAAATCCATCTCTCCTTTTCATTTATTTATATTCGTTATAGAATAATTTGTGCAGAAAATAATTTAGACGATATATCTACAAAAAAATTGGGGCATTTTCAACTTAAAAAATTTATGCCACCGCAAGAAATAAACCTCAACTCTGCCACAACAATAAAGACATCATCAAATCTTTATTCTACTGTGGAGATCAGTTACAAGAATCATTTCTATTCATTGTGTTTTGTTAGGAGTCAAATTAAAATTTATGAGCTCATTTATTTTTTGTTAGGGTTTCTAATATCCTCTTTTGAATCAATTCTTTGCAGGCAAGAAGATTATAAAGAAGCGAGCAAATTTAATAGGCAGCTTTTTTAGCAACCACCAACGCTGAATTAATTAAACTTCATAAGAAAATTCGGCAAAGTTTGATTTAATGCAGAAGATCCATAAACAAAGAGACCGATTATTTCCGGAAGTTTGTTATATGGAGCTATGCGGATAATTAATCACTGGAAGTCCTTTTCAGCCGATTTGCAGTTGGCAGTTTCCAGCTGAGAGTTAATGCTTCCAGATTTCTGCACATCAGTTCACCGGAAAGTTATTGGATTTATGCTCATATGAGTGATTTTATTGTACATCACGGTAAGGATATTCTGATATTTTTATTTTTTGCTTTTGTTTTTATGTGTTAGATTTAGGGGTGTCAATTTCGGGGCAGGGGTCGGGTTCGGGTTGAACCTGAAATTGATCCGGCATTATTTGGGTTCGGGTCGACTCGACCTTTTTTTTTGTAAACGGGTCAATTTTCTTGACCCGAACCTGACCCGCTTCGGGTTCGGGTAAACCCGACCTGACCCGCGGACAGGCAATTGACGGCTTGACGCGGAACTGGCCGGCTGCACCAGTGGGCCGACGGAACTGGCCGTCCGATGCGGAACTGGTGCCTGACGCGGGGCACGGGGCGCGCGCGAGGGCGAGGGCGCGATGCAGAACGTGGGGGCGGGCGCGACGCAGAACGTGTGGGCGTGCGCGAGGGCACGGCCGCGTGGGGCGAGTGAGAGGGCTCGACGCGAGATGCATCTTCTACTGGAGCTATTCCAACCTTTTCACGTATATGCTCATTTCGTATCCTATCTCTAAGGGTAAAGCCACTCATCCACCTGAGCATCCTTATCTCTGCCACACTTAAGTTAGTATTATGCTTCTCTTTTAATGGCCAACATTCGGCACCATAAAGCATTGCAGGCCTCACTACCATCTTATAGAATTTTCCCTTAAGTTTGAGGGGTACATTTCTATCACATAACAAGCCCGATGCATTCCTCCACTTCAACCATCCAACTTGAATTCTGCTGATAATATCCCCATTTATTTCACCATCACTCTGAACAATAGATCCAAGATATCTAAAACGTGTACTCTTATTAATGACTTGATCGCCCAAAGTCACAATCCCCTCACTAGGTCTATTACTATTAAAATTACACTCCATATATTCTGTTTTAGATCTACTCAAGCGAAAACCTTTAGACTCTAAGGTTGACCTCCATAATTCAAGTTTACCTTCAACTCCCTCTCTAGTCTTATCAACAAGAAGAATATCATCAGCAAAAAACATACACCAAGGTACATCCTCTTGCAAATGTCTAGTGAGAACATCCATGACTAAAGCAAAAAGATATGGGCTTAAGGTTGATCCTTGATGTAATCCAACCGAAATAGTGTAATATACTAATGTATAAAAAGATAATTAATTTTTGTATTATATTGACCTCGTTGAGTTTTTTTTTGTGTTTTTAGAGGGTAGTTCGCCAGATGCCCAAAATGCCATTGTTTATTCTTTTTATTAGAGAGAGATAGTACTTTTGTAGTATTTAGTTTTGTTTGGTCAATTATATCGTACGGTGCCAATAAAATTTTCTCTACACAAATCGTTGATAACTTAGCAGATTCTTCACAAAATAAGTCATGAAAGATGTACTTTCATAGGTTGGACTTTTAGGTCGATCCTTCAAATTTGAGGTTAATTTATAAGATTCATAAGGGATAATTCTGTCCTTTTTATTTATAGATCTCATCAAGATTATGAAATCACTTTCTCTTATGAATAAATTATATTTGAAAGATGTTACTCATATGCTAAACAAGTCAGCCATTTAGGTTTCATTTGGGGCAACTTTTTAACTATTTTTTAAAGCTATTTTCTAATACAAAAGTTTGTGGTTCAAAAAATTTTGGTACTAAAAAATTGCTTTAGAAATCAGTAAGAAAATTGCCTTAAGATTAGACAAATAATTTCACTTATAGCGCGATCGTGGCATAAGCCACCCCTGTAATTTGATGAATTATTAGCTATATCATTAATATCTTTATCTTCACCTCTCTAATATTACTCCCCCTTCAATTAAGTTATGACTCGCCAGCCCTTCAAACCTGACCTGATCGCTTAAAATATACAAATCTCTCCCTACATCCCCCCACAAACTCACTAAACTCCCTAAGGTTTTAATTCCCCATTACCCTTAATTGATCTAGGTCAAAACTCTTATGTTAGGAGATAATTTTCTATAGTGACCCAAAAAAGTAAAATACTGACTACTCTGTAACCATTTATTAAAAAAATAAAAAAAATACCTACATTTTTTTCTACCATCCTAAAACTCTCACTCAGAGTTCCTTGCCCTATACCGCTTATACATTAAGAAAGCTTTAGCTCCATATCCATCCAAAACTAATCGCATATTTCCCCATAAGTATGCTCATGTTAGTGTCTAAGTATTCTATTCTCAAAGATAATACCAAAGCTTCTATAGTACGCAATGTCGGTATTTATGAAGATGGAGAGTATCTAGAGTTGTAAATGAATAGAGCGTTCAACAAACTTATCGTGGCTTAGCTCGACTACAACTTATTCATAATCTTTTGTTTAAGTAATCAAAAAATTTTGAATAATTTTTAAGATACTCGATTGTTAAATAAACTAACTTGAATATTTATTTAAAATACTCGCCTAACCATTTATTCATAATACTCGATAGTTTAAAATTGAACAGAACTAGACTCGATAACCCAACCCCAAATCCATTTTAATTAACAAAATATTTTATATTAACTTATAAATCATAGATTTTAGTTTATTTGATTAAAAAATAAGAAGAATATACCACTAAATAAAAGAATTTAAGAAAAAAATACTAAACGGGTCATTTCAGATCAAAATCGGGTTGGCGGGTCAACTCAAACCCGACCCTTTTAATAAATTGATCAAAATACATGACCCGAACCTAACTCGCTTATTAAACGGATCAATCCGAATCAAAACTTTTCGAGTCAAGTTTGCGGATCGAATAATTTTTTGACACCATAATGAACAAATATATGCTCATCATGGCTCGGTTCATTTTGCAACCTTAACAGCATCCCACACCAAAGCAACCTGATGTGCATAGTTCATTGTAAAAGACTCAATGGTTAGATGCGCCTACTTCAATATTATGATGATCCCAACAGCTAGAGCTTTTAGACCGACACTTTCTCTTTTATCATGGACGATTAAAGAAGACAAAGTTGAGGTTAGTGAAAGAAGAACCGTGATGTCACATGATTCCTCCTGCCTACCACATTTCACTTTACATCAATTTACCCCAAGATAGACATTGAGGATGAATAAAATTCTCCATCCCTCACTAAGTCCAACACTATCACCCTCTTATCACAAATCATAGGAGGCCCACCATAGCCATTTGTCAAACTCCAATATCTTTTAGGTGAGCAAACCTCAGCAATACTTTAAATAATAATGATATTATTAGACATTCAACTAGCTCAATTTCACACTCCTCAACACTTGTCCTATTTGCTTGCTTTATATGTTAGTAAACATAATGTGCCACATGTTTTGATTATACATACTAATCATTTGGAGGAGTTGACCTTTCATAATAGAGGATTTTATCATAGATTTGTTTATGTTCTTAATCCTTAAGAGCCCTCACATATGCTCATCTAAGAGTGGTGTATGAAACATAATTAATGTCTAGTAAAACTTATTAAATAAAAGAGGTGATTAAAGCAAGTTAATTTTGTGGATTTTATTATTAATCTAATTAATCATATTTTTTAATTATCAAAATATTATTAAATTTTCCTTATTCAAAATATAAAGAAAGTAACAACTTGAATGTATCAAAATATTAGTTTTATTGGTGAATTTGAGTAATTTCAATAATTAAATTAAATTAAATTAAATTAATTCATTAAATTTAGTAATAATATATAATAGTTTTTAGATAATATAAGAAAAATCATTTTATTTGTGACTTTGGAAAATATTTGATAAATTGGTGCCTTGAATTTATCAAAATAAAAGGAATTGATATTTTCAAATTATCAATATTTTAATACAAGTGACCGAATTCATCAAGAAATTATTAAGTATTTGTATTTAAAAATTTAAATTAATTTTGGAAATGATATAGTGCTATAATATTTAGGTTTCACATGTGGATAAATCTAGTTGAAATAACGATTAATACTTTGAAATAATAAAAAAAATATTATAAAAATTTTAATTTATATTCATTTAATCATATTAGTTCAATGAGCTTTGAGGTCAAATATTTTGTGATGACAAAAAATAAAATGATTGGACGATCTAATGTATTTGTTAAGTATTTTAGGAAATCATGGTAGTTCAACTAAGTATGTCATGATTTTAAAAATTGGATCGAACAAAGTGGTCTGATTGATTCAACTGTGAATTAGTCCTCTCGTCGGTTCACCGAACCGAAAAACCATCTCAGCACAAAACCAACAGTTGAATAGAGAAAGGATGAACCGGTCCAATTTTTTTATGAATGGGCTTGTTTGAATATAGATCAATTTCACCAAAGTCACTTTCCTCAATCATGTTTCCATTTAAGAGACATTGAGATGTTATATTATTTCACCAAAACCATGTTCCTTAATACCATCTTGCATAAACTAACTCTACATATAT
This sequence comes from Dendrobium nobile, assembly GCA_022539455.1. Taxonomy (NCBI): domain Eukaryota; kingdom Viridiplantae; phylum Streptophyta; class Magnoliopsida; order Asparagales; family Orchidaceae; genus Dendrobium; species Dendrobium nobile. The sequence continues at coordinate 55,671,676 of CM039726.1, forward strand.
AAAATCGACTTAATTTTACACGAATCTTGATACATATTTGAATATGAAATTTTTTGAATCAAATTCAAGGTCATTCAAAATGCTATTTTAGCAAACTTATAATCAAATTTAACAACTTAGAGAAACGCATACATTGATAAAAATAGTTATTCGATCTGAATCCGGGCAAGCCCAAATCAAGCACTAGAAACACAAGTACAAATTTTAAAATATTAATTAGAAAATCAAATGATCTGAAAACCTTGCATATTTATAGTCAAATCAATTATCTCGATGAGACAAAGTCAAAAAAATAAAAAATCATTTAATTTTGACATCATTAAGTCACTTAAATATTAAGAGAATGATATATGACAAAAAAATTAACATGAGTAATTTAATGGATGGTTTTAGATTTTTGATACATTTATAAAAAGAGTATCACTCTTAAAAACTATAAATTGACCCCTAGGATGCACGCGAAGGGGGATGGGAGAGAGGAGAGAGCATATAACTTTGAAGAATCTTAATGTTCAACCCGACCATTCTCATCAGGCCATCGCCTGATCGTCATTGCCTGCATATACTAATGTCAAGCCACCACTTATCTAGAATCGTTGGGTCATTGATCGTCCGAGCCATTGGTCCATCACATGCTTGGCTATAACCATTGAGCCATCACCCATCCATCATCCTCGAGCCATCACCTATTCACCGCAATCATACCATCTTTGTTTACCACTATTGGGTAATCACCCAATTACCATCATCGAGCCACTGTTGGACCAGAATCATTGGGCCACTTCCTAACCGCCGTTATCTAATGATTGTCATTGGACCACCAATAGTCAGCCAGGACATTGTTTGACCACTACCTTTAAAATACTATCGACTATAGTCATTGGATTACCAGTACTTGACTATCACCAACATGCCACCACTTGACTATCCCCCATCGAGCCACCACCCATGTCCCATTGGGCCACTCAACCACTGCTATCACGCCTTCAACTGAATGTCACCCTCGGATCACCTCCAAACTATCATCATCCGACCATAGTCATAGGGGCATCACTCATCCATCACCATTAAAACACCACCAAACTATCACCATAAAAAATTACCGATTTCCATCGTCGAAACACCACACATCCATCGTCGTTAGAATATTGCCTAATCATCATCATCAAAACAACATCATCTGCCTCCATTGAAACACCAACTGATTGTTTCCTTTTGATAAATGCCTGATAAATATCATCGAATAACCAACCTATTGTCGATGTGAGACCATCACCATATCACAGGCGTCCGAACACTACCCAACCACTATCGTTATAACACCATCCGATTGTTAATGTGCCACCCTCTGACCACTACCACTAGGCCACCACCAATCCATAGCCACTGGGCCATTGCCCAACTTTCATCATTGAGTGATAGCTAGATTATCATAGCTTGAATATCTAATGCTTGACCACTAACAAGAAAACACTATCAACCACCACTATCAAAATAATTCCCTTTTGCCGCCATTAGAACACCACCCGACCGTCATTGTTATAAATACATCAACCATTACTATCAGAATATTTCCTGAAAATTACCATTAGATATACGGTTGATCTCTATTGTTGGACCACCACCTAATTGATAATGTTAAACCACCGCTCGACTACCATCATCAGACCACTGCTAATCATCGTCCTCGAGCCACGACCTGAATGAATACTAACAAATTATAGTCCCCCAAACATTGTAATATGATTTCAGTCCTTCAACATTATCAGTTCACTCTAGTCCTTCCACCACCGTGGATTAATTACAATCCTTTGAGCATTGTCGCTCGGCTATGATCTCCCAAACATCAACTATTAGCCATGGTCATCCAAACATGGTTGCTCATCTATAATCTCACGACCATCAATGCCCATCTATGATCCTTTAACCAGCATCATCCAACCACAATTCTCTGACCACCATCCATTGACTATGGTCTCACGGTCACCCGAAAAAAATCCTTTAAACACCATCGCTCGACTATCGTAATCTAACATCGCCATATACAATCACTTAACCACCATCGTTCAACTACAATCCTTCAACCGCTGTAGTCCAATTATAATCTTCTTACAAAATTAAGACGTTAAACACTTCCTCTCTACAACCATGAATGTTCTGACATGCAAATTATATATATATATATTTTACTCTACGTTTTAAGCATTGGTATATTATCCTTGCATAACTCTTTTAACAATAATATCATATTTACCATACACAATACTTAACTGCAGTACTGAACATTAAAATCTCAGCTAGCTGGGAACCAGGTTATAACGCAAAAGATCAACAGACCTGTTTCCCTCCTTGAACCCATAAGACCTAAACCGCAATTTTAAAAACTTTAACCGCTAAAATGCTTTCCAAACTTTCCCAAATAGACTAAACAAGCTTCAACCTTTTGTAACGGCTACTTTATTAACTTAATTACTCCTTTCTTTGGGATTAAAACATAAAGCTATTTCTATTATTTTTCTAGTCGCAGCTAGTTTTTCTCTAACTATTTCTTGGTGATTTCTCAATTCAAAGCAAACATCCAAAGCTTTTCCTTCTAATCCAATAGCCCAATGCTCCACTTCAGCCAACAGCAACCGATGCTCAACAGGTATAGCTTATTGTGCTGAAAACATTTCTCAGTTTTCTTCCTTTTTTTCCAAATCTTTTGTGGAAAGCATCAAAGCAACACAAACATCAAGTTGTGGTTCTTACACATTACTGCTTTTAAAATATGGGGGATAAGATCTTGTGTCACTTATTAGAGATTTAATATGTTTGTATTTTGCCAGCTCACAAACATCACAATAAATTCAAATTTAATTTTTTTAATAATGAATGAAATGAAATATAATTTTAAGAATAAGAAAGGATGGGCCGGGTGACCAACATATAGGTGTCAAGGCCAAAGTTTTTTTTAATGAATTTAAGATTTTCTAAAAGAAAAGACAATATTAAAGATAGTATTGAGTTTTCTTGATTATTGAATTCCTCAAGGCAGTAGAGATCGTCCCTTTTTTGGGAGAATAGGGGCAATCATGCTTAATTTTCATTAATCAATGACAAAATTAGATGGATAAAAATACAACAAGAGAGTAAGAAAAATAAGAAAAAACATACAATTTATGTAACCAAATTAAACAAAATGCTTAAAATAAAAAACATAATTTAACCAATAACTGAAAAAAATAAAACTCCAATTATAAGGGACTCAAAATGGTCAAAAATCCATCTGAAGCATCAAAATATATCTCAAAAGAGGGACAATTCCCTTAGTTTGCTAGAAACGACTATCCAAAGTAGAAATTGGTTGTCGGGCAACCATCCAAGAGATTAGGGATTCGTTTGGGACGGCTTTCTTACTGCTTCTGAAAGCAACTTTCTAGTTAAAAAAAATTTAATGCTTATACTTAAAAGTTGCTTTAAGAAGCAATAAAAAATCGTCCCAAACACAGCCTAAATCGAATGAAATCCATTCATCATAGTACCCATTCCCATCAACCATCTAACAAATCTAACAAATACTGCATGAGCTGAAACAACACCAACTTAGTGATCAAGCCACATGGGACAATATCAATCATAGAGAAAAATTGGAGTAAATGTCTGCCTGCAATATAATGACACACTAAAATGTAGGTCAAAACTGCATTGAATAAATTTCTTTTGAATCCTTCTCCATATTTGATGTAAAATTAAAATCTAGAACTTGGAGAAATATAGGCCTAAGAATGAAGTGGTGTAAACAAGGCACCAAAGAAGATATAATAATGGAGAAGGAGAAGTCACACTCAAAGAAGATGTGATTGTGGTTCTCCTCATCATTAGAACATACAACAAATGTAAGAGGTACATCTAAATTCCATTTGGAAAGAATGTCTATAGTTTTTAAGCCTTTCAACAAAGCCGTATAGGTATAACAAGAAAAATGCATAGCATACCTCATATGCCAGATAAAAGAGCATCATTCCACCTGAGTTAAGCCTTCATAAAAAGTAGCATGAATGTCTTAAAAGGCGAGAGAAGCACCCCCACCACAAGTGCTAATCAAAGGGACAATCTTTGGTTAAAAAATTGGAATATAATTTCATAACCAAAATATTAGCAAAGAGTCATATTCATTCCAATTTGTAAACATCAAATATATTCACTCAAGTGTAGTGCAAAGTAAATTGCGCTTTTATCCCTTCTCTACAAGAAAATATAAACTAATTGTGATCATTTAAGATAATTACTTTCACTCGATCGATATATTGAATGCCTATTTTGTAACTCTCTTTTTGATACTAATTGCATCCCTTTGATCCCAAGGAGATGTGCGAAAAAATAAAAAAAAATGAGCAATATTATTGCGGTTTATGAAGAAGAAAGGCTACTGTCAGCTTAGGAGAGCCAAAATTAATATAAAATTACTATAATAAAAAGAATTTACATTCCCTTCTCATGATTAAACCCAAAAGAGCCTAAGTGTATTTTTTTAAAGAAGTTCAATTAATAACTTCTTTACTAGAATTCCAACATCATATTTGATATGCAATCATGCGCTTGCATTAAATCACTCAACTTTTTTTTTTTAAAAAAAGAAGATGAATTCAGTGAGTACTAACTAATTTAATTTAAAAAAAATCATAATTAAAATTCTAAGATCAAATTAATATATATTTAACTATAAAATTCACTAAACTAAAATAAATATTTGATATTATTAAGGGAGATAGGCATAATAGAGAAGTCGGAAGCAACAACTAAAGTTCCTCTATGGATATATTTGGAATAAACAATATGGGCGTCACAGGGGAGTCAAAGGTCTGAGGACAGGTAATGAATGATATGGGAGAGAGAGTAGGCGGTGGAGAGTTGGAGACAGAGAGGAAAGCGCGAGAGAGGGTTGTTGATTACAGATAATCGGTGCAGAGAACTGTGTGTGCGTATGCGTGTATGTGCCTTCCTGAGAAATGAGAAGCTTCAAGCTTTCACGTTTTCAAGGGCATTGATTGTGAGGTATAACTGTTAGTGATAGTCTTTATGACCCGCGGGACCAAACTGTACAGATAGGAAACAGATCAGAGGAGCGATATGGTTAAGGAAAGAGAGAGAAAATGATCAAGAGGAATGGAGAGAGACACATCACCAGTTGAAAAAATGTCATTAATTCTCCTCCTCTCTACCCTCTACTTCTTACGTGTGAATATATAGCTTTGTTTTGTATACTTGTTCACCAATTTGATCGCACTTCATTTAATTACTTATTTATAAAGTTGTAAACTTGTAGTTGTGGGGCTCATCCGCTTTGCATTACGAGCACCTTAAATATCAGGTTCTGCCCTGCGATCTTGGAGAGAAACCAAACGCTTCTCTTCTTCCTTCCAACCTAAGAGCTCAAATGGGTGTTCCGGTTTCTTCTTGGCCATGGCAGAATCTCGGCTCTTTCAAGGCAAGCAAACTGCAAATCAATCTCTTGTATCACATCAAGACAAGTTCATATCTTTAACTTTTATGTCCTCTAACTTTGGATTGAATTTATGTTGCAGTACCTTCTTTATGGTCCTTTGGTTGCCAAGGTCATCCATTCCAGAGCATGGGAGGGAGGAAGTGCAGAGGGAGTTTGGTGTCTCCATCTTCTCCTCCTTTTTGCTTTTAGAGGTCTGATTCATCAGCTATGGTGGTCATTCAGCAGCATGATCTTTCTAACCAGGACGAGGAGAATCGTTCAACAGGGCTATGACTTCAAGCAAATAGACAGAGAGTGGGACTGGTACATTTACTTCTATATAGGAATTTGGATTCAACAGTTTGAGGTTTTTATGGCTAATATTTCTTGTTTCAGGGACAACTTTTTGATACCTCAAGCATTCATTGGGGCCATGGCTTTCCACTTGTTTCCTTCTCTGAGAGAACTCCCTTTGTGGGACCTCAAGGGTTTCTTTATTGCTCTCCTGCTACATGCTGCGGTGTCAGAGCCTCTCTTTTACTGGTCTCACAGGGCTTTCCACAGTGGACAGCTTTTCAGCAATTACCACTCTGTCCACCACTCTTCTCCTGTCCCCAGCTCTTTTACTGGTACTTCTTACTTTCTTTAACCATTGTTCGGCTTCCAAAAAAACAGAGGCTTACAGAGACACAGAGCTGAATAATGAGCTATGAATTTAATTTTGTTTTCTCACTCAGCTGGGCATGGGACGCCATTGGAGCACCTGTTAATGAGCTTATTGATGGGATTGCCTTTATTGGGAGCTTGCTTCATGGGATCAGGCTCTATTGGGCTCTTTTATGTCTACGTTTTGCTCTTTGATTTCTTGAGATGCATGGGTCATTCTAATGTGGAGGTCTTCCCAAGTGGCTTCTTTGAAACTTTTCCCTTGTTCAGATACCTTATCTATACACCAACGTAAGTGGATCTTTTGTTTTAGGATGCTCTGTTATTGAATCATGTCTTGGCTTCTAAGAAAAAAAAACCTCAGTTAGTATAGGTTCTTTTGGGGGCAAGAAAATTTTTATGAAGACAAGTTAGTTTTATTGATACAGCCCGTTTTAGGAGACTGGAGATTACAAGTTAGGATTTGCCCTTCTTTTTTGATGAGCAATTATTAGGTCCTTTCACTGGATGTAGAGGAAAGTTCGGTTTTAGACAAAAATAGGTCAAAAAGTGCAAATACCGAGTTTTTTGAAAAACTCGGTATTTTTTCAAAAAACTCGGTATTTGCACTTTTTTAGGCAAAACCGAACGTTCCTTTAGGTCCTTGCACCGGACCAAATAAAAGTTCCTTTTTTGATAGGGGACAATTTACTCTTTATATTAACAGGTATTGGTTTGCTATTTTGCATTAAAGTCAAAAGCCCCACCAATGTTCCTAATTTTCTTGAAAGTAACTCCAGAATGAACCTCCAACCGTGATTATTGACGCATTAATTCTCCCAAGTTTTTTTACTTGTAATATTTGTTTTTTGAAAGGTCCTTATTTATGTTTTAGTTTAACATTTATGTGATTTTGTGTGACAACCTTTTGTTACTATGTTGTTATATTAATGATATGAAATAAATAATGTGGCATACAAGTTTTATTCCTGGCCGCAAAGCCGATGAAAAAAAAAAATCACCTAGTGATGAGGCCCTAGGATTTGGCATTGTTGCCCTAGCTTAGGGGCGTAAGTGAGCCAAGCCAATGGAGCTTGAGTCATTAATGGGCTTGTGTCTTACTTAATGAGCCCAAAAGCAGAGCTCGAGTTCGAAGCTGCTTATGATTGGCTCATTTGTTTATTGAGCCAGCTTTATGTAAGATTTTAATAAATAACCACTTTTAAATTGCATTCTTGAGGTCAAGAAACTACTCAATTGAGTATGTCGGCAAGTTCGAGTTGAAGCTCAAGAGAAAACGGGTCAAGTAGAGCTTGAGTCAGGTGTCGCTTGAGCTCAACTCGATCCATTTATGCCCCTACCTTAGCTAATTTATGGGAATAGGATGTGATAGTTGACATTTTGTAGTATCTCCTTGCATAATTCGCTTTAGGAATTTAGTTCTTCAGTGCAGCTTGGCTTGATCATCTTTTTCCAATATGAGAAATGCCCACCAATTAGAAATTGGTTCTTGAATACTCATATTGGAAAAGTTATATTCCCCTATATTGACTAATGAAAAAATAACATAACTCCCCTATATTGACAATTGCTTTTGAGAAGAGTTCTTGGTTATGGAATATAGAGTAAAAGAAAACAATTTACTAGTTCAATTCATATTCTAACCAAACTCCACCTAGAATCTTGAATTGGTAAGCTAATTCAATTCCCTTTCAACCAACACATTTCTTCTCGTCAATTTAAGTGTCATACAAGTTAACTTGATTAATGAGGTTGTTTCTAAAGTAAGAAAAACAAAACTAGTAATGGGATGAATGCAACTCTTGTCTAGTTCACTGACCTACCACAAAACCCAATAAAGGCAACCAGAAACTTTGTGAATCTTTCAATAGCCTTATTACCAAAATCCAGTTGAGTTCTTTTAAATTCTGATCTGGTAGCCATAGCTTTAATAGCTTCATTAATGAGAGCCTGGCATTACTTGTCATTTCTTATTTTATTGCTTTTTGAAAGGAGAGAAACTTATGTTATGTTATTTTTTTTCTTCTTGTAGGTACCATAGCCTTCACCACACTGAAAAGAACTCCAATTACTGCCTCTTTATGCCTTTGTTTGATGCATTAGGTGGAACAATCAATACCAAATCTTGGTCCTTGCAGAAGGAAATAAGCTCAGGTGTGTGCATAATCCATCTTGTTTAAAAGATAAATGACAAATTGAAACCTTTCTTCCTCTGGAATATTTTCTTCCAACAATGACGTCAATAATTATAAATTTAAGTGAACTTAAAAACTGAAGAATGTTTGATTGTTTGATTGATTAACTGATATTAATCTAATATAGAATTGCTCTCTGCATCTAGTCAAAATATTTTTATGCTATATACCATATTGTGTCTATTATATAATATGCAGCAAGGATAACTCTACTGTTGGATTTATTATTCTATGCGGAGTCCGGATGTGTCCGGAGACCAATAAAAATGTGCCACGTCACCCCAAAATGTACCGTGCTCGGTACCGAGCATAACCGGATGATTCTCTCGTCCGGTGTCCGCACAGAATAATTTCTCCTGCTGTTGACTTTGCATTGCTCTAGTCAAAACCCAATAGTTTGAACAGAGATAAAATAGAAAATATTTAGATTATATTGCATGTTCTGCCTTTTTGGTACATTTTTTATTATAAAATCTAATTGTCTTAATTTTACCATAACAGTGGCTTATTCGGTTTGTTTATGAAAATGAATGGCTACATCTTTTCATGGGTCCCTTTTTTTTCTTAACTTCTGAGCAAATTTAATCACAAGCAAGCTCACATAATTGGCGACCTTCGTGGTTGGAGCAGGAGGTCCCAACCGCCAGGTTGGCGTGGGCTGTGTGAGTGGCCCCCCCTGTTGCTTTAACTTGTTAAGTTTGGCTTGATAGAGCAGAGGCTGGCGTTGTTAACAGTTGCTAAGCAAGCTCCATGATAAGACTTTGTGAGGTTCACGGGCAATATGTTTTAGCTTCAAAAGTAACAAAACATATGAACCTAATATTTGAGTCCCTTAAATGCTATACAACCTGCACCGAGTTCATAAGGAATATGTTATTGCTAATCTATACTTTTTGATACAGAATAAACTTTTTTAAGCAGAAAACAGTGTAAATTTGTAGGGATCTGGCAACTTTGTTTCACAATTTCCTCTCAAATTTGGGTCTGATTTAGAAAATATAAACATTTTCTTTTCTTCATGGAGGCATCCATGAAAATATGAAACAAAACTCTTTATCAATATGGAAAAAGATAGTTCAACCACCACGTTAGAATAACTGACTTGATTTGTGCCAGTGGAGCAAATTTAATGTGGATTACATCACTTTCTGGAGTGTCTTTGCTCTGCTTTCCTATCAATAATGATAGATGACTTTTATCTTGATGGTTGGGAGATAGAAGGCGTTTAGTCATATAATTGATCACGGAGTAAACAAACTTTGTCCTGTTAAGCTTTTAGATTAGAGTTATTCTCAAGCATCTGACATGAAATATGTGAGTGAAAGACTTATTTAGGAACCATTATGGAACTTTTGAAGTCTTTCTTCCAAGTGCACACTTTTTTTTTCTTAATTGAACTGTTAGTTGATTTAAAATTTCATATAGCTTCCATTAAATACATGATTTTTGAATATTTAATTTATAATTGATGAAATCATGTAACTATTCATTTCCCTTTTTATTATTTTTTAATGATTCAAATCACCCATAAATGACACCATAAGTTGTTATAGTCCTTTCTATAAGAAATCAAGGGTGCCAAATTGTTGTTAGCCATGCAAAAAAATTTTCTAATTCTGTATGCAAAGAACAAATGCTGGCCACTTCCATTGCTTCACAAATAGTGGTAGGCCATATGCCATGACAATGACATTAGATTTGCATTATTTGAAACGACTTTTCTGTATTAGATCTGAATGAGAATTTGGCTCTTAATCGGACACAATGGAGAAAAATTAATCGTGTAGCTGACCCCACGTAGTGGGATAAAGTCTTGTTGTTGTTGTTGTTGTATTGTTATGTCCATAAGAAATTGCATCTTTATACTTAAAATTGGACTTGAAGAGTGCAGTGATAACTGCAATTTGAAATGCTCTAATTTTAACTTCTTACCTTATCAGTTGACAAGACTACCTCCTAACCATTCTTACTTGTTGACATTTATGTGGCTTCAGGGAAGAACATCAAAGTCCCTGATTTTGTCTTCCTGGCACATGTCGTCGATGTCGTGTCTTCCCTGCATTCTCCATTTGTCTTTCGTTCTTTCAGTTCGATGCCATTCAGAGTTTTGCCTTATATTCTTGTCTTCTGGCCTGGAGGCTTCCTATTCATGTTAGCAATGTGGGGTTGGTCCAAAACCTTTCTTTACTCATTCTACAATCTCCGAGGTCGATTGCACCAGTACTGGGTGGTGCCTAGACATGGCTTTCAGGTGACTCATACTCTCCCTTCACCTCAAAGCTATATACTGACAATTTCATCTTCATATTCTGTAAGTCTTGTAGTTTTGGGGCTAAATTTGACATTGCTTGTTTTTTTGTTTTTTGCAGTATTTTCTGCCTTTTGCTAAGAATGGCATCAATGATCAGATTGAGAATGCTATATTGAGAGCAGATAAGATGGGTGTTAAAGTGCTTAGTCTTGCAGCACTTAATAAGGTACAACTTGCAAGCCTTCCTAACATGACAAAAATTCTTCAAATAATGTTTATAGAAAATCTTATAAATCCCATCTCATTTCAATCCCTTTAATCTTTCTGCATGATTTTAAAGCACTCCAATGCAAAACTAATTTGTCAAAGTGCTTTAAGATCCGTGCGGGAAAAAAATATGAGGCATGAAATGAGATGATGTGGATTTTCTATAAACAATGTTTATAGAATTATGTTCCTTCTTAACTATCTTGGTCTTGAATTATATATGGGTGTGAGAATTAAAGGTATGGGATTTTGCAATAAATGCATATTGGTGGATGATGTTGAAATAAGATTGCAGTTCACATGGAGGCATTTGAAAGTAGTTTAAGCCTCAAATTGTGGATGTGCTGAGCTCATTTCCACATGGAAAAATGGCAGCATCCATTTCCATTTAAAGCTCCTTATTACATGGCCAGGAATTGGCAGGACTGTGAAAAGCTTTAGTATGAATGTGCAATTAAAAATGACTATTCAAATTACTCATGAAATTTTACAGATCCTAATTATGTTTTTTAGCGGAGCTTCTAATTGATCATGGCTTCATTTGGGACGGCTTTCTTTCTGCTTTTTAAAGCAGCTTCTTAGTACAAAAATTTTAATTTTTATACTAGGATGCTGCTTTAAGAAGCAATAAGAAAGCCGTCCCAAACGAAGCCCAAGTGTTAAAAAAAAAGTACTAATTGTTATTCTGAATGTTGTAGTCATGACAAGAAAATGCTGAAATGCTATTAAAAATGCAAAAACTCATTGAATTATCCTTTTTTTGGGGTAGAATGAAGCACTCAATGGTGGTGGGACTTTGTTTGTAAACAAACATCCCTATTTAAATGTACGGATTGTCCATGGCAATACCCTAACAGCTGCTGTGATACTTCATGAGATCCCTAAGGATGTGAAAGAGGTCTTCCTAACTGGAGCTACATCCAAGCTTGGGAGGGCAATTGCATTGTACCTTTGTAGGAAGAAAGTGCGGGTCCTGGTAAGCTATTCTTTTTATTTGATCTTCTTTTTTCACATGATACTTTGAAGGATCACATAAATCAAGTATCCATTTTCTTTAATGTTATTGATCTAATTAATCCATCTTTTGCTAAAAAAATATCACTGAGAGTTCATCCTGCTAAGAATGCCGTTAGAGTTTTAACTATAATCTGTTTAGAAAGACAATTTACTGCTTGTGAAGGAATTGACACTTTTATTGTAAAATCTGATGGGAAAACAGCTATTTTTTTTTAAATTTCTGATCAAATATGCTATAAATGGGCTTTTTTCTCAACGAAATTGTACTTGGATGAGCCACCTTCTTAATAGTGACAATGTATCTGGGATAGAACTATAACTATCTTACTGTACTTTATTCATTCTACTGACAAAATCAATCACTTCTTACAACTAACATAATTGCAGTGAGATGATTTGTTATAGAATAAGCCTCGTTCACTAATTTTTTTTCTTAAAAATGACAGATGCTGACGCTTTCTACTGAGAGATTCCAAAAGATACAGAAGGAAGCTCCTACAGATTGCCAACAATACTTGGTCCAAGTCACAAAGTACCAAGCTGCGCAAAATTGCAAGGTATGAGTTCACTGACTAAACCCATAATCCCAAATGATAAATTTATGATTCCATGTACTAACTTTGCTCTATCAAAAATATTCTGCAATGGTTACAGACATGGATTGTTGGGAAATGGATTTCTTTTGGCGAGCAACGGTTAGCGCCACGAGGAACTCATTTCCACCAGTTCGTCGTCCCTCCCATCATCGGTTTTCGACGCGATTGCACCTATGGGAAACTAGCGGCAATGAGACTTCCCCTGGATGTTCAAGGTTTGGGAATGTGTGAGGTAATCCTATCAATCAAACACTGATGAACTAACAACCGATCAAATCAACAAACTTTTCTGACTTAGCTGAGTGACCATGATGCAGTACACCCTCGATCGCGGCGTCGTGCATGCCTGTCATGCCGGAGGAGTTGTGCATTGTCTTGAAGGCTGGACGCATCATGAGGTTGGTGCGATCGATGTTGATCGCATAGACATTGTGTGGGCTGCGGCGCTCAAGAATGGTCTTAGGCCAGCTTGATATGAAGAAAATTTAAAAACCTCACCCCCTCTTTCTCCCTCTACTTCATTTTCCCCATATGTAACGAAAAGAACAACTTTAATATGTTACCTCAACATTGGATCATTTAAATTTACTAAGAATTACATTCTCCTAGTGTTGCAGCTCCAGGAAAATAAAAGTAATGTGGAATGAAAGCTTCTCAGAGTTTTAGAGATGTTATTTCATTTGTAGGTCTCCAGAATTTCTAAAGATTAAATTTGTTGTCTGAAAAGCAGAAGATTTGTAGAGCAATGCATGATGTGTACAAGCTTAAATAATATTTTTGGAGATTAAAGATTGATTGTACAACAAATATTATTTTTCAGAAATCTTCTTGTCTGTTAATTAAATAATTTCTTAGCAGTTGTTTGGTTTATATTAACTATTATATTCTAACCCCCAGTAGACAACTAACGGTCTTTATCTACATATCAGTTGAATGTAAGCTCCACCACGGATAAAAATACCATTCTCCAAAGCTACTCAGATGCGGACTTCGTTTGGGACGATTTTTTTTTTTTTTTAAATAATTAAAAAAAAATAGTTCAAAAAATTTTTACATTAAAAAACTGTTTTTTGAAAAAAAATAAAAAAAATTATCTCAAATAAAGCTATAGTAATTGTGTATGTATAGAAGCCAAAATGACATAGGAAGTACTAAGGGCTTTAATATTGCAATGGTAATCAGCCCAACACCTCAAAAAATCATGACTTCCCATGAAATTATCAAACTTCATGTACCACTATCTCGAAGCATTCTTTCTTTCCAATGTATTATGAACAGGGCGGAACCAGCCCTCAAATTAAATATAAAAATAATTAAATAAAAATATAAAAATATAAAAAATAATTAAATATTAAAAAATTATATATATAATATTATGAAAAGTTGTTTTAAATTTTTTTTAGCTTTATATTTGATCTAAAAAAAATTTTTTAGCTTCCAAATGCAAACAAAATGTATGTCAAAATCATCACCATGTTTTCAGCCACAAAAAAAAAATTTTAAAAAAATGCAAGAACAGGAAAAAAATACACATAATTGATATTCTTAATCAAATCTTACAAATTTTTTTGCTCTAATTATCTCTTTCAAAAAGTATTTCTAAACTAAAGTTAATAGCATAGAAAAATTAGCCTTCATTACTACCCATTTTCATAGCAATTAAAAAATATATAATATATATACATTGGGAGAAGATAAAGTAAAAAAATGCAATCTATGGTAGAGATGAATCAAGCTTTAAGAATCAAATGACTCAAATGTAAAGAGGACAACATCAATGGCAGGTAGGGGCAAAAAAACTTTTTATGGGGGCAAAACTGATTTTTTAGGAGGGGCAAAAACAAATTTTTACTCTCATATAAGCTTTTTTTTTTTTTTTTTTTTGAGGGGGGGGCTTACTTGCCCCCCATGGGTTATATGGGGTTCCACCCCTGATTATGAATCCTTGTGGCTGCATCATATAAATTTCTTTCTTCAAATCACTATGAAGAAAGACAATATTTGCATTCTATTGCTCTAAGTACAAGTCTTGTTTCACCACATGAGTACCGAATATTCAAACTATGGTTAATTCAATGGTGTTGAGGGTCTTTATTGATCAAATATACTGCAACACTAATATTCACAGCTCAAGATATTTTTAGCAACCTAATATGTGATTTCATGCTTGTACCATGTCACCCAAACTGACATAACCCTTATATAGGAGCTAGATGTGTAATAACAAATATTTTCCAAGGTGTATTTTGGAGGAATTATTTTTCATCAATTATTTATAATAATATATATTCATTAACGCATTATTAAAAATAATTATAAAGCAAACATCTTCCATATCACTGCAATTAATATGCCAAAACTATTCAATTGAAAGAGTTAATATACAACAATCATGGTACACCACTCTTTAGTCATCAAAATGTAGTGTCACCCATGATTGTAAGAAAATAACAATTGTATGGTAAAAAGACATGCATATAACCAGAAACATGCAACATCTAATCAACATGGTCCTCCTTTTCAAACTTTAAAATTAACACATGCAAAAAATTTAGGGGGTGGTCATCGATAGCATAGTAGGTAACACGAAACTTATAACAGTATCCAATATATGGAAGAAAAAGTAATACGTATGTCAATTTATTAGCACATTGTAGTAGTAAACTATGTTATAGTTAAATAAAACTCTATAATAATTATTATAAATAGGTGATACCAAATATAGTGTCTCAACATCTCAAATATTATGTGTAATAAATATAATGTGTCAGTACAAAATTTAATATTAAAAGCATATATCATGATGTTGACCTCATTTTTGTATGAGGTCAACAGGATCCATTCAAATCTCTGTGAGTTGATATAAAGGTTGGCAATTGGCCAGTTGTTAATCATCTAGTTTCTGACCACATTTCAATTCAATCTTCAATCAACTTTCAATCTAGACCCTCAATCAAATTTTAAATCATATCCAATCAATCTCAATCATTCATTTGATTGTGATGGATTTGTGTAATTCAAACTCAATCATTCAAACAAAAAATCCAGTCAAAATCCAAAATTTCATACCAAAATCTAAGGTTAAGGGCCTAGGTCCTAAAATCCTTCCTATGTGATTTTTTAGTCACCTTGGAATCCAATCAAATGACCTCTAATTTATGATATGTTAGTTGCATATTGATTAGACATATCCCTAGGGTCAATTCTTTAATTTTGAGCTCAATCCAAGGTCTCCAACCCCAGAACTGAATTGAAATCCAAAAATTGTAAAACCTTCAAATATTTATAACCTATGCCACTAGACCTGCCAATTTGTATAATTTGACATTGGGACCCTCCCCAAGACCCATAACCATGTCCATAGCCTTTGTTATGAAATGTTGACCAGTAAACTACATTTTGCTTAACACAGTTTGACATATAGTTGACAATGGGTCAAAATGATCAAAATGACCTTTAAGGTCAAAGTTGGACTTTTCCCCAAACCTCAACATGTCCCAATCAATTCAACTCTTGTAACCTCTTCCAATGCATCCTTAACATCATTAAAAGTGCATTGGACCTAAACCCAAACTTTAGTTTGATCTGGTTGATCAAGTCAACCATAGTTGACTGAAATGACCTTTTGGACCCAAAATGCCCCTTTAAGGTTCAATTGGTCATTTCAACCCAAATGGCCATTCCAGCTCATGAGATCACATCCATTGGTCTCCAATAATCAAATCGAACTTATCAAGCCCAACCCCAACCCCTAGTTTGACCTAGTTAACTAAGTCAACCATGGTTGACCACATCATCCAAAAACCCTATATACACTTAATAAAGCATCAAATCAAGCTTGAATTCATTCAAAACACTATGAATATCTCCCATAGTGATTTGAAATTGATTGGACACTTTGACCCAGTCAACAGTTGACTTGATCAACTAGATCCGTGATTGATTAAAAATGGTTTATGTGACTTATCTCAATGCACTTAGTCAATTTAATCTATTCCAACTTCATCAAGCCTTCAAAATTTCTCTATTCCATGGCTTGTACATGTTCTAATAATTAGTGAGTCAAATCTAATTGGATTTAAACAAGCCAATTCAAACACTTGGTCAAACCTTCTTATTTTTTATCAACTTACATCTTACACTCAATCAACCCCAACCAAGACCAGAGCTTCATTCCATTTCATAACCTTAATTATCCAAACTTATTAGAAGTCAAGTATTGCTGAATTTAATCAAGTCAACCTATTAAAGGTTGGTCAAACCTTCCCCCACACATGTTTATCCAATTAAACCTTGAATGCATTGCTCCAAACTTCTTCCAAATCACTTCAACAACACCTAGCCACCATTTGGTTTCCTCCTCACCCCTAGTTGATTATTTGACAAATCAGCCAATTAATAAGTGATTTAAATCATTTTGAAGTGGTCAACCTTTGGATCAAACTTTGAAGTTAAATAAATGACAAGTCCCTTTAACAAATTAACTGGTCAATCTAGTCAACACAAGATCCAAACCTCTTATAATGGTCAGAACCTACTTGAAATCGACCCCTAGCTCGTCTCTTCTGGTTTGACCCTTCGAAATAAGGCCTAAAGTCCTCCTAAAGCTCTCTTAACCAGGCTAAGGACCTAGTTTAACCTAAAATAAAAAATGTGGTCCCCCTCCCACATGATCCATCCAATGGCCTTCTAATCTAACCCAGCCTTTCTCTTGCCATCTTAATAACATAGGGCACGTGTCCTCCATTAGGACAATAACTTTGATGCATCCCAACCCTTCAATTCAATCCCTAGGGATAAAATTATTAAAAATTTCTCATTTCAATCCATCTACCATACTCTATCTCCCAGAGCTTCTCCATCTAAAACCTTATTTCATTTTGCCTCTCCATATCTTTCTCTACTCCCTTAGCCAAAATCCACCGATCAAAGCTTGCCGACAGTTAGATCCCGACAAGAGGTGGTCCTTAATTCGTCCAAGTCTCATTGCTGATGATCCAGATATTTTCAGCCGTGAGTTTCTTCTAGAGATTCATACGAGGACAATTCGCAAGCTCAGAAAACTCAAAAACTTCTAAATCCAATGGTTGGATCGAGGTATAATGCTAACCCTAGCTCAAAATACATAGGTTAAAATATCTTTCTATAAAGCTATTTTTATCCCAAACAAACTTATCCCCATTATTACTCTTCATTTAGTCATGCTCTATTTAAAATTTTGTGTGAAATAGCTAAGTATTTTGAAAGAACGAAGCAAATATAAGTATTTTGAAAGAACGAAGCAAATATAAGTATTTTGAAAGAACGAAGCAAATATCTTAATCATAGGTTTTTCGCACAGTTCTTGCAAGTGTACAAAATTTGGACCGTTGATCTCACGATCAACTGTGTGAATCTCGTTATACCATGGTTCATCCGAACCATGTGATCTATTTTTGTTTAATTCATTTGTCCGGCGTGATCTGAGCCCTCAGTTCCAACCAACGGGAGATCCAACGACAGCGAAGGCATTCTGGCTTGGTTAAGTGAAAGCTACATGTCGTCACTGTTTTACAATCATTTGTAATGACTGCACTGCCGTGTAATCATTACACAATCATTGTAAATGATTGATGCAGTTTTGGACTGGTGAGTAGGGTGCTGCCACATGGCCCACTGTCTTTTTATAAATTAATTTTAAATACTTTTTAAATATAGAAAATTTTAAAATTTTATAAAAAAAATTAAATCCTTGGCCAAATTATGCAAATAAGAATTTATTTTCTTCAGAATTTCATCCCCTTTTATTTAAATTTAAAATCATTTGAAAATATCTTGTGAATTTAAATTATTTAAATATGTAATATCTAGATTTTTTTGTAATATTTTACCAAATAAAAATTTAAACATTTTGAAGTTTTGAGAAGAATTATTTTCAATATAATTTTGACTTCCAGTGATTTGTCTAGTTTTTTTTTATGTTAATCAATTTTGTGTTAGCATGAGTTATGCTTAACCTAATCTTTGAAAATCCCTTGTGATTTAATTTTGGCTGGTTCTATTCAATAAAACATTTCTTTGATAATTTTAAGCAGGGCTTAATTAGGGATGAATTCAAGTTGATCAACTTCAATGAACATTTGCATTGTACTTCCCCCTCTTTTTATTTTTATATATAATATTTCCATCTTAGAAATTTCTATTTTTGGTTTGCATTTGAGATTGATCAACAAATGCTATATTAGTAGTCACCTCCGCAATAACATTTCAATTACAAATATGGGGAAACCTTGTTTGAGGTGGACTTTTATATGTTTGAGTTATGGGTTGACCCAAATATTTGGAAGCTCATCCTTCAAATACACTTAGATTTAGGTCACTTGCTTGCCTTGATTTGTATGGTATGATTGATTGTGTTGATCTCCGAGGATTAGTGACAATGATTTCCAAACATATACAACTTGGAGACATTTAGGGACAATAATTAAGGATATGCATTAGCAATTTATGTAAAATTTTAGAAAATTAAATATGCATCAAATAGGAGTGAAGTTCAAAACATTCAAACTTTGTGACATTCCCCACTCTAGGGTGAACTCTCACTGATTTTAAAAATCATTAAGAAAACATTTAATTAACTCAAAATAAACCCCTTAATTAACCCTAAAATTTTTAAAATCATAATAAATTCAAATTAAATCTTAAAAATACAAATAATACATCAAATTGACCAAAATTCAACCCTTAACTTAACAAATTTAAAAGTCCCATCAACTAGCTTTAAATTTTACTTTAAATTTTAATTTAATTTAATTTTTAAGAAAAAATAAATACTTAATGAATTTAATTAATTAAAAAAATTTAAAATTAAAAATAAAAATTCTTAAAACTTGAAAATACTTCCTTGGGTCATTCATGATCCTTGGGAGTAATTCCATGAAGTTTGAAATCAATTTGGACCAAAACAATTAAAACTCCTATTCATTAAATGAATTAAAAATTCATATAATTAGTAAAACTTAAAAAATTATAAGTAATTCTAGAACATTCCAAATTGATCAATCTCAAAATATTAGACTCTATTAAAGATCTAGTATTTATTAAAAAAGTCAAATCATCACAAATAATTCAAAGTAAAAAAGTCAACATCTTGGTCAACCGTTGTTTAAAAATAGGTCAAAATTTCAAAATTCATAACTTAATGTAAAAGAATCCAAATCTAATGAATTTAGAGTCTAAAAACTCATCTTAAGGTTAAGTATTTAGAAAAAAATATTAAAATTCCAAAATTCACTTTAATTTAAAATTTTAAATTTTGACCCCCATAATTTAATATATTAAATAATTCCAAAAAATCTAAATAATTCAATAATTAAATAAAATTTCAAAAAAAATTAATTTGATTAATAAAATTAATCAATAAACCCCTTAATATATAACCAGTACTGCAAAGATGAAGTGTTTAGGATGGACTACCTTGAGCTATGGGGTTAAGTATCCTAAAGAGGCCTGATTCCTCTAGCCCACTGTGACAACGTCACGAACTGATTCAATGGAGTGTAAAATATTAAAATTAATTGATTCTTAATTAATTAACTAAATTAAAATTCTTAATTTAACTACACCAACCAAGTTTTTAGGCTGTACTATCTTGAATTGTGGGACTAGGTATCCTAAGGATGTCTAGTTCCTTGAGCCCACTGTGACAACTACACGAACTGATTATTCACAAATTTAAAATAACTTAATCCTTAAAATCAGCAACCAACTATTTTAAATAAAAAAATTATTAATCTTTTAATTTTTAATCAATTAAATTAAACTATTTAAATTGATTTCTACTAATTAATCCGAGCCTATGAGGCTATTAATTTAGTCCCAAAGAAGGTAAAATAAACTTCATGACCCTGGTTTAAACAAAGATAGTAATCAATTAACCCTTTAAAATGTGTTTTAAAATTAACTTCATATCATTAATACTTAAACTCAAACTCAAACCCTTTAAACCTTTAATAAATTAAATTACTAGGCAATATTAACAAATTACTTGACATAGGACATATCCAAGTCACATAACTTACTCCACATACTTTAGATGGTTTGTTAAGATAACTAACTCTAGCTTTAGGCTAAGCTGGTGTTTTACTTTCCTGGTACTTATGTGTCGCAGTTTTCAATTATTTACACTACATGCTGATTGTTATACTTGATTGATGTGATTATTTATTTATTTATGCAATCTATGAATTGATGTAATAGACATTAGATTATTCATAAGTTATAAATGATCTAGATGCTCACAAAATTTTCTACAGGTGATCATGCTCATGTAGGGCTAAATCAAGGGGCAAAATTAAAAGCTTAAACTGATATGTTTTTTATAGGTGCAAAATGCTAAGTACCCATTGAAATTAGAAGAGTATGGCCAAGCGTGGATATAATTTAAATTTAAGAATATATATAACTACTTAGGATGTTGATTTTGATTATAACTGCTTAGAATAATCATGTATGATATCTAGATTTTCTTCCTTTTATACCATGTAATTTAATTGAGTTGTAAATGTGAAAGTTAACTTTGAGGTGGGATATTACCATCATATTTAGAATTCAAAGAGAAGGGAACATCCCTTAGAGGAGAGTTCTTCTTCATTTGGAAATCCAAATCAGGATGATTTCAATATCCAAAAAGAAAAAAAAAATCCCATAGGGGAGGATTTTCTTTTCATTTGGATATCCGGACTAAAAAAATCTAAAGAGCTCACAGAAAGACGAAGATGTAAAGATAGAGAGATCACACTTAAAGTAACTTGTATCATTTTAAGATTAGAATACATATTATTGTTAGTGGTACCCGATCACTTTTAATTTCTATATATTATAGATTGTAAATTAAGTGACACTTGCTACATAGATTTTGAATTTATTTAATGATTATTTGATTTAATTTATTTGTTTATATTATTTGCACAGTAGAGAATTGCCTGCTTTTTCTAACTTTCTTTATTATATACCGTGTTTTATTTTAGCCTGAAAATATGCAGATGCTCATGAGTGTATGATAAAAATTTTTCTACTTTAATTAATTAAAAAAATATAAGGCTCACATAAAAATATAATGATTTTAAGAAGTAAGCCCGGAAACGACCCGAGAGTTTGCATGCATCATTTTTATTTCTTTACATCCTTATTAGATATCTCCCCGCTAGTGGATTCTGGCATACTATTTGACATATTTGGGTGTAGTTATATCAAAAAGATATTGTGTAATCTCTAGAAAAAAATACTACTTAAGCCTTTTTTTTAAATGGCTTCATATTAATTTTATATATTCAAAGAGTCAATTAGCTTGTATTGCGTTAGAAATAAATTAAAAAGAGTCAAACTTTTAATTGCATTTATTTTGAGATATTAATCACCTTATATAAGTCAAGGGAATAATTAGGATCTGTTGTAGAAGTTGGCCTCAATTTCTCAAAATTTAAATACCAACTCACCAATCTTTCATAAAAGATCGAACACATAGATTTTAACTGCTTAGGTGGTTAGTTAGCCTCATAATTTAAGTCGAGGTAAGACCAAATTTATGCATTAGATAGGTTCGGGGTAATGTGATTCAGTGCCCAATTTAGACTTAGGATCTGGGAAAAATTCAAAATTATAAGTCTCTGTGGGCCTCTGAAAGGACATAGCTCAGCGGTGATAGAATGTAAAGGATATGATTGCATTATCCCGTAGGATAAAGTGGTCGTAGGCCTTTGCACTCCTCAAAAGCGGGTTAATGGGAGGGCAGATGAGATCATACATATGATTAACCATTAAAGATAGTGGCTTTCATCTTAGCACATCGATAGATAATAATATATATAACATGACCAAAGTCATGAGATTTCTCCCATACAATATATCAGCTTGAGTGCGGTTTATTTGATGTGGGATTTAGTTTTCCAAAAGTACAAGCCCTCGAGGTTAATTAAATCTTAAGCTGTGGCCTAAGAAGACTTCGATTATGGACTATGTATTATTCTCTTAGATGAGATTGACATATAGGGAGGAGTTTAAGAACTTCTTATTCATAAGAAAGGAAAGATTCAACTTGGCTTCATCAACATGCATGACTCATATCATCATCCGGAAGGACTAAAGTAGGGAAAAGAAACTGGAGAAAGACAGCACTGCCAGAGCATATGAGAAAGAAAAATTAAGGTGACATCATCCATGTGATGCAGATAGGTGAAATTTATAGCCTCTAATGGATAGAGGACTTACCTGCTGATGAGGCATACTACAAAACACCGTTAGTAGTAGCCTTGAACCCTAAATATAGAGAAAGTTTAATATTCTACACACAATACTAACACTCGTGTCATAACTAATGCATTGTGGACTTATATCCTGCCTTAAAAGAAAAAGCCAGCTAACCACCTAATCATATAAAATCCATATTATCCGATCTTTTATGAAAGAAGGGTGGGTGACTAAGTCTTTGGAAATTAAGATCAACATTTAGAGAGGTTCCTAAGTAGTCTTATGCTTATAAATGGTAGTACGTTTCTAAGAATAATATAATTAATTTTTAATTTTAGTTCATTTATAATACAATACATGTTAATTAGTCAAAATCTTCAAATTAGGAATGTTTGAAATTTTAAAAAAAGGATTACAAAATAATTTTTTTAGAAGACTAGATTTCCCCAAGCTCAACACCTCATCATCATAGGTCAGATTATCTGAACTCTATTCGTAAGTGGGGAAGTGTTTAAATAAGGAAAGAGAGGAATGCAATAATATATATGCAATCTCGGATGACCTCCAGCTTATTTCCTATATAGTTATCTTTCTATATTATTTAATTATTAAAATTTTAACTTTTAATTATGAGTAAAAAAAGTTTTATCCTTAAAGAGCCTAACAAAATTAAACACATACACATACAAGAAAAAAACCTATAAAATTCATGTCATTTTACTGCAAAAAGAAAAATAAACAACCAGAATTGTTGACCCCTACAACTCAAACTACGTTCACGGGGAGCGAAACCATCAAATTTAGCAATGCACGCTTTAACAGAACTCATCACTTGAATAATAAAATGACCTATGATTGCCAAACGGACGATGACATTGTGATCAGGACATCAAATTCTACTAGGTCGAGGCCCCTTGCTGTCGAGTCGGATGAGATCAGTCAAAAGGGACGATCGACACCCGAAATTAAAGCACGAGGCTGATCAAACAACGTCGGATTGATGAACATACTTTGTCATTGTGTTTGGAATGTTGTCAACCTCTAAAACAACATTTTGTTTATTCAATTTGAAACATCCAGATTTGCGACATGAATTTTGAGGAAAATCAGCATCATTGCTATCCAAGTGATGCCCATTCGCAAAATGGATTTCATCATTGTGACCGGAATAATGCAAATACTCAAGAACTACATTTCTATATTTAATTTGAAACATCTGGATTGGTGGCACGAACTTCGAGACAAAACACGCATATTGAAGAGAATAGGCCTCGAGATTGCCCAAACGAAGTCCGATCACGAAACAGACTCCACCACTGCATTCAGAACACTCAAATACTTAAGAATGATAGCAAATTTGTGCAAATTAAAACATGCAAGCTAGAATGCTGACACGCATCCCAATGCAAAACACACATTTCAAGGAAAAGTTCGCTCGGCTCTATCCAAACAACATTCGATCTCAAAACGGACTGCTTCATTGTGTCTGAAACACCATCAATACTCTAAATGCATTGCCAATTTGTACGAATGTTGTGCGCGTAAATTGAGACCATGTATTTCAAAGGAACTAGGCCTCGGCGTCGCCCAAACAAAGTCCGATCGAGAAACGGACCGCGTTGTTGTTACCAGAATATCGACAATACCCTAGATTCACTAATAATTTGTCTAATTTTGACTATTCAACTAATTCAACACGTTAAACGAGATGAAATGCACGTAAACCAAGAAAATAACATGCAGACCGAGATGATTTTGACTTGTCCTATTAAGTTCTGTCATTTTTTTCAAGAACGTAATAGATGATATTTCATTCATATGGCAATTAACTCACACAGAGTTTTGGTAAAATCAGATGCCCAGTTATGGAAAAGTCAAATTAATGGCATTAAATGGATAACCTGTTTCAGCTCAAATCTTCTTGCTGTGTCAAACTTCGGTCGTTCCATTTCCTCGTCACTCTGGCCTCGATGCAGTTGGCTTCCGTCTTTAAAACAAGAGAATATGGAAGTCTTTTGGTTAGTTCATCTTCCACATAGCAGCAAGCTTACACTGCAATCCACAACCAAAACACCTCTGCTCGCCTGCAGCCTTCAAGGCCGGCCCACCTCCAGTCAAGGCCAGCCGATCACTTGTCTACAACCTCACCACCACTCGAAGCCTTCTAAGCCACAAATCCAGCCATCTGTCTTCACGCTTCCGCCCCTTCTCCACTGACTTGCTCGCCACTCTTCAAATCAGCCATCCAAATAACCTTAAACTAAGAGCTCCAACCTCGTTATCTGTTGCTCACTCCTCCAAGGCTTGCCGAACTCAAACTACACCTCAGCCGTTTAAATCCCCACTTCCTTGTTCGAACCCCAAGCAACACTCATGTTTCACGTGAATCTCTCTTTGCTTTGCCCACACTAACGTAAAAAAAAAAAATATTAGGCCCGGACACCTGACCTAGCTCTACATCCAGACGCCAATAACATATCGCCACGTGCTCTTACTCTTTACCGCGCTACCCGACTACCCAACCTAGACGGGAACCCTCTTTATGCATAACATAATAATATAATTGAAGAATATTACTATATTATTATGTCTATATGCAACATTTATAACATTAATATTATCCTCTCAAGATATATACTATAATATAGTTTAGACCAATATTAATAATATCCAAAATATCTCATAATATGAAATGCCTGATAAAAATATAATATGATCTTACTAATATATGTAGAATAAATAAGCAACAATATAATAAAACTTCTTAAATGAAAGTTGCTAAAACATAAGAGATTAAATAAAAAAAAGAAAAATTACTAGAAATTGAAATTAGATAATGGTTGCTTATCTCGCGTAGATCATTATTTTCAACTTGCTAGGTTGGTGAAAACAACTTGAAGGCCTTCAAAGCTTTAATTCTCTCTCAATCTATTTCTCTTACCTCATCTCATGATGTGGAGATAAAAATGGCTAAAAATTGAAGTTTTGAGTGTGTTATAATGATTTATCAAAATAATAATAATTATATTGTATATTTATAACTATAAAATTAATTATTTTTATATGAATTTTTCTTACAATTCCTCTTATAACTTCATATTCATATATCCATTTTTTTTAAATTGTCAAAAAATACTACATTATTGTCTAAAATAAACTATAAATTAATAAATGTGGTAAAATTGTCTAAAATTATACTTTATAATAATTATCATATTAATAAAATGTTAAAATTATACGAATAAATTTATAAATTTGACAAATTATATTTGATTTATTTACTGTGAACATGAAAGAAGGTTAACAGAGCATTAAAGCATATTTACATTTTATACAATGAAATGCCTTGCATTAAGTATACTATCAGCAACCAATCATCAATTCTCAACGCTCCTATACATCTCTCCATTTGGGCAAATTATTGTGTCCGGTGTCCGGATTCATCCGAACACCAATAAAAACACGCCACATCACTCAAAAATACCGGGGCCCAGTGCATCCGAGTGAGGTGGCGTCTCTGGATTGGATGTCATCATGTCAGGCGACCGGATGCAATAATTTACCCTCCATTTGAGACAAAGAGGATACCTTCAATTGCATGAGCACACCTTTTGTTAGTGCTTCCAAGCACCACCCTGCCTCATTTGTCAATAAATGAATATTGTGCCAATCTCAATCATAGTTATATCATATTATACCAGTCATATAATATTTTATCATTCATATCATATCATCTTATGCCTCTCATCATATCATATTCATTTTAAGGAACACGACAAAAAAATTGTCCATTTTGACCGAATTTTTTGCCGAAAATAAGGCATTTACCGTTAGAAATATGCATTTCTAGAGGATTTTTGACTAAAAATTTTTTGCAGGTAAATCATATGTATGAAAATTTTTAACCGCAAAAAAACTGCCGGAAATAATTCCAATGGATTTCCGACGGAAAAACCCTTAATTGACGGAATACGCTTTGTCAAGATTTAAGATGGATCGGCGAAAACACAAATTTTGTCTAAATGCAGCTCAAACTATCCATGTGAGGTCTAAAATCAATACTCAGACGTAAATCCTATATAATATAAATCAAGTTTAATCTCATTGGGCTTAAGATATGCTTTATTTTTATACTTTGTGCACAGACAACTAAACAAACTAACGGAAGGTAGTTGACATGCAATGTGAGTAAAATATTCAACTCCCTTAATAAATTCATCTGTGAGTGAATTTTATCTTGGTGACAATCTATTATACATCAAATACCTCTGAGTTTGAATATCCATATATAACTTGATCTAACAAACCTAAAAAAAAATTAAAATTAAAAAGTCGCCACTTCTCTTTCTCCACCAATAATTCATAACATTATAAGACTTGGAAGTGCACTCTTTTGTTTAGTCCACTTCATTGAGATTAAGTGCTATATTAAACTCACAATAATGTGTTATTTATGATGCATTCCACTTGAATTTGGCTAACTTGATATACAACCCTAAGAATAAAAAAAATAAATTAAATAGTTAAACCGCTACTTCTCTTTCTCCTCCATTAGCACCTAACAATAGACATGTATTCACAAAAGACAATTCTTAATATTTGTAAACTATATTCTAATGAATGCTTTAAGCTTTATCCAAATTCGCATGCACTTTTAACAAATTCTAACGGTTAAAATCTTTAAAAAAAAATGAAAATGATTAAAGAAAAGAAGTTTTACCTTTCAAATCCAAAAAAAAGAGGAAAATGGGCTAAAAATCACCTTGAACGGTGAGAAAAAAATATATAAATGGGAGAGGGGAATGAGCTTGGGACGAAATAGGGCTCTTTCCGGTAGTAATTTCAACAGATTTTTTAGTTAAAAATTAAGTTAATTTTTTGACAAAAAATTTGCCAAAAATTATGTCTGGTTCATTAATTACCAACGAAAATTTTGGCAGAAATTTTCCTGCGGGAAATTCTAGCGATAAAGGGCATTTTTTCAGTAGTGAAAAGCCTGTTGACGAAAAAACGTGAAATGGGAGAGAGGAATAGGTTTGGGACGAAATAGGGCTTTTTCCACCTGCAACTCCGACGATTTTTTTCTGTCACAAATTAAGTACATTTTTTGATAAAAAATCTACCAAAAATTTGGTCAGGTTCAATAATTAACAGCAAAATCCGTTGAAATTTCTGATAAAAAAGTTCCATCGAAAATTCTCTTGGTAATGGGCATTTTTCCTGTAGTGGAAAGTAGTCAACCCACCATTCCGTACATGACATCATATCTTCACCAACCCGAATCAATATATATGCATGTTATAGCTAATTAATTTATACCTTGTCAATAGCATGTGTCATACCAACTATGCATATCCTATCACAATCTATGTATGTCATGTCAATTTTATATGCATTTAAATCATTTTATCATATATTAATACAATAGTAATATATTAATTTTGTATGCAAGAGTATGCATCATCTACAAAAATATATGTTGAATATGACCATGTTGGGATACGCAGAATGATAAGATTTATAGTATAATAGAAGTTATGCTATGAAAACATGCTAAAAATTAATATACCACATTTTTTGCTTATACATATCAAATGAAAATTTGAAATTTCTACAAAATTCAAAGCCACTAAAAATAGACGTAGGGTAATGATTACCTACCTAGAGAAAAACATTTTTCTAAGTGACTCAATAAACAGAACCAAATCAATTGCTTGAAACCCCTTTTTATCTCTCTTCCTTCTCCTCTCCTCTCTTTTCTCTTCTCCCATGATCTTCTTCTTTTCTCCCGGCCAAATGATTGAGGTATGGAGATGGGGGAGAGTAGGTTTACATATTTATATAAAAATTATGAAAAGTGGCTAGCATTGTGGCGCTACATCACCTAACATCGTTGCGCTTCCAAGGATTTGTCTATCTCTAGAAATTTTTGTAACATAAATTCAGCACTACAACACTCATCCTTCAGCATTGCCAAGCACTGTCTACTAAATAGAGAAGGCAACATAGCAACAACCCTAAGGACTTCAATTTTTATTCTATTGTACAAAGAGCTTAGCACCCTAGTGCTCCCTACACCAGCATCATAATACTCTCAAGGGCAAATCTATCTTTATCAAATTCTCATTACAAATTCAATTTTTAAGTCTATTTTTAAATCTTACAAAAATCAAATAAGCTAATCATATTTAAAATTCTTATCTGATCTTATTCAGGTCAACAGGTACTCTATTATTATACAAGTGAGTATTAAAATAAGTTACCCTACCTATATGACAACTCTTAAAGTTAATATATGAACTTTGTTCTTATTTTTATTTTTATTTTAGTTAACATATGAACTTAATCATATACTGAAATGTAGGTAGGGTGGACAATATTCAAAGCAATTAAAAAAAAAAACATTCAAAATTTTGATGGTGGTTGTGTTAAAAGCAAATATCTAATCAAATAAACTCTACTTTCAAAATGGCACAAAATCTTCAAGCAAAATCATTTGGGTTCGAAATCCTAATAAAGATTTTAAAAATCCAAAATCATTAAGAAATATATTAAGTTTAAATTAAAACTGACTAATTCAAACTCAGTAATAAACATTCATCATCTGAAACCATTGGTCAAGGTAATAATATAAGAGTAACCTCATCTTACAAAGAGTCAATATTGTGCCTAGCATATCTCTATGTTCACTCTCAAATAATCTCTCAATATTAAGGATGTAGTAGATGTCCTCCAACAAATAATTTTCTAATCAAATGATACCTTAGATAAGCGATTATGAATAGAGCTCTCTAACCAAGTGGTTTGGTGCAAAATATCAACATTAAATTATAGTCACAGTTAAAGCTTGGATGTTTCCTAATTACTCCAAAACTCTTGAGTGGTGAATCATGGTACATATTTGATAGGACAAAAAAATTTTATGTTAGCTAAAGTCAATTTAAAATTGTCTCCTTAGACAAATATTTTCCTTAATGTATAAGATTCCCTTAGGCAATGTAATGCATGGTTGTCGAAAAAGATTCTTCTATCTTGTTGGATTTAGTACTTACCCTAAATAAGTAAACTATGGATCATGATAAACCAAAATGATGGAACTATGAGATATTGATCGGATTCATCATCATTAATCCCACTTATCATTTGCTTTAAGCTAATAGAAGTAGATTTTCTATAGCCCTAAAACCAAAATTTGTTGTTGCTATACACTAAAAAAATAGTGTCTATCTAACGACTGGTCTTAATTGAAGGTTTCCTCTTATCACCGAAAGGGGGAAATTAATCTTAAGGGCTTACACTTACGAGAAACATAGAACTGGGTCATAAAATCCTCATAAAATAAGGACAATATTTCTAGGTAGTGCTTTATCTATTGTTTAATCTACTTTTTGAATATTTAACCTAGAATACAAACTCACTTATAAGAATCGGGTGTGAAATTTTGGATTCCACACATGTGCATTAAGATGGATTCCACACCTGTACATTAAGATCTAATATACCAGAATAAAAATAGCCCAATATATTCATACTTCTTATTCAAAATGTCTAAATTTTGGGTTGGTTTCAGACTCTCCCCCACCTATTATCTAGTCCTTTGTGCACTTGTGCAACTTGCAAAATCAATGAGTTAGTTGCAAAATCATCATCATTATCATCCTTAGTTTTTTCATAGCTCCTTGTGGTCGATGTTATGAATTCTTATCCTTAATTTCTATTGAGTACTGCATGAGATGTGCACTTTTTTAGGCAAATTCTTATATACAGAGCTATTCATAAGGTTATCTTTATTGCATCCCTTTTTTTTTTCTAATCTTTCCAATTTTGTTGCTGGTCTAATTAGTGGACCTTTTACATCTATTTTGCATGCCAAATAATATAATTTTATTTTTTTTCATTTTTTTTATCTTATAGTTCTCATAAGTTATACCTTATCTCTAATATAATAATTTTTTTTAGAAAACTTTGCATTGTATCATATAGCTCAATTAATGTAATCACATACAAGGCTTATTTGTGAATAGGCGAATTTCCAGTCTACATCATTGACATGTGACCCATTGCTGCTATAGAAGCCAAAACTAATGAAATGATAAGGATGATGGCTCAGCAGTCAGCATCAACCACTTTCACGTTTCACTTTAAGTAGTTCATACTTGAAAACTTTTTTCAGCAAAATCATTCAATTTCTACGGCACAATCATTTAATTGATCCTCTAGTTTTCTAATGTGAAAAAAGCTGTTATTTTTACGTGGTCCTCAACTGAACACTTTGCATGCTCCCCTTAAGAGTTTCTTCCAGTCGTAGTACTACCTATTTCAATTCGATTTGATTTGATCTATGACTTCTATTCTGTCCTCCTTTGTTTCTGATCCGGACTTCCTTTGCTTCTTGAGTGAACACATGGTAACATTTGAGGAACAAACTTTGACTTGTCTTTCCTTTTACTTCTTATGCATCACACTACAGGAAAATCACCCATTACCGATGGAATTTTCCAGCGGTTTTCCGACTGAATACAATGAGATAACATTTCCGGCGAATTTCTTACCGTCGGAATTTCTTTCTGGTAATGACTGATTTTCCTGTAGCATCAGTATTAACTTGCAGAATGACTTCGTAGGGTACAACAGAAAAAGAAAAATGTCCCATTCATACACAATGGAACAATGTTAGGTGAGCTATCTGATCACCTATTCTATGGTCAGAACCTGAAGAGCCAGTACACAAATTTCCCTGTGGATACTGATAACTGTAAACTGGTACATATATATTTATATGCTCTTGATAAATTATGTAGTTAATCATCTTCTCTTTCTGGTTGCAGTAATTTCTCTGTTACAGGGACAAGAGTGCATATCGCTAAGGTGCAATGGCTTGTGTATTGTTTGTTTGTAATTAACTTCCTGTGTTAAGGTTATGTTTTGTTTGCCTTTGTATGATTTCTTCAACTGTATCACAGATGATCTGTCATTCAAAGTAATGGTGGATGTAGTAGTGGTAAGTGGGCTCCTTATGGGATTATATCATAATTGGCAAGGTAGAGCTAGCGAGAGCTGGCCTATTTCCACATGTCTTGTCTCAAGTTCTTGTCTTCATATAGTACGTGGCCAACCTTCTAAAGAAGAAATCAGTCAGCTTCTGAGATTATAAAATTATCATGATTTTGTTACTTATTACTAGTTTTTAGGTATGTTGGCCCTGCTGTATCAGCATTTAATGACATTCTCTTTTTAGAATCTTTTCTGTTCAAAAGAAAAGTCTTGGATTTGGATGAAGTTGAGCTCAAGCTCATCATGGGAAATAATTGTTTTTATGAACTCTGAAACTATTATATAGGAAGCTATTGCTTCATCAGGAGATTACACAGAAGGTAAGCGCAGCTCAGGTTTTTTATTTTGAAAAATTTTGAGTTAGGATATTCAGATCTAAATTTAATTAGTATGAGTCTCAAAGCTATTAAATTTATTTTGAGATAAATGAAATACAGTCAAAAATAGTATTGCACTCTTATCTCAAAGTAAATCAAAAGATTTTGAGATCTATCCTAATCAAAATTTGGTCTCAAAGCCGTTGGATTTGCTTTGATGATATGAGTATAATATATATGTAATCGATCAATCAAAATTTGTATAAAATTTATACTCATCTTAAAGCAAATCCAATGTCGTTAAGACCCGTCATGGCCCAATTTTTATGAAAAAATTTGAGTTTTAATGCTGATGGATCCTAAAGTTACTGGATTTTCCTTAATAAGATTGTAATAGATAGGTAATCAATTAAAATTTCTAGTGTACTCATCTCATAAAAAATTTATGGCTTTGATATCCATCTCAATATAACAAATTGTCAGTATGCATGGATTTCAAAGCCTTTGAATCTATAGATAATTAGTTTAAATTTATATTGCATTTATCATAAAGTAAATCGAATAGTGACTTTGCTCTGTATTCCTTAGTAGTATCTATACAGAGCAAAACCGATAGCTAATTAATATTGTTGTGAAGGAATTTATGAGCCATTCTCATGCGTTGTCCATTTTACCAGAAGATTCATATGCCAAGGCATCATAGTGTTTGTTTGGTTAGCAAGGAAAACTATTTAAAACTCCCTTTGCCTTGGAATCTTCCTATAAAGCATCTTCATGGCGATGGTGGACCATTTTTGCTTCAACTCTTCCTCAAGACTTCAGCTTTCTTGAAGCTATAATATTATAGTCGTCTTTACCTCTGGTAATGGGGCCTCATGCATGATTTGTTAGTCAACATGTATTTTGGTAGCACATTAGACAAATCATGGCTATCTCACATATATGTTTTGTGCAAAATAATCTCACACTACATAAAATATAACTGGCTTAACACTTGACTTCTTATCCAACTCCTTCTTCCAAGTCATTTTTAGAAAATATATAGAAGACATGCAAAAGAGACGAACTTAGCTTCACATTTCAAGTAGTAGACATACAAATTTATCCTGATATATCGTTGAGTGAATGGTTGCAGCCGTTCTCCATAGAGTAGTCTGCTGAACTTTCTCATGAAATTCCTCCTTTTGTGTTTGGGCTGCATGTGTTTAAAGAACTGGTTATATGAAGACTTGCTCAGGATTTTTTTTTTGGTTTTTTTGAGAAGGTTTTAAGAGAAATATACCTGAGATTTGAGACACTAAGAACTTCTGTGAGCAGCCTCATTAGATGGACTTGAGTCTGCAATGAGATGACATAGTCTATGGTCTCACCAAGCAGTGAGAAATCATCCAAGGACTCGCCTCCTGGCACAAGGCTTTTGAGAGTTCTTGTTCTCTTTTTGGCCATGGACCGAGCTATAACTCTTGCAGTTGCACCATTAGATGCATGTGCTCCTCTTCTTAAAATTGAATTAGTTCTTCTAAATCTCATTTTCCTTATCATATTTTGCCAAGTAAAGTTCAAAGGGAGGCCTGGCTCGGTTATGCTCTCATACCTTTTCCTTCCCAGTAAACTCCTCAGAAGAACTTTGTTCTTCTCATGCTTCGCATGGCGAATGATCAATGCACGACTCCAATTCATGCCATTGCCGGCGACCGCCATAGCTATGTTTGCTGAGAGCTTTATGACTCTCTTCCTCTCTTGATAGCTCATCTTTCTGGATGAAACTCCAAGTTTGAGACCCATGAACATGGTCTTGAGAAAAATTCGATGGAACGATAGGTCAGTAGCCTGCATTGTTATGAGAAAAATGATTTGCAGACACTTTACTTTGCTCATGCAAAGCTCAAGTGGCTTAAGAGACCTTCACAGTTGAGAGAGATGTGTATAGGGAAGTGGGAAGAAATATATATGGAGAGGGAGAAGAATCTTAGGTACTCTTATATATGTATAGAAAGAGGAGAAAGGTTGAAGCTGAATGAACTTAATCTGAAGTTGAGCTTAGTATCTATATATTTTGGTGTAGGGAAAGAGTGGGTCCTTAGATTAGAAGAGACACTCCACATGCAAGCACATGGTGTTCTAGGCCCACCCTTTCTGGCTAATACTAAGGCTTCGTTTAGGACCGTTTTCTTACTGCTTCTTAAAGTATCTTGTTTTAGTATAAAAATTAAATTATTTGTACTAAAAAGCTGTTATAAGAAGCAACAAGAAAATCGTCCCAAACGAATCCTAAATTTAAACTCCAAAAGTTGAAACTACATATAGTTTTCCAAACGTTTAGGTTTGCATATTTGTATGGAGCTTCACATATAAATACTAGAGAGAAAAGAGAAGGATGATAATGCAAGGGTAAAGATACAGTAGAGTATCTATTGGAGACTGTGCCTTACCCAT
This sequence comes from Dendrobium nobile, assembly GCA_022539455.1. Lineage (NCBI taxonomy): Eukaryota > Viridiplantae > Streptophyta > Magnoliopsida > Asparagales > Orchidaceae > Dendrobium > Dendrobium nobile. Next base: position 55,706,169 of record CM039726.1, read on the forward strand.
CCTTCACTGACTCAGTGACTTGAACTCACATGGTGGTCACATGGAATACTTAAAACTTTGGCTGCTGCTGCTGCCATCTTCAGAAGTTAGAAGTTAGAGATTGCTTGGGCTTTGAAATATTTTATCACTTCCTATCTTTTTGCCTTATTAATTTATTATACCTTTGTGATCTTCAATAATTGGGTCTCAAGAATCCAATCCCTTATCTCCTTTCTTCCATTTCTGGAGGAGATAGGAAATTTTATTCATTTGACTGCACAATATCATGATTACAAGTCAACTCAAATGAATTTTTGGGAATATCTTGCAGTATATACTTACCATAAGAAGACCTCAAAAACATTACAAATCTGCTTCATTCATCTGTGAAAAAATGTTCCTGGGTCCTGTAGGAATTGAAGAATGTAAATTTTGGTGTTAAATGAAATGTTCAAATGCGTTAGAAATCCAAATACATAGAGTATGGAGAAGTGTGGTACCTGCACAAGTTATAAGCAGGCAATCTGATTCCGACAAAGGTTTAAACTCTGGAAAACTATGGATTGGGAGTTATCATTTTCACATACCACCATGGGCTTAGATTTCGTTTGGGGCGTTTTCTTACTGTTTCTTAAAATAGTTTTTTAATACAAAAATTAAAACTTTTGCATTAAAAAATTGTTTTAAGAAACAGAAAAAAAGCCGTCCCAAGCAAAGACGTAGTCTTGATACCTCTCTCTTTCATTTTCTAGCTGTTTACTTTGTCCAAGATTGTGCCTATCCTGATCACAAATGCTATAATTAGAAAGCCATCTTGACCAGTTACCTCATTGGCCACCATCTTCAACAAAGTTCATTTAGATGAAATTAATCTCACTCTTATATTTGGGAATTGCTTATTGAAGTTGAAATCCTTCAAAATTAGTTCGAACGTCTAAAATTGAAGTGGTTTGAGCCTAATTCAAAACCTAATTCGAATCTGGGTTCGCACGATGTGAGGTTTTATTCATGATGGAGCTAAATGGACAGGGCATTGCAAGACTGACAATATGCATAATGCTATGCTTATTTTTTTTTCATGTATTATCACATTTATACAAATTTTTTCATCAGAAATGATATTTTTATTAGCCCACGGGAAGCCAGTGCTATCTTCTCTTGTCTACCCTTTACTCATTGATTGTCTAACTTTTTTTTAAGACATTTAGATCAATTAAGTCAAACTTGCATACACATCACATACGTAAGATTTTAATCGAAGATCTCTTGGTTGGTAACCAAAGCTCTCAACTAATAGACTAAGGTAAGACCCTGATAGCCTACCGACTGGATTATTATCATATTATCTTAAAAAGAACGAGAGAGAGAGAGAGTAACGCTACACATTGCTTCCAAAAAATGCTACACGCAATCTTTTTTTTTATATATTTTTTATTTTTTATTTATTTATTTATTTTTTGCTACACGCAATCTCATTCAATAGATTAATGTTAAAAGTTAATATTTTTTTTTTAATTAGAAAATTCCTCATCTTCATATATACTAGAATGATCAATTTTAAAATATAATACTTTCAGTTGGTGAACTATCTTTATGGATTAGCTATTTTATTTTTAAATGAAATATTTTTTTTTATATAAAAATATCTTATTTTCAAGTATGAGATAAAGAATTAATAAAACTCACTACTTATAAATTGTCATCATAGATTAGGGGTGTAAGTGAGTCAAGCCAATTCATTAGTCAGTTTAAGCTCAGCCATGGCTCGTGTGTCGGGCTTGATAAGCTAACGAGTCAAGCTTGAATCAGCCTAGACTTGACTCGTTAACTCACGAGCTGACTTGTTTAAAAAATATTTATATAAAATACATGTAAATCAAATTTATTAGAATTCAAGAGAATAAATATAAAACTATTAAAAAAAAGCATATCTCACTTTCTTATATCAACTAATTTTTTTATTATTTATCTTCTAATTTATTATTATTTTTTATAATTTTATTATAATAACTACTTTCATTGTAATCATATTTGTAAATAAGATAATTATATTTGCTCGCCAAAAACATGCCTGTAGTTTTCTTAAACTTTATTGATGGGGAACATTTGAGCTGACTTGAGCTAGCTTTAGACAGTGGAAATTTGAACGCTTGCAGGAAATTCATGTCCTTGGGTGTCACTTCGAATCATTTGGGCGTGAAGGGAAGAAAATTTTGAATGGTTTGCTCCTCAGCACTGTTTTGATTTGATGGTGAAGAGATGGATCATTCATTGACATGTGTAATAGGAAGATTCACGTGTATCAACCACCTTTGCACTCGGCTCGTGGCTTAATACAATAGGGGTGTCAAAATAGGTTAATGAGTCATATTTGGATCTAACGTAAACCTGACATTATCTAAATCTTTTTGATTCAAACTCTACCCGTCTAATAAATGAGTCAAAAAAAGTGAACAAACCAACTCACGGGGAATACAAATGACCCAAAAACCCATTTTGATTCAAAGAAACTTCTTATAACATGTCAACTAGCTAGATAGTTTATCTAATTGGTCTAAAACAAGATCAAACAAACGATTAATTATTCTATGCTCATGTCGAACGTCATTCAGAGTCCAATCAGGATGCGCTACGTCATCCCTATGCCCGGTACCTCAGCTCGATACTGCAACTCGATACCGCTGATGTGGCATATTTTGGTTGGTCTCCGGATGACTTTTTTGCCCAGCCTCCACACAGAAAAAAAATGAAGAAGAAGAAGGTGAAGAGTCTGAACAGCCCAATGATAATGGATTTTTGTGAAGGATATGAATCCATGTGCATGTCTCTTTCACTCGTGGGCTGGATTGAATTGCATGCACGTGGAATTGGAAGGGTGCATGGCCCCTTGGCTTAACTTGTAGGGATAGGACCTTCTGACTGCTTACCTATAAAAACATAGGCTTACTGCTGGAATACGACCAATTCCACTTTGTCCCACCCCCACAGTTAGGTCACTCTCCCTTCCCTTCATTACACAATTATTGTTCTCTCTCTCTCTCTCTCTCTCTCTCTCTCTCTCTCTCTCTCTCTCTCTCTCTCTCTCTCTCTCTCTCTCTCTCTCTCTCTCTCTCTCTCTCTCTCTCTCTCTCTCTCTCAAGTCTTGTGTCGAAGAATAAAACACATAATCCTATAACTCGTGGTTAAGGTTTCATCTGTAATGATCGGCAAACATATAAAGGGCATGCGCAAAATCAGTACATGCATGTAAATCATATAGTCTATCATGTGAATCTACTAGTAATTAGTTTAGTTGTTAACTGTGGATTAATTAAGATTTATGTAGATTAAGGGGATGTTTGATTAGCTAAAAAAAGTGTAAAGGATTCTAAGTTTCCAATTATAAAGGATTTCAAAGTTTGAGTGTTTTGGTTTGCTTAAAAGAGAAGGCATTGGAAAATTTTGAGTGAGTTATTTGTTATTTTTTCACTCCCTAATTTATTTTTTATGTATTATAAACTAGCTCAACATTGACCGATCATAGCTGATCATCACCCAAGTTGAGTGCCTTGTCGCCCACCAAATTCCCCCAACTACCGTCACCGCGTCCACCACAATCACTGGCCACCACCACAAGTATTGCCCCCATCGAAAGTCCTCATGATTTTTGGATATGTGCACTAATCTTAGGGCAGCTTTAATGGATTTGAAATATATTCTATCAAAAATTTGTTGGTCAACAACATATATTGACCTTTTTTAAGTTGATTCATGATATATTGACCTATTTTATATCATAATAACCCTAATTTGATTTCATGTGTTTGTTAAATCAAATTGTATTTAATCTCCCCCAATTTGAGCTTAATTGATTGTTAATTTGAATCAAATCATCATAATTTGGTCAATGAGTTAACTTAGGTTTCGTTTGGGATGACTTTTCTTACTGTTTCTTAAATCATCTTAAATTTATGTACTAGAAAACTGCTTTAAAAAACAGTAAAAAAGTCATCCCAAATGAAGTCTTAATCAATTAAATTCAACCTTATCCTACTCCCACTCTTGGGCATCTCTCTCTCTCTCTCTGGTTGAGTGAGAAAGCATAAAACAAATAATTATATACCTCATGGTTGGGTAATATATATATATATATATATATATATATATATATATATATATATATATATATATATATATATATTAAACAACAATATATATAAAAAACAATCCAAAAGGGTTACAACAAAATAGAAATGCGAGCTGAAAAAAACAAGCTAACAGCTAAAGACTAAAAGCAGTTAAAAGCGGGCTCAGTAAACGGCCGAGGCTTCCAACGACCCTGAAGCCTCGCACGGACCGTCCAGTAAGGTGTAGACAATGTCCAAAAACCGTCCCGAAAAGTCACACCAAAGGTTGCCACCAGCAAAACGCCCGGGACGCGAGCCCCGACCACATCATTGCCCTTAGCCCACCACTATAGCAAATTCCACCACCAAGCAAATAATTCCCGAGGATAACACCAAGAGAAAAAACGGCAACCAAAATGACACGAAAAATCATCGTCTACGTCGGCCTCTCCCCCAAAATCTCCCCCGAGCTGCACCAATGAGAGAAGGTCTCGCACACACCAGAGAGAAATCATTGTCATTCTCCGACACCAAATCACCTTCAGAAGAATCAGATTCCGATTCACCATCCGACAAAACATTCAGCCAATTAAGATGGTCCCTGATCTCCACACCAGAAGGATCACCCAAACATTTAGCTAAAGCTTGCGCATCAATCTCATTCACTGGAACCTCAATTAAACTGCTGACAATAGGAATACACTCCTCTCTTACACCAGAGGACGGAGGCTCAGCCTCAAACCCAACAGGAAAAGATTGAACAGATAAATTAACAGCAACATCACCATCCGACTTATCAAAAACCTGACCACACCCATTTGGTTCCACAACACCCAAAACAGGCAAACCTCCAGACCCCCTTCCACCCTCGGCAAGAGAAGTCGCACCAATACCAGGAGCCGAGGCCAAATTCGCCACCAGACCAACCGCCAAAGATTCCACAATCACATCCGACGGACCAAAACCGTCCACCAAACACGAGGGAATAAAAGGAATTGCATTAGGAGACAACGAAGAAACATCAACATCCAACAAATTGACACCAACATCAAGCATATCCGGGTTATTACAGTTAACAACACCCACAGGAGAATTCATGCCAGGCTCCGAATGACCACCAGCCAAAGCAACAGGGTCAAACCCAGTTATAGGGGAACCCCCCGATGGCTCACCAGAAGGTAAAGCACCAAAACCAACATCAAAATTCGACACAGAGCCTGGAGCTAGATTATTTGATACCGCAGGAACAAAAATCACCGGAGGACTTCGATCCAAAGAAGGGGGAACACAATGTAAAGCATTATGAGATACCATAGTTGCAACAATATTAGGATCCTTAACGACAACATCCAGCACATCATTAACCACCTTAGAATTACCAACAATCACATCCGGTATCTCAGACAAAGCCACCGCAGGTTTAACAATAGGATGTAAAACAGGGCAGATATCCTTAGAGTGGCCTAAGGTTTGACAATGCATACAGAATAACGGAATGTCATAAAAAACAACCGATTGAACATAGCCCGTTTCCACTGAACCAACCCAAATTTTATCAGGGTATTTCTTCGTAACATCCAATTCAACCATGATACGCGCTATGGAAGGACGAGAGCCCGAAGCAGTGGCCATATCCGACTTGAGAGGTTTACCGAAAAGAGAACCTAATCCAGAGAGGATTCTAGGAGAAAACAAATGAGGTCTAAGAAGAGGGAAAGAAAACCAAATCGGCACAATAGGGGACTCCACCTCAACATCCAAATTGGGAGACCATTTCACCACTTTCATAAATCAAATTTTCACAAAGTAAGATCTATGGGAAACCATGCGGCAATAATCAAAATCGTTCACTAACTTAATCAAAACGTTCCAGTGATTAAGAACAGTGACTGAAAAATCTCCAATAAGCTTTAAATTAAAACAAAAATTCCGAATCGCGTAAACCGGCGGACGCCTCCCCGAAAAACGGCCAACCAAAGAGAAATCAAAAGGGGCCGCAAGGGAACGAATTTCTTCCTTAGAAATTAACAGAGCCGGCAAACCACGATGAGAAGAAACGCATAACTCAGGAAAAGTAGAAGAAATACCAGCTAAAGCGTCTTTATAAGAAAGAGGCGCAGCAGCCCCCTTCAGGAAGCCGGGATCACGAAGGCGAATGGAAGCCATGAGGCAAACACCAGAAAAACTGAAGAAGAAAGGGAAGGAACAGCCACCAAAACGCCAAAAATCATTGTGACGGCGGAAACCCTAGCGGAGGAAGCCAACAGCGCTTCGACATTATCTTTTATATATACTTTGAGATCATTTGGTTTATTGAAAAATGAATGCATAATAAAATAAAATGCAATGTAAAGGAACATAATGTTTTTGAAATATTCGAATTTAATTGAATGAGCATAAAATAATTGCAGGTCATTGATTTTTTTATTTGGCTTGAAATAAAATGAATACAGTGTAAAGCTCAATAATGACGGTGGCTAGTGGCTTGTGACGATAGGGGTAGCTAGCAAAGACCACAACAATGTTTAAGTGGGCAATTTATTCTTTAACGAAGATAGGAATAATTAATTATTTAAAAAAAATATTAATTCTTACTTAAAAAAAACTAATTAATGTAAGAATTATAGTAATAATTCTAAATTGGTTGATGAATTGAATGTGGCCACCAATAAGTTATGAATGGTCCAACTTTAGTATTTAGAGGACAAAACTTTAAACTATTTTTTAATAGTTCATTGATTAGGCGTTAAAATATGAATAATTAATATCTTCAGCTATATATTATATGTTAAAAGTAAAGGGAAATATATGAAATAATATAGCAAAATTTAAAACCATTTTCATATATTAATTAAATTTAATTTATTTTATTATATATATTATTTATTTCATTATATATATTTTCACACATCACATTTTATTCTTCGTAACGTGCTAGAAATTTTGAGTCGGTAGAGTTGGTATTTTATGTCTTAACTTCAAACAGAAATTCAGCACGCACAAAATAAAAGTTGTATGATGAGAAATTTTTTACGTAGAAAATTCTGAAAGGGAAAAAACTACGGGGTCTAGCCCAGTTGAATATCCATTTTGTAACAAGAGATATAAAAATCTTTTATTCTGCACTAAAAGAGTAAAACGGGGGCGATGATTGTTGGATGTGGTTGAATAGTTAATGCCTGACAATATGGTTAGATCTTGATTGTAAATTGGAGACCAGTATGCATAAAGTTCTTGATTTTATCTCATTTAGGCTCGTATTTGACCACTTTGGGTATTGTTGGGTTTGTCTTATCAAGATGTTTAGTTTGACTATAAATTTGATGAAATATGAGTTCAAATGATCCTAAACTTAAGTACATCATAATATAAAATGTATGAAGATTTCATTTTGGTAGAAATTTTTTTTCCCAAATATAATGGATGAAATCAGAGAAAATGTCTAGCAACAGCTCCTTCCTTCTTCAAAATGAATATCTTGCATGTTTATATACAGTTAATACCCTCTATATGTATCAATGGATCTCGAAGCCATTTTGGTTACTTTAGCTTTGATAAAGGAGCAAAAGAGAATCTTTGCGGCCTGTAGGTGAATTATTACGTCTGGTCACCGGATGTCCGGACACTCAATCCAGATGCGCCACGTCACCCGAATACACTGGTTCACGGTGCATTTTGGTGACGTGGCGCGTCTGGATTGGTATCCGGACGAATTCGAACACTGGATGTAATAATTTGTCCTGTATGTGACATATAAGAGAGAATATAAAGAGTAGAAGTTATTAATTATAATTTTTTCTTAGTTTATTATTTATCTTTATATATTTATAACTCTAATAAAATTTTTTAAAATTATCAATGTTAGTCCTAAACTCATTTCAACAAAGTTAGAGTGCTCTTAAAATAGGTAATTTATGCCCCCATAACGAAAAGAAATTATAGATCCGTCAATAATTTGGGGGCCAAATCTTATTTTTGGCTTCATTTGGGCGGCCATTATTTTTCGCTGCTTTTAAGAATTTTTTGACTTAGAAGGTTATTAATTATAGAAAGCAGTAAGAATGAAAATTATCCCAAAGGAAGTCTACATATAAAGTATATTTATGCTTCATTTGGGACTTTTTTTTTCTTTCTAAAATAAATTTTTTGCACAAATAATTTTTATTAGAAATTTTGTTCTAAAAAGCCGCTTTAAAAAGTGGTAAGAAAGTTTCTCCAAACGAAGCCTTATTCTATAGTTAGAGTCATGGAATGGTTATGATTTTTTTTTTCTTTGCATCCAATTTGAGCACACTAATTTATATTTCTTTTATTAATATTTGTACTTCAATACTCCCTATTCCAAAATTATAATAATCATATTTTTTTTCTTCTATTTATAGATATTTTTTTAATATATATACCAAGATGAGTGAGCTCAATTGAATTCTTTTTTTCTCTGAGTGTAACTCTTTTGGTGATGTAAACAGATTCAACACTACTACACAAAAACTGAGTCCTCCAATTCGCTAATCAGCCATTCTTAGGCTTCGTCACAGCTTCTTAAATCAGCTTTTTTGTATAAAAGTTTTAATTTTTGTATTTAAAAGCTGCTTTACAAAACATTAAAAAAGTCATCCCAAATGAAGTCTTAGTTGTTTTCTTATGATTTTTGTTATTGGTTTTAGACTTTTTGAGTCTGTTTTTCCAACTTCTTCTGTATGACGATTAAAAAATTATCCAACTCATCAACCTAGTATGAACCTGACCAAAAAAATTCAGGTTCAGGTAGCCCCATTTAATAAACGGAACTCATTTTTTAACCAAAAAGACCCCTTTAAATTTTTTTTTTCCTTAATTTTTTTTACTTGTGGGTATAATCTTCTAATTTTTTTTATCAAATATGCTAAATTTCATAGTTAATAAGTTCTAAAAAAAATTTAACCAAAACGGGTTAATGGGTCATATAGGGGTCATTCGGGTTGCTAACAAGTCGGATTCGGTTATTTTTTACCCGTTTATTTAGGTCAGATAAATTTCAGATCAGACCCAAATCCTACCCGTTTTGAAGTAGTTCTTTTTGGCTTCATCTTGCAACCTCTTGCTTTCAAATATGAATGCATATCTCAGCTTCCCCGCATTGAATTCTAAGCTTCATTTTCTTCATCTGTGCACAAACAAAGGACCTCTGTTCAGCTGAACCAAACTTGACCACGTTTTCTGAAAGTTGAATCTTCATAAACAGTCTGTATAGTATAAAGTAGAGATATAAATGCTGAAGAGGGAACATCATTATACCTTATTTATTAACCCTGACTTCTGTTTCCAAAGATGTGTAAGCCAACATAAAGAAGAATCCCCTCCCTCTTTACTTCTTCATTTTTTTCATCCATTGGCTGCTTCTCAGAGTTCAAAGTTCAAACCCTAACAATCATAATAACGTTCCTATTTGTTCCCATTCAATAAATACTTTCATAAATGAGACTGGTGTTTGATGGTTGCTGAAAAAAAATATCTAGATTTGTTACTCGTTAAAAAATTTGTGGTAGAAGAGTGTATGTTATATAGATAAAAGTTGTGAAAATGATCTTAGGCTCGATAGAGATTTATCTCGCCAAGCTGCTCGATTTGACTGTATGCATGCAACATATGGAGATTATTTGATCCCTCAATTAAGATTTAAAAGTTTTTAAATATATTTTACGTGCTTGATGGAAGCTTATTTGGAGTCAAATCAGATCGTTTCTGATATCGTTGGTTTCATATCTTCGAGATTTTTAGTTTGACTATAAGTTTACTGGTATTAGAGTTCGATTGGTCATGGAGTTAATTCTAGAAGTTTCTAATTCAAAAATTATCTCGAGGTTTGTGTCTATCAAACAATTTTTTTGGAGACATCAAGATTTCATATGTTTGAGATATTTGGTTTAACTATAAGTTTACATTCTGAATGTTTTTAATTCAAAAAGATATCTCGAGATTCGTGCCTATCAAAAAAGAAAAAAAAAAATAGAGAGTTATCAAGATTGCAAACATCCAACTCATTCATATTACCATGGCATTTACTTCATAACTTTGCACTTCTTTCTTTTTTTCCTATAAAGGTCTCTCTATGGCTTTAAGCCTTCAATGGGGGGGCTTCCTTTGCCCTTTCTTGTGCCATCTGCCTATGCTTTTGGAGATGGCCTCAGGGAGACTTAGAGAATCATGATCTCATTCTTCCTCTTGGTTGCTAGAGATTGGTCTTCGATGATTTTTGCATCGAAGGGATCTAAGAAGAGATTGAAGCATCACAATAATAGCGGAGAACGTGTTACTTCCACAGGGCGCTATCCTTATCGAGCTTTTTTCTCCCCGTCTTTCGTTCCTCTTGTCTTTGTCATTCTTTAGCTTCGCGTTATTTTCTTGATCTTGCAAGACTTTTCGAATAAGAAGAGCTTATCAGAGCCGCCTTCTATTCCCTTCATGACTGTTCTTACAATCAACATTCTTGTTGGTGGTCTCCTTTTTCTTACTCTTGTCTATCCCTCTGGAGCTTGTTTGTATTTTAATAAAATTTGAGAGCCAATGAGCTTACTTATTACTTAAAAATCAGAATATATTTCATGGATGAGCATTGAACAAGTCATGGCTGCCTATAGCAAATTGTTCTTAGAACTGTTCTATTTGAAATTTTTCATAGCCTTCAGTGTGGAGAAATTCTCTCATTGCATGTTAAATGATGTAGAATTCCTTGTTAGTTTGTCTGGAAACTAACTTAGATAGCTTTTTTAATTGCTTTTAATATATATAAATTATTTTAAAAAGCATTAAAAAAGTTGCCCAAAACAAAGCCTTATTATTTTCTAAAGCAGAAAAATTTTAGTTTAAGAAATTTTTGTACTAAAAAGCCGCTTTATAAAGTAATAAAAAAGTCATCCCAAACGAAACCTTAGTTGTTCATTATCTGCAATTTTTGTTGGTTAAGATGTTTTTTGTTTAAGTAATTATGCAGACATATTGGTTTTTGGGAAGCAAAGGGTTATTTATCCGGTTGGGTTTTGCACTGGTGTGTAAATTTATTATTGTTGAAGGATCAGAGATGTTGACTGTAACATTTTACAAAGTCTGTTTGTTCTAGATTACTTTAAATGGTATGAGAAATTAACAAAACTCAAGGAGCTACAGATAAGAAACCTGTTTAAAAAGATTTGCTTTGGGGTGAAAATAAATCGAGTCGAGTCAAATTCAGCTTAATTGAGCCAACCTTGTTTAATTTATACTTAGCTCGAGTTAAGCTCGACTGAAATGCTTGAGCTCCATAAAAAAGCTCAAGCTTTGCACATTTTCGGAGCTTGAATTCCTATTTTGAATATGAACTAAACATAATTAATCATATGAATATAAATGTCAATATACCAATTGATATTAATAGAGTTTGCTCGAGAAGTCGATGAGCCCAACCTTGATCTTGAGTTCGAGCTCCTATAACATAGGAGCTCGAATTTAAGCTCAAATTTGAAGTCTTAGCTCGATAATTCGATAAACTTGACTCGCGATCTCGCTAACGAGCCAAGTGAAGCATATATCTATCAACAGAACAAGCAAAAAAAAAAAAAAACATTCATCTAATTACATACCCCAAAAAAGGGGACAAATCAGTTTGAAATCAACAACTGGTGATAGAGATTAAGGCTCCGTTTGGGACGGCTTTCTTACTACGTCTTAAAGCAACTTTTTAATAAAAATTTAAATTTTATACTAAAAAAACTGATTTAAAAAACAGTAAAAAAGCCGTCCCAAATGTAGCCCAAAAAGAAGATTAAGCAAATAAAAACACAAATGAAAGAATAGGGCCAACCAAAGAATTGGTAAAATGAACTCAACCAAAACCAAACAATACATACAATCAACTCTAGCAGCCATAAATGACCGTTACATGCTAATTGGCAGCAAATATCCAAAGCCTTCTGCCACTATCCCTCTGTGAAGAAGAACGAGATAACCCAAACCTTGAGCATCTTATAAGGCTTGGGCTGGTCTCTGAAGCCCCCATACAGAAAGAGGAGCTATACCTCATGGATGAAAATCTCTGGCAGCTAAGAGATCTAAAGGAAGCAGAGCCAAGAGGTGGTAAACCGGTGCAGCCTAAATCCGGCCTGCAAGACTGGATCACCCCTGAACCATCTGATTCTGATCTGATCGCCGGGCATGTTGTGCATAAGGATAGTGATAGGCTGGCCCTCGACGGTTCGCTGATTGGGCTCCCACATGGCAGGCTCGAAAATGAGATGATCGCATTCCGGCATAGAGGGCAAGGTATCGATCCTGGCGGGCCGGAAATGATGGTAGAGGTGGTGTTTGTCGAGCAGAGATAAAGTGCACACCTAGTGCAAAACTCGTGGCTACAACCTGAAATCATAAGAAACTCATATCAGTTCCTTCATGTAATTCGATTTTTCTTCTAAAGATATTAGGCTAACTGCATTTGAAACAAGAAAGATGCAAATTTTCATCTAGGCTTCGTTTGGGATGGCTTTCTTTTTACTTCTTAAATCAGTTTTTTAGTAAAAAAAATTTAATTTTTGTACTAGAAGCCATCCCAAACGAACAATTATTACGTCCTCTGACCTGACGTAGAGGTACGTTCGGCCGCCAATAACATGTCGCCACGTGCTCTTACTCTTTACCGCGCGGCCCGACGACTTGACCCGGAGCGGAACCCGGGAATGCTTTATTTTTTTGCTCAGGATTTGCTTGGGATTTGCTAGAAAAAACTAGGTACAACTCGGTACAACTCAGTATTTGCTCAGGATTAGTTCGGTATTGCTAGGGATTTTTTGCTCGGTAGTGCTAGGTATTTACTCGGTATTGCTAGAAAAATCTAGGTACAACTCTGTACAACTCAGTATTTGCTCAGGATTTGCTTGGTATTGCTAGGGATTTGCTCGGTAGTGCTAGGTATTTGCTCGGTATTGCTAGAAAAATCTAGGTACAACTCGGTACAACTCAGTATTTGCTCAGGATTTGCTTGGTATTGCTAGGGATTTGCTCGGTAGTGCTAGGTATTTGCTCGGTATTGCTAGAAAAATCTAGGTACAACTCGGTACAACTCAGTATTTGCTCAGGATTTGCTTGGTATTGCTAGAGATTTGCTCGGTATTGCTAGAAAAATCTAGGTACAACTCGGTACAACTCAGTATTTGCTCAGGATTTGCTTGGTATTGCTAGAGATTTGCTCGGTATTGCTAGAAAAAACTCGGTACAACTCGGTACAACTCAGTATTTGCTCAGGATTTGCTCGGTATTGCTAGGGATTTGCTCGGTAGTGCTAGGTATTTGCTCAGTATTGCTAGAAAAAACTAGGTACAACTCGGTACAACTCAGTATTTGCTCAGGATTTGCTCGGTATTGCTAGGGATTTGCTCGGGTGTGCTAGGTATTTGCTCGGTATTGCTAAAAAAAACTAGGTACAACTCGGTACAACTCAGTATTTGCTCAGGATTTGCTAGGTATTGCTAGGGATTTGTTCGGTATTTGCTCGGTATTGCTAGAAAAAACTAGGTACAACTCGGTATTTGCTAGATATTTGAAATATATCCAAAAAGTGATGGGATGTTGTTCGGCTCGTAAAGAAATTAAAAAAACGCATGTGCGAGAACCCAAAAAACGGCGGGTCGGGTCGGCGACTTTTCTTCATGCTACGTGGCGCTAAAATATTGGTGGCCGAATGTAGAGGATCGTACGTTCACCGGACCAAATAATTGTTCATCCCAAACAAAGCCTTAAGTTGGTTTATGCTTCTCTGCTTTTGAGGTTTAAAATTGCTTTTTCAATCATATTTATATTATGCTATTCCAAACGCAGCTTTTTCTTTTTCAATACATATTTTGAAAAATAGTGAAAAGCTGGTATCCAAATGAATATTAATTTTACTGACTGTTTTTCCTTTCACAGAAGCAGTAACAAAGCTGTCTCAAACGAGGCAATTTTAGTATTAAGATGATGCTAAAAAGCAAATGAGATGACTTGGTTTTCTTCTTTAAAAAAAAAAAGATCTGAAGAATTATATTCTAAATTATAGAAAAAGAGTAAAAAATAGGTAGATAGTAGCAATTACAAATGAAAGCAAAGCCGACAAACAGTTTTACTGATATTTGAAGGTGATGCTGTAAGGGCATCTCCAACCGAAAAACCTATTTTTCATTCATTATGCCATAATTTATCTCCTATTGAACTGCATTTCTTTCTTCTTTTGCGCTTCCTACGAAAGTAACAATCTCTCTCCTCTTTCGTGCGCTTTTCTCCTCTTTTGCGCTCGTCTTCGGCAGCCAAATTTTTTTGCATAGGTGAACAGTCCGACATATTGGCGTCGAACTGTTCACCTACCAAATTTTAACGTAAGATTTAAAAGTTCGAATGCAACGAATGGCGGACGGTATACGGTGGTATGCAGTTCGGTTGGAGATGGTCTAAAACAAAGATAAGAAAACAAAAGAGCTATAAGTTGGTTGCATTCTTCAAGAAATTTATACCTTCTGCAGACACAGTGCATGTCCTTTCCAAACAAACAGCACAAGGATCAAAACTTGGAGGACACTGGATTGTACCTCTCCATCCATGTTCTCTACAAACATGAAGACAAGAAACAATTCAAACTCCTTGCAGAAAGAACTGAAATATTTATAGAATTGGCACAATATTTAACAGCATAAGAATATCTACAAAATACGACAATCCCAAAATACGCCAATCCCAAGAGATTTGATAAGGCAAATGATGATGAATATATAAAAAATGTACGCACCTAGCGATTGTCATGATGCTCATTAAGGGTAGAGATAAGTATGGCGAAGGAAGACCGTGCATTGAACTCTGTTGTCTGCTCAGAATACCCTCAAGCCAATTTCTATTCCATGACCGAGCAACCATCAAAGGAGTCCATCTTTGGCCATGAAACATAAAACAGATGAGCCTAAGATAATCTCAATTTGCAATGGAATAAAAAATTAAATATGATGAAGAAATCAAGGCTTCAAATATCTTCAGATACCAACTATGACAGTTCTTTGGCAGAAATATCCAAAAAAAAAAATACATTAACTTACAGTGATGGCAACTAGGACAGTGATGACTACTACGTTATCTCCAATATTGTGACCGAAAGCTCAATGAGAATTGTATAATTTTATCAAGATTTAGGAGATTTAAATTTTGTTTGGGATGGCTTTTTTATTGCTTCTTAAAATGGAATTTTAATAAAAAATTTAAATTTTTTTATTAAAACTCCGTTTTAATAAGCAAAAAAACCGTCCCAAATAAAGTCTTAATAGTTGTGCCAAACAATACTCAGGATTTAAAATCCTAAGAACTCAATAAATCTGTATTTACATGATTTAGTAGCCAAGCAATCTCTTACAAAATTTTATCTAAATAGACAATTATAAGGCATGAAAAGAAAGCTTAATTCAACAAAAAATTATATTACAATTTTAAATTTTATGAAATTAAATTAGATGTGTGATTCCTTTGAGTGCAATCATCTGATTTTAGGGGACGTAATCTCTACACCAATTTTAAATTTTAAAAAAATATTGAAGATGACTCTTATTATTGGTGGATATATGATGGGGACATCAGTTTGTGGAAGGTTTATCAGAGGCGTGGCCGCCGGTCTACGTCCACGATCGAGTCTTTGTATTTTTGAGTTATTTATGTTATTTTCTTATTTATGTATTTTCTTATTTTCAGTATCGTGTATTTGTTTTATTAGATTTTCAGTTGTACCCTTTTAGTGGGAGATGTCGTATGTAAGCCCGGAGGGCATTTTCGTCTTTTATTTCTTGAGTCTCATGTACTAGGCTATTTATAGCCCCATGTTCTATTTTTCAATTAATGAATGATTGAATGAAATTTTGTCTTCTTGCTTGGAGCCTTGAGAGAGAGCTTGAGAGATCGGATAAATTCCTAGGAGAGGGAGATCGCATTACCCACCAACCTTGGAGATGACCGGATTCGCGGTTCGTTGTCATTATCCTTTCATCCTCATTATCCCACCTTTGTATTTTTGAGTTATTTATGTTATTTTCTTATTTATGTATTTTCTTATTTTCAGTATCGTGTATTTATTTTATTAGATTTTCAGTTGTACCCTTTTAGTGGGAGATGTCGTATGTAAGCCGGAGGGCATTTTCGTCTTTTATTTCTTGAGTCTCATGTACTAGGCTATTTATAGCCCCATGTTCTATTTTTCAATTAATGAATGATTGAATGAAATTTTGTCTTCTTGCTTGGAGCCTTGAGAGAGAGCTTGAGAGATCGGATAAATCCCTAGGAGAGGGAGATCGCATTACCCACCAACCTTGGAGACGACCGGATTCGTGGTTCGTTGTCATTATCCTTTCATCCTCATTATCCCACCTTTCAACCGCCGGCCACCTCTTCCCCCCCCCCCCCCACAAATTCCCAAAGTCCTTTTCCTTAATCACCACAAAACTTCCCCACTACTCCACTTCCATTGGGCTGCTCGGCCCTTGGCCGAACCCCAGCATCCGCCGGCCCCCTTCCAGCCAACTTCCCCCTTGCTCTCCTTGCCAAATTTCGGGACCGATTTGAAATTCAAATTCAAACATTTTTTAATTTTACAATCTTTCCTAAATTAGTCAATCTATTTTAGAAAAGTTTCTAAATTAATATTATTTTGAATTCAAATTCAAATAGAATTAATTAAATACTTTAAATTCTAACTTAATTTAGGCAAGCTTGTACACTTGGCAATCAAATCCCAAGCCCCATCATGATGCCGCCGGCCCCTCTCTCCTAGCCCATTAATGTCCCCTTAATTAATTCCTAAATCCAAGCCCTCCTCTAGGCAATATTTTCAAATTTCCCTATTTTCCCTTGACCGAAATTTTCAATACCCATAAACCCTCTTATTTCTTTCCTAAAATCAACTCTTGTACTTGGAAAGAAATTCCCTCCCTTCCTCATCATTGCCGCCGGCCTATTCACCCATACCCGCCCCTCTCCCTCTTCTCAAACCTTCCTCTCTCCAATTGACTCCTTCACCGGAATTGAGGATTGGCTTTTCCCCTTGGGTCTCCATCCTTCTACTTCTCTAAAATCTGAAACTTCTTTCAGATTTAGGGAAGACTATTCAACAACAATCAAAGCACTATCAAGCCGTGGGAGATTTGCTCAAGAGTGCATCAATGAATGGCGGATCCAGAGATTGAGTACGGCCTAACCTACGACGAGGACGGCTTTGTAGACATTCTTCAATCTACTTTCCTTCGACGTTAATACAAGGATCGACCACACCGTCGAAGACTACATCGAGCGTATTCTGGACACCTTGGTGGAGGCAATTGACAAGCACTTTGAAGACGTTGAGCGGAGGATCTCCACCAATCCTTGATAAAGGTTCCCTTTTCCCCTTTCAACATATTTCTGAAGTTTAATCTTATCTTGTGCTTGATTGCAGTCATGAAGGACGATCTTCCCTGCTTCTGCTAAGCTTAGTAAACGTAGGGTTTGAGTGTGCCTTTATGCTTATTAATTCTCATTGTTAGGTTAGGAATTATATTGAAACAACGATTACGGCATAATGTTGTTTGCTAATTTCTTTTGAAAGTTTCCAAATCCCTGGTTATGTGATTTAGCCTAAGCGGGTGTGACCCCTTTCTCGTTTTATTTCGTTGTTTTGTAATTGCTAGTAGTTGTCTTCACTGTTGCTCTAATCAAAGAGTTGTGCAAATCCTTACACAAACATTGCATTCGTACGTAGTCCTGCATCAATATATTTGATTAGTACACAACAACAACAACAACAACATCAAGCCTTTATCCCACTACGTGGGGTCAGCTACATGAATCATTTTTCTCCATTGTGTCCTATTAAAAGTCAAATTCTCGTTTAAATCTAATAAAGAAAGATCATTTCTAATATTTTTTAACTAAGTCTTTTTAAATCTGCCTCTACCTTTCTTAACATAAGGCAAATCTAATACCTCTACTTTCCTAAACGGATCATCAGAAGGCTGTCATTTTATGTGACTAAACCATTTAAGTCGACTCTCTCTAATCTTATCTTCTACTAGAGCTACTTCAACCTTTTCACGTATATGCTCATTTCGTATCCTATCTCTAAGGGTAAAGCCACTCATCCACCTGAGCATCCTCATCTCTGCCACACTTAACTTAGTATTATGCTTCTCTTTTAATGGCCAACATTTGGCACCATAAAGCATTGCAGGCCTCACCACCATCTTATAGAATTTTCCCTTAAGTTTGAGGGGTACTTCTTTATCACACAACAAGCCCGATGCATTCCTTCACTTCAACCATCCAACTTGAATTATGCTGATAATATCCCCATCTATTTCAACATCACTCTGAACAATAGATCCAAGATATCTAAAACGTGTACTCTTATTAATGACTTGATCGTCCAAAGTCATAATCCCCTCAGTAGGTCTATTACTACTAAAATTATACTCCATATATTCCGTTTTAAATCTACTCAAGAGAAAACCTTTAGAAACTAAGGTTGACCTCCATAATTCTAGTTTACCTTCAACTCCCTCTCTAATCTTATCAACAAGAAGAATATCATCAACAAAAA
Source organism: Dendrobium nobile (assembly GCA_022539455.1). Lineage (NCBI taxonomy): Eukaryota > Viridiplantae > Streptophyta > Magnoliopsida > Asparagales > Orchidaceae > Dendrobium > Dendrobium nobile. Next base: position 55,724,835 of record CM039726.1, read on the forward strand.
GCATACACGAAGGTAAATCCTCTTGTAAATGTCTAATGAGAACATTCATGACTAAAGCAAAAAGATATGGGCACCAACCGAAATAGGGAAATACTTGATCAAACCACCTTGTGTTTGAACACAAGTAATAGCTCCTACATACATATCTTTAATGATTTGAATATAAGCGTTATTAACTCCTTTATTTTCAAGAACTCTCCATAGCACTTCTCTTGGAACTTTATCATATGCTTTTTTTAAATCAATAAATATCATATGTATATCCTCTTTATTTTCTCTATATTTCTCCATCAAACCTCTTAATAAATGTATGGCCTCCATAGTTGACGTACCCGGCATGAATTCAAATTGATTTTGAGAAACATTAGTATCACGCCGCAACCTAAGCTCCATAACTCACTCCCATAGTTTTAAAGTATGACAGAATAACTTAATTCCTCTATAATTTGCACAATCTTGTGCATCACTCTTATTCTTAAAAATAGGAATTAACACACTCATTCACCACTCATCTAACATTTTTTTAGTCTTCAAAACAGTATTAAAAAGTTTAGTAAGCCAATAAACTCCATCTCCTAAGCATTTCCACACCTCTATTGAAATATTATCAGGTCCAACAGGTTTTCCACACTTCATTTTCTTTAAAGGCTCTCTAACTTCGGTTTTACTAATACAACGATAAAAATAGAAATCTTTATTTTCATTTAGGGTGCTAAGGTCACTACAGTCAGTCGTATTTTCACATTCTTCATTAAAAAGTTTAGCAAAATATCTCATCCACCTTTGTTGAATATCATTTTCTAAGAAAAGTAATTTTTGATCTTCATCCTTAATACACTTCACTTGAACTAAATCCTTACTATTCATATCTCTTTATTTGGCTAACTTATACATATATCTTTCTCCCTCCTTAATATCTAATCTATTATATAAATCACTAAAAGCTAAGGTCTTTGCATCGCATATTACTTTCTTAGATTCCTTATGTGTCTCTTTATATCTTTCTCAGTTATCAGAATTTTTACAATTAAATCAATTTTTATAACAAATCTTCTTATTTTTATTTTTATCTTGTATAATTGGGTTTCACCACCAACTATTTTTACTATTATGAGATTTTCCTTTTGAAACTCCAAGCTCATATTTTGCAATATTCTTAATATCACTAACCACATTTTCCCACATAGCATTAGCATCCCTATGCACAGACAAAATCTTAAGATCTAAATTCTTACTCTCAAAATATTTTTATTAATATTCTTTAAATGCCCCCATCTAATTCTAGAAAATCATTTTACTTTATTTTTATTTTCTGCCCCTTTATCTTAAAGTCCAAAACTAATAATCGATGTTGGGTACATAAATTTTCTTTTAGAATAACTTTACAATCTTTGCAATCTAAACTATCTAATTTTCTTATAAGAAAATAGTCAATCTGAGTTGTATTATATCTATTTTTTATAAGTGATGAGATGCTCATTCCTTTTCTTAAATAAGATATTAGCAATTAAAAAATTATAAGCTAAACAAAAATCTAATACGATCTTGCCACATTCATTTGTCGTTCCAAACTATGGCCACAATGAATGCTTTTAAAATCTCCTCCAATAAAAAGTCTATCTTCAAGAGGTATCTTTTGTATTAATTCTTCTAAGTCATTCCAAAAATTTAATTTTGAACTCATATTCAAACCTACTTAAGGAGCATAAGCACTTATATCTGATTATTACTGGACCAATATTTTTTTTGATGTTTGAATTGTAAGTTAACACATGCAAACTCCTAAAAAATAACATTGGGAGGCTAACAAATGTCTCATCAAGTATATTAAGAAGTCATCAAAAAAAGACTTCAATTAAAAAAATGGATACCTTAATGTGAATGCTTTCTCCAACGGTAACTATTAGGGTTCATGGATGATAAGAAATACACATCCGGGTATTGTATCTTTGTGGAGTGTAATTTCATCACATGAAAGAGCAAGAAACAAAAATTGATGGCCACATCAAGTGCTGAGCTAGAATACAAAAGCCATAGTATACTCTATATGTGAGATGAAGTGGGTAAGACCCTCTTGGATGAAATTGGTTTCCCAATTACTCAACTAATAATTTTAAACTATGGTAATTGAGCTGACATATATATTGCTAGTAATCCTAAGATTCATGAAGAACAAAATAATTGAGTTGACATCTATATTCCCGTAACCAAAATAATAAATCTCTACATTAACATAATCAAGTGTTCCATCTCGAGTTAGTAATGGAATTGATGAGGTCATCGATAGGAGATTTCGGCGCGTCTATCAGAGACGACCACAGAGATCGACGGCCATGATTGCTAGCCTTTAATTTTGATTTTACTTGTACCATCAGTTTTCATATTATGCTTTTATTTTCATAGTTTCCCATTTTACCCCTGAGGGTAGTAGTTGCTTTTGTAGCCCCAAGGGGCATTTTAGACTTTTGCACTTTATTTTCTTTGGGGCCTATTTATACGGCCATTGTATCTCGTATGAGGAATTATTGAATTATTGAATGAAATTTTGTTTTGTGTTCTCTTTGTGAGTGCCAAGATTTGGATCTCTTTGTGAGTTCCATTAGAGATCTCTTAGTGAGTTCTCGAAATCGTTATATGCTTCCCTCATCTTCTCAACCTTCAACTCCCGTACACAATACGCAACCGTGGGAAGGAGCCGAATTCCCTTGAAGCAAATTTCCCCTTGGAGCCCAACCGCCGGCCACCCTAGGCCCGCCGGCCAGCCACCTTGCCGCCGGCCATCCACCTTCCCTCTCCACCACTTCTCATCTCCTTCCCAACTCATTGAGATTTGAATTTTCAAATCCCACTCTCTTTCCATATTCGGAAATTCTAATTTTGGAAAGTTTTTGAATAAATCCGAAAATAAATTTACAGGAAATTGGATTTATTTTCAAATCTTCCTAGTCATCAAATTCTATTTGGAAACCCCCTTTCCTCTCTCCACAATTCTCTCCCTATCTAGCCATGCCGCCGGCCCCCCTATGGGAATCCCATTAATTGCTCCATTAAGTCTCAAATCCAATTTGAAATTCAAATTAGGATTAAATATTTTCTCCCTCCACTTATACTAAAACTGAAATAATTTCAGTTTTATATCCCTAATCCCCTCTCCCCCTTCCTACCGCCGGCTCCCCTAACAATGCCCCTAATTGATTTTCAATTAATGCATTAATTGCATTAATGGGAAATTCAAATCCCTAATTCCTCCCTCCCAATTACATTAAACTGAAAATTAAACTTCAGTTTAATTCACAAGCAACCCGCCCCTCACCCTTGCTCCACCGCCGACCCTCCTCTTCCATCCCCAAGCCGCCGCCCCTCTCTCTCCCTTTTTTTTGGAGATCTTCTCGCAGCGACCACTCGTTTCTAATCCAAGGATGCATGGACGAACCGGAGTGGAATTACGGTTTTGAGTACGACGACAACGGAAGGGTCAACATCCTCCGGTCACAATTCTTCGATGTCGGATTTGATTTCAACGATACCGTTGAAGAGTATTTGGCCCGCATCGTGCCGACACTCATAAAATCAATCGACGAACACTTCTCCGACTACACGTGGCTCATCGAAGGTCGATCCACCGTGCCCCCTCCACCTCCGAGATCTTCTTCCACGGCAACGTTCCTTGGCGCTTCCATCTTAGTGGCAACCTCCATGCTAGCTTGGACAATCTTCCGCCGTTCAACTTAGTCTGCGTAAGAAGAGAGCGTTAAAGGCCTCAAAGTGTGAACAACGTGGTATTAATCGTGGGATTCTATTTACTAGCTTTTGTTTTATGTTTTCTTTTGCAATTGCTTAAAAGATTTGGCTCTCTCTTGTATTTTCTTGCCTAGCAATTTAAACATCGCGAGTTTCTTATAATTTACTTGACTTTGAGGCATGATTAAATAATTTGTGGAGCTAATATTTAATTCTCTTTTAAAGTTCTTGTGTAACTCCCCATTGCATCACATCATTTTGGTATCAGAGCATGGTTAGCATGCTTTGTTGTGCTAGATGCATCCTAGGAGTTTAGTTTACTTTGTCATTCATCATCCACTTGCTAAACATCATTTAGTTAATATTATTCACTGTCTTACTTTGCTGTCCATCAAAAGTCTGCATGCCATTTTCATTGTAATCAAGCATATTTAACTACCTAAGTGTTATTTTGGTCACTTTCCACCCACCACTTCACCAAAGTTCACTTGATACACTTAAAATCCTTGCTGTCCACACTATTCCAGCCGCTGTTAGGCTCCTTGTAAGGGACTCTTAGGCTGTGTGTAAGTGCTGTCCTTTCACCCAACACTATCCAAACACTTAGGCAGCTTAGGCTTTTGTTGTAGTTTGCTGTCCTGAAACTTCCAGCAGCAGTTTTAGCTTTCGGTTACTCCTAACTGCTTGCTTAGCTGCTGTCCACCTCCCCAAGTTCATCCGTAGCAACCCCTAGACCCTTGCCAAATCTTTTAGGTGACTTTCCACTCTTCTGTGCTTGCTGTCCCACACGTTCCAGCTGCTGTAACTTCGATTCCAGCAAACATTTCAGTGGGATTAGTGGCTGTCAGTGACTTAGGAAGCCACCCTAGTGATCCATAGCACCCAACCATGGACCCAACTCATATGCAAGCAACCCTTGACCTCATTTTGGGCCAATTGGGTACCGTTACCCAGCAAATTCGCAACACCCAAACCGATCTAGCTGACTTTAGGCGCCACACGAGTGACCGACTAGATAACATCGAGCGTAATGGGAATCCTGCAATTTACACGCCATCAAGACCTCACTCACCTTATGGCGAAGACAACCGACCCGATCATGAGCCCCATCGAGATCCCGGACACTTTCACGACCATTACCAACGCAACCCTAGGCCACCTCAGGAACCCGTAGGGGATGACAAAACTTGGAGAGACAATGACACCCAGCTTTTGAAAAACATTAGGATCGACGCCCCGACTTATGATGGAACACTTGATCCCCAAATTTTCCTAGACTGGCTCAAGTCAATGGATAGCTATTTTAAATGGTACAACATCTCTGAAGCGAAGAAAGTCAGATTCGCTGAAATGAAACTCACCGGACGAGCCAACCTTTACTGGACCAATCTGGAGAACATGCGTGAATCCCGAGGAGAACACCCAATAAGCGATTGGAGAACCATGAAGCAGGAACTTAGGAGGAAATACCTACCACCGTCCTACTACCCTAAGCTCTTGGATAAGTGGAATCGACTAACTCAGGGGAGCAAGTCAGTTAAAGATTACATCTCCGCCTTCGACAATTTCCTGATTCGTTGTAACGGCGAGGAATCTGCTACCCCAACACAAATCCTGTCTATGTTTAGAGCTGGCCTTCGAGAAGATCTTCGCACTGAACTGTTTGCTAGGGGAATAGACACAATAGAGGCCGCTTGCAGCCTGGTACTTGACCTAGAAGAGTCCAAAACCCATTCCCACACTAGGCAGTTCGACTCCCGACCCCACCCGTATCGCTCTTCCACCAGCCAACCTCAAAACCGACCCTCGAACTCGACCAGTAGTCGACCCACTGCTAGCTCAGCCCCTCAGCGTTCCGACCTTAAGGGTAAAGCACCTGAACGGGACACCCAAAAACCCAATTCTGGAACCAAATGTTATAGGTGTCATGGGTATGGGCACATTGCCTCACAATGTTCCAGCCCCTATAAGGTCACCATAATAGAAGAGGTCGATGACGACGAGGAAGAGCCCAATACTGACGTAGTTCATCATGTAGATGAAGAGGAAGATTCTTTTACGGAGGATGAACCCGTCACTCTGCAAGTCGTTAGATGTGCGCTGTCCCAACCCAAACCGAGTGATGATTGGAGAAGAACAACTATCTTCCACACCTTTACGAAGATCGGGGATAAGAGCTGTAAGGTCATTGTTGATAGTGGAAGCTGTATCAACGCTGTCTCTTCAGCGATGATTTCTAAGCTCAACCTTAAAGCCACTCCTCACCCAAATCCGTATAAGGTCGCCTGGATTAACTCGACTTCCATGGAAATCAAAGATAGGAGCCTTATCCCGCTCGAGTTTAATGGATATCAGGAAAAGATTTGGTGTGATGTATTGACTATGGATGTGGGTCAGATTATTCTTGGCCGCCCTTGGCTGTTTGACAATGATGTCCACATTTATGGGAGGACGAACACCTGCGTGTTCGAACACAACGGGAAGAAGATTAAGTTGATCCCCTCACAGCCCCGACCCGATAAGGGCGAAACTAAGGTTATTCCACCTAAGACTAATAAGGGCCTACACTTCTTATCTGCGAAAGAAGTGGACATTGAGCTTCACCACGGATCACCCATGTACGCCCTGGTAGCTCGGGAAGTGGATGACAATCACGAAGGGCAAGTCCCTGACGAGGTAAAACCCCTGCTAGAGCAATACGCTGACGTTTTCCCAGAGGAGTTACCTGACCATCTTCCTCCCCTCAGGGACATCCAACATGTCATAGACTTGGTTCCTGGAGCATCCCTGCCTAACCTCCCTCACTACCGAATGAACCCAACGGAGCACGCTGAACTAAAAAGGCAAGTAGATGAACTTCTACAACGTGGATTTATTAAAGAAAGCCTTAGCCCATGTGTCGTTCCTGCCCTCCTAACTCCAAAGAAAGATGGCTCCTGGAGGATGTGTGTGGATAGCCGCGCTATCAACAAGATTACCGTTAAGTATCGCTTTCCAATTCCCCGTCTAGACGACATGCTCGATATGATGACTGGGGCATCACTGTTCTCCAAAGTGGATCTTAAGAGCGGATATCATCAGATTAGGATTCGTCCAGGGGATGAATGGAAAACGGCATTCAAGACAAAAGACGGATTGTACGAATGGATGGTCAGGCCTTTTGGTCTCAGTAACGCCCCTAGCACTTTCATGCGGATTATGACCCAAGTCCTACGACCCTTCCTCGGAAAATTCGTAGTCGTCTACTTTGATGATATCCTAATCTATAGCAAATCCGTAGACCAACATTTGGGACACCTGAAACAAGTATGTGAGATCTTGAGGAAAGAGCAGTTATATGCGAACCCCCAGAAGTGTGTGTTTCTCACTGATAGCGTCACCTTTCTTGGATTTATAATCTCATCTCGAGGAATCTCAGCCGACCCCGAGAAAGTGAGAGCGATCAACGAGTGGCCTGAGCCTAAAACCATAAGAGACGTTCGGAGTTTTCATAGATTGGCCACATTCTATCGGAGGTTCATCAGGAATTTTAGTACTATCGTAGAACCCATAACTGACTGCTTAAAGAAGGGCGAATTTCATTGGACGACCGCTGCCACTAAAGCCTTCGAGGACATTAAAAGGAAAATGGTGGAAGCCCCTGTTATGCGACTCCCGGATTTTTCCAAAGTATTTGAAGTAACCTGCGACGCATCAGGGATCGGTATTGGAGGAGTTTTATCTCAAGAAGGACACCCCGTGGCGTATTTTAGCGAAAAGTTAAATGACATCCGTCAGCGGTATTCAACCTACAACAAGGAATTTTATGCGGTCATCCAGTCTCTTAGGTACTGGAGACATTACTTGCTGCCCCAGGGATTTGTGATATTCTCTGATCACGAAGCCTTGAGATACATAAACTCGCAGAAGAAACTCAACGCTCGCCATGGTCGTTGGGTCGAGTTCTTGCAGGAGTACACATACACGATTAGGCACAAAGCAGGAAGTAAGAATAAAGCTGCGGATGCCCTTAGTAGGAGGCTGATGATTACCCAAGAGATGAGGACTGAAGTTATCGGATTTGAGCGCCTCAAGGAAGATTATAAGGACTGCGCGGACTTTAACGATACCTATTCCCTCCTGACCTCGGGATGTGGGCACTCGATGGATGATTTTGTAGTAGAGAATGGGTACCTATTCAAGGCCCAGAAACTCTGCATTCCCCAGACCTCCCTTCGTGAATATCTTGTTTGGGAATTGCATGCAGGAGGCTTAGCAGGCCACTTCGGGCAGGCAAAAACTATTGCTGCACTAGAAAACCGTTTTTACTGGCCCAGTCTCAAGCGCGATGTCGGAAGACTCTTAAGGCGATGTCACATCTGCCAACTAGCCAAGCAGCGAAAACAGAACACAGGACTCTACTCCCCGCTCCCAGTACCGAGTCGCCCTTGGCAAGATGTGAGTATGGACTTTATCCTAGGTTTACCCAAAACCCCTAGGAAGCATGATTCCGTCTTTGTGGTTGTAGATCGATTTTCAAAAATGGCACATTTCCTCCCTTGCTCCAAAACTTTCGATGCTTCCCGAATCGCTAAGCTTTACTTTGATGAAATCGTTAGACTCCATGGCCTTCCTAAGACAATCGTGTCCGATAGAGATGTTAAGTTCACAAGTTATTTCTGGAAAACCCTTTGGCACAAAATGGGGCAAAATGGGGACAAAGCTCCAATTTTCCACCGCATTTCACCCCCAAACTGATGGCCAAACTGAGGTTGTCAATAGGAGTCTCGGGAATCTTTTAAGAACTTTGGTAGGAGAAAACCTTAGGGATTGGGACTCGAAGCTTCCCATAGCCGAATTTGCTTACAACAACTCTATAAACCGAACCACTGGCCCCAGCCCTGCAGAGATTGTGTATGGTTATCAGCCAAGTCAGCCCATTGACCTAGTTCCCATGAGTCCTAGGACTAGAACATCTGAGTCTGCATTTGCATTCGCATCTCATCTGCATGAGTTACACAATGAAATTAAAAAGAGGATTGAACAAAGCAATACTGATTACAAAATTCATGCTGATAAGAAAAGAAGATTTAAAGAATTCAATGTGGGAGAATTTGTGATGGTACGGATCCGCCCGGAGCGTTTTCCTCCTGGGTCCGTAAAGAAATTACATGCGAGAAGTGCTGGGCCTTTTAAAATACTTGCGAAGGTTAACGATAATGCTTATGTGCTGGAACTCCCGGAAGGGTTTAATATGAATCCCACTTTTAATATTGGGGATATAGTAGCCTTTGAGGGTCCTGATTTTAACCCCAACAATCCACTTCATAAAGAGCCTTGTGTGACCCCACCTGGTGAGATCCCTAGCCTTCCCCCACTCCCCAATTTACCCCACTTACCTAGAGCGGAAAAGATTGAAACCATTCTGGATGATGAGATTATTTCCACAAAAGATGGAGGTCACCAACGGTACTTGGTCCATTGGGAAGGAACTCCGGAGACAGAGGACACGTGGATCGATCGAGAGGAGCTACAGAGACTGGACCCAGACCTGCTGGAGTTATATGAGAGCTTCCGTAGTACGCACTCGACGGGGTCGAGTTCTCTCCCACCCGGGGAGAATGATGAGGTCATCGATAGGAGATTTCGGCGCGTCTATCAGAGACGACCACAGAGATCGACGGCCATGATTGCTAGCCTTTATTTTTGATTTTACTTGTACCATCAGTTTTCATATTATGCTTTTATTTTCATAGTTTCCCATTTTACCCTTGAGGGTAGTAGTTGCTTTTGTAGCCCCAAGGGGCATTTTAGACTTTTGCACTTTATTTTCTTTGGGGCCTATTTATACGGCCATTGTATCTCGTATGAGGAATTATTGAATTATTGAATGAAATTTTGTTTTGTGTTCTCTTTGTGAGTGCCAAGATTTGGATCTCTTTGTGAGTTCCATTAGAGATCTCTTAGTGAGTTCTCGAAATCGTTATATGCTTCCCTCATCTTCTCAACCTTCAACTCCCGTACACAATACGCAACCGTGGGAAGGAGCCGAATTCCCTTGAAGCAAATTTCCCCTTGGGGCCCAACCGCCGGCCACCCTAGGCTCGCCGGCCAGCCACCTTGCCGCCGGCCATCCACCTTCCCTCTCCACCACTTCTCATCTCCTTCCCAACTCATTGAGATTTGAATTTTCAAATCCCACTCTCTTTCCATATTCGGAAATTCTAATTTTGGAAAGTTTTTGAATAAATCCGAAAATAAATTTACATGAAATTGGATTTATTTTCAAATCTTCCTAGTCATCAAATTCTATTTGGAAACCCCCTTTCCTCTCTCCACAATTCTCTCCCTATCTAGCCATGCCGCCGGCCCCCCTATGGGAATCCCATTAATTGCTCCATTAAGTCTCAAATCCAATTTGAAATTCAAATTAGGATTAAATATTTTCTCCCTCCACTTATACTAAAACTGAAATAATTTCAGTTTTATATCCCTAATCCCCTCTCCCCCTTCCTACCGCCGGCTCCCCTAACAATGCCCCTAATTGATTTTCAATTAATGCATTAATTGCATTAATGGGAAATTCAAATCCCTAATTCCTCCCTCCCAATTACATTAAACTGAAAATTAAACTTCAGTTTAATTCACAAGCAACCCGCCCCTCACCCTTGCTCCACCGCCGACCCTCCTCTTCCATCCCCAAGCCGCCGCCCCTCTCTCTCCCTTTTTTTTTTGGAGATCTTCTCGCAGCGACCACTCGTTTCTAATCCAAGGATGCATGGACGAACCGGAGTGGAATTACGGTTTTGAGTACGACGACAACGGAAGGGTCGACATCCTCCGGTCACAATTCTTCGACGTCGGATTTGATTTCGACGATACCGTCGAAGAATATTTGGCCCGCATCGTGCCGACACTCATAAAATCAATCGACGAACACTTCTCCGACTACACGTGGCTCATCGAAGGTCGATCCACCGTGCTCCCTCCACCTCCGAGATCTTCTTCCACGGCAACGTTCCTTGGCGCTTCCATCTTAGTGGCAACCTCCATGCTAGCTTGGACAATCTTCTGCCGTTCAACTTAGTCTACGTAAGAAGAGAGCGTTAAAGGCCTCAAAGTGTGAACAACGTGGTATTAATCGTGGGATTCTATTTACTAGCTTTTGTTTTATGTTTTCTTTTGCAATTGCTTAAAAGATTTGGCTCTCTCTTGTATTTTCTTGTTTAGCAATTTAAATATCGCGAGTTTCTTATAATTTACTTGACTTTGAGGCATGATTAAATAATTTGTGGAGCTAATATTTAATTCTCTTTTAAAGTTCTTGTGTAACTCCCCATTGCATCACATCAGGAATGGAAACTTCTGGTTAATAATTAGTAGTTTAGCAAAGTTAAACGGCTCGTTTTGGTCAACAATCTACAGAGAGATGCCCGCATGAATTTTGCCTGTTGTCCTTTACTCAAGACACATTTTTCAGTTTGCCATAATCGTGAAAGAATTGTCCTTCACCTCTTCCACTATTGTAGAATTTATTTCTTTGAGATGCTCATGAATTTGTTAAAAAACTAAACATCCTCTACTCTCCCTCTTACTCTTCTAGAGCACCACAAACACTGACCACCCCTCGCTGGACAGTTGAAGTCAACTTTGTCCATAATGCTTGCACGCTCGACAGTTGTGGGAATCAGTATTCTTTTCGAATGTATTTAATAAAGATGAAGCGATTCCAAAAACTTGTGAGATCCTACAGGGTCAAGCAAGGCCTTAAACTTCAGTGAGAACAAGAATTCCTCCATAGCCATGTTCAGTTTGCAAATCATTTCTCATCCTATTATCCAATTACTGCAAACACCTGTAAAACTAGACAGAGATGATTTCATCCAGACCAAAGCACATAGGTTGAACAAACTTGCTTCACCACATCATCACACTTAAGGATGGCACTTGGGTGGTAGGTTCCTATGAGCTTCCATACCATCCTCAAAAATAGCTTCATATACACCTTGATAGATGAGAAATTGATCATACTGGTAATTCATCCAAGACTGTTTTGTACCAAAGCACATATACAGAACAAGCATTATAAACTACCTAGACGGTCCTTGATAAATCTACAAAATGCTGGAATTTTCGTAAATGGGTAGAGTAGGAGCAACTTAAATGCTAGTTTGCAATATTCATGGATTAGCTAATGCTTCTTGGAGAAGAAATATTCATGCTTCTTTATGGTTTTCCATCAAGAATGAACCCCAGTCTCAAGTAATAGCATATGTGACACAATACACTTTAAGACTAAAAATGCCATAAGCTTTGATGAAAAAATCCTCAAGCAATTTAAAGCAACATTTACTAGGAAAGCTTTGGAAAATTACTATAGTTATAAGATTTCGTAAATCACAATAAAAAGAATCACTAACATTTACATATCTAAAGTAAAATACATCTTTTCATATATACGTTCTGATATGATTTGCATATCATGATGTTATATAAATAAATATAAAAAATTAGAGATTAGATATATAAATAAATAAGAATTTAATGGTATATATGTAAATCGCCCTGGTAATGACATACCCGTTGACATTTTCAGCAGTCAAGTTAGCACCTCTAGCGATGAGAACCTGACGTTTACATATGATAAGTAGTATTATATCTGACAATTTATGATAACAGAAAGCATGATATATCATAGCCAACTTACTTCACAGCAGGCTGCATGTCCACCACATGCAGCATAATGGAGAGGCGTGCTTCCTGCGCCTAAAATACAAAAAAAAAAAAAAAAAAAAAAATTGCTAAGTTGCACAACAATATGCACCTTCTTGAAAGAATTATAATGTTCAGTAGCAATGTAAAGGAGATATGATGAATAATTGAGCCAACAAAGATGTTTCAAGCAAAAAAGATTGGTCAACATCAAATAGAGATTACTATAAAACCAGATATTTACCAAGCAGTCATAAAAGAAAGTAATAAGAATTTTTTTGAGAAGATACACAGAAGACTAAGATACTTATTTTTTTCTCCCTCTCTTTTTTTCTAGCCCACTGCATTTAGATTTAGATGGATTCCCATATCAGTCCTTTTTCTATTTTGTCTATTATTGTGAATTGAATGAAAGAGAAAGAATAGAATATTTTATAAACAAGGAAACGCAATGACTAAAACCGTATACATATCTATTACATGGTAGAAAGGAAAAACGGTATTTCGAAGTAGTTCTGACAATTCAGTAAAATTATGAATTTCATTTGGAGCTTTTAGCTATTCAACTAATAGATGATTTACTTGGACTGATAAAATAAAGTATCTAGGCTTTGCTCAGAGAATACTAAATTAGAAATGGTAAGAGTAAAAGTAATATAATGGGAGTGAATATAGTAATATAAATAAGAAATATTAAATAAAGAATATAAAAATAAAATATAAATTAAATTAAATTCTTAACAATTTCTGAACTTCATTAGTAATTAAATAGAATATAATAGAACTTACTAAAGTTAGTACCCAGAAAGTGGGCCGAATCTTTGCTTTCCGTGATTATGGCATTTGGTGCATAATAAAGTCTAGCACCCATATTATACTTACTGCAATCAACTTTCTGCAGATCGACCAACATCATATGCTACACCTCAATCCAGATATTAAAACTGTATATGAACTGAACTATTGTTGCCTTGATCAAGATGATTCCAGAAAGTGATGAATATTTATCTTATTTATGTGTTTGGATCTATTTTGTAGCAAGAAAGAACATAACTTGAAAAGAAGAGGAAGAAAGAGTAATAACTCCCCTAATTTCTCGTTAGATTTCGCACCATGTGGACTAGGACTTCAGGAAAGCAGGAGCTATATGATATCATTACTAATATAACTGATGGACCAGGGAGAGAAGATGAGTAGCCAGACAGTAAGTTTTCATTTCATTCCATTCCCTAAGCGATCTATTCATAGGATAGTACCTATAGAGCATATATGATAAGAGAAGAATGTCTAAATAGCCCAAATGGAATGCGAACAAAAAGGGGGGAACCAATGAAGAGAGAGAGAAGGGGGCGGCTGGAGAGATGGGGCCCACATCTTAATTAAACATGCCTTTGGGAGGGAAATTTTGAATTAAGGGTTGTTTAGGGATTTTGCTTGAGTCCTTTTTTTTTTTGTCGTATTTGTTTTAATTAGTTCCTTGGAGAGAATTAGGGTTTCATCTTTAATTTGAATCTGAATTTGGGATCTCTTGTGTGGTGCTTGGGCTCTAGTCTTTGGCTAGAGAATTGGAGAGTTGGTCTTCTTCTACTAGTAAATTTCAAGTGTTTTTTTCTCAGATTTCCTACAGTTTTATGGGAAAAACTGCTGTTTACTGCAGATTTTTGCTCTGTTTTCCATTATTTTGGGCTGTTTCTATCAAGTTCCCACCTTAAAATGAATGGCTAATAGTATGTGCAAAAAGAGCAAATAAGCTAGTGCTTTAAATGCAATGTGGAATGAACTAGTAAAGTTCTACATCGCAGTGCAATGAAACGAGCTTACATCATAAAGGTTGATCAAAAAGGCAAAGAGTGCCTCTCTTCATCGCTTCATAGGCAAAAAATGTGAGCTCTGCTCCTTCATAGATGAAAAGTAAAACCGGTTCCATGATGGGCTAATAACATGTGCTACTCATTACATTGCATGCATGCCTTATTGCTTATTATTTTGGAATAATTTTTCTTGTTAATATTTGACTTAAACTGCCATAATTCACTACCTAATTTGATTTTTATGATTGCCATTAAAAAGTATAATAATATCCATATATTTCAACTAGCTAAAGCGCAAGCTTTGTTTTAGCTACACGCTTAAAAAAAGAACCAATACTCGGAATGAAGGATGGTCAGTACAATACGATAATATAGATTGAAAGTATCTGATATAATCTTGTATTACTTCATTAACATAAGTATTAAGGAAACAAAAATTGGTCGTCGAAAGCTGCATGTGATTAAGGGCGAGCTGGTTCTTGCATTCTGCTTCCTACTTGCGTACGTCCAGAGCAAACGAGCAAGTTAGAGGGCTTCCCTTTTCGGTTTACTGCGTGCGGCTAGAGAAGGAACACGGGACCCCTCTTGTGCGTGCCTACCTAGAGGCCAAACTTAGTGAAGAGAATCAACAGAGGAGCGAGCAGGAACAACATGTGTGTGTGCCTAAGTAGGGACGACCGACCCTCGTGCGTGTGCTAGAGTCGAACCAAGCAAGGAACAAGTGGTGGAAGAGCTATTGTACACGCCATCAAATCCCCCCACTCGAAGAGCCCCTCCTTGCCCCAAATCTCTATCGCATCTGCATGTTCACGATCCACTACCCTCAGATATGGGAGATGTGCAAGAAGACTGAAGCCTCTTTCTAGATAGCAAAAGAAGTCAACCTCTCTCAAAATCTCCACCACTATGATCAATCCCTCAAATCGGATGAACACCACTTCATAACCCATGTTCTAGCCTTCTTCACTGTCGCTGACAGAATTGCCATTGAGAACCTTACCGGTCATATTTGGACTGAAGTTAGTTTGATGGATTTGAAGCTCCTTGATGGAACGGTCCTGATATGTAGAGTTGCCCAAACGATGCGTGTGGTGGGGAAGAATATGGCTTTCTTGGTGGTAAGGCGGCTAACTAGGTAAGGCAGTTCACTACTCTGGTTCGGTGTGTGCTTACGATGACCGAAGAGTTGGCAAGCACGCAGATGGTAAAGTACGCAACTTCCCTAAGTAGGGAGTTTGATCGTGGATTTCAAGGGTAAGGCAACATAGATATTATAAGCACTTTATCGTATCCTGAAGGAGCTAGTGCTTTTCGGTTCTCCAAGTTCTCACCACCGACCTTCATTGCCGGAATTATGAAGAATACATATTCCCACCACCGGCCTTCATTGTCGAAATCCTGAGGAATCCAAATTGCCACCATCTGCTTTTAATGTCGAAATTATGAGGAATACATGTTTTTCCACCGGCCTTCAAATCCGGAATTTTGAGGAATACAGGTTTCCATTACTAGCCTTCATTGTCGGAATTTTGAGGAATATTGATTCTCACCACCGGCCTTCATTGTAGGAATTCAAGGACCTTCGTGCATCTAAAGACCGAGGAGAGATCAAGTGAGAGGGCTCCTCTTGCTTGCGATGTCCAAAGTCGACCGAGTAGAAGTGAGCGCAGGACCTCCTCCTATGTGTTTTTGGAAAGAGCCAAGAGTCCCCTCTCATGTGGGGACAGGGACAAGCAAGAGTGCAAGACTTGTACTCCCTCTTATGATCAGACCAGAGGGATCAGAGGCTTTACGTGCACCTATACTGGCCTATCGAACAGGAGTCTGTTCAGGTAGAGTCGGATGACCTAGAAAGGAGGACATCAGCGAGTTCAGTGTTAAGTCGCTTGAAGTGTGTGTTTCTACTCCTGTCCTTGAAGCTTGTTGCACCCCTACAAATTTTTTTTTTCCTTTTTTACTATCGTGCCTTTATTGTCGGCCTTCCCTTGAAAACTGCGAGGGAGATGAAACCGAAGGATAATTAATCCACTATTCTTGTTGTCCCACCACTGGCCTTTATTATCATTTCTGGTCTCTTGAGGGCTATTATTCAACACAACCTTCATTGCTGCTCTGCACCTTGCAAGCTTGATTGATAAAGCCTTCATCACTATCATTTGTCGCTGTTACAATGTCTGAAGCTAATTCCTCTTAAGGTTTTAACCAAATGAAGGACTCTATGGTGCACCAAGGGACTTGATAATTCTACTTTTTTCCGACTAATTACCAAGCTGAGAATGATAGATCTGTATTCCCTAACTTGAGGGGTAGTGTTAAAATCCCAGCCATCTCTTGACACTTGATCCTATGACCAAGATGGGAATTCGTGGGAGGATCACCTGAATCATGCCGATCTTTGTTAAATCTCAGCCGTCCCTTGACACCTGATCCCACGACTAGGATGGGAATTCGTGGAGGCTCACCTGGATCACGCCTATCTTCTTTTATATTTGGGTTGCTGATTTGAGAAGGATTATATTAAGGCAATTATGCATGATTCTGTAGTTATTTGTTTCTTTATTAAGATATCTTGTAGAGATCTATAAATAGAGATAACTTTGTATAATAAAATTAAGGAAAGTTTACATACATACCACTATATAGTTAGCATTTTACATATCTAACACCTCCTTTATTAATATTATACTTATACCACTCAAATATCTATTTCACAACATTTCTACCACTCCTTCTCCACGGACGCTAACGACGTCGTCTCCATGGTTCGGCAGCCGCATACCGTGGTCGCTTGCCATCCTCGACCTTCGCCGCACGTCTATCTTCGGGGAGATACCTTACCCTCCCGGCGGAGCCACTGGCCTCACGGTGCTCTCCCTCACGGAAAACTCAGTCACCGGCAGCATCCCTCCCACACTAGGCAGGTTGAAAAATGTCTCATTTCACGATCTCTCCCGGAACTTGCTCTCTAGCGATGTGCCCGCAGAGTTTATAGGCATCGAAAACGTCACTTACCTCAACCTCTCCTCTAATTTTATCACCGGAGTAGTACTGTCGGAGATCGGAGACTTGTCGAACTTGAGAACCTTGATTCTTGCTAATAATAGCTTCACTGGCTCCATTCCTCCAGAGGTAGGGAACGTCTCTTCCATCTTTACACTTGATCTTAGCTTCAATTCGCTATTTGGTGCGTTACCTTATAAATTGAGTAATCTTAGGAATTTGTTACATCTGAAATTGGGGATCAACTTCCTTAGTGGATTTCTAAGTTCGAATATCTTCTCTGGTTTGTCAGTGCATGAGTCGATCACATTGAGCTGAAACAACTTCTCCGGCGAGCTTCCAGAGTTGCTGTGGTCGCTCTCGAAGTTGCGATTCCTTGATATCTCCTACAATAACTTCACGGGCAGTTTGCCGGAGCACTCCTCTATCATGAACCATGGAATAGGACGTCGTTAGCGTGCGTCTCCACGGAGTGGTAGAAATGTTGTGAAATAGAGATTTGAGTGGTATAAGTGTAATATTAATAAATTATGTGTTAGATATGTAAAATGATAACTATATAGTGGTATGTATGCAAATTTCCCTAAAATTAAGCCTTTCCCTCTCCAATTCTTTGAATTTAACACTGACTAATGACACCAAATTAAATTTAATTAATGTATAAAATTATCAATATGGATAAATTAGAGCTGACTGAGAATTATAATGTGAGGCACTTTACACAGGCATCCCATAACTACTATATCCCTTATAAAAACTAAAATTGTATTTACAAAACAAAAATATTCATTGAGCGAAAGAAAGCGATGCCAAAAATAAAATAATAAGGGACAAAAGCTCAAGAAAAATGATTTATGAAGTAAAATCACGACACATTGGGGTAAAAAAGAAATGAATTTGAAAATTGAGAGAGCGGATAACCTAGAAAGTCAATTGTTGATCCATCTTCAACAGTGACCACAGAAATAGAAGCTCCCAAGTCTAGGAGTAACTGCATACTCTCAAGATGCCCATTCAAAGCTGTCATATGAAGAGAAGTGATGCCTCCATCTGCTTTTTTGTTCACTACCTCGAGCAGGGAACTAATAAAAATAATGAACGTGTAAAGCTTGCTATCCCACCAAAACATGTATCAAGAAGAAAGGATGAAAAATCAGCCTACCCCTCATCAAATTCTAACGTAGGATCATCAGTGTTTGACCTCCTCATAATGTTCCAAAAGCTAGGTAAGCTTGGAACATAATCAACAAGGAGAAGACGAATGCAACGGCTGTGACCATTTAGAGCTGCAAAGTGAAGAGCTGTTCCTCCATTGATATAATCTGTTCTGTGTATCTATATTACAATAACCAAAGATTGCCCAAAGAGTAAGAAAATATGTAGGGAAGAAAACAAGCATTCAAAGCCACAATTCACAAAAAATACAGAGGAGGAAAAACAGGAAAACTAACATTAGCCTTGAAAAGCATTAGAATTTGAACCACCTCCCAGTGACCAAATTGACAAGCTTGCATCAAAGCAGTCTGTGGATGACACAAAAGGCAGATAAGCTAAATGTAATTCAGAAAATTTACTCAGCAAACAAATTCAAAGCACATTAACACTTAGCAAAAACATCATTAACAAAATAAATGCTTCATATGCAAAGCTTATTGAGAACTAACATGCTAAAATAACCTCATTTTACCACATAGATTAAGTATATAATCTTATGAAACATAAATTGAAATACCATATCTGAGTATAATCCATCCATTTCAACATATGATACACTCTAATTTAATAGAGAACACCATCAGCTAAGAAAACAAGTATCTCAACAAGAAATAGGGAAATTCTCACCTGCCCCCTGTAGTTCCTTAGGTTAATATCCACGCCGGATTCAAGCAACAGGGATACAATCTACATACAGGGTATAAAGCTTTAATGAAATTATTAATTAATTTAACTTCATAACTGGAAAGAAGAACATATGAAGTTTGAGAAAATTACCTCATGGTGACCCTGAGCAGCAGAATGATGCAAAGGAGAATTCCGGACACCAAAAGTAGAGTACCTAGCAAGACGAGGATTATATTCCAATAGAGCTTTTGCTTCCAGAAAATCCCCATCTCTTGCAGCAGAGACCAGTCTCTCTCCAGACGCCGAACACCCAAATGAATTGCCCATGATGCTTAGAAATCTCATGTTCGCCAAACAATCAAAAACCTAGCTAAACTGAAATCTCGCTTTTCCCCTGCAGAAAAGTTCCAATTTTTTCTCAAAGAAACAAGAACCAGTGAAATGTTCTCCAATTGCGCAGGAATGCCCTGAAAGAAAGACATGGATGTTCTATTACAGGTTCTTCAGCCTAAATTAATTCAAAACAGACCGAAGAAGCTCAGAGCGAGACCAAGATTCTTCTTTTAGCACAGAAGGAATCACTTTCCCGGGATAGAAGAGATAACCTACAGCGGAGAACTGAACCAATTCTCGAGAAATTCAGAAGTTCAGGCCCTCCAAGTCGGAAACTTTCTTCGATAAAATTAGATCAAGCTTCAACAACGCAATGACCGATTTGTGGTCGAGCGAGAAATAATGAAATATTATAAACGGTTTTCAACCGATGAAAACGCGACATGCTTCCAAAACCTTATAAACAATTCCAAATTGGATTAAGAGGATAAAGGGAAGGAAAATAAAGTAACATTACGGGTACAAAATTGAAAATTTGCAGTGATCGGGAGGGTACCGATGGAAAACGAAACGAATTGACAAAACGACAAAACTAGAGGTTTTTTTTTTTAAACTAAAGAATTGCTCGGTTAGATGAAGATCTTTTATTTTTTAATGAAGTAAATATTTATATATTAGAGAAATTTCTTCCACTAGAAATAGTTGAAACAAAGTACTACAAATGAGTTGTTTATTATTTTATTTTACTTAATATTTATAATTAATATTATTTTTATTATTATTATTATTTGAATCATAAAAATTATGATAAAAAATAGGGATATAAAACCCAAAATCTCACAACAAGAATAAATATAAAATCATAAGAAAATAAAATCCGAGCCAAAAAAAGGTTGATACATCATCAAAAAAATTTCATGATTGGGCACGAATCTTGAGGCAAAATCAAGTTTAAAATTTTGAAAACTAAAATTGGGACCATATGAACTTCGATTTTAACAAACTTATAGTCAAATTGAACGTCTCTGAAATATGAATCCAACGACACCAAATTCGACTCAATCCGAGCTCAAATGGGTCCAAATCAAGGACCTGAAGCATTGTTGGAAGGTTAAACCACAATTTGGATTACCAAATGGTTTCCAAATGTGACATGTTTATAATCGAATCAAGCGGCTCAACGAGACAAATCCAACGAGCCCAAGATCACTGAATTCCAACATCATTAAGACATTCAAATCCCCAACAAACGTTCTATGATCGAGAGATTCAATATCGGTCGTCCATCCAAACCACTCCCCATTTACTTTTGATCTTCCTCCTATTTATGAGTCATGCCACTCTAGAAAATCTATAAATAGACCCCTCATTCCTCTTTAAAGGGGACCCCAAGTAAGAGAGCAAGAGAAAGAACATAGATCGCTCTTGCTCCTTAGCTCCTCCTCGACCATCTAAGGCCCGGAGTTTTGCCGGACAACAACCTGAGGCCCGGGCTTCTGCCGGACCACCACCTGAGATCCAGACTTCTGTCGAACCACCACTTGCCACATGGAGTTCTTCCAAACTATCACCTGAGGCCTGGAGTTCTGTCGGACCACCACCCGTGTCCCGGACTTCTATCGGACCACCATCTGAGGCTCAGACTTCTACCAGACCACCACCTGATGCCCGGAGTTCTACCGGACCACCACCTGAGGCCCGGAGTTCACCGGACCACCACCTGATGTTGTTGTTCCGTCGGACCACAACTTGACGCCTGGAGTTCCACCGGATCACTACCTGACGACGTTGTTTCGTCAGTCCACCACATGAGGCCTGGAGTTTTGCCTGACCACCACTAGAGGCCCGGGCTTCTACCGAACCACCCCGGAGTTTTGCCAAACCACCACCAGACGCTTGATGTTGTGTCAGACCACCACCCGATGTCGGAGTTCTGCCAGACCATCTCCCGATGTCGGAGATCTATCGGAACATCGCTCGACGCCGAAGTTCCGCCAAACCACCGCTAGGCTACCAACTAATGCCTGAATTTTCAAGTAATGCCAGACTTGCGCCAGACCACCAAATGTCACTGGATTTTCATCATTGTTTGTCACTAGATTTCAATCATACGATTGACATTTTTAATCTGCTCGCCCTTAGGGACGAGTCAGCCCATTGGAATATACCAAACACTAGTGGAATCATTTCAGGCTGGGTCAGCCCCTGTGGATTTTACCCTTTACAGGGTTTTCCATGTAAAAATTGTTATATTCTATGTGTGTGAATTGGATATTCATGCAAACACTAAGACGTATAATTTTTACTCTATCGTCGCGTATATTCTAGCCTGCAACAAAGATATTATGACAAGTCTGATCATACAATATAAGAGTGTTTAAAGTATGAGAGAGAATATCGATAAAACATAAAGAATAGTATAGATAATAAATACTATTTGAGATAACATTTTGGATGCAACAATAGAGATGTGGCAATCAGATTTAGATTCATCCTTCCATTATTATTTCATAAAGATCAAATAATAAACCACTGTACCTATAATTACGACAAATCATTCAATTCATTAGCACAGATAAATATTTAAGTGGTATAGGCCTTAGAGATATAATAACTAACATACCAATCAGCAACGTGTAGAATCAGTATAAAATCATGAATATCTGAAATTTAAGAAAAAACTTTATTGCCAATCAAATAATTAGTTATAGAAGGATTCAAGTCTATGGCACTACTGGCTAGGACATTTTAGTAGAACGAGATTAATGAATTCTATGCTAATGATAAATATCTAAGTCTAGAATCTATCGAGCTCATGCTATGCGAAAATTATATCTCAAGCAAGATGATTAAATCTCTCAAAAATGGGAGAGATTAAAGAACAAAAGGTCAGTTCTATTGCATCTCGGTCTATGAAGAAATTATTATGTGCGGTCACTAGACTGTCCGGAGGCGAATCAGAGCACGTCACGTCACTCGGTACACAGCAAAAGTGATGTGACGTGCTTTTGATTTGCCTCTGAATGCTGTCCGATGACCGCATAGAATAATTTTTCCGATGTATGTGGGTGTTTTATATCACTTCCTTGCCTTTACAAACTTCAAAATAAAAAAATATATATTGATTTATATATCTAATGTATCAAGTAGAAGCTTGTCATTAAAAGAAGAGATGAAATCTCTTTATATTAGCATATTAATATTGAACAAGATGCTTAAAGATAAGAAGGCATTGTAGAATAAATGCATTTAGAAAGTGACAACATATCTGAACCTAATAGTTGGTGAATGTCTACTCCAACTCTCAAGTACAAGATGCTTAAATAAACACCTCAGCTTGACTCTACAGATATATAGGACAAGTTTAGTTAAAAGCAGCATGGCCCACTAGCTCTGGGCCCACGAGTCGTTTAGATCTAGACATGGCGGATCGGGTCAAGCTAGCAGGTTTAGGCCGGGCCAAATTGAATTGTGCTAGAGAATTAGGCTTCATCTGGGACGGATTTCTTATGGCTTCTTAAAGGTTTTTGTACTAAAAAATTACTTTAAGAAGCAGTAAAAAAGCCGTCCCAAATGAAGTCTTAGCCTGAGCTTGACCAAACCCAACAGTAAAATAGGCTCTTATGCCGATAATCATACATAGAGAGCATCAAGATAAGGTTGAAAAATTCGGGCCGGATTGATCCGGGCAGAAACTCTTTGAGCCCAGATCCAACCCAAAAAAAATTGGGTCAAATCATTTTCAAATTGGGGATTGATGAAATCTGTCTAAGAGCAGTTGACCCTATGTCTTTACCTACAATTTGGGGCCCACCAATGAAAGGATAATTGGGTAGGTATCTGAAAGTCAAATATATATTTATTCAATTAGGTCTATGACAAATGTTTTAAACAAATATCGCTATAACATATCTATAATGTAAATGCATGCTCATTTTATTACTCATTTTATTACCTAAACTATCACTTATTAAAGCTCCATTTGGGACGGTTTTCTCGTTACTTTCTGAAGCATTTTTTAGTACAAATATTTTTAGTTTAAAAATTTTTTGTATTAGAGAGCTATTTTAAAAAATAATAAGAAATCCGTCTCAAACAAAGTCTAAAATGATCTTATATCAATTAGGTTGGTAGTAAATCTTGCTATGTAATAGACAATTCAATCAATTTAGTATAGATCTTGATGCAAATACGTGAATTAAAATCGTTCGGACATCATTTTTGATAAATTTATAGTCAAAATAAAATTTTCGTTAGGAAATTTAATAACACAAAAAATGAATTGATTTGAGCACAAATAAACCTAAAATAAGTATTGAATGAGTTATTAAAAATTTCATGGCACTATTTAAATGATCAAATGAACTTTGAATTTTGCATGTATATAGCTAAAATGAATTTTTGAATGAGGTGAATCAACAAGCCTATGATCACTTAAATCAAAAGTCATTAGAGCACTAAAAAACTTTAATAAAATTTTATGGCTAAGAAAACTAATCCTGAATGTCCTAATAAGTGACCAGAGAACATAGCAAAAATAACTAAAATGTTACTTAAAAAACTATAAAAAGACTCTCGTACTTTACATAAACAGGGTATGACTCTAATTTTGTAAAATACTTTGTGATTTAAAGAATTCGTGTTTTGTCTAATGATAGACACCATTAATCTTCATTGCCCAACTGCCATCACCCAACTTCCAATTCCCAATCATCGCCAACCAGCATTGATCATTCAACAACTATCTTCTAGTAGAGATTTCTTACAACATTAGACAACCATCTCATGACTGTCATCTCTCACCAACAGCTCTAACATACACAGACTAAAGTCCTTCTCCTAACAGCCACTGTCAGTACTGTTCACAGCTTCCCAATAATTTTCACTATATTCACAGATGGCTAAACTAATAATCCATCGTCCTTCATAATCTTATCTTCTCCGATTTGAGTAAAAAAGTAGACTTATAAATCTTCATTTTAAAAAGTAAATTATTTCTACTCGGATTGACCATATTTTTTTTTCAATTTTTCTAAATAAAAACTCTTATATATTTTTTTAAACTTCTCTTATCTTAATGCAATGATACAACATAAATATTCATTTTATTCACCCTAAAGTTTTCAAGCCAATAATATTTGTTATCAAAATTTAAATGATATTCTAAGATAAAAATACAGCCTAACATATATTTTTAATTATATTAAATAAATCAAATTTGACTTCCTCAAATAGAGATCATTATTGTCAACCACTCCCAAATTTATACATTTTCTAGTACTACAAATTTGACCATAGGCATTAAACAACAAAAAATATTTTCTTTATTAATTTATTCTACCATACAAATATCTAAAGCTTGAAATTCTTAAAACTAAGCATATTTTTTAAATTACAAGTAATTGACTTTGCAAGTATCAAAGCTTAACTTTGTGGGATTAATTTATTAAAATAAGGTGTTTTTATCCCAAAAGATTCTCCTTAAATAATTTACCATTTTTCTTTGTAGTTGTGAAGAATTAGTAGTATGGGAAATGATGATTTAAATTTAATTATGATTTGGGATGTGAGCCTTAGTGTGGATTTCAAAATCACACACTATACTAAACATTATTATTATTATTATTATTATTAAAATTGGCACATCATTAAGATTAAATAAATACAACATGTCATTAGTGTTAAATTTTTAATTAATTTATTGTCTATAAAAATGAGAATTTGACCAATATTAAAGGTGTTGACCAATTTAAGAGGCATTGGGAAACAAAGGATTCATTTTATTTCTAATTATCATGATAATTATACATATATTGTAAATACTTTTATTTTGATCTTTAAAAATTTTTACTAAGATTATAACAAAAAATTTCTTTCATGTAAGTTAAAGATAAGAATAGATTTTTGTGTGAGAATGGAATCCATTGTTTTTTGCCAAGTGAATTATAAAATTTTAAATCCCATTACTTTTAAATTTGAATATTTAAAATTATAGAATTAGATTTCTAAATAACCATTTAATTATTATTTAACAATCACATAGCTGATATTATAATTTTAAAATTGAATTCGAATTTAAAACTATGTGCATTTTATTTAAATACTCAACTATTAAATCGTATTTATCAAACATTTTATTTGATGAATAATTATATATATTTTTATATTAAATTAAAATTTATTTATATTTTAATTTAAATTTATTTTTTTTGTATGCTTGAATGTTTATGACAATAGAGTGTGAGTATGTCATCTTAGTGTTGCATAAAGAATCAACTAGAGGTGCAACCGGGTCAAGCTACCTCATTAGTTGACTCGAGCTCGACTCAGTAAAAAGCTCAACGAGTCGAGCTCGAACGTGATTTCGAGCTTGATAGGTAATCGAGCTCGAGCTCAAATAGAGGTCTGCTCTACTTGTCAACTCGTTGAGCTGCTCACGAACGTGATTGGTTGAGGGGGAAAACCAAATCGAGGAGGTGTCTGAGCAGGCGGGAAAACTAAATTGACGGAGCATGGTACGATGACGGACGAGCCTCGGGACGACGAATCTTGATGACGGACGTGACGATGAGGTCTAGACGATGGAGCCTCGAGATGATGACGAACGAGCTAGGGAGGAGTGATCTCAACAGCGGACGCAATGACGAGCTCGAGACAATTGATCTTGTCGGTAGAGCCTCGGGACGACGAGCGAGCGAGCTCGGGATGTCGATCTGTACGGCAAACATGATGACAAGCGGATGTAACGACAAGCATATGCGATGAAAGCGGAGCTTGGGACTAAGCTCGACGAGCTGCTCGACATGGTACAAGTCAAGCTCGAGCTCAAATCGAGTTTGAGCTCGAGCTCAAGCTTGACATTTGGCATGCAAGCTCGACTCGAACACCACTTGGCTCGAGCTCGACTCAACTCATTTGCAC
This sequence comes from Dendrobium nobile, assembly GCA_022539455.1. Classification (NCBI taxonomy): domain Eukaryota; kingdom Viridiplantae; phylum Streptophyta; class Magnoliopsida; order Asparagales; family Orchidaceae; genus Dendrobium; species Dendrobium nobile. The sequence continues at coordinate 55,751,174 of CM039726.1, forward strand.
CCCTAGTATCAACAAACATAGAAAGTAATTAGACTGCATCTCCAATTCTCAAGCGACACAATTTTTTTTTTTATGGCATACAAAACTCTGAACAAATAAAAATTCATTGAGTCTCGTCTAGTTCGAATAATTTCATTAGGTAAGGTGAAAAATTGGAACAATCAACCCTTCCTTGTCGCAAAATAAGGCACGATTGCAAAATATGGTGATGGGCATAGAGTTGGCTGATGACAAAGACAATATACATCAACTATATTCAACAGTGGGCAACAACAAATGACAAATGTAGGTGACGATCAACGACAGGTGTTAATGACGATCAATTCTTAGAATTCTCTCATCTGAAATTCTCTATGTAGTAGAACTCTATATCAGTGGGTAGGCGACAACAAAAATTGAGTGATTTTGAACTCATTGAGACACTTATTATTATTATAAACATGCAAAAATTAGAGATCGTTGGCCTCTCAATTATCTCGAGAAAATTATAACGATATTTTTTAGTGCTTTAAAATCCAAAAATTATACTAAGATTCGTACTTGATCAAATGAATTTTCCAGTAACATATCAACTTTATAGAATTTTAATTAGTTTAACATAATCATATTAATTTTATATATCATCCTTTATAATATAAAGTCATTTATTAGTTATATAATGATGTTTATTATTTTTCAAATAATTTTCTCTTTTCTCTTATCATTTTGAAACCCCAAATTGTATTTCTTAAGAGATTTATTAATAATCTTATGTGTATTCCTTAAAATGCTACAATGATAGAGCCCCTTCACAAGCAAAAATTATTCCGTCAGGTTACCTGACGTAGAGCTACATCATGTAGCCTATAATATGTCGCCACGTGCACTTACTCTTTACCGCGCGGCCCGACGACCCGACCCGGAACGGACCCGGGAGTTTCCGTAGCACGGTATTGCTAGGTATTGGTCGATTTTGCTCGACAAAAACGAAAAATACTATTATATGAAGACCAATACCGAGCAATACCGAGTTCAATACCGAGCAATACCGAGTTCTTTTAGGTATTACTCGGTATTGCTCGGTATTGCTAGGTATTGGTCTTCACATAGCAGTATTTCTCGTTATTGTCAAGCAATACCGAGTAATACCTAGCAATACCGAGCAAATACCGAGCAATACGCGAACATAGTAATCCCAGATTTGGTCCGAGTCGGGTCGTCGAGCCGCGCAGTAAAGAGTAAGTGCACGTGGCGACATATTATAAGCTACCTGATGTAGCTCTACGTCAGGTAACTTGACGGAATAATTTTTCCTTCACAAGAGGCACTTTCCCATAATCTGTCATAAGTAATTAATGCAAAATAGAGTATTCATCAATAAAATAAATTGATAGTATTAAAATAAACTAATTAGAATACTAATAGTAATTAAATCAAAAGTATTATAGTTCAAATCCACCTGATTATACTATTATCAATAGTATAACTTTACTAATTTGTTCTTGTTCAATCAATGAAGGAAATTTACAATATAAATTTACACTTTTATTTATTTAGGCTTCGTTTGGGACGGCTTTCTTATAGTTTTTAAAGCAATTTTTTAGTACAGAAATTAAAATTTTTGTACAAAAAAGTTATTTTAAGAAACAGTAAGAAAGTTGTCCCAAACAAACCCTTAATATTTATTTTATTAAGGACAGATTTCCCACTTTTGCAGGCATAAATTGTGAATCTATCAGTGCTCCATAAAAAGTTAATAGACTTTTTGAATGTCAACCCTCTATTATTTATGTTTCTTCTATGCTATGCAAAATAGCTTTCAATGGTGTCCCCCTACACCACCTCTCATGAAGGAAATGTGAACTTTAGGGACCACATACTCATTCATTTGGTCTCTAAAGAATGATTTTTATTTTGGTGGCACAATGGGGTTTTGACCACAAAATTCATAGCTAAGTTCATTGAGTAATGTTGCAAATGACAAATTTGTTGCGAAGATTACTGTAGAATAATTAGTCATAAATTATATTTGATTGGCCTGAGAGGTTTGTCGTTTAAGTTTGTAATAAAGATATAGTCATGAATGTTTGTCGCAAAATGATTTTATGATTGTGATTGTCCGTTCATTGTCATAGTAAGAACTTGAAACTATTTCGTAGCTACAAAATCAATGTAATTTTCATTATCATTATAAGGCTGAAATGATTCAAGACATTATTATACTCATTGATTCATAAACGATACAAGTAAAAAGTGAAAATATATAAAAAAAAAGAGATAAAATACAATATATGATCTCCTAAAGGTAAAAGAACTAAGAGATAACATATTTTATGAATGATAATACAAATTAAAAAATTTATCAATATTATCAATAAATTCATATGAAAGAATCCCGCTATTATCTAATCATTGATGCATATCCAAGCACAACCTTTCAACAAAAATTATATAAAAAAAATATGATTATATACATATATATATATATATATATATATATATATATATATATATATATAACGTAATTGCATGAGTATTAAAAACTTCTTCGGAGGTATAAAATAATTCAAAAGAATACTATCATATCACTGTCAACCCAAGACGTGGAGCCCTAATTAGGAGCTCACTTGATGTACGGGACAACCAAATTATTGATGTTTTAGCTTTGATTTTACTTGTTTAGTAATGTATAATAAGTCTTGATACGTGCTCAAAAATTATCTTGATCGGGCATCAAGTTGGAAACTTAAAAAATTAAATCGGATATCATTTGAACTTTAAACTTATAATCGAACTGAACATTTTAGAAAAACGAACCCAACAACACCAAATTCGACTCAATCTTAGCTCAAATGGGTCCAAATTAAAGGTTTGAAGAGCTGTTGGAGGGTTTGAACCACAATTTGGATTACCAAATTGTTTCCAAACATGACGTGTTTATAGTCAAATCGAGCGGCTCGACGAGACAAATCCAACGAGTCCAAGATCACTTAATTCTGACACTAAGACAATCAAATGTCCATCAAATGGTCCATGATCAACGGATTCAACATCGGCCGTCCATCCAAGCCGCTCCCCATATGCCCTTGATATCCCACCTATTTATGGGCCCTGCCTCTCTAGGAAATCTATAAATAGACCCCCTCCTCTCTCTTGAAAGGGGGGCTCTAAGAAAGAGAACAAGAGAGAGATCGAAGATCGCTCTTGCCTCCTCGCTCCTCTACCACAACCAGAGCTCGCTAGACCACCACCTGAGGGCCTGAGCTCCGTTGAACCACCGCCTAACGTCGAAGTTCCACCGGATCACCACTTGAGACACTGAGCTCCGCCGAACCACAACCTAACACCGGAGTTCCGTCTGACCACCACTTAAGGCCCTGAGCTCAACCAAACCACCGTCTAAAGCCGAAATTCCGCCTGACCACCACTTGAGGCCTTAAGCACCACCGAACCACTGCTTGACGTCAGAGTTCTGCCGGACCACCATCTGAGGGCCGGAGCTCCGCCAGGCCACCACCTGAGGCCCGGACTTCTACCGGACCACCACCTGAGGTCCAGACTTCTACTGGACCACCACCTGAGGCTCAGACTTCTGCCAGATCACTACCTGAGGCTCGGACTTCGATCTATCGAACCACCACTTGAGGCCCGAACTTCTGTCGAGCCACCCCCTAATGCCCAGAGTTCTCCTGAAGTACCGCCCTACTACTACAGTCATTCAGACCCCTATCTCCTGTTGACTACAATCCTTCCGACCTCCATCGTCTACTATGATTCTTCAGACCTCAATCACCAAATAACAGTCTTTCTGACCCCGATCTCCTGCCGACTACGGTTCTTTCGACCTCTGTCACCTACTATGGTCCTTCCAACCTCCATCACCAGACAACGGTCTATCTGACCCTGGTCTCCTGCCAACTATGGTCTTTCGGACCCCTATCTCCTACAGACTATGGTCCTTCTGACCTCCGTTACCTTCTACGGTCCTTCCAACCTATATAGTCATACAACAGTCTTTTTGACCCGACCTCCTGCCTGGCATGATCTTTCCGACCTCTATCCTATCAACTATGGTCCTGCCAACCAAACAAACATGTCTATGTTGACTATTATAACTCCCATCATGTAATGCACTCTATATGATGTACATTTCTGACATCAAGCCAATGCCTTCTCCCAAGGAAGGGCCTTATTTGTAATCAACTGTAAATATGATTGGATTCATTCAAACTGGGCTAGTCCCCGTGGTTTTTCCCCCTTTTCAGGAGTATCCACGTAAACATTTTGGTATCTCTTATAAATGATGCATGTTCTCTCTTTCATCTGCTTGTGTGCTGGATCTTCGTACAATTCTAAGACATTAAATTTTATATTTCTCTGCCGCCGTGAATACTCCAGGACGCAACAAGTCTTATCAATAATCACAACAGTATGCATTTGTTTTGTTTTGTTCTAAATGTAAACACTTATGATGAATGATAAATATTAGTTGATGATAAATTAAAATTTATTTGATTCGAACAAATATGAATGACCCCTTTTATTTTTTCTCTTCATTTGATCCTTGGCAAGATACTCTCTCTTTTTCGCTTCCCTTTTTTCTATCATTCATTCTCTTCTATTTCATTTCAATGTTATTGATTTAACATACTTATACTCTATTATGAACCTTACATTACATTTAAATATTCTTTAGCTATGCCAACATCCACATAAAAAATGCTAGCAATAAGTTCTTACAACAACCATATAAATCATAATTCAATCTCTATTCATATTTAGACTTCGTTTGGGATGATTTTTTTACTATTTCTTAAAGCAGTTTTTTAATATAAAAATTTTAATTTTTGTACTAAAAAATTGTTTTAAGGAGCAGTAAGAAAGTCGTCCCAAACGAATCATTAATTTATATCAAAGCTATTTAATATCAAAAATACCTTATAAATCACAAGAAAGGAGAGTAACGTTCCAATGAACAGATGAGCAAATGAAAGCAGATATACAAAATTAAGGGACAAGACTTTCATAGCAATACTATCGCAGAATCTCACAATAAGCATCACAAACTGATAAATAATGCATAATCACAATGTTGTATGTAAAATTCACATTTGAAATATTATATTGATAAATTCACGATAGTGTCCACATTCTTTTGATTAATTATTATGTGTGGATACTGAACGTCATCTGGAGACCAATCAAAATGTGTCACGCCACCCCTTCATTCGGCACCGCGACTCAGTACTGCTGACATGACTACACCTAATTCGCCTGCGAACATTGAACTGCGTCAAACCTATACGTAGAATAATTTCTCCCCGATTCAAATAAAATAGCAGTTGACAACAGTCATTAGTGAAAAAGTGAAAAATAAATTAACAGAAGGGAGTAAATAGCGCATCATGAGTTCAATGATGCAAAAATTATTATGTGCGGATGGCGAACGCAGTTTACTATCCCGAGACCAATCAAAATGCATCACGTTATCAATACAAGCTGGATACCGAGCGGTACCAAGCAATACCGAGCCGGCTAGTGAGCAAGACGTGATGCATTTTGATTGATCTCTCAATAAGGTTTGGCGTCCACACAGTATAATTTCGCCCAACGATGAGTTATCAAATCTATACTAATTTGGCCGTATGTTAAACTGTACAGTAAATTAATGTTCATCTTGGATTTGCAGCCTGTTATCTCTTCGAAGTCAAACTGAAGATGAAGGGAATAGCCTATCTTATTTTTTTTAAATTCATCAGAGATCTATCTCATCATCACTAACCATCATATATTAATTCTCTATCCTTACCCATCCCTCTTATCATACTGCTTTCATTCATTTTCTCCAACCACAGCTATTACTAGCTTTAATTGCTTTGGTCTTCCTCCTCAGCCATTACAATCAATTCATTTAACTCTCTGTGCCTCCCATAATTCCTGTATCCATCACTAACCCACCCACCTCTTCTTCTTCATCACGCTTCTTCTATTCTGAGACTTTTCTTCTTGAATTCACACGAGAGCTTAACTTAAATCAAGCTCTGGTTAGTTCATCCTCCTCTCTTTCTTTATGCCTTTCCTGAAAACCAGTATACATGGATTGGGTCTCCATGAATCCATCCAAGGAGATAATTTCCTCCATCTCTCCTCCTCCTCCACTTTCCATTACCAAATTTGAGAGTAAAATCAGCCCAAGCATCCTTCTCATAATTGTAATACTAGCAGTCATCTTCTTCGTTTCTGGTATTCTTCACCTTCTTGTTAGATTCCTCCTTAGACCCACAGTAAGAGAACCAGAAGATTCAGACAATGGTACTGCTCTACAAGGCCAGCTTCAGGAGCTCTTCCATCTCCATGATGCAGGGGTGGACCAGTCCTTCATTGACACCTTACCTGTTTTCCTCTACAAAGCCATAATAGGCTTAAAGGACCCATTTGATTGTGCTGTTTGCTTGAGTGAATTTGAGCCACAGGACAAGCTCAGGCTTCTTCCCAAGTGCAGCCATGCCTTTCATATTGAGTGCATAGATACATGGCTTCTTTCCCACTCCACTTGTCCTCTTTGCAGAGGAAGCCTTTTCCCTGATTATTCTCCAGCTCATAATAGCTTCAACCCAGTAGTCCTAGTGCTTGAATCTGGAAGTGAGAGTTCAAGGGAGTTTGTGGCATCTAATAGAGAAGAACCTGGACTGAATCAACACCTGGGACTCCCTGGAGAGAACGATTTTACACCGCGGGTTTCGGATTCATCTCGCAAAACATCTGGGGTTGTGATCAAGGAGGAATTAAGTTCAGCTTCATTTGGGTTGCAGGATGAAAAGGTTGTATCTGTTAAGCTTGGGAAATTTCGAAATGTTGATATTGAAAGAGGAGGAGAAGGAAGTAGCAATGGCAATAGGAATTTTGAAAAGAGCCAGAGGAGATGCTTCTCCATGGGTTCATATGAGTATGTAATGGATGAGACCTGTATGCTTCAAGTAGCACTCAATTCCATTAAGAAGAAGAAGCTCAGTGTCAAGAGATCTGGTTATCGTTCGGCGATGTCGGAGTGTGGTTGCCATCCAAGAAGGGAAGAATTCAGACCCTTGGATGAATTCAACAGTTCTGAGCTCAGAGCTAACAATGCTTCCAATCTTCACAAGAAGGAGAGCTTCTCAGTTTCAAAGATATGGCTCCAACCAAGACAAGAAAAGGCGGTGTTCGACCGCGATTCTTCAAGAAGAGCCTTCTCTTTCCGCTCGCCATTACACGGTGTCCTCGCCGAGGATTCCAAGAAGAAACGATTCAATTCAGGGGAAGAGTGGGAGAAGAGTGGAAGTGAGATGGATCTGGATGTAGAAGTTGGTAGCTGTGTCAATAGTTCTTGTTCTCAGATTGAACAAACTCCTTCATTTGCAAGAAGAACACTTCTATGGATTGTAGGGAGACAGAACAAAGTAGGGAGCAATCACTTATGAAATGGATTGAATTGCAAATGTTTTAGCTTCAGTTTTAGTTTCAGTTCATTTCTGATGCATGCAAAACACATAAGTTTACTCCAATACAATAATCTCACATAAACTTTACAGTTCTTATCAGATTTGAACTTACATTCAGAAGAAAAAAATGAATTCCAGTATGGTAAGCTTTCAAATGCTGAATGGAGGAGAAGTGAAGGAAGATTTGAAATTCAAATTTGTGTATGGATGGATCTGTTTGCTTGTGGGTATGGGTTAGCTTCCTCTCACTGTCATGGATCTGTGAAGTGTTACAGCTGGCTTCTGCATTTAATGATATCAATGAAGAGAAAAGGAGGGAGGTTAGATGTTCTTGTTGGGGACTTTATGTGTGGCTCAATGTAGAGTTTTTTAAATGGAATTTTGTTTTTTTTGCTTCAATTTTTATGAATGGGATTGTGTGATCTTATTACAAAAAAAATGTTTCATGCAATTTAGTTTGAATTTGAAATCTTTCAATCAGAATTTGTACTGTAAATCGGAATTTCTTAAGAAACAATATATTCATGTTTCGGCTTGTTACGAATTTCTTGATTTGCTTATTTTAAAAGCTGATTATGTTTTAAAAAATAAAATAAAATAATTTTTATTTGTTCTCGTTTTTTTTATTTAAGCTGATTTGTTTCTTTTTTAATCAGAACTTATTAGTATATTATTAAATATTTAAGAAATTTAATATTGTAAAAGAAATTAAATTAATTTTTTTATTTCAATTTTGTAATAGAAAATAAACTTAATGAAACAATAATTTTAATTAAAATAAAACTATTATGTATGATTTTTAATATTTAATAAGAATTTTGGTTATAAAAAACAGTTTAAAAATAAGAAATTCAGTTATAAAATTTTGGTTATAAAAAAATTCGATTATAATTTCGGTTATAAAAAGTAAAAAAAGTTTTAAGAAATTCGGGTATAAAAAATAAGCAAAACAATGAAAAAATAAGAGACAATGTACGTGAGAATTTTTTAATTAGAAAACCGGTTTCTTTATAAATTGGATTTTCATGTGCTAGTTTCTCCTCAAATTAGAAAAAAAGAGTCGAGAGTTTATAAGAAAAAAATAAGAAATTTATAGAAACGGCGAAGTAAGATCCAGTCTCTTTTAAAATCACGATCAAAGTTTTTTTTTTTTTTTGAACGGAATATCCACCTGTTGCCACCTCCAAAAGTGCCTTGACGGCTTGACTAATCTCAGCTGACCTAGAAGAGGCACCCACTTCAGAAATCTCCTGGCCCGTACTTGATTGGCCCCTCTTAAAAGGCACTGCTGCTCGAGGGGAATCGAGCACGAGTTGGGAGGTTCAAAACTAACTTGCCTACCAACCAAGCTAAGCAACAATGAATGTTCTGATTTCTGTTGAAGCTGGATAATTAAGTTTCGTATTTGCTCTTTTTTAAATTTTTTTATTAACTTATTTTTTAAGTAATTTAAATTGAAAACACACACTTTTTTTTATAAAATGCGCTTTTTTCTGATGCTTATGAAAAAAATTATAAGTTAAATATTTGGTGTATTTATGCCTTGATTTTGAGAATAAAAAATAATAAATGGTCTTAGAGAAGAAGAGGGCTCACACGTGTGCAGAAACTTCTATGAAATCACTGAAAAGATGGCAGCAATCAATAGAAAATTTAATGGTTTTAGGTTATTTTGTTTCTCTTTCTAAGTAATTAGACCTTAGGAAAATTGATGAAAGCTCATCAATGGATTCTGTCGGATTTCATTTAATTTTCATGCTTGAATCCCAAGCAAAGTTTGATCTCTCTGTTGCAGATTTTTCTTGTTTGAGAATTTTCTGTTTAATGGAAAAATCAGTTTTCTTCCTAAAATTTCTTGCAGTTTGAGTATGCCGAATCTGATGTGAATTAAAACCACTGCACTGCTTATGAAAAACGCTTATTGGAAAGCTAATTTCTTATACTTTTTTTTTTGGGTAAAATTGGGGCCGAGGCCCATCTATATTAGATCAAAAATATTACATGTAAAGGGGAGTACAAGAGCATATACCTACATTAGCAAAAACAAAAACTAATGCAGGTAAAAATGAAGAAAAAAACCTCAACTATACCACCCTGTATAGGCAAAAATACATGTAAAAAGGACTAATCCTATACCCAGAAAAAGCATAAAAGCATGAAAATATGAAAAAGAATCTCTGGCGATCCAACAAGTCAAGTAGACAGCAGCGGAGGGCTTCCCAGACTCCCGATAGAAGCAAGAGCACCTGGAAAGACAAACAAAAGAAGCAGAGAATAGCAAAAAGGTTTCCAGCATACCCAGAACAAGCTCCATGATATAATAACCAGGACTCTGATATTGACAAAGAGGCACGACCCCCGGTTGTCCATAGGCCATCCAAGGGGGATTGAAAATTGAGGCAACAGTTTGGAGCTTCATCCTTGTCCTGGTTATTCTCTTTCTCGTCATATAAGCTCTAAGAATAAAACTTCTCCAGCTTAAGAAAAGCACATAACATGTCCAGCAACAGTTCCCCATAACAAAAAAGTCCATAGAAAGCCTCCAGTTCACCAAAGCATCCCAGTACAACATAAAAGTAACCAGCTGCCTATCAAAAATTACCTCCATACCAGGATCAAACAAGTGCCTACCAGTGAGAAAGAACATTATAGATTTTCCAATAAATGCCATGAGTTTTTCCATCCCAAAACTTTGTCAAAAATATTTCTCTTAATCACATGAAGTAAAGAGGTATGACAAAGAGAGGAGTTGCCAAACCTCCTAGAATTTCTCTCTTTCCAGATATGATAGAGGGCACATGAGGTTACCACTTTAAAAGTGTTTAAAATCAGATTTGCCTTTGTACTCAGTATTCACCCAATCCAGAACTTGAAGAATATTGGGTCTAAAAAGAAAGCTAAAAAGGCCTGGGATGAGAGAGGTGATAATATCAAAAGAGTATTGGCATTCAAAAAACAGGTGATTGGTTGTCTCTTTGTGAAGAAAACAAAAACTGCACATATCAGGAACCACAATGTGTCTAATTTTTAATGCATCCGCTGTTTTTAAGCCACCCATAATGGCAAGCCACACAAAAACTGAATGTTTGATGATACAATTCTTAGGCCATATAAGCTTGTGCCAATAGCAGTTGGGGGAATTTGAATAGTACTCATCAATAAAGAAACTATGCTTGAAATTGAAACTTTTTTTCCATAAGAGACAAGGTCTATCATCAGATAGAATCTCAAAAGCCCCACAAATATCCTTCAATTTCCAGTGAAAACCCTCCGGGAAAGCCCAAGAACCCGAAAGAGTAAGATCCTTAAGGTGCAGGTCTGGGATATCAACAGCAGAAAAAGTCCCTAAAGATTCAGTCACAGTCTCAGAATTGCACCAATGGTCCCATCTAAGAGAGATAGGAGCAGATTGAGAAATTCTAAAGTGACAGCAAGATTTTATAACAGCAGCAGTTTCACAAATAGAGAGCCAGAATTTAGAAGAAGAACAGTTTGGAGGCTTCCAAGGGGATCTGTAACGATGAAACAACCAAGCAGATAAAGGAGAGGAGAGGTTGTACATCCTAAAAATGGTGGAGCAATTATAAGCAAATTGTAGAGCAGGAATAGAAGGGATGCCAAGGCCACCCTTGAATTTGGGTTTACAAATCCTGTCCCAAGATACCATGTGTATCTTGTTAGAAATCTGAGAGTCACCATAGAAAAGAAATCTCGAACTGGCTTTTTTGACAAACTTGTAAACCGATTTCAGCAAAATAGATCCTCTAATCCAGTAAGCAATGGTGTTCTGAATGGCAAACTTGATGTACTGAAGTCTACCAGCAAATGAAAGGAGATTAGCTTTCCAACCATTCATTTTTTTGTTAACCCCATCTATAAGAGGCAAAAAATCAACCACCTTCAGCCTATAGAAGGACAAGGGGACACCTAAATAAGTAATTTTAGAGACCATATTGTGAATAGACAAAGCTCTGCAAAAATCCAAGGGGTTATTAACATGCTTACGAAACATGATAGAGCACTTCTCATGATTAATGAGAAGGCCAGAGGCCTTGCCAAAATCCCTAAGAATCTCAGATAATAAATTGCAATTATCAATAGAGGCTTCACCAAAAATCAGCACATCATCAGCATAAAGCAAATGAGAGATAGAAAAACCATCAAAAGAAATCCCTTTGAACCCCCTTCCCACAAGGAGGTTAGATAAAGCATCCATAACAATACAGAACAAGTAAGGGCTAAGAGGGCAACCTTGCCTAATACCGGTCGAAGAGGTAAAGAAACCTTCAAGTGCACCATTAAGAACCACAGAGAAATTGACATTAGAGATAGAGGCTTTAATCCAATTCACAAAAAGAGGAGGAAAACCTTTTTAAGAGAGCCTAGCAAGAAGGAATTCTCTAGACACGGTATCAAAAGCTTTTTTAATGTCCAGTTTAGCACAAAAGTACTTACTATCTCTGCTCCTACCTGCAAAGGCCAAAATATCACTAGCCAATAAAATATTGTCAGTAGACACCCTGGATTCCACAAATCCAGCTTGAGTATCCATAACAATCCTTTTCAGAACAGGCTTGAGTCTTTCAGCAATAACCTTGGCAATGATTTTGTAAGGAGTATTACATAGAGCAATAGGCCTATGATCAGAAATAGAAGTTGCATTCTTATGTTTAGGGATGATAACCAGAGCAGTAGCTTTAATCCCAATTGGCATATAACATTTCACAAAGAAAGCTCTAATGGCTTTGCAAATAGCCGGACCTACTATATGCCAAGTCTTTTTATAAAAATAAAAGTTAAACCCATCTGGACCAGGAGCAGAATTAGAGGCACCCTTAAAAACCATTTTTTTGATTTCATCATCAAGCACAGGTTGAATGCAAGCAAATGCAAAGTCATCAGAAACAGTATTCCCAGTAGGAATCAGATCCAGCCGCAAACCAAAAGGGGGAATAGGGTTGTACAGATTTTGAAAGTAGTCCAATATAAGTTTGATGACCTCAGATCTAGAGGAATGGTTGGGGGAAGAGAGAAGATTCATCACCGAATTATTCCCCCCCCCCCCCCCCCCTTCTAGATCTAATTTTGGCAAAAAGAAATTTGAGGTCATCTTCCCCCTTCTTCAACCAATTAACCTTAGCCCTTTGAATAATCCAGGATGAATATAAAGAATTAAAGTTGGCAACTTCAGAATTAATAGCTTTGTAAGAGAGATTAATCTCCCTATTGTTATGGTCCATTTGCAGCAGCTCCAACAAAGACTTCTGCTTGCCCAGCAAAGCATCAAGATGCTTTTTAACACAGTTTGAAGAAGACCAACCCTCCTTTTTGATGCACTCTTTAAACAATTTCAAAGAATTGCAAAAGTGGGAAAGAGGATTCCCTACAGAAGGTTTAGAAAAAACATCCAAAAGGAGAGACCAGAATTTGTCTATTTTTGTCCAGTAGTTTTTGAAGAGAAATCTATGATTAACATGAGAAATCATACGAGAGTGTAATAAAATAGGTGTATGATCCGAGCAAGATGGGTTTTGGAAGGAGCAATAAGAGCCAGCAAAAGATTCCAACCACAGATCATTAACAAGAACACTGTCCAATTTGATGTGAATTGGATTATCAGAGCGCTGATTGAACCAAGAGTAGTTGAGACCAACAGAAGTAAGATCCTTCAGGCCATTGTTGAAGATCATAGTATTGAAATTAGCTAGAGAGGACATGGAGATAGGAATACCACCCAATTTATCTGATGCAAATCTACAGCAATTATAATCTCCCATAAGAGCCCACGGAATATTGATGGAAGCATGAATATGAGCAATAGCTTCCCAGAGTTCCTTACGCTCCAACTGATTATTTGAGGCATAAATGGCCGAGAGATGAAGAATTGGTTGATTAGCCACCAGGATAAAACCAGAGATGATCTGAGATGAAATCTGCGTAGGCTTGAAACATATTTTAGAGGCATTCCATTTAATCCAAATGCGGCCCGAAGAATTAAGGGCAAAATTATTACAGCTAGCTTCATTAGGGAAGAGAGAATGAGAAATCTCAAAGAAAGGATCTTGGAAAGAGAGAATATTGATACGATTCTCTAAAATACAAATCAAGTCGAGCTTGTGAGATTGAATCAGACGCTTACAGGCAAATACCTTATCAGGGTGGTTGAATCCCCTGATGTTCCACGCCGCCATGGGTGGAAGAGACATTAATGCTTTTTAGAAGATTGGGGTTTTTTGGACTGCTTCCCCCTTGCAGATTTTTTGCTCGGAACCTCAATAAAAGGTTGCTTTAATTTTCCCTGGTTCTTAGAGAGATTCTTGAGAGACGAAACCAGCTCTTCATCTCTGTCATCAATATCTTCGACAAGTTGATTAGGATCCTCCTCAGTTTTTAAAACATCAAAACTATTAGGAGAATTAATCAAATTGGGAATCACAGTAGTGAGAGAGTTCTGAGAGGATGAGGTAGAAGAAGAAACCTCATGAGGAGAGTTTAGGTTAGGAATACCCGATCCCAATTCTTTATCCGAGACATGAGAGTTACTAACCTTGTCTGGGCTAGAAGATTTGGAAGGGGATTTGTTGAGAATTGGGGAGTGAGGTTGATAGTGTAACTGTTGTCCTAAATCATTCGTGACAATCACAACAGGTTTAGAGATCAAAGCTAAATTTTCCAATTCAGAAGAAGCGACAGGGGCAGAAACAGGCGGTTTTGATTTGGGTCTAAAACGAGGTTGCCTACTGGTACTTCTACCTCTGAAATCTTGCTTATTTTTTTGCAAATCAACCTCATCAACTTTAGGTTTCTTCAAACAGGAAGCTGATAAATGCATTAAAGACTTACAGAACTCGCAAGGATAGGGGCACCATTCGTATTGAACTTTTAACGAAACCTCCGTACCAGCTAGAGACACACGAATCTCCTCCGGATACTTAGCTTGATTATCATCCAGAACACAAACCGTTGCATAAGTGAGTCTGGTCTTCAACTCAGTGAGCTTGTCAGCCGCCACCGGGATGCCAATCTATCTAGCAATGCGCGATATACCCTCCGAATTCCAGCATGCAAGGGGTAAGTCATGGATTTTCACCCATATCGGAACAGAGGAGAAATCTTCCCTCTTCGGGACAAACTGCGGATGCCATTTTTGAAAAACAAATGGTTTGCCAAGTAAAAACCATACACCTCTTGACCAAACAGTATCGAAATCCTCTCTGCAAGAAAAGCGAAAGAGGAAGAAACCGTCGTTTAAAGACAGAAGCTGAACCGAGCAAGACAAGGTCCAAGTCTTCTTAATGGCAGCTGATAAAGCTTCATAAAATGGCCTACGTCCAACGGAGTAACCCACCAAGCATAAACTCCAGTCTTGACCCCCTTTGCTCAAAGATTCATCAAAGAAGGGAATCACCTCAAGCTCCAAGGGGTGATGTGAGAAAGAGAAGGCATTCTGCACAGAAACATCCGGCGCAAAAACTTGGCTCCAATCTTTGGGATGAGAGCTGACAAAGCTACCAATATGCTGATAGAGAGGTGGAAAATTCGAGTGGGTGGAAGAAGAGGCCAGGACGAAAAAAAGAGAAGCCCCTCCGGCCAGGCCGGAGGAGGAAATAGGAAGAAGAAGATCAGAAGCAGGAGGCGGCGAGGGAAGGAAAAAACCCTAGAGCGCCCTCTGAAAACTTTTGATGGGATAGTAGAGCCTAATTTCTTATACTTATTTGGGTGGCTTTAGAGCTATATATGTTTGTGCTATTCTAGGTAAAAATTGAATATTCCTTCACATTTTCATTTGATGTGATCAAATATGTATCTTGGTGTAATATTTAAATTTAAAATTTTAAATTAAGATTTGGTTTAGATTGCTTTCTTATTACTTTTTTATAAAAATTTACTTTTTTACTAGAAAGTTACTTTAAAGCAGCAAGAAAACCGTCTCAAACGAAATTTTAGGCTTCATATGGGATGGCTTTTTTACTGCTTTCTAAAACTCCGTTTTAGTACAAAATTAAAATTTTGTACTAAAACTCCATTTTAGAAAGCAGTAAAAAGCCGTCCCAAACGATGCCTTAATTTCTTGTTAAATTATTAGGCATATATATAACAAATACTTTTTGTATAAAAATTTACTTTTTTACTAGAAAGCTGCTTTAAAGCAGTAAGAAAACCATCTCAAACGAAGCTTTAATTTCTTGTTAAATTATTAGGCATATATATATAACAATTAACATGATTCATTTTTTTCCTAGCATAAGAAGTCTCAATCTATGATTATAGAGCCCACAAATCACTAGCAATAAAGAGGAGAGTAATTAAGCCCTACCGATGGTAAATCATTATTATTATTTACATAAATATAACTTTTATTATTTACTCACATAATAATTAATTTTTTAAATAACAATTAAAAATATCATCTTCTTTTAACTTCATGTTGCTCTTCTATCAACTTTCTCAATTCTTCATCATCAATGACTTTGGGACTGATGATCATGCCACTGATGGAGCAACAGCCTCCCCAACGAGATCTTTTTAAGACTTACTGTAAAGTGCTGTTTTTGCTCCAGGATCGTCCAGGACGATCTGGGATCGTCCTGGGACGATCAGTGGAAGATATGCTCCAGAATGTGTCCAGATTTGCTCCAGGTGATTTTCCTGTAGGTATCAGCCGGGCCGATAGGGACATCGTCCAGGCCGATCTGTACTGTTCAAAATATCGTCCTGAGAATAGTTCTAGGAACCGTCCAGGACGATCAAATTTGGTCTGATCGTCCTGGGACAATCTTGCGATCGGCCGGGCCGATCTGTGTATAATAAAGCTGAAATCAGCTCATTTTGAAGAGAGAGAAAAATCAAATAAAACGAAAATATCTTTGAGGAGAGAGAAAGTCGAGAACTTTTTGGAAAAAGTTGATTTTCGGGCGACGCGGAGCCCGGATTTCTTCTGAATTGATATGCTATCTGTATATGCTATAAAAAGATAGTTATAAGGGGCCTGGATCCTAAGCGATTCAGTAAGTGTCAGGGAAATCTGAAATGAGCTCAATCTGAAATCTGATATCTATTCTGTTCCAGATCCGATGAATTCTATTCTGGTGCTATAAGCACATCTGTTCTGGTGCTGTAAGCACATATGTTCTGGTGCCATGAGCACAAAGGGAGGCATAAGGGGCCGGAATCCGTAGAGATTCTGTCAGTGTCAGGGAATTTAGCTATTAATTATATATCTGATATATGATATCTGATTTGAAAGGCCTTCTGATTTCTGTATATGTTCTATAAGCAAATCTGATTTTGATTTGATATGAGTTCTGATTTCCGTACGATATAATTTGATACGATCTGTAAGATATGATTCTGGTACGATTCTGATACGATTCTGTTATGTTCCGATATGATCTGAATTTCTGATTTTTGTACGACTCTGATTCCGTTAATGTGATATGTCTGACCGGTTCTGTTTCTGATTTGATACGACTTCTGTTTCCGTACAGTTCTATCCGATTTGATATCTTGATCTGTCCGTATCTGTTTTGATTTGATCCGTTTCGTTCTAATCTGTCCGATGTGATATTTGTCCGATTCTGTTCTGATTTCTGTACGGATTTCTGTCTGATGTTTTGGTTTTAGATTCTGAGAGTTTTGATTGGAGGTTTGTTGCTTTGCTGAGCTGTTGAGCTCACTCTTGTTTTCTGGTGGTTTTCAGGTTCTGGGAAAGGGAAGGAAGTCCAGGACTAGATTTCAGAGTCTGATCAGTATAGGTATTGTTTGTACCTTTTGATTTTTGTACGGTCATGGCTTTTCTGTTCTGTCTTTCTTTCTGTCTAAAAGTCATGTACTGTATTTGTAGATGATTGTTTTGAGGAAAAGAAAATATAGATGTTTTGTTCCGCTGCATTTGACGATTCATAGTAGCTCTGTGTCTGTGTGTCTGTTTGAGTTGAAATATTTGGAAGATTCAGTTCCGAAGCCAATTCCAAGACCAGATCCTGGTCAGTCAGTTCGTTCCGTCGGCGGGTGGCGACCCGGTGCGAGCGGGATCCGTCCCGGTCGGGTCGGGTCGTGACACTTACTGTCCTCTTTCTTATTATTAAGGGTTTCATTCAAGACTACATGCACACACCTCTAGTCCCGTAAATGGCAAATTTTTAGAGAGCAGATTGGGTTTGAAATAAGACACCACCTAGAGATTTCGCCCTCATTTTGTAGGAACTTTTTTTATCTAAGTTATGGTTTCCTATTGGTGCAAGCCTCTTAATTAATTACCCCTCCTAATAACGAGAAAGAATTTTCAATAAAGGCTAGTTGTCAAAAAGATACGGAGTATCTATTGTATAGTAGCAACATGATTTGGTATTTGAAAATTTAATATTTAAAATTGGAAATTCACCACCTTGCACTTAAAGTGAACGGTGGGACAAAATGGTGATGAGCCTGATCAAGATATCATGGTTCTGTCGTATCAGGCTATCGTGGTCTTTGGTCTACTTAGTCAAAGGAGATAGTCGACCAAACTTGATAGAAGGATTCTTGTTGGCAGCCATTGGTTGCTTTGTCCAAGGGTACCTTGTAGACCTGGCGTGAATATTTGTCTAAGTAGAAAAATATTAATCCACCTTAGCTAATAGATGGGCTTTGTGCCCTATCAATTATATCATATTGATTTATTACTTAATGATTTGAAGCCATTAGAAAACATGTGGGCTCTAACCATGAATGTAATATAATGGTATCATTTGATGGCAAAATCAACAGTTCATAGGGTATAATAATATGTGAAATAAATTTTCTTAAAAAAGATAAAAATTCTGAAGAAGAGCGCTTGTGCGTTGATTTGGTGAGCGTTGCGACGCTACGCCATGAATAATATATTATCATTGCTTGGCCATGAAAAAATTGAAAGAGGGGAAGAAGAGAGAGGAGAGAGAAAAGCCTTTGGATCATATTTGTCAATCATTTATGTTATATATTTTGTTCTATTTATTATAAGTGCTAATCTCTTATTTCTATTTTTAACGATTTTGATTTCTATAGATTTTATTTCTCCAAAATTTATCAAAAATATATTATCTTCTGATTTCATAAGCTTTCACCAAAAAATTTGAATATGTTATAGATTTGATTCTTTTGAACAATTTGATATAATTTTATTGCATTTTAAATGAAGTAACAAATGATATCAGATACATAATATGATAATTTCATATGATATCTTATTGATTCATGTGATTCACTGATTGGGAGTCATATGAAGTTGGAGATTGATTGAGAATTATAAAGAATCAAAGGTGACTAATTCATGTGATTCGATGAGAATCATAAGAAGAACATTAATTGGGAGTTATAAGGGGCAACTGATTGGGAGATGTAAGTGTAGGAACAAGATACCCTTAAGATATACTTATTGAATATTTAAATATTGGCATCAAACATTCTTACAAACATTATACTGATGTTGTGACTAACACTAATATTATTTACTGTCATTATCACTATTTAATATTATTGATTAATATGTTATCTGTTACTATTATAATTGATGATGTAATGAATTGAGATGTGAAAAACTATAAAAGGATAAACTTATATAGATAATTAATATAGACATTGATGCATATATTTCTTTATATGATTTATAGTATATTATTATCTTTTATCTTGCATTAGTTTCAATTGTAAGATTTTAGTTAGTTTTGGGCTATTTGCTCATTACGTGGCTTTATATATTTTCAAGAAAGGGTAAAGATCCTATGATATAAGGCTCCAAATAAAACAAAAAATGCAATAATATTTTTTTTATTATTCATTGTTAAGCTCTAGTTAAATGGTTACAATGAAATATTGATGTAATTCTTTTAATATAGATCCTATAGTGTGACACAGAATCTTGGTTATAAATATTTACCTATGGTGCCATTTAGCGGCAAAACTATTGGTGTGGTGCCATTTGAAGATGAAATCATCAGTCCAAGAATATGTGTCACACCTTATTGATAAGAGACAAATTGAAAATGAATTTTAGTGATATTCTTAACCCGATATTAACTTTTTATGAGTTGAAGTAATTTTCAAATTATCCACCTCAATAAATTATTACGGAAGGTGGTTGGATTTTACTTTAGGTATTTGATGGTTTATTTTAATTTTAAATATATTAGGTTTTGGTATTTTAAAATTTTGAGTTTTTATGGGCATTCAGGAGTTTTGGAAGGCATTTTGGATATTTGAGGTCTCCTCTAATTGAGATCTTCTGTCAGCTCAGCCATTATCGAGATTTTCATGGGTAATTTCATTATTTGTTAATTGAACCTTGTCGACTATTTCTACTTTTCAATAGAGGATCGGGTTCGAATATAAATTCATTTATTAACCAATATAATATCCTTAGAAGTCATGTGTGTACCTACAACACGTTCGTTGGTGCCCATACATGTATATGCTTTTACATGTATTATGCATGATATATTTATATGATTGTTATACATATGTAGTGGGTGTATGCAATGGTTCTGCATGTATTATGTATATATGCTCATGTATTTTACATTTTGCATTTACAAACCATGTAATTGCAGTATGTGGTATTTTCTTACATACATATAGAATATTATATGATATTATTTGAATGAAACTCTGCATCTTTTGAATGCATGCAGAAGATCATTTTTAAATATAATTGTAATGTCGAATGACACGCTGGAATAAAACCCTATGCATCCTACAAATGAATGAAGGAGGTCATTAGAATGTAATTTCAATGTCGAATGACATATTGGAATGAAACCCTCTACATTTTATGAACATATGCAGGCCAATATAGAATTTCATTGCAATGTCAAATGACATTCTAGAATGAAACCCTTTTTATCTTACAAATACATGTAGGATGTCATTTTAGAATATAATATTAATGTCAAATGACATGCTGGAATGAAACCATTTGCATCCTACGAATGCATATAAGATATCATTTTAGAATGTAATTATAATATCGAATACATGCTAGAATAAAATCATTCGCATCTTACAAATGCATGCAAGAGGTTATTTTAAATTGTGATTGCAATGTCAAATGACATACTTGAATGGAAACCTATGAATCCTACAAATGTATGTAATATGTCATTTTAAATTGTGATTATAATGTTAAATAGCATGCCTGAATGATACCCTACGTATCCTGCAAAAGCATGCAAGCTATTATTTTAAATTGAGATCGCAATATCAAATGACATGATTGAATGATACTCTCTACATCCTATAAATGTTTGTATATTATGGAATGCATATCAATGTGTATTTTAATGCATGAAAGGGGTGTGTGTGGGGGGGGGGGGGGGGGGGGGGGGCAACATATCAGCGGGCTTTTTCCTTACATCAAGTGGCCTTTATCCCAACTATCTCCTACCAGAGTTTCTAGAGTTGTTAATTGGAGTATTTAGTTGTACTTGATTGACAAAACCTTCATGTCCAACATGAGATAAATGTACTTGTTCTCAGCATGGTTGTTAACTGCGAGGGTCTTCTATAACGGTTTGTGGGTTTTGGCAATTGCTATCATTTTCCTGCATTTGCTGCGACCTTCAATCCTTGCTCGCAAATATTATGCAGTATGTATATCTATGTTCATAAGGAATTCATCACTCCTACAATTATTATCATCACTACTAGTGGATGTTTGGTAGGGAGCATTATCATTTGCAAGCAGGCATTATGCGTCAGCATGCTAATATAGGTTATTAGTTGAGCTGTATTCATCAATAGTTCCCTATGCATGTTGGCAGGCAAGTTGTCATTTAATGCACCTATGTGCCTCCTACCCATAAGATAGTACTAATATGAATGTTGTGCAATGGTCATATGATCTTTGCTTGCGAGGGATCAATACATTTGCCTACCATTGAATTGATGCTGACTATAGGCCATTATTATATTCAAATCCTTATCATCAGGTCATTGCACCCATCACCTGCCAATATCTTCTTTTTGTTAAAAGTCGGTATTTCTGTTAGCATCAGTTGTAGGAGGTTATTACGCTTTCTTGCAAGTGGAGTACACATCCTCCTCAATTATTGTTGATCATTGCTTTGTGTTATGTTTAAAACACAAGTCTCATGCTCATTCATTTATAATTGTTTAAATGAATTAAATTATCAATTAATGCTTGTATTTTTAATTTTGATTGTACATTTTATATTTTAGGGACTAGTTTCTTGATATTTTTTATATGTGTTTTGTTCCCTTTCATTTAGCTTGAATCAAATTCCTCACTATTTATTCAATTTCTATGCATATTTTCTTTAAATTTCGGCAACACATCGGTGTCTACCCTGTTTAGAAAAAAATTGGGGGAGTCTTAGCCTTCCCGCCAAATCAAGAAAAATGTGCATGGGTCTTCAGGGGTACCTGTGTGAATTGCACAATTCTTTCCCCACAAACACTGAAGCTTGTACACTAGTACTTAAGTTTTTTCCCACCATGCTAAGAAAAGTGCGTGCAAAGCTTACTTGTCTTGTTGCAAGCCCATAACGAATTCCCTCCCATCACACTAAGAAAAACGCACATGAGTGGTTGCTCTCTGCGCCGCAAGCGCCGAGGACAAGGTTGGGATTATACCTTTGCTATCAAGTCCGCGACGACGATGTCAGCAATGACGACACGATGCTCGAGGGTGGCGATGTCAATAGTCACAAAATTCCTCTTTTTATTCTCCTCTTCCTTTTTTTATTTTTTATTTTTTTTTCTTTTTTCTTCTTCTTTTTTAATATAATAATAATAATAATAATATTGATAATGATTATAATTATAAATAGAATATTAAATACAATTACTATTAAAAATAAATATAAGGGAGATAGAGATTACCTTGTTGTTGGCTATGAGGGAGAGGCCGATCATGAGGTTGGTTGGGATGAAGGGTCGGGATTGAAGATTAAAGGAGGACTAGTCGGGTTGTTTGGGTGCAGGTTTGTGGAGGATTGAATGTTGGTGGTAGGTTGTGGTATAGAGGAGATCAACAATCAGCTGTTGTTGACGAACAGCGCAGGCGGGTTCAGCGAATAAAATGATGGGGCTGGTATGAGAGGCTTCAGCGATTGGATTGATCAACAGAGGAGGGAGGCTCGACGACTACGTTATAACCCAAATTTTTGAAAATTACATTTTAACCTGCAACGGTCAAGGATTTATTTATGAGTCATTATAAACTCAAATCTTAAATTATATTCTCAATAACATTTTTATTATTGTGTTTTAGTTCTTCTAATTTTTTCGTAATTTTTGGGCACCAACGATATTTCTTAAGAAATCGGCATCTAATGGTATAAGTGGGGGTTTTGGGAGCGTCAGGTATTCATTTTGAAAACCGGTTTCAGGAAAAAAAAATAAATAAAATAGGTTATTTTAGGAATATTTTCCTAACTTTTGAAGCCCAATAAAAATTTCTTCGAATTTTATACATAAAATTTAATAGAATATTATTATTATATTATTATTTTTTCAAAATATCTGAATCCATAGTGGATTTATTAAATGGCTTAAATCTACTTTTCCTTTCATTTCGTGCAACGGAGATGCTTTTTGAGAAATAAGAAAGAGAGGAGAGTGAAAGAGGGAAATTAGGTTTTGGCAATCATAAAGCGATTTTCGTCTATCGGCCCAGTTAGGAAATTTGCTCGTCTCGAGGTAGGTTACATTTTGGCTATTTCAGATTTCAGTAATTTTGTGTTTTTGATATTTTTCCGCTCAAATTTATATTTTTGTTATTGAAAAATGACGATAATTTTGTTTTGGTAAAACTTTCTTGCCGTAACTTTTAATATGTTATAGAGAATATGATTATAAACATTTTGAGTATTCTAGAAATTTTTTGCCAGGTGATTTTGAAAAAAATATAAATTTTGTTTATTCAGAAAATTTTTTTGACATCTAAAAATAGTGTTTTAACTCAATTAAAGCTTCAGAATGATATTTTACACAAATTGTGGTAATTGGATTATGATTAGAAATTGTGAATTTTTACTCACTAGTATTTCTGTTGTCTACCGTTGGGACAATTTGGCAACTTTTGAATTCAGTCCAATTATGATTTAATTAATGAAATACATTGAAAAATATGTTGTAAAGTGCTGTGATGTGATGCCGACGCCAATGGGCAGCTAAGGTGGCATTCTGTTATGCCGGTGCTAGTTGGCGACCAAGGTGAGATTCTATTACGCCGGCACTAGTGGGCGACTGAAGTGGGCTTCTTTTATGCCGGTGCCAGTGGAAGACCAAGATGGGATTCTGTTACCTAAGTGTTGTTATGCCAGAGCCAATTAGCTACCGAGGTGGGATTCTGTTATGAAGTATTTGCTTATAAATCAACTCATTTCAGTATTTATTTAATTATATTTAATATCAGTATATGATTCAGAATAGTGATCTCAGTTCTTTTGGTTTTGATTATTGATCTTTGTTTTAGGCTACAATCTCCTACTGAATCGTTTTAGCTCATTCCTGCTTTTGCTTTTGTTTTCAGGCCCAAGGAAGGGTAAGGAGTGAGTTGAGTAGTTGGGATAGCAAGCTCTGATTTGAGTTGTATGTATATTTTGGTTAGTTTTAATTTTTGCAGGCTTGACTTTTATTTTTGTTGTGCTATCTGTTGTCAAGTATTGTTGTATATAGATTTCAGATTATATATGCTTTGAATGATATATTAAAAATAATAGTGTTGAGATTCAATAATCTTCCGTTTTATATTGCATTCAATAGTATCTCTGTGAAATATATAAATTGAAAGTTTTATATCAATACTTCTCTGATCATATCTTGCGGTTAATCTTGTCACAATCAGATACGATATGACATGTGTGATATTGGGTCACCTCGAAAATCGCGTTGATTTCCTCACGCAATTTTTGTTAAACAAAATTATAATCATTTTTGGATGACCTGGCCTTTTTGAAAGCAACAATTAAGTCTGTTTTACGATCAGATGTTGTTTGAGCAGCGTCGTGTGTTGTTTTCGGGTGTCGATAGCCAATTTTGATCTCTCTCGTTCGATTCGACTGCGAGCTAGTCCCAATTAGGCAAATTTTACATTCTGATCAGTACGGCTCATTCCGTTCGACAATCGGATGTCGTTTTGCATTTTAAGTGATGTGTCGTACCTGTCGACCGTCATTTGAGTTGCCGATTTCATTCCTTTTTGCACGTGTTTTAGTGTAGGGGTCAACAATAATATATAATTCTCATATTATAGCATATTAAAAATTCCATCTTTTTTTTTTGGGTAAATTAAAAAAAAATTCCATCTCCAAATATCAGTACAGTTATTCCTTAACATCGGTCGGCTTTATTTGGCTGAAAGATCTGTACTTTTAGGGAGACATACAGAAAGACTTATTGAAGACATTACTTCTTCTTTTTTTATTATTTGAATGATACTTTTGACGTCTTTCGTAATAAATATAGCGTAGAATTAAGACGATCGGAAAGCAGTTGAAAATTAAAGACTGAACTGCTTTGGTCTAAAGAGAAAAAAATGTGAATTCTATTTCCTTTCTTACAACTACGTAAAAATTAAGCTATAGCTAAGTACTATTTGCCTCTCCTTCAAACAGAAATATCATTTGGGATAATTTTTCTTTTAATTTTTTATCATAGTTTTTTAGTATAAAATTTTCTGCGTAGATATTCTCCTGTGGTGAGAGTGTTGTGTGTGAGTTTTAAGAAGTAATAGTGTTGTTGTTACTGCTAGTATAACTATAATATAACAAGTAGAATAGGTTATTCTTGTGGCTTA
Organism: Dendrobium nobile; assembly: GCA_022539455.1. Lineage (NCBI taxonomy): Eukaryota > Viridiplantae > Streptophyta > Magnoliopsida > Asparagales > Orchidaceae > Dendrobium > Dendrobium nobile. Next base: position 55,776,410 of record CM039726.1, read on the forward strand.
ATATGCTCCGCATCACGTTGCCCAGTTACTAAAGAACTCAAGTCCTAGTTTTGTTCATCTATGTCAGCATCAGCTGAATGTTAAGGAAAAATGTCAGCTACATTAAATGTAGAAGGAATATTAAGGTGTTTTGGTAAATCAACAATATAAGCATTTTTGTTGATTTTCTTGAGGATTGGAATTGTTCTGATCTTGTAAGGAAATGTTTTCTCGGTGGAAATTTTTCTCGACGGAGATAGCCCGACAGTAGCTCGCTTGGATGGAACACTTTGTAGTGACGATGTTTATCAACTTGTACTTTATAATGCTCATTGGAGACTTGAAGTTTGCTGCGAACATTAGACAGCATATTGGAAAATTGGTTTGCCAAATCAGTCACCATTTTACTTCTACATTTTGGAAGGACAACAACATATACTTTATGTTTGGATGCTTTAGTGTATACAATGCTAAATGGACTATGCCCATTCGAGTGGTTAGGCATGGAGTTGTAAGCAAACTCTGCTTGGCTTAATACTTCATCCAATTGTTTGGGGTGGTCTTGGACTAAACAACGAAGCATTTTGCCAAGTGTCATGTTCACCACTTCGGTTTGCCTGTCGGATTGGTGATGGTAAGCTGAACTAAGCTGTAAAGTTGTGTTCATCGCTTCCGCAATTCTCGTCAAAAGTGGCTTCTGAACTTTACGTCTCGATCTGAAGTTAAACTTCTTGGTATACCATGGAGACAAACAATTTCATCAAAAAACAAATAAGCAATGTGCAGAATACCGAAGGTTTTCTTACAATCGATAAAATGTGACATTTTAAAAATCTGTCAATAACCACCATAATAGAATCAATTCCATATTTGGTCCGAGGAACTCCAAAAATAAAGTCAAAACTTAGATCTTCCCAAATTGTCTTCAGAATAGGAAGATGCGTATAAAGGCCTACATTCCACCCGTAGTCCTTGTATTGTTGACAAACTGAACATCGCTTGATGAAACGAGATACATCTCTGTATAGATGAGGGAAAATAATTAAAAAAAAAAAACGCAATTGCAGCTATTCAACACTTTTGTCTCCTCGCATATGAGCAGAAAGACCATTTCAATGGATCTCTTTAATTAATTGATGACCCAGGATGATACATGGATGTAGAGCAAATCATTTTTAATTAAATAGGTACCCATGATGGATGGAGAAGCCCAAGAGTCGTTCCCATGCTCCATAGGCGTGCCAAATGTTATGGAACTCTCTGTCTGAGGCATACAAGGTCTTTTAAACACTCCAGGCCAGTTATTTCGATTTCTGTGAATTGGTGTATCCAAGGCATAACGCAAAATCTTGATGCAAAAGATAATGCTCTCAATGCTTAAAGGCCCTTATGACGGCATAAAGCTCTTGCTCGTAGACTGTCCATTTTGTGCGGGATTCACTTTATTTTTCGCTGAAAAACTCAATGGGGCGATGGTGTTGTGAAAGAACAACTCCGATGCCTGTTGCCGATGCATCGGTGTCATCCTGGAAGGGCTTATCAAAATTTTGAAGTGCAATTATAAGTGCAGTGGTAAGAACTTCCTTAATCATCTCAAATCTCCGTTGTTGTTCACTACCCCAGTTAAAAGTTTTGGACTTGATAATGTTAAAACCACGAATAAATCTCCTATGGCAGTTCACAAGTCCATCCAAACTCTGATACCAAGCTGATGTGGGAATTTCCAGGAAGCAGGAGCAGCATAACAAGAAGAAGAACTAGCCGCAAGCAGAACTAATTTTCATGTATATCAAAATTCTGTAATTCTAATACAGTAAGGCTATATATGTATTTTCCCCTGTGATCCCAAGCAGTTATATGAACTAAGCAAATAAAGATAATGGTGAGAGTGCTGTGTGTGTGTGTTTTAAGAAGTAACAGAGTGTGGCTGTTAGTGCTTGTGTAATTAAAATATGTTAAGTAGAATAATAGGTTGTTCCAACTGCTCGCATTTTGCGCAGAGCCTGTTGAAGCCTTTGTTATCAATCAATATATGCAGCTATTTTATAGTATTAGACCCTACCAACTCAATTTGTTTTATAAAAACAAAGGTAGCTCGCCTGTTCAATGCATTTGTGCATCGATTCAGTAATCCGGCTTGGTTCTTAACATAAAAATAAGCTTCTGAAGCATGTGGGGGTAGGTATAACTGAGTAGCTGACTTGCAAACCAGCTTCAGTTCGACTCGATAAATATCTGATGAGCTAACGAGTCAAGTATGGGCCAACCCTAACTTAACTCGTTAGCTCGAGAGACGGCTCATTTATAAAATATTAGTATAAAATGCACTTAAAGTACATTAACATTCAAAATTTTAAGAACAAAATAAAAAAAATGTTTAAAAATTATATCATTTTCTTATATTATATTATTCTTTATTGTTTTTTTCTTTTTAATTTTTTATTCTTTTAATCATTTTATTATAATAATTATTTAAATCATAATCAATTCCTCTCTTTCATGAAAAACGAGCCGCTTGATGAGCAGGCTCAAACTTGTAGAATAAAACTCAACTCGATCAAGTAAAGCTCAAGCTCAACATGACTCGTTACACCCCTAATATGGGGCATTTTTTCCTAACAATTTAAATACTTAGAGCTTGATTGCCATGCCATGCAGAATGAATTTCTGATGATTTGCAATATGCAGCATTTTATCACATTTTTTTCATGTAGATGAAAATGATAAAACATTAAAAATATAATATTAGAAGTTGATGTATATAATAAATTAATATCTTGGATGAATATTGTTTCTTGAAGCCTAAGTTATCAAGGGTGGCCATCATTAAATTATGATCTGAATTTCTAATCATACAAACATACAGTCAAAATATAGATATTAGTAAACTTATAATCGAATTGAACATTCTCATGAGATGAACCCAATGACATAAAAAATGATTTGAATTGAATCTAATGCTTCGTTTGAGACAACTTTTTTACTGCTTTGTAGAGCAGCTTCCTGATACAAATATTTGTAGTTCAATAAATTTTTGTGTTAGAAATTCGTTTTAGAAAAAGCAATAAGAAATTTGTCCCAAGCGAAACCTAAATGAGCTAAAAGCAAGCACTTGAAGCGTAGTTAAAAACTTTGTGGTATTAATTGAAAGGTCAGATTATTTTCAAATCATACAAACTTATAGTCAAAATGTGTATCTCAACAAAAATAATCCAATAAATCTAAGATCACTTAATGTTAATATCATTAACACCCTTAAATGCTAAAATAATGGTCTATAGTTATGGGATTCAATGTGTGCCATCTAATGGAGTACTTTCATATTTTTAGCCAAAATTACCTAAATGCCACCCAAGTAAACCAAAAATAGATCCTCATTTTAGACTAGAAAGCGAGCTAAGGAGCTTTGATCTTGATTTAAAATTTAGATAAAGTGTAAATATCTAAAGAAGTTTGGAGCTTCGTTCGATGTTCGACATTAACGATAGCTGCTAATGAATTTTGTTGCCCATTTGATATAGCCAATCCATCATTACACAATCATCGTCACCCAGCTATTATCGATTAATGGTCTTCATTCAACTTTCATGCCCCCAACACACCAATCGAATGTAGTATCTCAACCATCACCACCCCCCATCGACTTCATCCTCAATAATATCGAAGCCCGCTATTATCTATAAGGCCAATACATGTTATTGATGTCAACATCCATACCTGTCTACTTCATTACCAACCTGACATTGTTGAAACACACTGTCGCCTATAAGATAGATCACTAAGGACATCCATGATATTTGATTTTATCACCCACCAACGCTAATAACATCCATACACTCTTTGTCACTTATAAAGCGTATGCATGTCATCAAAAAGAATGTGAACACCTATTAACTTCATCGTCCATATAATTACCAATAATGTTAATTCATACCATCGGTTATAAAATCAATGCATATATTGACATAAATATTAATGTTTGGCAACTTCGACGTCACTCATCGTGTAACAATGCTAATTTTGACTAATATAAATTTTCTTTAGAAAGCTGCATGGATTGTTGCGACATTGTAAATTCAGGCACATCGGTGCAGAAAAGCGATAGAAATTGGCACCTTGGTGCCATATATAGCTCTCTATTCTATCGTAAGGTTAAGTGATATATTGGTTGGAAGCTTTGGTTATCAACTAAAAAGTCTTGTGTTCGAGTTTTATATATGTGATATATATGAGTTTATTTCAATTAACATAAATATTCCAAAAAAAATCATCCAAGTGATAATAAAATCCTCTCTCTCTCCCTCCATTTGCAAAACTAGAAGTCAACTCAACTGGATCAGTCGGATATAGAAATATAAGCTTGTTATTCTCGTTGCTCAAATACGGACAAATTTTTAAAATGATTTCTTTTGTTAATTATTTTGGCTAAAATAAAATAAAAAAAATAAAAATTAAAAGGGATGTTAGTCGTTTGATAATCCAACACCTGGCTCTGACAGGGCAACTCCACATGGCAAAGATTATTGGGGTCAGGTGAGATGGGTCAGGTCATGAGACGGGTTGCAAGACATGAGACGGGTCGATCATGAAAGGGATGGGTTGATCGCCCCCAAGGCAAGTCGTTTAATGAAACGACTTGACATTTTGCCCATTAAAAATAAAATAAGTAAATTTTATTATAATAAAATTAACAAATTAAATTAGTAAATTAATTAGTGAATTATGTTATAGTAAAATTAATAAATTAAATTAGTAAATTATATTATAGTAAAATTAATAAATTATACTAATTTATTAAATTAGCAAATTGTTTTTTTAGTAAAATTAACAAATAAAATTAGTATATTATATGTTAGTAAAGTTAATAAATTAAACTAATAAATTAAATTATAGTACAATTAATAATTTAATATGTTATATGAGCAAGTCGTTTAAATAGTAACGACTTCTCATATTATATATTAATTTAATTTATCGTTTTTAATGTAATAAATGTACTAATTTAATTTATAAATTTTATTATAATAAAATGTACTAATTTAATTTATTAATTTACTAAAATCGAATTTATTAATTTGACTTTGTAGAGGGAAAAACTTTTATAAATTATAATAAAATTAATAAATTAATAAATTATTTAATCAAATCGTTTAAATAATAAACTGACTTCTCATATTATATATTAATTTAATTTATTAATTTTACTATACTACAATGTACTAATTTCATTTATTTATTTTACTAAAATATAATTTACTAATCTAATTTATTAATTTTACTTAAATATAATTTACTAATTTAATTTATTAACTTTACTATAATAAAGTTATTGATTTTATTTTTAATGGGCAAAATGGGCAATTGAAATTCGAGTCTTTGCGAGCGAGGCGGAGCGGGTTCGCTTCTTCGCGAACGACAGAGCGAGGGCGGAGGGCGAGCCAGCGAGGGAGGGATCGCGAATCCGAATCACGATCGAGGGCGGAGCCGCGGAGCGCGAGCGCGTTCGCGATTCGCGAGCGAGTGCGGGCGAGTAGCAGTATAGGCGACCCGCGACTGGACGAGTAGGGCAGAAACTGGGTTAAACGGTTTGACCCGCTGGTTGTCGGGTCAACCCGGACCCGACCCGTTTTTCAAACGGGTCAAAATTTTGAACCCGAACCCGACCCGTTTAACAAACGGGTTGACCCAAACCCGGATTTTTCGGGTCGGGTTCGGGTCAGGTTTTCGGGTCGAGTCAGAAATTGACACCCCTACATCCAACCCTAAGACCCGACCCATCCTGTTTGTGCCCGAAGATCCTTTTGCCCCATCCAAGCCTAAGACCCGACTTGTCCCTCCGCCCGAAAACTTTTTACAATATGAATTTGCCCCATCATAGCCAATTGTTGGGTTACCAAATAATTGACATCATTTCTAATTTTTTATTTTTTGTTTTTTGTTTTTTTAGTCAAAATAATTAATAATGGACATTATTTTAAAATTTTATCCCTCAAATAATTATAGAAAATCTTAGTAAATCATAGATGTGCAGAACTCAAAGTTAGCTAGACATTTATGATGCGTTAATGACCTCGAAAGCAGTTACGCAGATGTCGCTGCTCATTCATCTTATTGCACGGTTTTACAAGACAAAGACATCAAATTTTATTTTTCATATTTATTTTTTTCTAAAAAAGCGAATCTTATATAGTTATTATATAGAAATAATCTTTTTTTATATGATCATTTTAGTTCTAAAATATATTACGATATCAATTTAATATTTTGGTTATACAAAATTAATAAAAAATAATTCCTTTGAAATAAATTTGGGATCAATTTTTTAAGATTAAGAAAGTAAATTGGGATCAGTTTTATATATTTTTTTTGGATCAATTTTATATCACAATATGAGAAATTATTTGGAATAAATTTTATACAATCAAAAGATCATGGATTTTTTTAAGATGGCTTTCTTACTATTTTTTAAATTAAGTTTTTAGTTTTTAGTACAAAATATTAATTTTTGTACTAAAAAGCTACTTTAAAAAAAAGAGTAAAAAAAGCCAGCTTTCTTACTATTCCTTAAATTAAATTTTTAATATAAAAATTTAATTTTTATACTTAAAATGTTATTTTAAAATAGTAAAAAAGTTGTTTCAAATAAAATCTAAATTAAAATTGTTGCGGGCTAAAATATACACGACAACAGAGTTGTAGTTTTATATCTTAGCGTTGCACGCATATCCAGCTCACACACAGAGAACACAAGATTTTTTACGTAGAAAACCCTAGGAAGGGGAAAAACCACAAGGCCTGGCCTAATTAATTGAAAATGATTTCACTAAAACTTGAGTAGGTTACAGTGAGCTGACCCAACTTCGAGGGCGATCAGATAATAAATGTCAACCATGTGGTTAAAATCTAGCGACCAAAGAGGATGAAGATCCAGCGCCACTTGGTGGACTAGCAAAAGTTCGATGTTGCTTCAAAGTTCGGGTGTCAATTGGTAGATTGACAGTGGTTTGACAGAACTTCAACGTCAGGCCGTGGTTCGGTGGAAGTCTGGCGTCAGATGGCGGTCTAGTGGAACTCCGGGAGTCATGTGATGGTCTGATCGGACTTCGGGCATCAAGTGGTGGTCCGGTAGAACTTTGGATGTCAGGTGGTGGTCCGGTAGAAGTAGGAGCCTTAGGTGGTGGTCCGGAGGAGCTCAGAGCCACAAGTGGTGGTCTGGCGGAGCTTCAAGGCCTCAGGTGGTGGTCCGGTGGAGCTCAAGGCCTTACGTGGTGGTCCGAAAAAACAAAGGCGTCAGGCAGTTGTCCGGCAGAACTCAGGGCCTCAGGTTGTGGTTTGGCGGAACTCAGGGCCTCAGGTAGTGGTCTGGTGGAACGCAGGGCCTCAGGTGGTGGTCTGGTGGAACTCAGGGCCTCAGGTGGTGGTCCGGCAGAGCTCAGGGCCTTAGATGGTGGTCTGACAGAGCTCAAGGCCTCAATTGGTGGTTCGGCGGAGCTCAGGGCCTCACTTAGTGGTCTGATGGAGCTCAGGGCCCATGGTGGTGGTCCGGAGGAGCTCAGGGCCTCGGTTGGTGGTCGGGCAGAGCTCTAGGCCTCAAATGATTGTCTGACGGAGATCAGGGCCCTCAAGTGGTGGTCCGGAAGAACAACGACATTAGGCAGTGATCCTGCGAAACTTAGGTGGTGGTCGAGGAGGAGCAAGTAGGCAAGATCGATCTTTGATCTCTCTCTTGAATCCTTTGGCTTAGGGTGGTTGATGTTGAATCCCTTTATTGTCGATCATTCTCTAGACATTTGAATGTCTTAGTGATGTTGGAATTCCATGATCTTGGGCTCGTTTGATTCGTCTTGCCAAGCCGCTCGATTCGATCATAAACACTTCATGTTTGGAAACCATTTGATAATACAAATTGTGGTTTGAACCTTGCAACAGCGCTTTGGGCCCTTAATTTGGACCCATTTGAGCTTGGATTGAGTTGAATTTGGTGTTGTTGGGTTAGTATTTTCGAGAGGTTCAGTTCGACTGTAAGTTCGCAGAAATCGGAGTTCAATGGTCCTAATTTTAATTTTGGAAATTTTCTTAACTTGATTTTTCCTCGAGATTCGTGCGCAAACAACAAAATTTTTTTTCAGGATGTATCAAAAATAATATGATATTATGAATTAAATTTATCATGTATAAATAATCTCACATACCATTTTGAGATTTTTATAAATAAAAAAGTACAATATGGCTCTGCTCGAGTTTCTATTTTAAACTAAATGTTATTTCTTAGGTCGTCCCATGCGCTGATATTTTAAGAAGCTAATACTTCAGCAATTTTTTTTTTCTTTGTTCATAAAATTAATCATTTTGCACACAAATTTTTGTGCTATATATTGTTCCATAGCTCAAAACTTGATTTGAAAATTTCTCACAATTAATATGACTCGTATATGTGTCATTAAAATTTTCTATTAAAAAAAAAGAGGAAATTGGCATCAAATTTGCACACAATCATTATTATTTTTGATGTGATAGTAAAACATGACCTATTAATGAAGTATTGCGTTTGATTGCTTGAATTTCGATGTTTTAGCTTTAAGATATAGTAAAAAATCGTCACAAACAAAGTCATAATTTGATTATTTCATGAGAAAGACAGTCATAGCTCTTAGATGAAGATGGAGATGAAGTTTGATACGTCAGGCAAAAATTATCCTGATCGGACACGAATCTCGAGGCAAAAGGATAGTTGGAAACTTCAAATTTTGATTTCGGGAGCATCCGAACTCCGATTTCAACGAGCTTACAGTCAAACTGAGCGTCTCGGAAATACAAACCCAACGACACCAAGATTGACCCAATCCGAGCCCAAATGAGTCCAAATCAAGGGTTCAAAGCGCTGTTGGAAGGTTCAAACAGCAATTTGAGTTACCAAACGGTCTTTGATTTTGACGAGCTTATACTCGAATAGAACGGCTTGACAAGATGAATCCAACGAGCCCAAGATCACTAAATTCCAACATCATTAAGGCCTCCAAATGGCCAACGAACGGTGCACGATCGAAGGGCTCACTATCGACCGTCCATTCGAGTCACTCCTTATTCGCCCTTGATCTCACACCTATTTACAGACCATGCCACTCCAGAAAATCTATAAATAGAGCCCTCATTCTTCACAAGAGGGGCATCTAAGCAAGAGAGAGAAGAAGAGAAGAGAAGGAAGAAGAGAAGGAAGGAGCTCCTCCTCGACAGCCGCTGGACCACCGCAGGAATCTCGTCGGACCACCGCAGGAACCTCGCCGGACCACCACAGAACCTCGCCGGACCACCACTTTAAGGCCCGACGTTCAGTCCCTACATCCTGCCAAAGTCCCGACGTCTTGTTCAAGGCCCGACACTCAGTCCCTACGTTCTGCCGAAGACCCGACGTCCTACTCAGGGCCCGACATTCAGTCCCTACGTTCTGCCGAAGACCCGACGTCCTACTCAGGTCCCGACACTCAGTCCCTACATCCTGCCAAAGACCCGACATCTTATTCAAGGCCCGACACTCAGTCCCTACGTTCTGCCGAAGACCCGACGTCCTACTCAGGGCCCGACATTCAGTCCCTACGTCCTGCCGAAGACTCGACGTCTTACTTAAGTAATTGATTGTAATCTGATCACCCCTGGAGGTAATTCAGTCCTTTGTAACCAACTCAAAGTCTAGTGGAATCATTTTCAACTGGGCTAGGCCTCGTGGTTTTTCCCTTTTAAGGGTTTTCCACGTAAAAAATCTTGTATTCTCTGTGTGTGTGCTAGTTATACGTACAATACTAAGACGTAGAATCAAATCTCTATCGCCGCGTAATTTCTAGTCCGCAACAGATTGGCGCCGTCTGTGGGAAACAGCAGTCCCACTATACTAAGTACTCCGTCAATGGCCAACAGGCGTAGTCATCGCATCATGGGAGCCTCCCACTCCAATTCACACCAATCCAGGAATCAGTCACTGAATCAGGGATGACAGGCATCTGCCTCTTTTCACCCCGGTGGACGAAATCTTGTTGGAGAAGGAACTTCAGGACCATCTCTAGAAGAGCGTATTAGAAAGATGGAGGAATCTCAGAATGAGATCCTTAAACTCTTAAGGGAGACGCGAGGACCAGCACTAGTACCTCAGGAAGATATTCTCCTCCCTCGAGACCAGTTAGGATTTGAAGATGTCCTTCATGTTGAGGTCCCCCTTCCTCCACCAAGGATGCGCCCTCCTACACGTCTAGAGAATGAGCTTGCTGATACAGCAAGCTCTACCCATCCTTCACGTACGGGCCACCAGCATCATATTCCTCCGGACGTCCTCGAGGACTTGGACCAACAGCACGTCACTGAACTCCCTCGCAATACTCTACGGCATGAGTTGCGGAGGCTAGTCCGAGAGGAGTTCCCAATAGGGGGTGTAAGACAGTCCCTTCGCCAACGGGACATTCAAGAGTCATCACCTTTCACCGAAGCTGTCCTCCAATACCCTGTTCCAGCAAGATTCAAACTCCCGAATATTGATTCTTATGATGGGACTTCAGACCCCTACGAGCATATCGATTACTACCACACTATTATGCATATCCAGCATGTCACGACCCAACCCGACCGGGACGGATCCCGCTCGCATCGGGTCGCGGCGGCCAGATAGAACGAAATTGACTGAACTGATTCCAAGATCTGGCTTTGGAATTTGCTTCGGAACTGATTCTTCCAAATATTTCAACTCAAAACAGACACACAGAGCTACTATAAACATCAAATCATAGCGGAACAGATCATCTATCTTCTTCCTCAAAAGAATCATGTACAAATACAGCTCATGGCTTTTAGATAGAAAGAAAGACAGAACAGAAAAGCCATGACTATACAAAAATCAAAAGAGCAAAATACCTATAACAAATCAGACTCTGAACTTCTAATCCTGGACTTCCTTCCCTTTCCCAGAACCTTAAAACCACGTAGAAAACAAAGATGAGCTACAACAGCTCAGCAAGACATCAAACCTCCAATCAAAATTCTCAGAGTCCACATCAACACAATCAGACAGAAATCCGTACAGAAATCGGAACAGAATCGTATATCAAATCAGAACAGAATCGTACAGATCAGATCAAATCAAAACAGAACCAGAACAGAACAGAAAGAATCAGATCAGAAGTCATATCAGAACAGACAGAATCGTACGGAAATCAGAATCAAATCATATCAGAACAGACAGAATCAGAATCAGAATACAGATCAGAAATCAGAAATCATATCAAAAGTCAGAACAGATTAAATCAGAACAAATATTTCAGAACAGATCTTCCTTCCAGATTTCAGAACTTCCCCTTATATCTCCCTTGTGCATACAGCACAAGAACTTCCCCTTATAGCTCCCTTGTGCATACAGCACCAGAACTTCCCCTTATAGCTCCCAATTGTGCTCATAGCACCAGAACAGAACAGATATACAGAATTGCAGAACTTCACAGAACTTCTCAGAACTTCCCCTTATAGCTCCCTTGTGCTTACAACACCTTCCTCTTATGGCTCCCAAAAGCATACAAAATCATTACATGTCATTTCAGAGCAAATCCGGACATATTCAGAAATCGTACGAAAATCCGGCAGCGTAACGGCAGTATACAGAATTTACACAAAATTGACAGAATCAGAATTCTACGAAATTACCACAGAACGTTCACAGCAATAATATAAGACTTTTATTCTACTGCCACAACATTTTTAGATATCGTCAAAAATTGCAGTCGAAAGAAAACACCGCGGAATCAAAAATACCCGGTCAAAATTCTCCAGAAAATAATCAAAATGTGCACACTCGGCACCTCAGAAAGACAGAAACATACCAAAAGTTACGCGGTAAAAACTGAACCAATCGGAAAATACGGACGAAATTCGCTAACAAAAACGAAATCCGGACAGAAAAGTCGTTCAAATTTCACCGTTCTGAAAATTGAGAAAGGCGGAATGTGCCTTACCTTGCGTACATCAATATCTTCAATAGTCTTGTCGGACGAAAATGGCCCGGCGTCGCCCGAAAATCAACTTTTCCAAATTTGCCCTCGAGATTCTCTCTCCTCAAAAAGATATTTTTATTTTTTTATGATTTTCTCTCTCTTCAAAAAGACTGATTTCAGCTTTAAATTACTCTGATTGGCCCGGCCGATCGCACGATCGTCCTGGACGATCAGACCAAAAACTCATCGTCCCGGCCGATTCCCTGGACGATCCTCAGGACGATGCTCTCTGACTTGTGCTATCCACTGATCGTCCCGGGACGATCCCAGATCGGCCCAGACGATCCCTACAGGAAATCATTCCTGTAACTTCTGTACAGAATCTGGAGCAGAATTTACACTAATCGTCCAGGGACGATCCAGATCGGCCCGGACGATCCTGGAGCAGATTTTGATGTTACACAGCAGGCGCCAGACGCTTTGCTCTGTCAAGTTTTTCCTACCACCCTTAAAGGGCAAGCCCGGACATGATTCTACTCACTGCCCCCCCCCCCCCGATCCATTCCACTATTCATTAAATTGGCCAAATTATTTGTCGAACAATTTGTCGCCAACCGAAGAATGATTAAAGACTCCTCCCACCTTTCAGGGATACGACAGAACGAGTGTAAATCTCTTAAAGAGTACTTTCAAAGGTTTTCCACGGAAGCCCGGCAAATTCCAGGGGTAGATCCCGAGTTGCTTAGAGGTGTATTTCTCATAGGGCTTCGCCCGGGTCCTTTCTACTCGGCACTCATGCGTGAAACCGTCCATTCATATGCAGATCTAATCCACCGAGTAGAGGCTCAAATCTCCGCCGATGAAGCCATTAATGCTCATAGGAAGCAATTTGAGCAAACAACCGGGAAGCGCAAAAAATCCCCCTGGGATAGAAAATACATCCTCACAAAGGAAGAAGCAAGGAAACTACAATTTTCCTCCTCGACCCTCACAGCCACAACGAGAACCTCGCCAAGAAAAGGAGTACACACCACTTAATACATCCCAAAAAAATGTATTAATGGCCATCCGGGATCAGGAGAATGTGAAATGGCCGCACCCTTTGAAGCTCAACGTCGAAAACCAGGAGGAATATTGCCACTTCCACCGTAGCCGTGGGCACACTACTAAAGCATGTTGGCAGCTCAGGGAAGAAGTTGAGAGACTGATCCGATAAGGATATCTCCGACAATTCATCAAGAATATACCAGCCCGGAAGAAGTTGGTCCGACTGGGGGACAGAATCAACAACAAAAGCAGTCGGTAAACAATCGCCAAATAGTGGGGGAAATTGGAACCATTGCTGGGGGCCTATCAATGCCTTGCCAAGTTTTAATTGCGTAGAGCACAAAAGTGCTACTTGTTTTAAGTATCGTATGTCTTTAGTATTGTGTGACTTCAGTACTGTCTGTCTTTAATTTTGAATGTTGTTTGTGATGTTTGTAGCTTCTCCCTCCTTAAGCTGTCTTAGGGAACTATGTTTTTGTAAGACTTTATCTCCTTATCTTTTTCGAGTAAAATTGTATTGATAAACTCGTAAAAGTAGTGAACTTTAATATCCTTGACTCGAACAAATACATAATCATTATTGTAGCTCAATCACCAGATAATCAATCCTTGGTGGATTCTCCCGACCTCTTCCACACAGGTTACGTCGTCGAGCAGGGCTCCGGCATACAACCTCGGAAAGGTCTCACATCCTTAGTGGATTCTCCCGACCTCTTCCACACAGGTTAACATCGTCGAGCAGGGCTCCGGCATACAACCTCGGAAAGGTCTCACATCCTTAGTGGATTCTCCCGACCTCTTCCACACAGGTTAACGCCGTCGAGCAAAGGCTTCGACATACAACCTCGGAAAGGTCTGACATCCTTGGTGGATTCTCCCGACCTCTTCCACACAGGTTAACATCGTCGAGCAGGGCTCCGACATACAACCTCGGAAAGGTCTCACATCCTTGTTGGATTCTCCCGACCTCTTCTACACAGGTTAACGTCGTCGAGCAAAGGCTTCGACATACAACCTCAAAAAGGTCTCACATCCTTGGTGGATTCTCCCGGCCTCTTCCACACAGGTTAATGTCGTCGAGCAAAGGCTCCGACATACAACCTCGGAAAGGTATTACATCCTTGATGGATTCTCCCAACCTCTTCCACACAGGTTAACGTCGTCGAGCAAAGGCTCCGACATACAACCTCGGAAAGGTCTGACATCCTTGGTGGATTCTCCCGACCTCTTCCACACAGGTTAACGTCGTCGAGCAGGGCTCCGACATACAACCTCGGAAAGGTCTGACATCCTTGGTGGATTCTCCCGACCTCTTCCACACAGGTTAACGTCGTCGAGCAGGGCTCCAACATACAACCTCGGAAAGGTCTCACATCCTTGGTGGATTCTCCCGACCTCTTCTACACATGTTAATGTCGTCAGGCAAAGGCTCCGACATACAACCTCAGAAAGGCCTCACATCCTTGGTGGATTCTCCTGGCCTCTTCCACACAGGTTAACGTCGTCGAGCAAAGGCTCCGACATACAACCTCGGAAAGATCTTACATCCTTGATGGATTCTCCCGACCTCTTCCACACAGGCTAACATCGTCGAGCAAAGGCTCCGACATACAACCTCAGAAAGGTCTTACATCCTTGGTGGATTCTCCCGACCTCTTCCACATAGGTTAACGTCGTCGAGCAAAGGCTCCGACATACAACCTCGGAAAGGTCTGACATCCTTGGTGGATTCTCCCGACCTCTTCCACACAGGTTAACGTCGTCGAGCAGGGCTCCGGCATACAACCTCGGAAAGGTCTCACATCCTTAGTGGATTCTCCCGACCTCTTCCACACAGGTTAACGTCATCGAGCAGGGCTTCGGCATACAGCCTCGGAAAGGTCTCACATCCTTAGTGGATTCTCCTGACATCTTCCACACAGGTTAACGTCGTCGAGCAGGGCTCCAGCATACAACCTCGGAAAGGTCTCACATCCTTGGCTAACGTCGCTAGAATGTCATCAATGGACTTCTATCTAACTTCTCTACAATGTTAAAATTCTACCCGATTTTGAATTTTCTCCTGTCGCTAAACTTTTGCCTTGCAGGACTTTCGACGAACTAATACCCGACGTTGAACTTTTGCTCCTCAGTGGACTTCTCTTTGACGTCAGACTTCTGCTCGTCAGCAGACTTCTACTCGACGTCAGAATTTTGCCCGTTAGCAGACTTCTGCTCGTCAGCGGACTTCTCTCTGTCGTCATACTTCTGCTCGTTAGTGGACTTCTACCCGACGTCGGACTTCTGCTCGTCAGCAGACTTCTACCCGACGTCTAACTTCTGCTCGTCAGCGGACTTCTCCCCGTCGTAGGACTTCTTCTCATCAGCGGACTTCTCCCTGTCGTCATACTTCTGCTCGTTAGTGGACTTCTACGCGACGTCGAACTTCTGCTCGTCAGCAGACTTCTACCCGACGTCGGACTTCTACTCGTCAGCGGACTTCTCCCCGTCGTAGGACTTCTGCTCGTCAGCGGACTTCTTCCTGTCGTCAGACTTCTGCTCGTCAGCAGACTTCTACTCGTCATAGGACTTCTGCTCATCGACGAACTTTCGTCAGTCTTCTACCCGACAGTACTTCAACGCGACATCGAACTTCTGCCTGCCGTCAGACTACTAACTGTCGTTGGACTTCTGCCCGTCAACGGACTTTCGTCAGTCTTGTACCTGACACTACACCTCTACCCGACTTTGTACTTCTACCGAATGTCGGACTTCTTCCAGTTAATAGACTTTCGTTGGTCCTCTGCCCGACGCTGTATGTCTACCCAATGTTGAATTCCTACCTGTCATCATACTTCTCCCCGACGCTGGAAGTATGCCCATCATTTCAACCTCCCTCCTTACAACGGTCTATCCAACCTCTAACACTAACCACCAAACATCGAAACTCCACATAATCTCTCGAAGTAGAGAGGGAGAAGAGAAAAAGGGAAAATCTCCGGACTTCCTTGCCAAGAGAGGGGCCTCAAAAAGTCGAGGGAAGGCCTCAATAGTAAGGACAGAGGGAGAAGAGAAAAAGGTGGAATCTCCGGACTTCCTTGCCAAGAGAGGGGCCTCGAAAAATCGAGGAAAGGTCTCAATAGTAAGGACAAAGGGAGAAGAGAAGAAGGGGAAATCTCCGGACTTCCTTGCCAAGAGAGGGGCCTCGAAAAATCGAGGGAATGCCTTAATAGTAAGGACAGAGGGAGAAGAGAAAAAGGTGGAATCTCCAGACTTCCTTGCCAAGAGAGGGGCCTCGAAAAACCAAGGGAATGCCTCAATAGTAAGGATAGAGGGAGAAGAGAAGAAGGTGGAATCTCCGGACTTCCTTGCCTAGAGAGTGGCCTCGAAAAATCGAGGGAATGCATCAATAGTAAGGACAGAGGGAGAAGAGAAGAAGGGGAAATCTCCGGACTTCCTTGCCAAGAGAGGGGTCTCGAAAAACCGAGGGAATGCCTCTATAGTAAGGAAAGAGGGAGAAGAGAAGAAGGTGGAATCTCCGGACTTCCTTGCCAAGAGAGGGGCCTCGAAAAATCGAGGGAAGGCCTCAATAGTAAGGACAGAGGGAGAGGAGGAGAAGAAGAGAATAAGAAAAGAAAAGAGGAGAAGGGCAATTTTTCTAAAGGCCTAGGGGGCCTATTTATAGTTTTTGTGAGTGAAAAGGGGAAGTTTCTAGAATTTTCAAAAAATTTGAATTTTTCAAAAAAATTTCAGATTTTTTCTGAATTTTTTATGATTTTTTGTGATTTTTTTGGATTTTTTAATCCGTGTGGGGCCCACTATAATTAAAAAAAAAACTACCTATGTCGGTTAGACAAAGGCGGTACTAAAAAAAAATAAAAAATTAAACCGCCTCACAAGGAGCGCCTCACGCGCCCCTCCAGCCCGCGCTGACGCGCGGGCTCTTGCCGACGGCGGCGCCGCCAGCAGCCGGCGGACGGCCGGCCGGTTCGGCCGTCAAACGTTCCCGGCCCCGATTTTCATCTCGAAAGCTCCGATTTTGATGTTTTTGGGGTCCCCAAACACGTTTTTCGATGTTCCGGACTCAATTTTGATACTTTCGGAGCTCATCGAGGCCTCTACAGTCAAGTTTATGCAAAATATTCAACTTTTGGAAAGCAATTTTTTGCGATTCGGACGGTGAAAAAATTTGAAACAAATATTTTCGAAGTCCTAGAGTTTCGATGTCCGAAAATAGGGGGGCAACTGATACGTCATGCAAAAATTATCCTGATCGGACACGAATCTCGAGGCAAAAGGCTAGTTGGAAACTTCAAAATTTGATTTAGGGAGCATCCAAACTCCGATTTCAACAAGCTTATAGTCAAACTGAGCGTCTCGGAAATACAAACCCAACGGCACCAAGATCGACCCAATCCGAGCCCAAATGAGTCCAAATCAAGGGTTCAAAGCGCTGTTGGAAGGTTCAAACCGCAATTTGAGTTACCAAACGGTTTTCGATTTTGACGAGCTTATACTCGAATCGAACGGCTCGACGATACAAATCCAACGAGCCTAAGATCACTAAATTCTAACATCATTAAGGCCTCCAAATGGCCAACGAACGGTGCACGATCGAAGGGCTCACTATCGACCGTCCATTCGAGCCACTCCTTATTCGCCCTTGATCTCACACCTATTTATAGACCATGCCACTCCAGAAAATCTATAAATAAAGCCCTCATTCTTCACAAGAGGGGCATCTAAGCAAGAGAGAGAAGAAGAGAAGAGAAGGAACACTACCAAAAAATAAGCCCTTTCGCAGCGGTTTTTTGCACCGGTTTTCATAACCGCTGCCAAAAGCCCGTTTTGCATCAGAAATTTGAATCCAATTGCACCGGTTTTAATCGGTGCAATTTGTACCGGTTAAAACCGCCGGCAAAGCCCACACTACCAAAAGATAGGTTCTATTGCAGCAAACCGCTTCTAAAACGTTTATGTTGTTGCGGTTTTAACCGGTGCAAATAACAACTATTTGCACCGGTTTTAACCGGTGCAGTTTACCTCGGTTTAAACCGAAGCTAAAGCTCCGCTCAGCGATAAATCCCTAATTCCCAATTGCTACTTACTCTATTCTGCAAACCCTAATTTCGCTGCCCGTTCTTGTGGAGCGAATTGTCGCCGAGCGAGTCGTGTGGAGCGAATCTACGCACAGGACCCACGATCGGCCGACCATCCTTTTCTCACTGTGAGTGTCTCCCCTTCTTCTTCTTCTTCTTCTCATTCTTCTTTGATCTTCTTCTCATTCTCCCTCTTTTTGTGGAGCGAATCGTCGCCGAGCGAATCGTCGATATGATTTTCGATGATCAGAATAGCCTGGATTATAACTTAGTGGTCTTTATGGTCCAAAACATTGTAGGAATTGATGATGATGGCTGAAATTCTAAGTGTTATATGAGAAAAAAGTTTGTTGACTAGAGAAATTAGGAACCTATCTCTAAGAAATTGTAATGAAGTATTAAATAAGTAGCATACATGAAATGTAAAGAAGGGGTAATGTCTGACATTGTTCAATAATTATACATTTGATTCCAAGATCTACACAAACAGAAATATCTATCTTCTTGATTGCTCCAATTATATGCATAAAAACCTTAGATTTTCTATCATTCATCACAGCCGAAGCCTCATCATATTACATTATATTACTTCACATTTATATGTATTATTTATGAATTTTCTACTCCCAAAAAAAGGGATTTTCGATTGACCTGTTTCTGCTTTAAGATCTATGGAACAACAAACAACTAACTATTGTGTTGCATTGATTCATCACTATTGTGCCATGTGACCTTGAGTCCTCGAGTATCTCTGAGCATATTATTTGCCTTTTAAGTTTGGTAGCAGGTTTATAGGCCTTAGTCTTATACCGTGAGATTTGGTTTTGCATTTTGCCGGCGTGCCCTACTATCATCTGTCGTGAGTTTTGGTTTTGCCTAGATTTACCGCTTAGTCAATTTCACAAGAATTGTCAATTGCTCATAGAGAAATTCTCTTGTTTTTAATCAATATATTGTTAATATCTTCATTAGATTGTAAAATATGATTATATCATCTATTGTTATTAATCAGTTTGGATCACTAACAAATTGAATTTGTTTTATTATTGTGCTTTGGATCACATAGAGTGACACTTTTCTATACTTTAGAGTTTGTACATGCAAAAATAGTAAAAAGAGAAAAGGATTTTGATATCCACACATATATCAATATAGTTGTTATTATTTATATTAAAAAGAATATAAAAGATGTGATCGATCATATTGATCGATCACGTGAACTTCTTCAATCTAATATGATATCAGAAAATATGACAAAGATATGTTGATTTTATGGATTCGTAAAGTAGTTCATCAAATATAAACGCTTAATAAACTTCTGTAACATAGCTAGGCATATTAGATGATTATTTATTAAGGGATTTAGAACTGTTTTTGTGCAAAAATAGTAATTTTAGAACATAAGGATAAAAGGATTTTTTTTTGGAACCACGAACAAAGCTCCACTCTTCTTTCAAGATTTCAAATGAACTAAAAGACAACAATAAGTAGAGATGTTTGCTAATGCCATTTGAAATTTATAATTCCTTCAAGACAACAATAATTAGAGACTATAGTGATTTATGAATTAATTTTTTACTGACCTAATGATTCTTTATTCTTAGTAGTGACTTGGAAACTCATTTTAGTCTTAATATGGATAAGAGTTGGATTACAAAAGCCAAGTGGAGCCGTGATTATGTAAATGGTGTAAACAATTTCATAGAGTTTGCAAGTCGAAGCAAGAATTTGTCAGGAAAAATTTTATGTCCATGCAAGTCATGCATTAATAGGTACTTCCTTTCAATGGAAGATGTGAAAGACCATTTAATTTATAAAGGATTTTTTCCTGGATATGTTGTATGGAATCGACATGGGGAAGAGCATTGTATTATAGATGAATATGCAATGAATGACGCATCTAGGGGCACACCAAAGTTAAATGAAGGCGAAGCTCCTTCTGAGAATATAAGAACAGATGATATGGATGGATTATTAAGAGACATATTATGTCCAAATGATCTAGTTCAAAATCCAGCAATGGAGCAGAATGAGTTCAATACCA
The DNA here is from genome assembly GCA_022539455.1 of Dendrobium nobile. Classification (NCBI taxonomy): domain Eukaryota; kingdom Viridiplantae; phylum Streptophyta; class Magnoliopsida; order Asparagales; family Orchidaceae; genus Dendrobium; species Dendrobium nobile. The sequence continues at coordinate 55,796,524 of CM039726.1, forward strand.
ATGAAGAAAATGATCATGGTGAGAAATTTGCTAATTTAATGCAGGATGCAGGAGCAGAGTTGTACCCTGGATGTAAAACCTTCTCAAAGCTTTCTTTTATATTGAAGTTGTTTCATTTGAAGTGTTTGCATTCTTGGACGGCAAGATCCTTTGATATGCTACTTGAGTTATTGGTTGATGCCTTTCCTGAAGGGGTGTTGTTGCCTAAAAGTACATACGAAGTGAAGAAGATGATGAAAGCATTTGATCTTGGATATACAAAGATAGATGCATGTCCTAATGATTGTATGTTATTCTGGAAAGATAGATCTGATCAGAATATATGTCACATATGTGGAACGTCAAGATGGTCAACTATAATAAAGAAAAATTCTAGAGGAAAAAAAACTCATATGGAGTTAGCTAAAATTGTCAGATATTTTCCATTAATTCCAAGACTTCAAAGATTTTTTAAAACAAAGAAATCGGCTGAAGAGATGATTTGGCATGCTAAACACAGAAATGTAGATGATTTGCTACGACATCCAGCTGATGGAGAAGCATGGAAAGCTTTTGACTCTCAATACCCTGACTTTGCTTTGGACCCACGTAACATTCGTCTTGGTTTATCTAGTGATGGGTTTAATCCATTCAAGATTATGAGTAGTACATATAGTATTTGGCCTATACTTCTAGTTCCATATAATATGCCACCTTGGGTTGGGATGAAACATGATTCTTTTATCCTATCAACTATAATACCTGGGGAGAGAAGTCCAGGAAATGCTATTGATATTTACCTTCAACCTTTGATTCAAGAGTTATGCGAATTATGGCATGGAGTTCAATGTTATGATGCAGCAAGTGGACAAATTTTTAGCATGCGGGCTGCATTATTATGGACTATTAATGATTTCCCAGCATACGGTATGTGGTAAATAAATGTAAGTTGGGATACTTTAATGTTTTCTAATATTTCATGCTTTGTTATATGCAAATCTACATTCAAATGTTTTCTTTAATGATTTATCTAAATCTTTTCTATTTGCCTTTGGAATTTCATACTTTAATCTTTTCTATTTGGAATTTCATACTTTAATGATCCTTGTTTTTTTTTCTCTGACATACAGACGCATATACTTGTACCAGAAAAAATTTAATAGAAATCAAGTTCATAAATACTCTTTCCAACATGATATCAGAGCCAAATTACTTATGATAATCTCTTGCTCTTGAACATCATTTTGTCGTGAACCTGCCACATGCATTCCCCACTCCCAACCTCTTTCTTAATGCCCTGAACATCATTTTCTTCAATGATCCCTTCACCTTTTTTGACAGCTGAAAAGCCAAAGCCCTAAAGCTAGCCTTCGAGAACAGAACTGCCATAAAATTCTTGATCTTATGATAATCTCTTGCTCATGAACATCATTTTTTAATGCAATTTCAATCTGCTATGCTGCCACTCCGAACACCACACTCAATCTGCCACTCCGAACACCCATAAGCTTAAACCAATATTCAAAGTCGGTATTAAAGGATAACATTAATCCAATAATTTTGATAAATTAGCTCCAGCCGCCAATTCTGTTATAGAAGTTGTACTCACATCCAGAAATTCTGCATCCTGAATTTCAGCAATTAGATAGGAATCGGCATCTATAATTCCTTCATTATTGGATACCTTAATATCTGGTAATTTGAATTCAGGTTATGAATTCAAATTGTTGTTGAGAAACTGCAAATTGTCTTCTACTTCCACCGGATTAGTGAAACTAATTGCTGTTTTTAAGTTCTGAATTTCCTCATGAATTTCTGTAATAGCTTCATCTGTTTGAGGTAATTTGAATTCAGAATCTGTGCTTTTGCTTTTGTTGTGAGCAAGTTGTTAATGATGGTAATACACATGTTATGGATCTTGACTATATTGGAAAATTTTTTATACATGTTGCATGCTTCAATCATGTCAGTAAACTTAATGCTGAATAGTTACATTTACATTTCCCTTCAAATTGAATGCTTCGGCTCTTTTGTGAGTTTTGATATTATATTACACTTTCAGGAAATGACAAGAAGAACTACATACAGGCGAGCTAAGAAGGTTGTATCAAGAGGCGGGTCTAGTAGAGGATCTGAAACCCCTTCTACTCCAATTCACCCAGATTCTACTTGTGAACAAAGTCAAGAGGAGAATGAGTGCAGCGGCACTCAACAATCACCACGTCATTCTACTTGTGAGCAGATTCAGACTCCAAATGATGGGATATTGCTCATAGGTTTGATTTTAATCTTTTCTTTGAATTAGTACAAGTAATTGTGTAATTATTCTTATGAAAAGTGTTATGCACAGATGAGTAAGGTGTGCCTGTACGTCGTAGGGGGCGCACCACATGCATTGACATACAAAACATGCCGCCAGGTACACGTGTTCATATAGAGGTGAATGAGAATAATGTGCCAAGCAATATTTCAGAGTCTGTCCTATTAGGATCATATCTAGGTGTCATTGCAAGAGATCCTGTACTGGCACCCTTATCCTTTCCAGATTGGAGAAATAAGGGTCTGGAGCCTTATAAGAAAAAAATGTTAGCTGAAGTGGAGGTAAGTAAAATATTAAATAAATTTTCAATATAGAGGTTTATGTTATGATTAAGAAAATATTTGTTTATATTGCAGTCAAAGTTTGCATTTCCTGGACATATACGACACTGGATTCTTCAATCCCTTGGAGTTAAGTGGCGTAACCATAAGACTAATTTAAAAGCTGAGCATTGGGATTGTCGTCCTATCGAGGAAATTATGGAGTCTGTTCCAGCTGGTGTTGATGCAACACAGTGGTGTCATCTAGTCAATCAGTGGTCACAACCAAAAGATAAGGTTAGTACCATCATTATATTTAATTAAAATTTTTCTAACAAATCAGCTTAGAGTTAAAATCATATGTAACAGGAGAGGGCCGCCATAAATGCTGCAAATGCAAAGAAACAGACTTGTCCTCACACTATGGGGCGTGTGAGTTCTGTTCGAAGGCAACAAGAGATGGTATATATTTCAATTTATATAAATTTTATGTTCAGATTTAGTAATTAATTGCCTAATGATGAAATTTGTTGATATAGGCTATCAAGGATAGATTATTATTATGGAGAGTTAACAGATTGCGTAAAGATGGCACCTGGTCATCTGAAGATGCTAATCAGAGATGGGTAATTTTAGTCTCGCTATAATTTTTTTATATGTAATTCATTATTATATTTTGTTTATTTAAAATAAAAATTAACTAAATTTATTATAACATAGATACAAGCTTGCAAGCTTTTGGCTAAGGATGAGCTTACACCAGAGGATGGGAATGTGGAGGCTAACGAAAGGGTGTTCAGTATGGTAATGGGACCTGAACACCCAGGCAGAGTTAGAACCCAAGGTTTTGGAGTAACACCTACACGATATTTCCCTCATAGCACAAATAATGGCACGAGTAGTTGTGGAAGTAATTTAAGTCAAATAGTTAATCTCAAAGAGGAGTTTAGAGAGGAGTTCAACTCATTACGTACTGAAATGAGGCAATTCATGCAAGAAATTCGAATGCAGCATCCACCTCAAGGAAGCTCACAAATGGTATGTAAAATTTCACATTCTAATTTTAATATTGGTTATTTGAATACTAATATTTTACAATCTTCTTATAATTGATAGGGTGGCAATGAAACTTCTTCTTAAAGATGAAGTTATAGAAGAAAGAGAATTTCATTTTGAAGATAACCCATGTATGTGCAAGTTGTTTTGTAATTCTACTTTTTGGGATGTTGCTTAAAATTTTGATATTATAGATCACAAAACAAGAATGATGAATGATCATTTCTTTTTGAGATTATCTAGTATTATTTTTATTTCTTGGTGGCCATTACATGGTTATTTTAAGCACTTTTCATAGCTCTTATATATGTTTGTGGGCATTATATTCGTGAGGTAGTATGAAGCTTGCCTTTTGCCTTTGTTTGTGTTTGTAAAATTCTTCTCTCATTGGAATAGTGGTTTGTTTGGAGATGATGATGCAAGTTCAATATCTCATGGTGCATAGCTTGGTTGCATTGCTATTGTAATTTGTTTATACTAGTTTGCTGATTAATTGCCATACTTATTTCAAATGGCAATTTATCTAGATTTTTTAGAATTTAACTAAATTTAATTGGCTTCAAGCCAAACAGTTTGCATGATTTAACTCGTGGGTTGACATGAACCTTGATGCTATTGAGTGGTAAAAGTACTGGAACGACTATTGTCATACCCAAACATAATTGTGTGAAAATTATCTTAGCATGAATGACAACGTCCTTGATGGAACAATCAAATTCTTTTGGAGCTATTTTTTATGTTATAATATCCTGGATAATTTTTCAAACCTGTTTAAAATGCTTCTGTCCCAATTCAAATAGGAACAAACGGATCATTTATATAACTTTATCCATGTTGAATAGCATGGTGCATAGCTTGGTTGCATTGCTATTGTAATTTGTTTATACTTGTTTGCTGATTAATTGTCGTACTTATTTCAAATGGCAATTTATCTAGATTTGTATTGATAGTGAAGCCTAAAACTAGTTATTATTCTTCCCAGGAGTCATGTTGTGGGTTATTATTAGCTTAACAATTTTGATGGGGATGTAATCACTGTTGTAATGTTGTTTCTCTTCAAAAGCTGCTTCACTTTATGTAGCTTTTAGCATGTGTTTTCGGTGGACATTCGGGTTTCGTTTTTTTTAAAAAAAAAATCTGGAACTTTGTAGCGGTTTTAACCGCTTCAATGCTCCAGAATAGTACCGGTTAAAACCGCCACTATACTGGATATTGTTTTTTTATTACTTGTAGCGGTTATAACTGGCACTATTCTGGAACTTTGCAGCGGTTAAAACCGCCACAAAGTTCCAGATATCGTTTTTTAACTGGCACTATTCTGGAGCTTTGCAGCGGTTAAAACCGCTGCTACAGTCGGCATGTCTACCCCGCCAGTTCTTAAACCGCTGTAGAATGTCATTGCAGCGTATTGCAATTGCAGCGGATATGTAGCAGTTTAGAACCGCTGCAAGAAAAATTGTAGGGGTTAAAACCGCTGGTATAGGTCCAAAATAGTGCTGCAATAGCGCCATTTTCTGGTAATGGAAGAAGAGAAGGAAGGAGCTCCTCCTCGACAGCCGCCGGACCACCGCAGAACCTCGCCGGACCACCGCCGGACCACTGCAGGAATCTCGTCGGACCACCGCCGGATCATCGCAGGAATCTCGCCGGACCACCACAGAACCTCGCCGGACCACCACTTTAAGGCCCGACGTTCAGTCCCTACATCTTGCCAAAGACCCGACGTCTTGTTCAAGGCCCGACACTCAGTCCCTACGTTCTGCCGAAGACCCGACGTCCTACTCAGGGCCCGACATTCAGTCCCTATGTCCTGCCGAAGACTCGATGTCTTACTTAAGTAATTGATTGTAATCTGATCACCCCTGGAGGTGATTCAGTCCTTTGTAACCAACTCAAAGTCTAGTGGAATCATTTTCAATTGGGCTATGCCTCGTGGTTTTTCCCTTTTAAGGGTTTTCCACGTAAAAAATCTTGTGTTCTCTGTGTGTGTGCTAGTTATACGTACAACGCTAAGACGTAGAATCAAATCTCTATCACCGCGTAATTTCTAGCCCGCAACAAAGTTAAAGAGTAACAAAAATAGTTTAACCTCTCAAGTGTCAGCCTCAAGTAAGGCATTATGGTCCACCTTGCATCACAACTTCATGAACCAATTAATAGACCCAAATGAAATAAGTCTTCTAAAGTATGATATGGAATCTTCAAAAGGTTTAGTTAGCTCGCCCATCAATTGAGAAAGGAAAGGACATTGATGTTGTTGTATCATATTATTTCATATCGTCAACTATTTATCAAAGAAGATGATACCTAAATAGCTCATCATGTAAGGTTGGCGCCCACACTTTGGCATAACATTATATTCCATTAGGTGGGCTTATTAGAGCTTCACGCGCCAAGGGATTCAACATATGTAGTCAAAATTCTGCGACGTACGCATGATTAATAATCTAAACTACGTACTATCCTATTACTCGTACTCTAAAAAATTTCAAGGCCGATGACTACTTGAGCATATATATATACATATATATACATATATATATATATATATACATATATATATATATATATATATATACATATATATATATATATATATATATATATATATAGATATACATATATATATATATATATAGATATACATATATATATATATATATATATACATATACATATATATATATATATACATATACATATACATATATATATACATATACATATACATATATATATACATATATATATATATACATATATATATATATATATATATATATATATATATTATATATATATATATATATATACATATATATATATATATATATATATACATATATATATATATATATATATATATTAGCATGCTAATCAGATTAGTTTTGCAAAGTGCCATTTTGCTTGATCAACTTTTGATTAATGTCTATTCAATATTAGCACTTAGTTAAAATGTTGGATGAAACAATAAAAATATATCATATTTGTACCAATTCAATTAAATTTTTATCATATTCACTACTAAAAATATGGAGTTTTCACAGCATATGAAGTGAAATAGTTTCTTAATTATTTTTAATGGTTAAAAATTGCAGTTGAATTTAAAATGAATAAGTGTTGGATAATCAAGTCAAGATGGAGTCGTGAATACAACAAAGGAGTTGAAGATTTTTTTAGATTTTGCTAGTCGTAGTAAGAATCTATCAGGAAAGATATTATGCACATACAAATCATGCATCAACAGATACTTTCATTTAGTACAAGATGTCAAGGAACACATTATCACCAATGGACTTTTTACTGGATATATTGTTTGGAATCGACATGGGGATGATCATCAAGTTGATGTTAGAGGTACAAAAAATGAAGGTGTTGTTAGTATGTCTAGTTTTGAATCACAAACTACTCAGAATTATCAACCATATAAAAAAAGTTATATTATTTTCCATAGACTACGAGTATATCTGTATTGTGGGGAGAAGGAATATCCTTATGTGATTTAATAACCAATTTTGTTTGGTACTTTATAACAGTTGATAAAAAAAAAAGACTTTTCGTTTAGTCAATCATCCGAATAAGTGTTAAAAAGAGATTCAAATGTCCATATGCTTATTCGTTTGTGATTATTTATTAACTATTATTTTTTAAATTATCTTCTGAAACTTTTATTGTGTTCAAAAAGAAGTTTACATACGTTATACAATTTTTTAAATTTATGAATAAGACGTCACTACTAAAAAGAAAACATAAAGACATCATTAATTATAAGTGATTTTCAAACTCATATAATAAAAAATTAAATCATATTTAAACCACCAGCTTTATGACCGGTTTAATCTCATCAAATTTCTTCTTGGTGTCTACTCCATTTGCCTGATTCAAGACCTAGTCGCGCTCACCTGCTTCCAGGTTCGGGACACATGCCGGACGATTGACGCCTGCTCTCACCTCACCCCTTCGCGAGCTCCTCCACTGGAAAAGTTATTACGTCCGAACAAAAAATCGGAAACCCGGACAAATACCGAGTGCTACGTACCAAGCAAACAAATGACGTGGCGTTTTGTTATAGATTTTTGAACGCATACGGTGTCCGGACACAATAATTACTCCCTCCACTGCCTCCCTCGGCTAATTGAACCAATGGATCGCACCCAAGATCGATTTTGGCCTTCACGCGAACTTGGTCGCTAGTAGAGATTTGGTGTGATACATTAAAGTCAGGGTGGGCACCCTAAAAAATAAATAATGTATTAGCTGGGGCATTTTGATATTCTGCCCTGCTCAAAAGAATATTTTTCTCCTAATATTAACATCCTAAGTGTCACCGTCAATTCCGCAAGTTCGCAGTTCATAGGTGCTTTCGTGATCCGTGTATTTGGCATTCAAGACGTCGCCGCCTCGCAGCCGTCTTCTCCTCAATCACATTTAACATTCCAAATATGTAATTGGAAGATAAATAATAGAAAAATTACTCTTATAAAATTGATAACATTATGTTGGTTAAATTTTTTTAAAAAATTTTATTTTGTTTGTTGATGTCAAAATAATTAAAATTTTGTCCAACCTGAAAAAGAAAAAAGTTCGAACCACATATATATATATATATATATATATATATATATATATATATATATATATATTTGTATAGCTGTTGTGAAGATAGCATCTTCTAGTACAAAAAGTTATTGATTGCCATAGAAAATAGTGGTCAAATAAAAATTAAAATTACGATCTCAAAAATAAATAAGTAAGAAAGTTGTCCCAAAAATGGACTAGTCTTCGTTTGGGACAATTTTTTTATTGCTTTATAAAATAGCTCTGTAGCACCAAAAAAAAAATTATACAAAAATTGTTTATACTAAAAACTACCGCAAAAAAGCCTTCACAAGCAAATCCTAAATCAGAGAGAGACTCATTCTAATTAAAATTTATTCTATCTCATATTAGACCAAAAGCTCCTGCTCATTCATCTGCCAAGTACTATAATCAAGAGCAGAAGCTTTGCTCGATCTTATTAATAGGATGTTTGGTCTAACTACAGATCGTAGCAGGAAGTCTGAAGTTGGAAAGTTGGTTGAGTATTGTTTGCCTCAATTTTGTCAATTTGCTTCAATAAGCAGCTCCACCTTCTAGAGAGGAGAAAATTATTCCAAAAGCTACCTGAAGATTACAGAATTATTTTCTCAAGACTAGACTTCTGGAAGATCCTTGACTCCTCCCTCAAATTCTGCATCTTCTGTTTTAGGTAGATGGTCTCACACTCCCCTCCCACCCACAACCGGAGGAATGGCTACCTTCTACATTATTTGCATACACATAAATGAATTCGAGTAATTTTTGCTTCGTTGTCCTCATACATGCTGAAGTGAGGTGCAGGGACAGAGTCAAATGAAATATCTTGATGGAAATTAGAAAACCATTATAAAGCTTTGAAGAGACTAAGGTTTTGTTTGGGACGTCTTTCTTATTGCTTCTTAAAGTAGCTTTCTAATATAAAAATTAAAAATTTTGTACTAGAAAGCTGCTTTAAAAAACAGTAAGAAAGCTGTCTCAAACAAAATCTAAATCAGCTTGTTATATCTTAAAAAACAAGTTGAAGCGTAAGTGTAGTTACCACGCCAAGTTCACTTTGACCGCATGGTAGACCCAAAATAAGGCAATTTATTAATTTTTTAGAGATCGGAAAGAAAACAAAACTTGGACATGGTGGGGAAAGCACATGTAAGAATCCATTAAATGTAGAAGTTGACGAGATTGATAACGAGATTCTATTCCATGATCAGCTGCCTACAACATCAAATGCTCGTGTTCGTTGGAATATGACAGATTTTTGGAATGATAGCAGACTTTTGAATGCTAGCAGATTTTTGGAATGCTAGCGAATTGTTCTGTTTCTAATAGAACCAGGCAACCAGCATTCCACGGCTTGCATCAGGGGTGTCAATTCGGGTCAACCCGTCGGGTTCGGTCGAACTCGACTCGACACGGATCTAAATGGGTCAACCCAAACACGACCCGTTTTTGCAAACGGGTCGGGCATTTCAACCCAGACCCGACCCGGCGGGGTTATCGGGTTGACCCGACCTGACCCGAGACCCGGCAGTGGGCGATGCGCGCTGGTTCGGAATCGGCAGCGGCGACGGCACGCTGGCGCGGGCGCGGCAGCGGGGCAACGGCAACGGCGCGGGCGGCTGCGGCACGCGGCAGTCGGCACGCAGGTTCGGCAGCGCGGGCTGGCAACAGCATGGGGTAGTCGGCACGCGGGTGGCAGCGGCACGCGGGTGGCAGCGGCACGCGGCACGCGGGCGGTAGCGGCACGTGACACACGGTTTCGCTAACGGGCAGGGCAGGGCAGGCGGGCAGCGCGGGCTTGGGGCCTAGGGTAGCGGGCAGGGAAAAATTCAAAATTTTTTTTAAATAAACGTGTTTGCGGGTTGACCCGAAAACCCACTGGGTTAACCCGAACCCGACCCATTTGATAAACGAGTCGAATTTGAGAACCCGAACCCGACCCGTTTATCAAACGGGACGGGTCCAACCCGGATTTTCCGGGTCGGGTCCGAGTCAGATTTTCGGGTCGTGTCAAATATTGACACCCCTAGCTTGCATTGCATATGTATCAGCCGCGATTTCATTTATTGCAATTAATGAAGGCAATTGGTATTCATTCCAGAATATATTAGCCAGCATTTCGAATTTTTATTGCCTCCTCCCACCTTACGCTGCTCTACGTTCGGCATTGCCTAATCGAGCGCCACGTCGCAGGTACCTTTTCGCTGATCCGACCCGACAAATATTGGGCCATGGCACGTGCGATTTTTGAATATTACGGCCAGGCAAGCAAACCGAAGAAAATCGCGGCGAACCCAAAATTTATTGTTAATTTTAAAATAAACATCACCGTATTTCGTCTTTCACTTCAGTCATCATTTGGTTGCATATACGAATATTTGGTTTCGACAACTATTCTTCTTCTTCCAAGTTCGAAGCTCCCCGCATTATCAAGTTCGAAGCTCCCCGCATTTCCTGGTAGAAATCATCTTCTTCCAAGTTCGAAGCTTACGATAAGAAACAATGCCTCAGGTGAGTGGCTTTATTGCTAAGCATTGCCTCATCTAATTCTTTGTAAATGGGGTTTAGGGTTAGGGATTACGGATGAAGTCATATAGAACTCGGCACCAAGCGTTATATGCAGTTATACATACTCGGTACTGCTCGGTATTGGTTGAATACCTAGTTAAATCCTTCCTTACAATCGGTACTGCTCTATACCGAGCGATTTAACCAGTTTTGAATACTCGGTATTGCTAGGTATTATGTTAGTTATTGCTATAAAAATCACTAACGAGCTTGTACCGAGCAGGTTGAATAATAGGTACTACGAAGTAATACCTTCTATTTGCTCGGTATGAACTGTATTTGTTCGGTAATACCGGAATTTTTATGTAGTAGCGATCAAAAGACAAGTAAGGTCAAACAGTATCGAGTGACATGAATCAACAAATATAATTTAAAAAAAAACATACATTAAAGATAAAGAATTACTTGTATTAAATCACAAAACGCTTCATCAAAATTCAACGTCGCAGTTTCCTCGAAATCTTCGAAGTCTTCGAAAGCAAAAGCAACATTCGTACTCATCTCCTTCAACACTTGACGATTTCTTCTGCTGCAGTATAAGAACCCTAAAGACTGTATAACATCTTACATGTATTACCCAAAAGCTTATTATACCTGTGGTAAAAGTCGCGTATTTTTTACTTTTCCCGCCCATTTCTATTACGACAAGACGGGAATACCGTAAATATTTTAAAAGACTGCAAAATCATATGGGTTGCCATCGGGTCATTCCGCCTTAACGGGCTGCTACGTGGCACTCGATTAGGCAATGCCGAACGTAGAGCAGCGTCAGGTGGGAGGAGGCAATAAAAATTCCAGCATTTCACAGCACCACGAAATGTTTTTACCAGCATTCCACGGCAACCATAATGAAGGCGTTTTAAATGCAAAGAGTCACAAACGACAGAATGCTCATTCACCAAAAAAAAATCATATATTAATATGACAATGATCATTTTTTGGTGTATCACCACAGTTACATTCATCTAATCTTGAAACCAAATTAAAGCAATATACTCAAAGTTACATTCAAATCAAAATGAGAATCAACAATTACAAATACAGCTCATGAGCAGAGATTTCGTAGCAATTGCTACAATCAAAATTAGGATAACCACGATCACCAACAAGAGTTTTATCTGTAAAAGTTCAGCTCTAACTGAAACAACATGACTTGGGCTGGTTTCGACAACATTTGTACTTCTTCGGTGATTTATATAATGCGACCAATTGTTTAGTTCATCACACAGCCGAAAAAATCACAATCATCTTATGATCTGTTTCGGGAGCATCTGTAGAATTTTCTTTCACTACTACGCGATTTATATGATGTATATATTGTAGATTGCAAATTGCAATGACAATATATTCGATTACTTGGGTTACTTATTGGCGTCGCCGAGGAGCTCAAACTCATTGTAGAATGGCTTCACGACTTGAGAAGCAATAGAAATACACCATCAAAATAAAGAACTAAAAGGCATAGCATTTTAGATGCAAAACTTTCTATGACTGTACATTAGTTAATCTATTGCAAAATGGTGCTTTGACATTTCATCGAACAACTTACATCCCTTTCTAAATTTTCAAAAACATCGGAACTCCTTTGACCCTTCAACAGTAACAACCACAATGCGACATAGTAAACAAAGATATGGAGAAGACAATCAACAAACAACAACCAACAGAAGACATGAAGAAGACGAAGAGCAAACAACAATAATGAAAACTAAGACAACGACAATGAAAAGTACGACACCATCAACTAGCGAAGGGAACAAACAACAACAGCAAGAACGACGAAATGGTGCTGACGAAAAGCAAACATTATGCCTTCTAATGTTGAAAAAAAAAACAATGCAAAACCTTGCCGACCTAAGAAGAAAAAAAACAATGCAAAACCTTGCCGACCTAAGAAGATGTGAGGCGTGCGAAATGCTCGAACGCGAAGAACGAGATGGAGAAGGCGGAGCGTCTGGATGACGACGACACTCAGATCATGCGAGGCAAATAGGGATTTTTGACGAGGCTTAAACAAAAAGTTAGAATAGATGAAAATGGAGGTTTTAGGTGATATATAAATAAATACAAAAAATTGGGTGTTTCATATGTATTTCTAATCGTTTGAAATGTTATGTATGAAAAAATCTCAATTAGGTTAAAAAAATTATGTTCTTTTAGAGCGAGTGAGGTAGTAATGGACACAGAAACAGATAGAAAATAAATTAAATAAAATTAACAAAGCATTAAGCCTAAACCGTGCTTGATTAGTTGTACCTGACTACTTGTTTCTTTTTTTTTATCATTTTTCAAAATTTCGCCTATTTAACTAATCCTCTCCCCCAAATAATTCTTTGAGAAACTCAAAAGAGCTTGTAAACATATTGCCTTCTCCTTCTTAACGCCAAAGATGACCGCCACCGCCATGGTTGCCGCTTCGAAAGAAGATCACGTGCTCATCTTCCCTTTCTTATCCAAAGGACATACCATCCCCCTCCTCCACCTCGCTGCCGCCCTTTCCTCCCGCAACATCCTCGTCACTCTCTTCTCAACTCCGGCAAACGTCCCCTTCTTCCGCCATCACCTCTCTTCCTCCGGCGCCAACGCCGCCAAAATCCAGCTTCTGATCCTACCCTTTCCCAACCACCCCGATCTCCCCTCCGGCGTCGAGTCCACGGATTCCCTACCGTCCTTCTCCCTTTTCCCGACCTTCCTCGGCGCAACCACCTCCCTACACGACCACTTCCTCCGCCTTGTCCGCAGCCTCCTCCGCTCCCCATCCCCTCCCCTCTGCCTCATCTCCGACTTCTTCTTAGGCTGGACTCTCTCCATCTGTCGCCGCTTCGGCCTCCCCCGCCTAGTCTTCCACGGCATGTCCACCTTCTCCATGTCGCTCACCAAGTCACTCTGGAACAATATTCCCAAAGACGAGCCCTTTTCGGTCGCGGGAGCACCGCCGGAGCTCCAGCTCACCTTAGCCGACTTACCGGAAGCCGTGATCAACTCGGTCGATCCGCTTGACCCGGCGAATCAGTTTTTAGAGTCGACCGGACAAACAGACATCGAGAGTTGGGGAGTGATCGTCAACAGCTTCGCCGATATCGAACCGCCGGCATACGTTCAACTCCTTGAATCGTTCTACGGACCGGTTGCCGGAGGCCGAGTTTGGCTCGTCGGCCCGCTAAACCTCCTCACCGAAACCGAACCGGTGGAGAAGCCCAGCTCCGAGTCGGAGTGCATTCGGTGGCTCGACCGGCAGCCCGATGGATCGGTCATCTACGTTGCGTTCGGGACGCAGGCGGAGATTTCGGATGAGCAGCTGGACGAGGTAGCCCACGGGCTTGTTAGGGCCGGGATCCGATTCCTATGGGTCGTGCGGTCGGAAACATGGCTGCCACCGAAATATTCGGCAGATTTGGGGAGAATAGAGAGAGGGTGGGTCCCGCAAAAGCAGGTGTTGAGCCACGTGGCAGTCGGAGGATTCGTGAGCCACTGCGGCTGGAACTCGGTTCTTGAGGCGGTGTCGGCCGGCGTGGCGTTGCTGACGTGGCCGATGATTGCGGAACAGTGTTTTAACGCTAAGATGGTGGCGGAGGTGATCGGCGTTGGTATAAGGCTCCGAATCCCAGCGGCGGGAGTGGTGGTTGGAAGGAAGGAAGTGGAAGAAGGGGTGAGAGAGCTAATGGAAGGGGAGAAGGGGAGGAGGGCTCGGGAGAGGGCGGCTGAGCTGGCGGAGAAAGCTAAGGCTGCGGTGGTGAAGGGAGGATCGTCTTATGAGACGCTCGATAAGCTCCTAGAAGAGCTTAGGAAGGTCCCGACGGCTACGGCGGTGACGGAGGTGGAGGAAGGAGAAGCACGGGCTGAAGGAGAAGTGAAGATGGTGCATAGCGAATGGCGCGATGTTCTCCAGATTGCATGATGATCTGCAGCCTCTGCATGCATGACGCATGCACCATAAAAATATGATTAAAATAATATTAGTGTTCTCCTATTTTAATCAAAGCGTAATAAAATGTGATTTATAAGAGTTTCCGATCGGAATATTTTCGCGTATAAAGTATGGATTTTGATTCGATATTTGGTATAGTTTCTTTTTTAAAATTACTTTTTAAAATACTTTTTTAACAATTTTTTTTTAAAAAAACTAGTAGCAAATATAGATAGAAGGTGTTCACTAATATTAAAACAGACTTTCGCAGTATTTTTTTTTATCATACGACAATGATTAAAACACCTATTTTTTCTGTTCCATCAGTTTAAAATTCACTGCACATTCGTCGTGTTTGTTATTCCTGAAAAGACTTTTACAATGCCCTTTAAATTGTTGTATTATATCTATTTTTAGCAGCGGTAAATTTGTTAGCTATTTTAACCGCTACAAATCTGATGTCTTACAACGGATTTAATACCTACAAAGCTGGACAATTGGTCTGTAGCAGTAGTTTTAACACCTATAAATCTGGAATATGGTCTATATCAACAGTTTTAACCGCTAGATTACTGCATTTTGGATCAATAACAACGATTAAAACCGCTGCAATTCTAACAATTTTTTTGTAAAGAATGATTTTTAACATGTACGCACATATTTGATTTATCATTAATAATTTACAATCAATTGCAAACTTCATCACAAAATACGATCATACAAGAGGTATATAACAATAAAATATATCAAAATACATTTACAGTTATATTGTTTCTAATATTCAATGGCACTTTTAAGGAGAATTTGAAAGAAAAAAAAAACAATATTCAACGTCAGTAAATTTAGGCTAAGTAACATCAAGCATAGTTTTCCATATTGATAAACTTATTCTAATATAAACAGTGAAGCCTCTATGGGTTAACTTATCCTCAGTATTCAGCCCTTGATGCATAGTATTAAACGTCTGTAATACAACAATACAAAAAGACTAACAAAACTGCTAATATTGACCACTAGAGAAGGGCAAATTATTACGTCCAGTCACCGAACGTCAGGACACCCAACTCAGACACGTCACGTCACCAAAATACTCTGGGTTCCAGTGTATTTTAGTGATATGGCGCATCTTAATTAGAACAAACTGACAGGAAATTTTATTGAAATCGGGCGGTTTACTTTTTTTTTATGGTGCTAGCTTGGAAAGGAAGTTTTATTGACTTTAAAAGCTTATTCTATATTATCTGATTGTTATTTTTTTAATGTTAGCCGGCATCAGTTGATTTTGATGCATATGTAAGAAAGTTTGCAACTATCTATATCAAAAAATATTTTACTATTTAGAGCCGAATATAAAATCAAAAGGTTTATAACATTTCAAAGCAAAATATCGGCCATAGATAAGCAAAATACCGTGCCTATTTATATTTTGTTTTTCTTTCTTTTACATCTTGATGGTCAATTAGAAGAAAATTGATACTTGTCTCCATGTTAATAATATATAAGCCATTGATGAAAATGAAGATGATAAATAAATCTATAAATGAAAATATATAATTTTTAATTTTACATGCATAGTTGAGCTTCCTAGTTGTGGATGTTGTCATTAATAATTTTGTATAAATTATCTCATGTCACTTTGAAGTATTTGCACCACCTCCTCAAGTCTTACAACTCGATCAAATGCAGTATTGATGTCACGCTTGCCACCTGGAGTCGTGTACTCTGAGAAACTCTTATTCATTTAAAAATTCAGCTGCAACTTTTAACCATTAACAATAATTGAGAAACTAATTATGTTCATATTTTTAAGTGTCGTACAAATTATATGAGCAAAACTAATTCAAAGGAAAACTATAGCTACATAAATTTGAGATACTTTAAAAAACAGAACTTAAATAAAACAATTCGAAGCAAAAAACTGATAAATCAATTCGAAGCAAACTTAAATTTATTTCGAGGTTAAAACTTTTATTAGTACTTTTGTCTGCATAATGTCTTACTTCATTACTTTAGTGCATAATTGTAAAAGCTTAAACTCTTAATTATAAATATATTATTAGCTTTGGCCTAAGAGTCTTATGATTTTATCATGTTGGTGTAACTTTCTAGTAGATCACTCATCCCAAAATTGCTTCAAGATGAGCACGCATAATTCTAGAGTTTCTTAAATAAAATTCCAACAATTACACCAAAAGACGCCTCGATGTTTAAAGATTAGTTTCTTTAACTTAAAGGGTTTCACACAGCTTCAGTCGGTGGCCAGCAGAAGCCCGACAATAGTTCGGTGACGGTCAGTGATTCGACGGTGGTCGAGGAGGAGTTTGGTACGTGGCAAGAGAGCTCTAATTTCTCTCTCGCTTCCTTCTCTCCATTTTCTTCCTTGCTTCCCTCTCCTTTTCAAGAAATGAGGAGTCTATTTATAGTTTTCTAAGAGTATAAGTATGTCACGTTTAGAAATCATTTGATCACCCAATTTATGGTTTGAACCTTCCAACGGGTCTTCGATTTGGTCTCATTTGGGTTCAGATTGGTCGAATTTGGTGTCTTTGGGCTCGTCTTTTTTAGATGTTCAGTTCAACTATAAATTTGCTAAGATTGGAGTTCATATGACTCTAAATTTAATTTTGTAAGCTTTTAACTTGATTTTGTCTTGTGATTCATGTCCGATCAAGATAAATTTTTTATGATATGTCAACGCTTAAATGCAATAGAATCCTCCTAAGCTAGCTATCTTCCAAAATTAAACAATAAAGAGAAAAATAATCATTCTCATAATGTCATAAATGACAAACAAACCAATTTATTTTTAATAAGATTCCTTTTTTTTTTAAAGAAAGATCCCTCATCATATAAACCAAAATAATTTTGATATGACAATATGACAAACAAATTTACTTATGTAAGATTTCATTCTCATCACTTGATTATTTTAAGATATTAATAATAATCCCATAACCATCACATCGAATAAACTTTATAATAATTATTTATCTTAAATGCTTATACTAAATAAATAATTAATTAAAGTTAATCTATATATACTTTAAAATATATTTTATGATTAAAAATTATATCATAAATACATTTAGTCAAAATCTTCTGAATTTTTCATTAATTAAAATAAAAAATAAAAAAAAAAATAGAAACGGTGAGAGGCCGCCCATGAAATTTCACCATGATGATATCACACACATCACCCACATTTTTTATAAAATAGAGAAAATTATAAAACAAAAGCAAAAAATAATCCTAGTGGCCCCAAAGTAAAATATTAAAAAATAATGTTGATTTGTTCTAAAACCTTAAGTATAATATTTGATAAATCAATTTATTAATTTTAAATAAAAATAATAATAATAAAATACTAAACAAAATACCCCTAAAATTATTCAATTTTATTTTAAATAAATATAATTTTAATTATATTTATATCAAAATAGTAAAATACATTTTTTTCCATTATTATTATTTTTTGGTAAATTGAGGGCATAGCCTATTCAAATATATTTTAAAATTATCTTTAATAAATGACCTTATTTTTGGTCAACATAAATCATAATCTTCCTATCCTCATAACGGCTAGTAAAGATTATGGCTGTGGGCTCCACTAAGAAGTAATCTTCCCCAAAGGTGGGCCCAACTACATGTAGCTTTCATTAGCTCCCTCATTTGACCAAATACCGGCAAAATTTTAAAAACAGCTTACGTTTAAAATCAAATAAGGACGTTTGTCTATGTGATATATATGTAAATTTGATTTAATTCACATAAATATCAAAAAAGGTCAAAATTTTAAAATAAGTATTATTAATAATTAATTATACAATTAAGAACATTTTAAAAAAATAATCAATTTTAAAAAAATTTAAAAAAAATTGAAAGTAAGGTAGCAAATCGCTCGTTGAACGCACTATTATTTTTTTACATATTTTTATTTTTTAAATCAAACTTATACTTTTGAAAGGAAAAAAATTAATCCAATTTAATAAAAATTGCCTCGCCTAATTTGTTAATGTATTTCTCATGAAAATATAAGATAAGAAATTTTTATTTTAAAAAATAAATTAATTTGAGTGTCATTTTTATTTAATGTTAAATGTTAGTTTATCTAAAATTATTTATAATTTAAATATGTGATTAGTTTTTTAAAAATATAAATTCTAACTGCAATACGAAAAAGTCTTATAATGTAAAATTTTAATAATTTATCTTAAGGATTAATAAAGGTAATGTAAAATAGATATCCGTTTGTCAATGTTAAATTAAATAATTAAAATATATAATAATTAACAAAGATATTAAAATTAATGAAAAAAATTGTATTATTGATTATTTTTAGGGTGAAAATATTTATCTTAGATACCATCATGTTATGTTGTTAAAAGAGCTGTATTTGTATTTGAATAGAAATTGGACGTCTCACATTTTAATAATTAACTAACAATTTTATCTGAATCTAATTTGTTCTCACATCAAAATTTACCTAAAAATAGTTTGCTCCAGTTTTCTATTTCAGCGCATTTATATGTTTATTTACTAAAATTAAAATTTGCATCATTATAAGTTCCTTGGAAAAATAAAATTTTGAGCATTTTTATCAAAGTATAAATAAGCTTAATAGTAGCCTTATAATGTTCATCAATAAATGTTAATACGCACAAAAAATCGCCTTGATCATACATGAATCTCAAGGCATATTTAAAGTGAAAACTTCCAAAATTAAATTCGGGATCATCTGAACTCTAATTTCAACAATCTTATGGTCAAACTGAACGTCTCGAAGAGACGAACCCAATACACCACAATCGGTCCAAACCGAGCCCAAAAGGGTCCAAATCGAGGGCCCGAAGTTTAGTTTGTAAGTTTAAAGCATAAATTGGATGATCAAATGATATCCAAATATGGCATGCTTATAGTCGAATCGAGCAGCTCAGTGAGACGAATCCAATGAGCCCAAGATTGTTGAATTCCAACATCATTAAGGCAGTTAAACACTTGAGAAATGCCCTATGAATGGGGGATCAATTTGGGCTTTTCGATAGAGCAATCCAAATCTACCCCGATCTTCTTATATTTATGAGGGATGCCACTATAAAAAATCTATAAATATACCAACACTCTCTATATTAAGGGGGGCCTTTAGCTACATATTATAGAGAGTTTCGAGGCTTCAAGATCTCCAAAACCACCACTGGCAAACCTTCACCCACCGTCACTGGACCACCGCCCCGTCACCGACCACTGCTGGACTTCCACCCGGCCGCCGATTGCCGTAAAACTTCCACTCGACCATCGTCCGAACACAGCCCGGCCGCCAACCACCGCCAGGCTTCAACCCAACCATCACCGGACAATTGCCGAACTTCCCCCTATTCGCCAACCACCACTGGACTTTCACCTGGCTGTTGAACGTCGTCAAACTTTTGCTCAACCATCATCAGACCGTCACCCGGACGCCGACCTCCGTCACCAACAAACTATGATCCATCGGACCACCGTCGCTTGCCGACTACGGTCCCTCTAACCACTATCGTTTGCCGACCACGGTCCCTCCGACCTCTAATCACCCGCCGACTACAGTCTCTCCAACCTCCGTGCCCATCGACTACGGTCCCTCTTATCACTATCGTCTGCCGACTACGACCCATGTGATCTCCGCCACCTATCGACTATGGTTCCTCTGACTAACATCGCCTGCTAATTATGGTCCTTGCAACCTCTGCCACCTATCGACTAGGTCCCTCGTACCACCTTCTTCCACAGAATACGGTAGGTCTGACCTTTATCACTCGCCGACTACAATCCCTCCAACCACCGTCACCTGATTATGGTTTGCACTCTTTTGAGAATAACTCTCATATTACTATATTCTTCCAACTACCACCTTGTAATGTGCTCTATATAATACATTAAGCAAGTGCCTTCCCCTCGCGGAACACTAGTGAAATCATTTTAACTAGGACATGCCCTACTTTCCACGTAAAAATATTGGTCTCTTATGACTCGCACCCTTCTCTTTATCTATTTGTGTGATAAATCTTTGTACAAAGCTATGACGTTATACTCTATATCTCTCTAGCACCGCAAATTTTCTAGCCCACAACAATTTAGCTCGGTTCGTGGGAAATGATTCCTTGTTAGGTGGCAATTTTGCTCCAACCTTAAAAAATCGTTCACGTCAACGCCCTTGATGGAATTTTCTAAACCTGCCTTTGCTAAGCTTGTTGCACAGTACTTGAGCAATTATCGAAAGGACTCTATCTTAATACGTGCGGACTTGCATCAAAGACAAAATCTTTGACCTAGGAGGATTGCTACATCAACCTCCCTCCCACGATGCACCTCGACTATGTCGATCACTCCGATCTCAAGCTCTTTTGACGCTAGGAGAGTATGATGTGGAATATCTTAGCTAAAGTTTTCCTTAGGACTAGCTTACCTATTTTGTTACATGTTTTCTAAAATGTTCTTGCCATCTTATAAATATAGCTATTGTAGTATGAAAAAAGATGAATACTACATGATTTTAAGTCCTTGAGCTTGATTTGTTCCTTAGATTGGGTGTTCCTTTTAGCAATTATGTTTCTTCCACCAATCCATTACATCAATTTTCTTATGACTTTCTAAAACAACTTTTTAGTACAAAACGAAGCCTAAGCCTCTCCATCTTCTAGTTCTCTGTCTGATCCAATTTTCACGATATTACTAATCTGTTATTATTTCCATAAATTATTATTGTTTTCCAATTATCATTTGGCCATTATATCATTACTCATATTTGTAGTTTATGTGGAAACATATTATCTTATCAAACACTATACACCAAGTAATCCCTAATTCAAATATCAATGAGTCTTCTTCCCCTCATGAGATAATTGTCATAAATTGGGAACTCTAGCTTTTGTAACCCACATGAGATCCAATTCATTGTACAAATAAATTACAAGAACAAAAACAGAAGTAAATGATTTAAGGTAGAGTAAATCAGTTCAGAATGTTCAAAATGTTGCCAAAATAACAGCTTTTTGTTAAAAAAGAAAGAGAGCAAAAACGAGTTTAGGAAGAACACAGTGGTAGCTTAGAAATAACAGTTTAAAGGAAAAGTTTACTGCAGAGATTTAGGCTCCGTTTGAGACGGTTTTGATGCTACTTCTTAAAGCAAATTTTTAGTACAAAAATTTAAAATTTTTATATTAAAAAGCAGCTTTAAAAACCGTCAAAAAGATCGTGCCAAATGAAGCCTTACTGTAAATGTGGAATTATGGGCATTTAGGCCAATTAAGACAGACTCTCACACACATCGCATACACAAGACTCGAACCCAAGACATCTTAGTTGATAGCCTAAGCTCCCAACCAACAGACCAAGATGAGCTGTGTTTTTTTGCGATCACCCCTTGGCTCTCTATTTGGCTTATGCATCCTCTATGAACAACATACTTTGGGTTGCTCCTTAGAATAAGAAAATAAGTCTTTCTCCAAATAGTTTTTCAATATTGCATAAGAATAATCTCCTATGAACTTCCTACTCATCTTGACTCTCTAGTCCTCCATCTTCCTTCCAATCCATGATAGGAGGATAACTAAAAAAGCTTAGCAGCTCCAGTTTACTAAAAACCAGAGGTATAAAAGGAATTTAGTATTCCCTGATGTATAGCAATCAAATCAATACATCTACCGTAGAATAATTTATTCTTGAGAGAAATATGAATATCGCAAAACAAGATGGACTTCTATCAAATGGACGATGGAAGAATTACACTGTCTATCCAAACAGGATTTGCCTATATCTTGTATCAAAAAGGGAGAAGACATCTCTTCTATGCAAGCTTTCTGTGTTTTTTCTCCAAAGCTTCAGCAAGTAGAGAGATGGAAACAAAGAGCTGCTCGGCACTTCTCTATTAAGAAACCCGTCATGCTGGTTGGGAACGCAACATAAGACAAGGCAATATATATTTTTTGCTAAGATAAATGCGTTTTAAACCATACTTGTCTAAGCTACCATTTCATACCTCTCTTAAAACGCAGCAGGCATATTATGGAGATCCAAGGCTTAATAGTGACTGAAGTGCTTGATTAAAGTCGAAGGTCCAGCATTCCATTGTCGTTCATGTCAAACCTATCCATTTCTTGAAGCACAAACCTGCTTCTCTCCTCTTATACTGAGCCTCAGTCTGGATTTTGGGTGCTTTTCCTTTGTATAATGTCCTATGATACTTCAGCCAAAGTGACCTATACTTGTACTTATCAATAAACATTTTTTCTGCCTCCATCATCTCAATGACTTCCATGGCCCGAAGAAAGAAACCACCTCGCACAAAACAATACAAGAAGAAATCCAACAACTCTTGATCAAATTTCATTGGGCTGGAACTCGCAAGTACTTTCATTTCGCCCCACAAATCTGTAACTTCGACGTACTTCCCTCCTATAGCAGCATAGCCAGTGACCAATGAGTGAAACGTCTGGGCGTTGGGGATGTATCCCAAAGCCCTCATCTTGTTCATAGCTTTCTGTGCATCATGCATCATCTTTTTCTTGCAGAAGAAATGTATCACATTATTCCAATCGTGAACACCATAATCAACCTTTTGGTTGTATTTGATTTCTTCAAGTAGCTTAGACATCAGGCCAGCTTCACCGCTCCCTGAACAGCCTTCCACCAACTTCTCAAACTCATTCTTACCAGATCTTGATATATTCGACACTTTCATCTCTTTAAAAAGAAGAAGTGCTCCAGTTGAATCATTCTGATTCACCCTAGATTGTATCAAAGACTCATAACAGCTTGAATCAAGCTGAATCCCAGCCTTACGAGCATCTTTTAAAAGTGCACTGATCTCTGCTTGACGATTCTCCTTGCAATAGGCCTTCAAAAGAGAAGAATAAATAGAAGAACCTACTTTGACTCCAGAAAATCTCATCTCATCTAAGAGGTCATGTGCTTGGTCCAACAAACCCAGAGAAACACATGCATCTATCACCTGAACAACAACTGAGTTCTCTACAGAGACTGGCGCTTCCTCTTTACTAGCTTTGATAAGAAATGCTGCCAAATCATTAATCCTATTCATTTCCAGGAATCCCCGCACAAGTTTTGCATAGATTTTCTCAGTTGGATGGAGAATGCCATCTTTAGATCTAACCAGTTCAACATGAGCCTTCAACTTTTCTGACAACAAACAAAGTGATTCCCTTGCCTCAGCTTCAAGCCTTGAAAAGTTTCTGTCCTTCGTAAACTCAGTAAAAGTTGGAGGTTGGGTTTTAAGCAACACAAATTTCTCAGTAAACTCTAATTTCTCAGTTTCAGAATTATGAAGATGAGAGACCTTTCCACCCTCAACAGCTTCTAGTACTGATTTGGCAGCAGCCAGAGAACGTTTTACTTCGCTAGCTTTTCTGAGCATATCCAATATCAAACCTGATGCAGAATCCAAGTCACCAAATTTCAAATGGCAGGACAATAAGCAATTATAAAACTGCTGCAATTGGGAGTCGTTGAGACCACACGTCTCATCAACATACCGCTTCAGTTTATTTATCTCATCCCTCCACCCATTTTTCTCATATATCTGAGCCATTGCAATCAGCAAACCAGCATCAGCCTTCACCCCAACTCGAGGCATCAGTTCAAGAAGTTGATCACCTTTTCTTGTAACACCATGTAATATGCATCCAGCCAGTACCAAATTAAAAACAAAAGAGTTTGGCTTCATTGCTAGCAATGGCCTATTGCTCTTCTTCCTAGGGTCTACCCTATTATCCTTGAAGAGATAACCAATCTCCATGATCAGCTCAGCTGCAAGAAAGGCACCATTTTCAGCTTGACACAAATGGCCTATGACACCAGACCAAGCTGAAACAGGGGGAAATTCTTCCATCTGAACCAATTTTCGCAACACATTTGAGGCAAGAATGGGTTGTTGGCACCTTGCAAGGATGAATGAAAGAAAAAGGAGAGGTTCTTTATCCAAAAGATCATGCTTCTTCTCATTAAAGATGAGATCGACTATATTAGAAGCTTTTTCAAGCCAACAGGCATCGCAACTCTCAGTAAGACCCGCAATGAGCTTGTTTAAAATTGATTTCCTAGGAAAGCCATCCATATGCACATGCTGCTCATATTCCTTCAAAGCATCTTCAAACCTTTCTTCTTCAATTGCACTTACTATATTTAAGGCAAGTCGAGATGGATCACGAGCATGAACTAATATTGGCTCAGTTGTGGTTGAGAAAAAGATTCCGAATTGTTCAGACTTGGGCTTTGAGACTACAACAGTTTTTGTGGAGCCATAATGTAATAACATTAAATGCTTGCAAGGTTCAAGCTTCAGATGTTCCAACTGAATGCAGGGCAACTTCCAAGAATGACTATGAAATAAAAAACATAGAGGAGCCAGCATGCATGGAGAAGTTTGAAAAACAGTTCTCCTGATGGCATACATTTTTTCTCATCACAGAGCAGCTCTACATACTAGGTTACTTGCAACTTATGCTGAGCCTCCATGGGTTTTCTATCCTTTAAAAGATGAAGACTTACTGCGAACAGCATAGGGATGTCCCCATTGCAACAAAAACATACACCTTCTTAAAGAAGTTCAAAACTATTCAAGGAAAATGATTTTGTTAAATCAGTGGTATGTTCCAATTTCAGACATAGTGAAAAGCAACTCAAAGTTGAAACCATCCAGCTGATTACAAAAGAGTCTACATAAAAATCAAAGGAAAAAGGTTACTAAAGGTGGTATAATAGCATGAAAAAGATGATAACATAACAGACAAGAAAAGTAAACTGTCCTGCAAATTTAAGAGACAAAGGAACAAACATTGGTGCTTGGATTCCCCACCGTTAAAATCATGGGTTTGATCAATTCATCAACATTAACAACATAATGTTAAATTTTTAGTAGATTTCAGACTATTTTGTTCGGTGGCATGTTTAAATAATGCTTTCACAAATTGCATTTCAATCCTATTTAGTTGACATCTAGGGCGCATATTCAAACCAACCTGAGACTCTTAAAGATAAATTCAATGCTTTGATGCATAAGCTTGATTCTTACATTTCAGAACCAAGACATTCCTCTCCAACCATCCATCTAATCTTTCATATCTCTGGCTTCCACTTCTACAACAACCCACTCTAGTCACACAAATTACATCTAACCCCCAAATGTTCGACCCACCCAGTTAGCCCCACTAGTTTCCACTAGCCCATCATACATGCTGATGAGAATGTTTAGTTGATTCTGACCTTGATGTTGAACTTGATCCAATGCCTAAGATTAAGCTTGGAGATAATGCCCGTGCATGAGCTTGAGCAAGAGATCATGCTAGAACCTAGTGGTTGGTTGTTACTCTTACTTTCTAATTGTTCTATTACATCTTGATCTCAAAATATAGGATACTGTTGAGCCTGAGTTAGTACCTTCAATCACTATTATTATGGATAGACATACAAGATGTTCCACGGTCCAAAATATTGTTGCATGCTTCATTACTAGTTACACAGGTTAACTTTCTACCACATCTAATGCCATTGCTATACTACCATATAACCCTTGTCCCGATTGCTAGTCAGATACCGGCATGATGAATAGAGAAGCCTGAAATCAAAGCCCGGATATCCTTTCACAAGTTTACACTCTACCTCTACTATTGCTATTCAAGAGACTCATGAGAAATCTCCATTTCCACTGCTAACATGCTCGCCACCTTCAAACTCTTCAAAAGAGAGTATATTTTGGCCTGACTGAATTGCCATAGGCTCACACACCTGTCAAATTTTGGATCAAATTATCATAAGCAACAAGTGTCCATATCTCAAAAATAATTCTAAGCATATTTATTTTATGCTCACATTAATTTCATATAATAAAGACACAGTATGTCTTTCATTGTTAATCTCAAATACTTTAGGCATGGTTTAAGAACACTTAATCTATATAAAATGCATCATGGCCTTGTATGTGGAATATTATTTAAAAGATTATTGAATTAAAAGTATGATTGCTTGAATATTTCCCTTTTCCTCTCTTTAATCTCCCTTTGGATTTGTAGCCCTTCTCCCTCTCACCTCACTTGGGTCCTGACCCATTTCTCCTTCGCCCCCTTTGATAGTGTACTCATTCTACCAAATAGCTCATACCTCCATCAAGAAAAGCAAAGGTAAGAAGCTTCTCGGTTTCTCTCTCCTCCCCATCTTCTCATCTAGACAAGCATACCCACCCTATTTTCTCTCTGTAACTTCTCGGTCAATAATGAAAAAATTTATTATGCAGCCCGCTGTCTACATAAAGAGGGTACCTGGGATGTGCAAAATGCAAGAAGATTTGTTACTTCCCATCCTCACTAATGCTGCATAAGTAAGGATTGGCAGAATAAACTTCCAGCAACTCAATCGGTAGATATCAGTTGTTAGAACAACGGTGGAGGACATGAATATCAGAATTAAACTTTCTCAAAGGATGGAGAAATATTTTGAAATCACCAATATGTTCAAAGTTTAGAGGTGTTGCGGACTAGAATATACACGGCGATAGAGTTTTAATTGTTCGTCTTAGCGTTATACGGATATCCAGTTCACACACAGAGAACACAAGATTTTTTACATGGAAAACCCTTGAAAGGGGAAAAACCACGGGGCCTAGCCCAGTTGAAAAGATTTCACTAGAACTTGAGTTGGTTACAATGGGCTAATTCGTCTCTAAGGACGATCATATTACAAGTAGCAATTGTACAATAGAAGTCCGAGTGTCGAGTAATGGTCTGGCAGGACTTCAGGCCTTAGATTATGATAAGGCAGAAACTTCGGGCCTTAGATGAAGGTCTGGCAAATGTAAGAATCTTCAATGGTGGCCTGGCAAAGATGAGAGCTTCAAGTGAAAGACTGGCATAGCGTAGAGCGTCAGGTGATGATCCGGCGGAGCGACGGCGTTAGGTGATGATCCGGTGGAGCACAGGGCGTCAGGTGGTGATCCGGCGGAGTGATGGCGTTAGGCGGTGGTCCGATGGAGTGACGGCGTTAGGCGGTGGTCCGATGGAGTGACGGCGTTAGGCGGTGGTCCGGTGGAGCATAAGGCGTCAGGTGGTGGTCCGGCGGAGTGACGGCGTTAGGCGGTGGTCCGGTGGAGCACAGAGCGTCAGGTGATGGTTTGGCTGAGTGACGGCGTTAAGCGGTGGTCCGGTGGAGCACAGGGCGTCAGGTGGTGGTCTGGCGGAGTAACGGCGTTAGGCGGTGGTTCCGTGGAGCACAGGGCGTCAGGTGGTGGTTTGGCTGAGTGACGGCGTCAGGTGGTGGTTCGGCTAAGTGACGGCGTTAAGCGGTGATCCGGTGGAGCACAGGGCGTCAGGTGGTGGTCCGGCGGAGTGACGGCGTTAGGCGGTGGTCCGGTGGAGCACAGGGCATCAGGTGGTGGTCCGGCGGAGTGACGGCGTCAGGCGGTGGTCCGGCGAAACTCCGACGGTGGTCGAGGAGGCTAAGAAGTAAGAGCGATCTCCGATCTCTCTCTTTTTTCCTTAAGCTCTGGGGGGTCCTCTTTCAAGAGAAGAGGGGGCTCTATTTATAGATTTTGGGAATGGCATAGCCCGTAAATAGATGGAGGATCAAGGGTTAATTGAGAGTGGTTGAATGGACGGTCGATCTTGAATTCTACGATCGTGCACCGTTCGTTGGACATTTGAAGGCCTTAGAGATGTCGGAATTCGGCGATCTTGGGCTCGTTGGATTCGTCTCGTCGGGCCGTTCGATTCGAGTATAAGCTCGTAAAAATCGGAGACCATTTGGTAACTCAAACAGTGTTATGAAGCTTCCAACAACGCTTCGGGTCCTTGATTTGGACTCATTTAGACTCGGATTGAGTCAAATTTGGAGTCGTTGGATTTGTATTTCCGAGACACTCAGTTCGACTGTAAGTTTGTTGAAATCGGAGTTCAGATGGTATCCGAATTAATTTTTGAAGTTTCCAACTTGATTTTGCTTTGAGATTAGTGCCCGATCAAGATAATTTTTGTATGATATATCAAGACGTATTCTAATAACACTTGCACTATTGGGATCATAAAACAATGAGCTATATTAGAACCCAGGTTTGACCAGCATATGCAAGTTAAACAAGAAAAAGCTAAAATACCATTTAAATTTCTACCCACTCAATATCCATTAATAAATACAGATCAGAAAACAAAAAAAATGACAAGAAAAAATACCAAAAATAAACACATTGAAAGACCTAGCTAGTTCCAATGGCCCATGGAATGATTTCATTAACTCCCAAAATTACAATCAAAGCAGAGATCCATTTCCTAATGCAACAAACCAAAGTTTATCCTTCCACTAGATGATAGCAAATATCTGTCAGAGGGACTCAACCCGCAAACTACAAAAATTCTTTTTTAGGCTGGACATTCAAATTTTATCAAATTAAGACAAGGCAAAGTGTTTTTCAAGTAGCATAAATCAAATACGATCACAATGGATATATTGTTTGAAGAATGTCATTCAAAATCTAGTTATGCACAATCAAGTTACAAGAAACAATAACACTTGGGTGCAAATAACTACCTCGTTGGAAATATACTTCATGCTGGGGTGTGGAAATTTGAAGAGCTATTATTTCATAATATTGGCTCTGACATGGCAGGTATCTATCCAAGAATGAATGTTATTAGGAAGAGAGCATTCAATCAGTTTGATAGCTAAAAAAAGACTGAAATGCCTACAGAAATAACCTGGAGAAAGCTTAAATTCTATATAAAAATAGAAATTGCAGGTCTTTTTCATCCACCAAGAAACAAATGGCTGCAATGTTAAAGCCATTATTTCTGGGCGTGCAGCATGAGGGACTTAGATCAATTATTCTGCAGAAGAAATAAAGTCATCATGGACAAGTGTATAACTCGTCCTATAAAAAAGTTATAAGCATAACAGCATCCTGATTAGTCAATCTAGATCTCCAAAAATAAGGTAAGATTTACCATTATGTCACCTGAGAATCATTCACTACAGAAGGATCCAATACAGACAAAACAACCGTCTTGTGCTCTGTTTCTCTTACATAAACAGGGACAGAATCTATGGGCGTGAAAATTCTAAAGTATGCCGCAGTGTAAGATCAACTAAACCTAAAAAATTAAGTTTAAATCATACTTTTTTAATATTACTTTTCAAACTTCTGAGTTGATCAAATCATCACCCAATAATTTAGGGTTGGCATTACAAATCTCATTTTTTATTCATTTTTATTGAGTGTTGTCTTAGATATTAAACATATTTTTGGCAAATCATTTTGAAAAACAACTATCCATGTATCCTTAGGTAACATTTTTCTTCCTAATTTTGACACTTATTTTATCAACTCGTCTAACGAGCACATTTTGTGCCATTATTGTGCATATCCAAACTACTTAAGTCTATTCTTAGTCACCTAATTTTAAAAGATGTCACTCTAATATTTCCTCCAATATAATCATTCATTAATTTATCCTTCCTAATTTTGCACATCCATCTTAAAACTCTTATTTCCATCAGCTCAACTTATAAATCAATGATTTTTTACAATCTAAAATTCAAATCAATACAACATCACCAACCTAATTGCAATTTTATCAAATTTACCTTTAAATCTTCTAATGTTCTCTTATAAAACAACTTTTGAGGTACTTATTTATTTTAATCATTCAACTTTATTTTAGAATTTATATCATTATTTATATCATAATTGCTCTATATAACATATCTACTTGAACCTATCACATCAAGTTATCACGTCATCATCTAATATATCTTAATTGTTTTGTTTGCCTCTTTCAAAAATCCGAGGCAAGAGATGTTGTTCTTCGTGGTGATCATAGATAGTGATGGAGAACATCATGGGATGAATAAGTGATGTAATTAAATATTTATGTACTCTTTTATATTTGGGTTGATAATGTTTTGTTATTTTATTTTGGTTACCCTATGATGGAAGGCTAATGATCATGCTAGGTTGATGCTCTTAGGTTTGTCTCTCCCTTTCTGTCACTTTGATGCTTCAGTTTTCCCCCCTTGGTGCTTCGGTTTCCCCCCTCCTTGACAGTTGTGTTGTTGCTTCGTTCCCCCCCATTAATGCTTCGGTTTCTCCCTCCTTGTCAATTGTGTTGTTGCTTCTTCCCCCCCCCCCCTAATGCTATGTGGATGCTTCATTTTTCTCCTTTGGCAGTTGTCCCTTCGGTCCCTGTTTGCTGTATTTTTGATGAGTTTCTGTTGGCTAGATATGTGGTGTTTTACCTACCTGCATTTATTACTCTTTCCCCCTTCTCTTCCCTATAAATAGGGGTTGTTTTCCCACTGGTTTTGGACAGTTTTGGTGAAAATTTTGCATACAAACCTACGTGTTTTTCTAACTTGCGAGCTAGCCTCCTTTTCCCTTCCCCTCTATTACTTCATCTCGGTCTTCTACCTCTTCTTCTCTATCCACAATTCCCGCCCCATCTGTATCATTCTTCTCTTGTAAGCTTGGTGGTGTCTGCTGCCACGTTTTGGTTGGTATTTGCCTGAGGAGTGTGGACTTGTGCCGGATCGTTTCAGTTGTGGATTCCGGGTTAGATCTATCCTTTGAGCACCTATCCTTTAAATTTGGAGCTTTGCATGTGAGGTGACCACTTGTTGGTTGTTATAAGGGTAGCCTTGTTGTCATTTCTTTATGTTTATAAATTTTATAAGATGCTTTCTAGAACTTGCTTCTACTTTTAGTTTTATATGTGGATGTTTATGCTTTACTGAAAGGAAAAAATTCTCTACTTGCTTTCCTAAGTGTTCTCCATAAGATATTTAGAAACTTAAGTTGCATCAATAAGTGGTCACCTTCTTTCTCACCTACCTCTATGCAAGGATTCTTCGCCTAAATGGGTCTGTTTTCCTCAGCTTCCTCTTATGTATTGAGACCCATCCAACATAACTAGAATAACGGTGATGGTTGGTGAGCCTTTATGGATGGATGAACATACCACTACTTAGGTCTTCACTTTTATGGGTCTATTTTCCTTAGCTTCCTCTTATGTATTGAGAACTATCCAACATTGCTAGAATGACGACGATGGTTAGTGAGCCTTTATGGATGGATGAACATATCACTACTTGGGGCCAAAGCTCTTATGCTAGAGTTTGTGTGCAAATCAATTTGGCAGATAAGTTGAAACTTGGATTTTGGATTAAGGGGCTCAATGGCATATTTTTTCAGAAGGTGGATATAAGGGCATCTCCAAAGTTTGCTTTCATTGTAGAAACATTGGCCACAAATTGAAGCTATGCCTTGACATGGCTAAGCAGCAATCCCCCACATGGTATGTCTTACTCCTAGCCCCACCTCGACAACTCCAGACGACACACTTTGGTGGAGAAGCAGAATAAGCCCACCTGTGGCTCTTCCCAATAGCCAGCTCCCCGGTTCCCATTAGAAGTAGCCCGTCCCACGTGGTAGAACCTCCATCTCCTCATGTTCAGTGCAACTCTGATGTAGTGAGTATGCACCTTGGATTCTTGTCACTACAAGGAGGACGTCAAAACAGCAGCCTAGGTACTTTTCCAAGAGAAATGAGCAGAAGCCTTCTAGCCCCAAACAGGTGGTTTCTCTACTGAGAAATTTAAGGATATGGAGGCCTTCTACAATAGAGTTTTGAACCTCACAAAGCAACAACGCAAAGTGTCACAAGCCCATACGGAGAAAGAATTGTTGCAGCTTGAGCCTATTACCACTGCTCCAAGGAAAAGAAAGAAAGCACCAAACGACATCATTGGTGGGGATATGGTCCCCTTAGGTATGCAATGTTGACTTCCTCTTATATTTTTTGCATTGAATTCCACAAATTAATCAGACCTCTATCGAAGCACAGGGATACTAACCAGGTCCTTGGGCTATTTAAACCCTTTCTATCGTATGCCCTCCCTCCTAGTTCCTTGTCTTGTTTGTTGGTACTTAATGCTATTACTTGAGGGATCTCATAGTACCAACTAAGGGGGTTTCTGTTTCCTTTTGTTTGGGTTCTTCTTTTTTTGTTGTACCCTTGTATGGATTGATATAGATAAAAGCAAAGCTCTTCCCATTATTGTTTGCTTTTTTACTTGGGAAGACATAGATAGAAGTTTTCATGTTAGCTTGTACTCTCTTGTACTCCTTTATTATCTTTAATTATTGCAACATGCAACTTCAAAAAAAAAAAAAAAAGAAACAATCCTGAATAATAATCATTAAAAGCATACCCACTAAAATTATATATCATATACTTAGTCTTTATTCTTCTAATATTAATGTATTTATCTTCTAAATATTTCCCTTACTACTTGAACTTTACACTTATATAGGTAAATATTTCACCAATTAGAACTATTTCATCCATAAAAACATAAACTATGGCACATCACTTTTGAAAATCCTTTGCAAGCAACTTCATAATGAAATCAAAAAATAAAGAGTCATTGTTGATCCTATATAACGATGATTGAAAACCCTCAGGACACTCCACAACTACTTCTAATGATAGTCAACAATCCATTATAAATAGACTTAATAACAACAACAAGATATCTTCGGCACACATACTTCTATCAAAAAGTAAAACAAATCAATTCTCATGAAACTAGATCATATGCCACTTCAAAAATTAAAATTGTTGGAAGATCATTTATTTGTTATTTATAAATCTCCATTAATTATCCTAACACAAAATTTACCTCCATGGTAGTCCTGTCTCGCATGAAATAAAATTAGTTCTCCAAAATTAATGTATTTTTCCCAAGCCTACATTCTACTACTCCCTCCAATGGCTTCATTCTACAACTCATAAGTTCAATGTATTGATGGTTAGCATAATCTTGAAGATCAACTTTATTCCTAAATATTATTCCCAAAATATCTCTACAAATTTGTCATCCATTTATCCTTTCGTTTTTTCTTGAAAATATTTGTCAATCAAATTCGTACAATACATTCCACAATTTCCAAGTCTCAACAAGCATTTAATTTGAATCTATCATATAATTCAACACATAGTACGTTATGCACTTTCAATATAATTTTAACCTAAAACTCCCATTTAGTAATTTCTCAAATTAGCTTTCTCATCTTTCATGGATGTTTTCATCTTTAACCAAAGACTCTATTAAACTGTTAAATATCCCACAAATTATTATTTTTAATTAAACATAATCTTGAGGAAACAGAAATGTTAGTAGGCTGAAATCACTCTCTCTCGCGAGAGGAATAATTTACTTTTTTGGGGTAATAAAGTGACAAGGCACACCTTACAAACACGAATTCATATTGATCCTCAAACCCAAGACCGATTGAATGGGGAGCCAAGTCTTTCAACCAACCGGCCCAGGGATGAGAGGCAGACTAGAATAAAGCAAAAAACTGCCAAATTTTCTATACATTAGGTTAAGCTATATTTCACATAAGTTTAAAGAGGTAAGTAGAGTGTTACGATACGAAATACCCTCACTCTAACGATCCCTATCACCGGCGAACCGGCATCCGACATCCGCCGGCCTCCTGCCGTAGCCAAAGTCGGGGGAAGGAAGAGGGAAGCAAAAAGAAAAGAAAGAAGAGCTGGGTCATCAATACCTTCTGTTGGCTCCACGAGATCGCCGACGGCAACCGAAGACAAACAACCGGGCCGCACTTACGACCGCCCGGATGCCACAAGCTCCTGGCTCAGCTCCAGTCTCACGTGCATTTTAAGTTGCTAAAATTTTAAATACAACAATAAAAATTATGGTTTTTTCATGTTAAAGAATCAAATACTTATTTTTAAATCTAATAAAAATATATCATTTATAATATTTTCTAACCAAATTTTTTAAGGTATATTTTTATACCTCTTAATATAAACCAAATATAATACATCTACTCTTTAACAATGTCATCGAAAGACTGTAATTTTTGTGACCGAGCAATCTAAAATTAAAAATTTAAATATAAAAAAATTAATTTAATATTTTAATTAGAGTTTGTATCTAAATAATTTAAAATTTAGAAATTGAAATTGACATATGTGCATAATTTTAATACTAATGAGGTTTTAAAAATTAATAAAATATATTTTGTGCATATTAGAAGAATTTTTAAAATTAATACAAAATATTTATGAGATCAAAGAATTTAAACAAATGAGTGCAAATAAAAAAATATTTTAAATTTTAATAATAAGAAACCATAAATTATTGATTTTCTTGCTATTATTTATTATTAGCACACATTTTTAATCACTTATCTTTTCTTATTATTTTTTATTTATTTTAATATGAATAGCGTACTAAATTCAATTTTATTTTTATTTAGTGGAACAGATGAAAATAGGTTGCCAACTTGTTCATGAATGTTAAATATTTATAAATATTATCTTAATCATTATATAAATAATAATAATAATAAAGTAGAAATTTCATTTTTTTTTTAACCATATAGGTTAAATTTTGAATTTAAATTTGAACTTGCAGTACTATCTACATCAAAACATATCATACAATTTGCACCATATTATTTAAGTGACAATAACAATTAACATTTGTGAGATTAACAATCACACATGAATATTTGAAATTTTTGAAAACAAATAAACTTTGTGATGCTTATATTTATTCATGTGAAAGGGATGTCGGTGTAAGGGAGGTTGGATGAAACAGGGACCTAAGTTGAGTTTGGTACAACAATTGTCTAATCCAAGTTTAAAACAGAAATTAAAATAATAAGATAGAGTCAACCACTTGATATATAAGAATATATTTTTAATTTATTTGTTATCAACTTAAACATGAAACTCTCGCATGTCTTAAAGATTTCTCCCTCCCTCATGCGAAAGCACTCTACAGTAGCCACCAATACCTTCAAATGGATGTTGTTCTAACATAGCCAAGTACCATGTCATCCCATCACATGAGGGCTCTCCACATTAGTCAACAACATTATTCACCACTCCTCTAAAACAAAAGCTTTTTATATCACTACATTGGTTACTACTCTCCTTAAACAAAAACTTTTTTTGATACCATCAAATATCATGTAACAAGAGTCACTTAACCATACTGAGTAACCCATCCTTGAGCCAAACAATGATAGATGGAACCAAACACCCATGGGAGCTACAATTGTATGAAATACTCAATTATAGCCAAACCTAATGCTATTTGTTGGGAAGAGGTTTATATCAAAGAGGAACATAGAATGTGAATTTATAGTGAACCAATAACCAAATTCATTTTCAAGCCAAAAACACATAGTGCATGAATCACTTATTCCATTCAAACCATTAAATTCGATATTACCTGTTGGTGAGTGTCCATTGAAGAGGACCAAATTTGAGCTAGAATGTGTAATACACCAAAGCCCACACTCCTTTTCAATCAAAAAACTTAAACCTATTATAGAGATCAGTCTTATGTAGGGGTGTCAATATTTGACACGACACGAAAACCTGACCCGGAAAATCCGGTTTGGACCCGACCCGTTTGAAAAACGGGGGTTCGGGTTCGCAGATTCGACCCGTTTGAAAAAACGGGTCTGGTTCGGGTTGACCCGGCGGGTTGCCGAGTCAACCCGAAAACTCGTTCATTTAAAAAAAAAATTGGATTCCCCGCCCGCTGCCCGTTGCCCCCACCCGCTGCCCGCCCGCTCTGCTCGCTTCGGCAATCGTGATTTGCGACGCGTGCTCGCACGGCGCTGTCGCGGTCCGACAAGTGCTCGCAGCCCGCTGCGGCGCTGCCGCTTCCGCTTCGACATTCGCGAGTTCCGCGGTCCGTCGCTCTGCCTGGCATCTCGCTTCATGCTCGCAAGCCCGCTGCCGTCGTCGCTGCGCCGCTGCTGCCTCTGCCTCGGGTCGACGTGTCGGGTCGTGTCAACCCGGCAACCCGCGCCGGTCGGGTCCGGGTTGAGATAATCGACCTATTTGCAAAAACGGGTCGGGTTCGGGTTAACCCATTTAGAGCCGGGTCAACTTGGGTTCGACCCGAACCCGACCCGTCGACCCGAATTGACACCCCTAGTCTTATGTGAAACAAATCCTCTATACTCTCAGAGTCTCATGCGCCTGAACACTTCAATAACAAAAATCCTCTATACTCTTAAGCCTTAATCAAGGCAAGCTCGAGTTTTTAGAACATTAGGTAATCTATCCATATTTAGAAGTTTTACAAAGCATTCATTCAACTATTTAATACACCATTATGTAAAACATTCATTCAACTATTTAGTCAAATATCAACCAATTCATTCTTCCCCACAACATCCACACGCAAATGCTCCAAATTAACACCCATTTTATCACTTGTCAGCGAGCTAGTGTTAAGCCATATTGAATGCCAAAAGAATAAAGAGAATTTGCATTCACAACTTATAAATTAGATGACTAACTATTAAAAATATTTCTAATATGGAAAATATTTTTATCAGAACATTTTCAACAGTTATTTCTTATTTGGTTCAGGATGAATTATAAAGCATTTAAATTAGCTTTAAGAGCTAAATACATGCAAATCTAAGGGCAATCAATCAAGACATATTTTACTCACTAAAGTATATATAAAACTCTTCCTAAGGGCTTTTATCCAATATGAATATTATAGGAGAATCTTTAAAAACTATTCTCTAATGACAATCTTTAGCCCAGTGACGGAGCCATAAATTTTGTTTAGGGTGTCTAAATTAAAATAATTATGTTTGCCGTCTCATTTGGAAGGTTAGAATATATTAAAATAGTTCCGTTTGCTGTCTCATTACCAGAGTCAAGAGGAGTTGTAAGATCAAAATTAAGAATACAAATAATATGACCCTTAAAGCTTAGAAGACATAAACATCTAGCAAGGGCGGTCTTTGTTTGAGGGCGAGAGAGGAGTGAAAAAGGGAAAATGAAAGCCGTGCTCGAGGTCGTGCCTCGTGAGTCGCGAGAGAGGAGTAAAGGGGAAAACAAACCATTGATGTCTTTCATATGTCCAGAAAAAAATATTGGTAGCTTCTCTGGAATAATAAATAACTTTAAAAGGAAGAATTACAAAAATTAGAGTAGGTTTTCTTGTTGGCGAACTTGTTGCTCTATTAAGCCACTAAAATAATCAGCTTTAAGCCCTTTTAGGCTTTCAGTTTTAGCTTTAGCCAAATCCTTTAGAGGATATCTCTCGTACTAAGTCATGAGTGCGCTGCAGCATCATTTCTGTTGGGCAAAAAGAGTTAGGAAAAGCAAAGAATACACCAGAGAATAGCAAAATCAAGAATGGCAAAATCAAGAATACAACCGGTAGCATAAAGCATGAACAAAAGCAAATTAATAAACTAAAAGCCAAACAAAAATTTGTGATTTCAATAATATTTAATTTTATCAATTAATTTTAAATAAAAACACCTTAATAAAGTTCTTCAAAATCTTCTTATAGTGTGTATCGCATCTTTAGAAAGTTCTCAACCATGAAGATGGCAACAAGCTTTGTCACATTGGTTCGGTCAAATAGAAATTCACAGCAGGTATTTTTTAATGCATTCATTTACCCAAATGAAATATATACAAGCTCAAATAGTTTAGAGATAAAAGGAAAAACCAATATCTTCCCAATCAAAATTAACATAATTATGATGTATTATTAGCTTTACTCAAAAAAAAAAAAAAAAGCCTAATGAAGATAAGTAATTTCCATTTTTTTCATAGTAGCAGGATACTAAGTAAAAACAAGAAAACTAATAGAATTACAGCAATTTTCTAATCAATCCTCTATTTTGGCCAGAGAATTTTCATTCTAAAAAGAGTAGCCTGGAAGGATCGGAGAAACTTATTATAAAAGTCATGGCATTTGCTAATTCTTAGACAAAAACAAAAGGATGTGAAGCAAAGGCTAAATAAATTCTTGAATCAAAGTTTATCAAATTATTAGGCATCCCTGGTACATATACTTCAATATATATTCTATATGAATTACAACATATATATTCTATTGAAAATATATTTCTTGAATTACACGAGCGCAGATCCGAAAAAACAAACGTAATGTGGCAAGCCCTGCAGACATGCCGGGGCTCCAAGGGGCGAGCGCCTCCTTGTGGGGCTTTTCGGGGGCAAAGCCGCCAGAACAAATTTTGATTTTGAGGACAATTTTGAAATTCTCTTTGTTGCTCATGTTAAATGTGGTGACTCTGGATGGTTCTAGGATCTACATACATAATCTCTATCAATATTGTTAAATGATGTAAATATATTAATCTACATACATCATTCTTCTAAACCTTTTGTTAATCTGATAAATTGCTTAGAAAAATCTCTATATATTATTCATTAGGGGTGTCAATTTTTTACACGACCCGAAACACGATCCGAACCCACCTCGGAAAAATCCGGGTTCGGGTTCAACAAATCAACTCGTTATAAAAATCGGGCCGGGTTCGGGTTGACCCAGCAACCCGAAATTGACCCGAAAACTCATATTTGACCCGAAAATCCGAGATTGACCCGAAAATCGAAGATTGACCCGATTTTTGACCTGAAAACTAGCAATTTTGGGTCAACCCCGGGTCATTCATGCCGGTCGGGTTGACCCGGACCCGAATCGGGTCGGGTTCCGAATAGTGCCAGGTCAGTTCCGGGTTCGACCCGAACCCGACCCGTCCCGTTGACTCGAATTGACACCCCTATTATTCATAGATCTACTATTTAGCTATTTGTCTGAATAGAAATTTTTCTGAATTTCTAAGCTATTTATAAAAAAAATTTGTCAGCTCCCACATATATAACTTATAAACTAAATCATTAGAAATTTGAAACTCTATATAAGATTGAGAGAATAATAGAAAACTGCAAACAAATGAGAGCTAACATAATGATTCTCAAGCTTCACTCATACAACTTTAACTTGCAATTACACAACAATTGAATGAGGAAAATCTACATGCTAATGATTAGTATAACACAAAACCTAAATTTCATGCAGTACAGCCGAAGGCCTACTCTTCAATACAAAATTATCTCAGTTGTGAGAATTAATTTATCTTGGAGTTCTAGAAAACATTAAATTTCATAAACTAAATTACTTGTTTTGGGATTTGGCATACCTCTAAAGTAAATTTAAGTTTAAGCCAAAAGAGAAGAGATCGTTTGAAGCCGAGGTTGTTGAGATCCATATACAAAATGCAAAACAGGAAAGATCTAAAGAAAAAACATGTGATAATAGTTTTAGGAATTATATATGACGGATAAAGAGAACTTACTGAACGATTATCTTAAGGAGAAGCGAACCGTTTGCTGAAAGGTAAGGACGGTGGAGTTCATTTTCTAAAGAGTGAAAAAATATAAAAGAAGTTGAAAACCGAAATAATTGGAGAAAGAAACCTAATTGAAAAAATGTTTGGGAAGTTCAAAACACCTAAATAATTGGAGAATGAAACGTTCAAGTGGCCTAAATGCCCATAAGAAGAAACGTTAAAGAATATTAGGAGACCAAAAAGTTATGAGAGAGAAACCTACCAGAGAAGACGGATGAGTGGAGAAAGGTAGGGAGGAAGACGGAGGAAATCACGAAACATACGATATTATATAACCGAAACGTTAACAAGTAGAATGAAATTCTAGGGAGGGAATCATTATACGTTAAATGAAAACGTTAACAGGCTAAACTAGAGAATAAAAATTTATTTAGTTGAGGAAAGAAATTTATGCCACATTAATTTGCATAATTATTTTATGAGGTGTATGTGTCGGGTATTAATTTATATAATTATTATTGTTCATGAATATATTGTTGATGAATATTTTAATGAATATATTGTTCATGAGCTGAATATATTGTTCATGAATATTTTAATGATGAGCAAAAAATAAAACAAAATATTTTTAGCAAACTATGGATTTGCTCAACATCAACTCGATTATCCTTAAAGTCTGATTATTATTTGAGACAAATTTCTCAAGCTATTTTGCTTTTAGAAAAGCAACAATGATTTTATTTTGCTATTATTTTTGCTATTTTTTATTGCTTCTCAAAAATCTATACAATAACAAGTTATTTTTTGTAAAGAGAGTAGCTTAATTATTTTCGCACAATAACTTCACAACTAATTTTATAAAAAATACAATTATCTCAAGCAAATTCAAAATTTATTTAAATATTAATTAAAATTTATATTATCAAATATCAACCAATAATATTGATTTTTTATTACATTGAAAATTTAATAAAAATATTTAGGGCCATATTTATGTAGATTAGAGTTTTTTTAATTAAATTTTAATCATAATTAATCTCAAAATTATCCAACAGGCACTCTAATCCAGACATACTTTCAGCTTATTGAAATTTTGTTTAATGCTTCAATCATTATAAATTTTAACAGGAAATTAATGAAATTTAAAAATAAAATGGATAAATATCAAGCATGTAAAACTTGACTTATTTTAGGATAACTTTAATACTATTTTTTAAAACAGATTTTAAGTAAAAAAAAATAATTAAACTAAAATTTTCTTACTAAAAAAAATGTCCCGAAAGAAACCTAAAAAAGATGATGTTTTAAAATTGATTATAAAGGCATTAAAATTTTAATTTGGTTTATTATTTAATTTCAGAATTTAATGAAACAAATTTGATGATGACATGCATTGTAAGTAAAATTTAGATTAAGTTTAAAAATACATTTTATTATAAGATAAATATAATATAAGAAGGATTGGATTATTCGAGATTAGCATTTATTTAAAAATAAAATTCAGAAGTTTAAAATTTATTCTAATTTGAACAGAATAACCTAATTTTCTTAATTAAATTTCAATTTTAATTTAAGCTATTTTAGTAAAAAGTACTTAATAAATCTATACTAAAATTTTAGCAAAATTTAATAAAAAATAATACTAATTAGAAATTTAGAATCAGATTAAAACTACCAAAATCTATAACTATTACAGAGTAACCTCTTCTATTTTTTCAATGTATATTTTTTTATCTTATTTATATTTCATCATAAAATAAAAATATATTTAATATTCTAAATAAATATTAATTTTACTTTTAATGAATATTACCAGTGATGACAAGCAATGGCAAGTAATTCTTAGCTAGCATTCACAAAGTTGGAGAAGCATACTCAGGCTTAGTTTGACATAACTTTAGACCACTATTTTTTTTTACCTATTTTCAAGATAATTTTATACTAAGAAAATAATTTAAATTAATAATTTTATAAAGCAGTAAGAAAGCCATCACAAACAAAGCTTAAATCCACATTGCAGATATCAAACTGCTTAGCAATTCATCATTATCATAGAAAGAATATGACTTCATTTGAGACAACTTTCTTACTGCTTTTTAAAATAATTTTTTAACATATAAATTTTTTGAACTAAAATTTTTTGTATTAAAAAGCTGCTTTAAAAAACAATAAAAAAATTGCTCCAACCGAAACCTATGTTACAATAAAGAAACCACAGGCAGAAATCAAAAGAAGAGTCATTCTCAGCAAACAGTTTCAGTAACCCACAAAGAAACAAGACAAATACATAAAGGGAGAGGCACACAAGTTCTCAACACAACTGAGTCAATTCCAAAGCATGGAATGCTTCCAGCAACAAGACATTATAATAGCAAAAAAGTCATAAAAGTCTCGAAAAGCTGCATGGCATCATAACCGAAGCTTTATTGAATACTGATACTAACCGAGGTTTTATTTAGATCATATATAGTATGTAGTTGGGGGAGGTCACCACATCATTGTTCCTGAATTGGTTCTTCAATCTTCATCATAATTGTGGCGATGGTGATGCTTCTTTTGATAGCCATGCTTGTTTTCTCCTTCAGCATCGT
Source organism: Dendrobium nobile (assembly GCA_022539455.1). Classification (NCBI taxonomy): domain Eukaryota; kingdom Viridiplantae; phylum Streptophyta; class Magnoliopsida; order Asparagales; family Orchidaceae; genus Dendrobium; species Dendrobium nobile. Next base: position 55,838,993 of record CM039726.1, read on the forward strand.
AAGATTCGTTTCCCTGGCAAATAAGTTGCAGAAGGACAATAAAATCAGAGAAAGTTGCGCTATGTTAAAAATATAAGTCTACCATCACTAAAATGTGAAAGGCAAATATATGGTACAAGTTCATGGTCCCATTATTGTAGCAATTAGTTGTAACTTATCATTGAAACTCACATAATCAGCATTAAGATTTCGTTTGGGACAGCTTTCTTACTGTTTCTTAAAGCAGCTTTTTAGTACAAATATTAGTTTTTTTATACTAAAAAGCTATTTTAAGAAATAGTAAAAAAGCCGTCCCAAACGAAGACTAAATATGTAATTTTGAGAACTAAATAAAGAAGATTTAGGCTTCGTTTAGGAGAGCTTTTTTGGAGCATTCTAAAATAGCTTTTAGTACAAAATTTTTCTAAACTATAAATTTTTATATTAAAAAACTTCTACGGAAAGTAATAAGAAAACTGTCATAAACAAGAAAATAAACAAGAAAAAAAATAATTACTTCTATACATATTATGACTTTCTTACCAGAATGTTGCAAAAAAGCTACTCATAGCATCATTTAATGATTTTGCTAAGTTTGTTAACATATGTGAGAGTAACGGTTTAATTGTGCATCAAAATGTTGAAATTTTTGTAGAACTACAAAGTGATTGACCTTCTCCCTTAGACTTAATGATGTGATACCAAATGCAAGGAGTTTCGTAAGAAATTAAAATTGAGTTGGCAAAGAAATTACAACTAATAACTTATGGCGATAGCAAGAAAATCATTAAAATTTCGTAGTTATCAACTAGCTTAGGCGAAGAAGTATGTAGATTAGCCAAAACTTTCAGACAACCAAAAATAGTAGCAACACTAAAAGCTATTACAACAATCCGTCATTTAATAACGAGAAGTTCACCTTGGGGAAATAATCACTCAACTAGACTAGGCTTTGCGGGAGAGGAATTTCAGCACACCAAACGACGCCACGAGGAAGGTTGCAACGCCAATGGTCTTGAACCACGGAAAAGTTGCCGGCGGTGGATGACACACGGACGTCTTGCTTTCAATAGTCCACTCGTAGTCTTCAAATCGCTCGTCTATGATGTCGATGAGGGGGAGTGGGTGGGGTGAATATGTCTTTCGTCGTCAAGCACCAATCCACTGTCAACTTCGGGATCCGCCATGCATAGTGGCGTGAGAGGATCTTACTCCGGAAGAAGAAGAATATCGAGGAGGGGAGAAACTTGAAGATGTGAAGGTGAGAGTGAGGGAGGAGGTCGGCGGGATTCCAAGGGGAGAGGGAGGGGGGTCGGCGGGTGCAAGGGGGGAGAGCTTAGGGTTTGAAAGTTTCAATCCTAATTAGTCCCTAAACAAATCTGAAATAAATTTCAGATTTAATTAAATGTGGAGGGAAATTAATTAGGAATTGAATTAGAATTCAAATTGATGGAGCCTTAAAAGGAAAGAACAAGGGGGAAGCCAAAGAAAGGGGGCCAACGGTCAATAGGAGGGGGAGGGATTTGAAACTTTAAAACTGAAATTAGATTTCAGTTTTAAGTGAATTAGGAGGGGAAATTATGTGGAGTTAATTCCTAATTCAAGAGGATTCAATGCCTTAATGGAGCCTTAATGGGGCTCCACCCAAGCATGTGGCCGGCGGCTTCTAGAAGGGGGGATTTGGTGTGGGTGCTAGTGGGTGGCTTCCAAAATTGGTTGCATGAGATTTGAAAAGAACTAAACAAAAATCCATTTGAAATTTGGAATTTGCCATGAAACGAATTCAAAACTTTCATAATTTGGAATTTCTAAAATAGGAAAGATTTTGAAATTCAAATTTTGAATTTTCAAAATCTGAATTTGAGGGGATGGGGATTAAACCGATGGTTGAAATGTCACCACCGGATGGTGGTGGTGGAGGGAGGCCGGCGGCTATGGGAAGTGGGAGGCCGGCGGGTTGGGGAGGAGGAGGGGAATCGGATGCGGGATATAGTCCATGAGCCACGGACTCTTCCAATGACTGGTGGGTGTTGCGTTCCGCCCTCACCTTGGGCTTTCATTCTCCTCTCTAACTCTCCACAATGAGAAAAAGAAGAAGACAAGGGAAATCAAAACAAATTTTCATAATCTTCATTCGCCTCATACAATGATACATGACCCCTATATATAGGTCATGAGATACAAGAAAATAAAAGCATAAATAATGACTAAATCGCCCTCGGGGCCCCAACATGACTCACTCACACACAAGGGTAAAACAGGAATACTGAAAACTGAAAATGCATGAATAACTAAAAATATAAGCTCTGAATCGTGGCCATCGATCGGCGATGCTTCCGGCGATACACGTGTTTGAACCGTTGATCGATGACCTCATCACTTAATTTTTTTGATTTAAAATGAGTTTTCCTACAGGTGTATGAGGCCCAATTTTTTGTATTTCCATTCCCTGATAGGATATAACATATTACAGTTAATGGTTCTGCTATATAAAGTTCGTGTTATTTAGGGTCTTTGATATTTTCTACTACAATTGAGATTAAGAGCAAGTAACTCCACTTAATTAAGTAGGCACTTGGTGCATAATACTTAATGATATTGAAAAACTTTTATTTGAGGGAAAGTAATGACTGATGTCGATAACACTCATATGAGAAAAGATTGTTAAGACACATCGGAGTTCTAGTTTTAGTTCCTTATCAAATATTTGAAAAATAAGTTGGCTTACAAATGCAAATTGATTGGCCTTATCCTACAAGATTAAGCTTTTGGGTTGAAAATTAATTTGACCACTAATGTATCTAGCCCACCTATAGTTACTATTTGATCCACACACCCATGACACAAACAAAGTTGTCATGCAGTATAAAACCCATCTAAAATGTTGAGGTAGTTATGTTAGTTGAAACTAAAAGCTCACTTAAATTTTGAGTCAATATTTTAAGGTCGATCGAAGACATGAACTATATACAATCTTGGGGGTTCACTCTGAAATTGATTTAAATCAATTCAAACTATATATATCGATTCATACCCACACATCTACATGAGCCTCACACATGCCTCCAACTCTTTCTCTCATCCGACTCACCCGCCTCCCGCTTTGATCTTTCATGTTTGCCACTCACTCGCCCGATCTATTGCTTCTAATTCCCCCCTTACTCATACTTCTTCTACTCTAACTCTCCGTCTAATGTTGATGTTGTTGCTCTCAACTCCCTCAAAATTCATACAACTCCCATTTGGCCATCTCTCTTTGCCTCACACATCATAACAAATGGACACAATTGTCCAACAACACTTGATCCATCGAAGATGTGTCCAGTTAAAATAATATTAAAAATAAATTAGACACACGTGCCCGACATGCATGTCTTAAATGTTATGAAATTTTTTAAATATAATTTCTTATATTTCAAATTTTTTATTTATTAAAAAATACAAAATTAATCTTTTTTATTTTCTCTTTACAGCTCCAAATCAATTGCCCACACTTAATCCCCATTCCCTGAGCATCCCATTTTCATTTCTATATGCAGATCGCAGCTAGGGTTTCAAAACAACACTCGATCTTATTGCAACATCAACGTCTGATACCATCACAATATCAATGTTTCAAAACCATTTAAAAATCAGAGTTTGATACTAGCAATTTCTATCCCCACAATCACGCCCATCGTGTCGTCTCGACATCTTATATTTGACCAACATCATCTCAAAATAGACGACCGATGCTATCTCGACATCGACACTCGATACCCAACTCTTTATCACATTGTCGTTTCCCCTCTTGATGTTTGAAACACGACATCGACGTCCAACTCTCGATGTCCTAATATTAATCATTTTAAGCACAAGTCCAAGTAAAATGATTTATTATTTCTCAATTATTCTTAATATTCTACTTACTCAATTTCTATATACTATTTTTAATATATAAAAATTATAATACCGTGTTCAACTCGTGTCCATGTTTATATTTTTAATATTGACGATTTGACATGTCTTGTGTCTGTGCATCATAGGAACAAGGCAACGATGTCCAAGTATTTGACAGAACAAAATTTGATGATAGAATTGCAGTAAAATCTTATTATGATAGTGAGCACAATGGCAAGGATTCCTCATCCTCTTTGCCATTAATGTCAAGTAGAGGTGCAAGAGATTCCATAAGCCACTGTATGATAAATTTAGATGATGACAATGATCAAGACAAGAATGTTTCTCAGAAGATGTCCACTATGAGAGCCACGCAAGCGGGTTTACACGGATATTGGGATGTTTTAGAGAATGTCATTTCATTCAATGGAAACATTCCCTTCTTATTTCAAAACGATCCATTCCATATGTGCTTATGGTAGAAACTTTAAATTGTTGTCAATGTATAATTTGAGGACTTTGGTGTTGAGGAAGGAGAAAAATAACAATAAAAAATTCAATGAGGATATTAAAAAGGATTTGCACTCATACTAGAATGACGATCATGTCAGATGACTGGTCTTGCAAAAAGAGTAAAAGTTTTATAAAATTTTAATTAACAATCCCTATAACACAATTTTCTTGAAATTTGTAGAAGCATATGATCAGGTCAAAGATATGGAGTATATTTTTTAACTACATGATAGAGCTATAGATGAGATTGAAGAGCACTTATTGATAAAAATTGTGACAAATAATGCTATAGCTTATAGGAAAGCTAGCAATAAGTTCATTGAGAAGAGAAAATATCTATATTTGACATCTTATACCACATACTGCATAGAGTTTATTTTAGAAAAGATTGTTAAGCCTCAGCACAAAAATGTCATGAACAAAGTAAAGAAGATGAGCAAATTCATCTCCAATCATTCACGGGTTTTGGCTTTGACGAGAAAATTTTCCAAAAAAGTAACTATTATACCCTACTGCAAGTAAATTTGCTACAGGCTATTTGTCTCTACAAAGCATGTTGAAAGCTAGGCACTATTAGAAGCTATGTTCACTTCCACTCAATGGCTTAATTGGCTTTGGATAAAGAAAGTAGAGGGGAAAGAACTTATGAAATTATTCTAAATGAAAGGTTTTAGTTAAGTATTACCTATGCAAGAACAACCACAAGGCCATTAGTTAAAGTTCTGAGGTTAATAGATATAGAGAAAAAGCCAATGGATGAGCCCAAAGCCTTCATTTACACGGGTCGACCCAATGCCAGTCGGGCCAGTTGACAGTCGACAGTTCTACGCTTAAGGATCTTACATGAACAAAAAAAAAAAAAAAAAAACCAGAAAAGAATCTAACAAATTCACCGCAGTGAAGATAAAACAAGAAGCAAATATGACAATAAATGTGGGAGTGATCTCACATATTTGGAGCGCCCATATCCGCTGCTGTCCTCCTCATCACCATAGCTCGACTTCTTATACCTCCCACTCTCTTCCTCGTCCCCGACATAGCTCGGCTTCTCATAGTTTGTCCTTCCTCCATAGCCAAACTGTTCATTCCTCTTGTATCCCCCATCTCCTCCTCCATAGCCCTCTTCCTCGCTCTTCCTATATTCACCCCCACCATAACCTTGACGCCCAAAGCCTTCGTCTTCGTTCCTCCCATAGTCGCCCCCACCATAGCTCTGCTTTCCATACCCTTCAACATCGCTCTTTCGGTAATCGCCTCCACCATAGCTATGCTTGGCATACCCTCCCTCATCGCTCCTCCTGTAATCGCTCCCACCATAGCTTTGGTTTCCATACCCTTCCTCACCGCTCCTCCCGTAACCTCCCCCACCGTAACTTGGCTTTCCAAATCCCTCCTCCTCGCTCCTCAGATAACCGCTCCCACCATAGCTTTGGTTCGTCTTCTCCTGATATCCATAACCCGATTCTTGCTGAGCTTTCCCCCCGTAACCCTCATCCTCCTCGTCTCTCTTCGGCTTTCCACCACCGTACCCCGATCCATAACCGGATTGAAACTCCTGTCGTTGTGGCCGCCCACCATATCCCGATCCGTAATCCCCGACGGCGCCGCCGCCATAGCCGGAGGTGGAATCAATCTTGGGAGGCTTAGGGCGAGATCGACCATACCGATCCCCGAAGTCCGCATCCTCGGCTTCGTAGACAGAACTCTGGGAGCCAGACGAATACTGGGGCCGCTCGTAGTCAATTTCTCCGGCGGTGGATATAGAGTAGCACGTCTCATCGGAAGACGGAAGTGGTCTACCGTAGGTTAAGGCTTGGTCGTAGCCGCCGGAGTACGGCGTCGGATCATAGTCGTCGAAATCGTCAACGTCCTCGTCACTGCGAGATCTCCAGAACGGCATGTTGGCTGCTCACTGTCTCTCCCGTCTCTTCTGCTTCTGGCCTAAAAAAGTTAAGCGGAGATCGAAGAAGAGTACAGCTATATACGAGGATATAATATTGCCTCAGATCTGATAATAATTACCGTTTTACCATCCAATGTTTATCAGCTTGTATAAATTGGGCAGTTGGCTGTTGACCTATTGTTGCGCTGGCTACTGATCTCGTCCGACATGTCGGCAACTCCGGTTTTTTTTTTTTTTTTGGGTGAAATGGCAGTCCGGTTCAGTTTCAGCTTTAGAATTACTGAATTATACAGTATTTTTTTTTCATTTTAATTGGAAATTATATTAATAAAATGTAATAGATATTAATTGTAAATGATAACTTTCATGATCAAATTAAGAAGAGCTTTGAGATAATGCAATTTCTTCAAAATTATTAATAATTTGTAGAATATTTTCATTAGAGTATGAAATATTACAAATTTTAAAAATGAGCATAAAATTTTTAGGCGTCAGGTGTCAATGTTTATTAGTGATATAGGGGTGTTTAAATAGGCAAACAGGTCGAGTTTGGATTCAATCTGAAATTGATTGACTTAAATCCAATTAACTCGAATCTGACACGTTTAATAAACGCATAAAAAAGGTTGACTCGAACTTGGCCCGCTAGCAACTCAAACACGACCCAATAGTCTATTTTAATTAAAAATTATTATTTACTTTACTTATTAGTCATGAATTTATGTTAATTGATGAAAAATAAAAAGATTATACTAATACATAAAATAATTTAAGGTACAAATACTAAATTGGTCTTTTTTCGGTTCAAAATCGAGTTCACGGTTCAACTCAAATCCGATTCGTCTAATAAATATATCATAATGCACAACTTGAATCACGAATTATTTATTGAATAGATAAACTAGAACCGAGATTTATCAGATCTAATCCACGTCGTATCATTGATTGACAATCCTAAGCGATTGTAAGCGTCGATGTTGGTGATGACGACTTGCAGCAAATTTGTTGGTGATGACAACTTGTAGTAGTACCCTATCAAATTTATTGTTATTATTATAAAAAGAGGTGATGATTATTACACGATTAATTTTATTATTGAATTTATATTTATTCATTAATAATATCTGAAATTTATCAATAAAAAATAACAAAAAATTAAAGGAAAGAGTGGAAAAATATAAAATGGTTTTTTTTTTTTTGAGAAAAAATAAGGCTTGAGTAATGATTGAATATGTAGAACAAATCCAATATTATAAAAATATTGCATTTGAATAATATAAATATAATAAGGCCTTATAAATACTTACCATAAAATGAATTTAGTATGTCAAAGTTATATTCATTAGAATCTACAAATTTAATAATTTAATTTTAATTATAAATTTGATATCATTTATGATATTATACAAAATAAATATAAAAAATTAAATATTAAATACATAAAGTCATAAATTCATAATTTTGACAAGTTTTTTCTCTCTAGTTTTTCAGCACAGGCCTCAAAAATCAGGGTGCGACGACGATGAATTCCTCCCTGTTATCCGCATCTCCTTTCTCCTCTCTGCCAACCAGAAATTCTCCTTTGGGAACCCTGAGGTACGAGCGAAGCCTTCTCCTCAATTCCATTTCCTGTTTTTCCTGGCAATCATTTATATACTCTCTTCAATTCCCAATTCGATGTGAACCTATTGTGGAAATTTAAGTCTGGTCTAAATGCCCATACTTGTTATTGAGATGAGTTTTTTTTTGGTCTTGCATTGCTTATTTATTAGGGTTAAGTTTTCTGGCTGGGTTATTGGTTAACTAGATAGAGAAGAATTTTGTTACTACGTTTGTGGTAGCATGAAGGGTAGGGTTTAGGGTTTATATCATCAGTATGATGATGCCATTATGGTTATTTATTTTTGTTTTTTTTTTTAATTTATTTCTACCGCCCATTATATTTTGTTTCGGCTAATATTCTCTGTTGAAGCACGAATTTAATGTTTGTGAGATTCAATTTTGAAGTCTAGATAATGACTTTAAAGGACTTCAACAAATTTACTAGATGAGTGTACTATTTATTACATTATTGTTGTTGTTGTTGTTTTTTTGTGAAAATTTTGAGGGCTATAGCCCAATTCCATTAAGTATAATACATAAAGAATCCGAAAGTATGAAATCAATGGAAAACTGGCTCAAGGCATCTTAAAAGTAAATATAGGCTTATATCCGGAAATAAATTTCCCAAACAAAAAGAGAGAATGAGCATGAGGATTTCAAAGTGATCTCCAGGCTCAGAATGCAAAAAGATTCACCAAGATTGCCATAAATAGCATGATAGCCAGTAGCCACAACTCATGGTTGCCAAATGACCATCCAAATGCGGTTGTCTAAAAATTGGAAGCTCGGTAAATAAGACCGGGTCCAAAAGGTTGTGGAAGGAAGGGCATTCATCATTGTCGGGTGAGAACATAATTTGAAAAAAAAAATCAAATAGCAGTGAACGCCTCATAACTAGAAAATCGATAATTATAGCAAGTATGTTTGGATTCCATTAAACTATATTCCATTTTGAAACTTTGATTTAATAGCCACCTGAATTTTGAGAGATAAGATAGTGAAGCTAGCAATACTATTACCAAATCTCATGTCATTTCTTTCTGGCCAAATAAAGTATATCAAGCAGCAAATAGTGAGGTAGAATAAGTTCTTAGTACCATCAGACGTAGTCACCATATCATTAATGTAAGATAAAACTTGCAGTAAGTTAGGGCGTAGAAGGAAAGTAGAAGCCCAAGGAAGACATTTTTGTAAGCAGATTGAAGGTATATATATATATATATGAGCATTAAATAAAAAAGGTGATTTTTGGATTCCAAATGAAGGTTACTAAATTCACAAGATATCAGAACATCAATATTGTGAGAGTGGAGTGCATTGACAATTTGATACCCCCACCAGGCATAATCAGGAAAAGGAAGAATATCTTAATGCATGGTGCTTGTGCTGTATACGAGAATGCTAACCATCTTTAGCCTCATTATCATGGAATGCATTCAAGAAAGCCTTAAGAGAAGCATTTGAATTTTCCCTCCAAGGCTCCAAGCAACAAAGTCTCTGCCATCATAATAGAGAGGAATTGTGGCACTGGCATCAACAATCTTAAATTCCATTTGTGATTGTTAATAAACTCACTCAGGGGAGAATTAGGAGAAGAGGGTGAGTGAAGACATTTGAATCAAATAGCTCCTCTAAATTTTTATCAAGACACTAAGGATCACAAAAAGACTTAAACTGCAGCCATTCAAAATAGTATAAGATTGCTTATGCTTGATAACATAAGCAATACCTTAAAGAGATTTCCAAAATGGATAAATCCTTTCGAGACAATGTTTCCATAAATAGCAATATTTTAGTCTCCACACATTGCACAAAAGATTGTGAAAGTTAAGAAATCTCCAAATTAGTAAGCATCTGTAAGGAAGGCCCATACCTCCATAATCCTTAGGCTTGCAAGTTTTTTCTCAATATAATGTGGAATTTTTTAGCATTGATATCTCCATGGTAAAGAAACTGTTACGCGTGAACCGGCCCAGGAGGGGCCGGTTGGACCCGGTTCAGCCCGGGTCTACACTAGGCGGAGGCGGAAACTCCCAGAGGAGGGGGGCGGACATGGTGGACCCCATTTGGGGCTGATTTAATTATGTGGGAGGGAAATTTTTGAATGCAAAGGGGTGTTTAGGTAATTTGTAGGAATCCTTTATTGTTAATTAGGAGGATTAGGAGGGAGAGGGGGATCATCTTGAATTTGAATGTAATTTGAGATATAGGTTTTCTTGCTTGGGCTCTTGGCATTGCCGGAGATTGTCGGAGAGTTGTTCTTCCTCTCGAATCGAAGAACATTGTATCTTTCTTTCGTTTTGATCATCTACTAGTGGAACGTAAGTCCATTGTGTGTTTTTCTCTCCGATTTCCTACAGTTTTCTACTGTTTTCCTGCGATTTGGGCTGATTTCCTGCAGAAAACAGCAGCTCTATTGCTGTTTTCCCACTCGAGTCGATAGGAAATACTTGGATCTAAGTATTTCCTATCAAATTGGTATCAGAGCAGCGATTCGGGGCCACCGGCGGCTGAAATTCTGATATTTCAGCAAGTTCCTCGTCTCCGGAAGAAGGTTTTTGTAGATCCGTTAGAAGAATAATGGCCGGAAAGAAGGTGGATGTCTTGGAAGGCGAAGTCGGTCAATTAAAAACCGATTTGGATGAAAGATTTTTTGATTTTCAAAATCAAATCACCACCAACAACGAAAGATTGGAGGGAAAATTCACGGCCATGGAAGAAATGATGAAGAAATTATTGGAGATGAAGACTAATCCGACGATGTCGGAAGCAAGGGAGACTACCGGAGACCACGGCGTAGGAGGAAATCCGAACCCGCGTGGGGGGAGGAGGAATCAGGATGTAGAGATCTTGGAGGGAGACGACGACATGCCACCTCTAGAGCCACTTTCTAGAGAGGAGATGAGCATGGGAAATCAACGTCGAGGTGCTGATTTTCAGCGTCAAGGTGTTGATTTTGAAGGCAGGAGGGAGGAATATGAGAGAAGTGCAGATTTTGGCAATAGAGGAGAAGAATATCGGCGTCGAGGTGCTGAATTTCAGCGTCGAGGTGCTGATTTTGAAAGGGGAAGAGGGGAATATGATGATGGATTCGGATACCAACGTCGGAGGGAGGACCGAGACACTTGGGGAGCACCTCATCTTCGAGGAATGGGAGGTTATGGAGAGTACCGGGGTAACGGAAGGGATCCGAAGGTGAGGAAGTTGAAGATGCCCATCTTTGAGGGGGAAGATGGCCATGGCTGGATCTACAAGGTGGAACGGTATTTTGCAGTCAACGGATTGACAGAGGAGGAGAAACTGACAGCGGCAGGATTGTGTTTGGAAGGGAAGGCACTAGCATGGTACCAGTGGCGGGACATGAGGCGACCTATTCGAAGCTGGAGGGAGTTCAAGGATTGCCTGCTAGAGCGATTCCGAACCAGCAGCGGAGGGGATTTCTACGAGCAGTTCTTTGCGCTGACACAGGAAGGGACAGTAGCAGAGTTCCGGGACCGGTTTGAGTACCTAGCTAGCAGGTTGGATCGTCTTTCTGATACCGTGCTTGAGGGGAACTTCATGAAGGGACTCAGACCAGAAATCAGAGCCGCCGTTAGAGTGATGAGACCACACGACCTGGGGGAGGCCATGGAGTTGGCACAGTTGGTCGAGGACCAGAAGCATCTGGAGAGGGGGACTCGAGGCAGCAGCTCTGGGGGATCCCACAGGATGACGACCACGTTTTTAGCTTCCAAGGGAGCTGCACCGGGGGGTACACGAGAAGTACCAAAGGAGAGGTCTGGAGGAGGAGGGCCTGGGGGAAATTTTAAAATGCTTACTGATAAGGAGATGCAGGAGAAGAGGGCCAAGGGATTGTGCTTTAGATGTGATGAGAAGTACATGCTGGGACATAGGTGCAAAGACCGGACTCTTCAGGTTCTCCTTGTTTGCGAAGACGAGGAAGACGAAGAGGAAGGTGGGAGCAGGTCAGAAGTGGAGGAGGAGGAGAAGTTGCACCTGGATGTGGCAGAAGTCTCCCTGAACTCTGTAGTTGGATTCACTTCGAGTCACACTATGAAAGTGAAAGGGGTGATAGCTGACCACGAGGTGGTGGTTCTGATAGATAGTGGGGCAACCCACAATTTCATCTCCACCCGGCTTGTTGAGTTGCTTGGTATGGCACTAGTGGATACCGGTGGCTATGGGGTGATGATGGGCACGGGGAAGGTGGAAATGAGGAGAGGAGTTTGTAGAGGAGTGGTGCTGACCATTCAGGAGATACAGGTGAGGGAGGATTTTCTTCCCTTAGAATTGGGAAGTACTGATGTGATTTTGGGAATGAAGTGGCTGCAGACTTTGGGGGAGACCAAGGTGAACTGGGGAGAACTGAGGATGGAACTGGTAGTGGAGGGGAGGAGAATGGTGATACAGGGAGATGTCGGCCTGTCTAGGACGGGGGTGTCTCTCAAGTCCATGATCCGAACCATCCAGGAGGTTGGGGGTGGATACTTGGTGGAGCTGCAACGATTGGAGAAGGTCAGTGTGGGTGAAGAGGGAGACATTCCTCTTGAAGTGCAACCGGTCATACAACAGTTTAGGGAGGTTTTTCAACCTCCACAGGGTTTGCCACCTCAGAGGGAGCTGGAGCACGCCATTATTTTGAAGGAAGGGGAGACACCGATCAGCGTTCTCCCTTACCGCTACCCCCAGATCCAAAAGGATGAGATAGAGAGGCTGATCCGGGAGATGTTGGAGGCAGGGATCATAAGGCCAAGTGTAAGCCTTTTTTCTAGTGCAGTCCTCCTGGTCAAGAAGAAGGATGGGAGTTGGAGATTCTGTGTGGACTACAGGGCTCTGAATAAAGGCACTGTACCAGACAAGTTCCCAATTCCAGTGATTGATGAACTGTTGGATGAACTATTTGGGGCAGTGGTGTTTTCCAAGCTAGACTTAAAATCCGGATACCACCAGATCAGAATGAAAGAGGCGGATGTTCCAAAGACAGCCTTCAGGACACATGAAGGACATTATGAATTTCTGGTAATGCCCTTTGGTTTGACTAACGCTCCTGCTACATTTCAGTATCTGATGAACAGGGTCTTCAGGGAGTACCTCAGGAAGTTCGTACTTGTATTCTTTGATGATATATTGGTGTACAGCAAAACTGAGGGGGAACACTTAGAACACTTGAAGGTGGTTTTGGGAGTATTGCAGGAATACCAGTTACAAGCCAACCTGAAGAAATGTAGCTTTGCCCAGACCAGTGTAGAGTACTTAGGGCACGTGGTGTCCCAAGAAGGAGTAACAGCGGATCAGAATAAAATAGAAGCAATGCAGAAGTGGCCCATTCCTAAGAACCTAAAGGAGTTAAGGGGGTTCTTAGGGTTGACTGGATACTACAGGAGATTTGTGAAGGGATATAGTGCTATCGCATGGCCATTGACGGAGCAACTGAAGAAGGATGGATTTGCTTGGGGTGAAGCAGCAACGCAGGCATTTGAGAAACTGAAGGTCGCCATGACTACAGTCCCAGTCCTAGCCCTTCCTGATTTCAGCCAAGTCTTTGTGGTAAAGACAGATGCTTCAGGGTATGGTCTGGGGGCAGTGTTGATGCAGAACCACCGGCCAATAGTTTACTTCAGTCAAGTACTGTCAGCCAGAGCTAGATTGAAGTCAGTATATGAGAGGAAGCTAATGGCCATCGTTTTGGCTATACAGAAATGGCGGCCGTACCTTTTGGGAAGACACTTCATTGTAAGAACTGATCAGAGAAGTTTGAAATACCTGCTAGAATAAAGAATGGTGACTGAGGAACATCAGAGGTGGTTATCTAAACTACTAGGTTATGATTTTGAGATCCAATACAAGCCTGGTTTGGAAAATAAAGCAGCCGACGCCTTATCCAGATGTGTGGGGGAGCTTCAGGAATTAGCTTTGTCAGTTCCTTTAATGGTAGATTGGGGGTCCATCAAGTAAGAAAGTATGTTGAATGAAGAGTTGAGGAAGATCAGGGAGGATCTAGAGAAGGACAGGAGTAATCATCCGGGCTACTGTATTGAGGGGGAGAGACTATTGTATCAGGGGAGGTTTGTGATGCCACGGACTTCCATACACATTCCCCACTTGTTGCAAGAGTTTCATGGTAGTGCAGTTGGGGGACATTCAGGGGTTCAGAAGACTTACAGGAGGCTAGCATCCGAGCTCTACTGGAAGGGGATGCATAAAGATGTGGAGGAGATGGTGGTCAGGTGTGAAGTATGTCAGAGAAACAAGTACATGGCCATGGCTCCAGGAGGCTTACTACAACCATTGACACTTCCAAACAGAGTTTGGGAGGAAGTATCAATGGATTTCATTGATGGCCTACCAAGGTCGGAGGGGTTCACAGTCATTATGGTGGTGGTTGACAGACTTAGTAAGTATGCACATTTTGTTCTCCTAAGACACCCATACACCGCAGTGTCAGTTGCTGCAGCTTTTATCAGGGAGGTGGTGAGACTACATGGGGTGCCTGAATCGATTGTGTCTGATCGAGACAAAGTGTTCCTCAGCCAGTTCTGGAGGGAGCTGTTCAGGATGCAGGGCACAGTTCTAAAGAGAAGTACAGCCTATCACCCACAGACAGACGGACAAACGGAGGTGGTAAATCAAAGCTTGGAGACCTATTTGAGGTGCTTTGTCTCCGAAACCCCACGATTGTGGGCAAAGTGGCTGCCATGGGCTGAGTATTGGTACAATACCTCATTCCATTCCGCTTCCCAGATGACCCCATTCAAGGTATTATATGGGAGGGACCCTCCGCACCTAGTGCACTATGGAAGAGAAAGCACACCAGTATCGTCTGTAGAGCGTACCTAGAGGAACGAGATAAGATACTGGAAGAACTAAAGAGACATTTGCTACGGGCACAACAAATCATGAAAAAATAGGCGGACTCACACAGGAGAGACATGCAGTTTGAAGTGGGGGAGAAGGTGTTCCTAAAACTACGACCCTACAGGCAGAGGACAGTGGCTAGAAGGCAGAACGAGAAATTGGCACCAAGGTATTTTGGCCCTTATGAAGTGATGGATAGGATTGGAGCAGTGGCATACAGATTGAAGTTACCCCCCTCAGCCACTATACATCCAGTGTTCCATGTGTCTCAGCTGAGGAGAGCCATTGGAGAGCATGCAGTGAGTGCAGAACTACCAGCTACTATGACGGAGGATTTAGAAGTGGTTTTAGAACCACTAGAGCTTGCAGGAGTCCGACCAGATAAAATGGGCAACAAAGAAGTGCTGATCAAATGGAGAGGCCTCCCTGATTTCGACGCTACATGGGAGCCTTTTAAAAGAGTGAAGGAGCAATTTCCTTCTTTTCACCTTGAGGACAAGGTGAGTTTTTGGGAGGGGAGTAATGTTACGCGTGAACCGGCCCAGGAGGGGCCGGTTGGACCCGGTTCAGCCCGGGTCTACACCAGGCGGAGGCGGAAACTCCCAGAGGAGGGGGGCGGACATGGTGGACCCCATTTGGGGCTAATTTAATTATGTGGGAGGGAAATTTTTGAATGCAAAGGGGTGTTTAGGTAATTTGTAGGAATCCTTTATTGTTAATTAGGAGGATTAGGAGGGAGAGGGGGATCATCTTGAATTTGAATGTAATTTGAGATCTAGGTTTTCTTGCTTGGGCTCTTGGCGTTGCCGGAGATTGTCGGAGAGTTGTTCTTCCTCTCGAATCGAAGAACATTGTATCTTGCTTTCGTTTTGATCATCTACTAGTGGAACGTAAGTCCATTGTGTGTTTTTCTCTCCGATTTCCTACAGTTTTCTATTGTTTTCCTGCGATTTGGGCTGATTTCCTGCAGAAAACAGCAGCTCTATTGCTGTTTCCCACTCGAGTCGATAGGAAATACTTGGATCTAAGTATTTCCTATCAGAAACCTAGAACGAAATCTTTTTAGGAGTTTGCAACAAGCTTTTGGGATGTTAAGAGATCTTATCGAAGATACATAGGAGTTCTAGATAAAGAATATACTGAATTGGAGTTTGCCTGCAAAAGCAAGAGATTTTTCCTTTCAACCTTCTAGCAATTATATAATTTTGTAGAGAAGAGGTTGAAATTATGTGAGATGGTGGCTTTTAGAGGAGATATGCATTCTAGGATATGTAAGCTTGAGATCAGACACCTAGATTAATGGAGACATCAGCAGCGATTTCGACACACGTACCTTCAGGAGATGCCGGAGATCGACGGCCACGATTATGATCTGTATTTTCATCATTTTATGTAGTAGTTTATTTTTATTTTATGTTTTTCCGTTTTTGCCCTCAGGGGTATTTGGTAGCTATTGTAGCCCAAGGTGCATTTTAGTCTTTTGCTTTCTTTGTCATTTTGAGGCCTATTTATATGGCCCTTTTCTTATGTCATAGCTAGTTTTGATGAAATGAAAATTCGCTCTTTGTTCTCTTTGTGAGTTCATGAAACCTCTAAAGATCTCTTTGTGAGTTCTTGAAGAGGAGACCGTCGGAGATCTCTTTGTGAGTTCTACCGGTGGATTGGTGTTCAAGGTTTGTCATTTGAAATTTCTTTGTTCTTCTCCCCAATCTTTTCTCCCCCACTTAGCCGAAATCCCCTTCTTTTTCTCAATTCCCCGCCACCACCCAAGCTCCACCACCGGCCTCCCTTGGCCGGCCCAGCCACCGGCGGCCTTCCCTGCGACCAAGCAGCCGGCCTTCCTCCCTCCCGCTCCCACAGCCACTCCACGTCTGCCCACCAGCAACCCGTTTCAAAATTTGAACTTCAATGCAAAACCTTAATTCCTTTCCTATTCTACAGCCCCTTCTATTAGGAAAGCTAGCCTATTTTATTTCTTCTCATTTAACGGAAGAATTCCAACGTCTCTAGAGGCAAGCTAATGAGGAAATCTTCCTGTGATAACAAACCTGATAATTAAATGTCAGATTTAATAATACCCTGATTTTCTCAGGAGAGGCCACGTCATTAATCTGATGGCTCTCTCAACTCCTCATGGGGCCGGCCACCTCCTCCTCTTTTCTCTCTCCAATCCCCACTTAATTACTACTTAAATGCCTCTTTAATTCCCCTCCCTCTCTTTCTCTTATTTCAAATTTCAAATCTGAAATGGAAAAATTAAAGTTGCAGTTTTATTTAGAATCTGAAGTAAACTTCAGATTTGGAAATTAAAGCCTGCTGTCCTGCACCATTGGAAACCTAGAATTGCTGTCCAAACACTTCCAGCACCCGATAACAGCTGTCCAAGGTTTGTATAGGCATTATATGTTGCCGTCCAGACCTCCTTAAGGACCAAACTGCTGTCCAGGCTTTCATAGTGGCTGATCAGACAATCCTAGCTGCTGCACAGTGAGACCACAACAGGAATATTGCTGTGATTGCTGTCCAGCAGGCCTCCGACCACCATTCAGAATGTTTCTAGACTATATCGACCGTATCCAGTACGCCTTAGTTGACGTGATTGACGAGTAAAGGTCAAAGGGACATTGGATCATCATTGGACGACAATCATCCTCCACCACTCCGGCCACCTATCCAAGAATGACGATCCTAGGTTCCTTCTTCCTCGGAGCGACCTCGATTCTAATGTAGAGACTCTTCTTCCGCTAAAGCCTAAACTATTTGAGCGTATGGGCTCCAAAGGTAAAAGTTTTCATTATGAAATCATGAATTCTTGTTTATCGTCGTAGCTTTATATTTACTCTTTGCGTTTTCTCGAATTGTTTGGTTAATCGACTTCGCTCTTTTTTGCCGAAACAAGTTAAAAACTAAGAACTCTAAGTAGGGCTGCAAACGAACCGAGCCGAGCCGAGCCGAGTATGTGAGTGTTCATGTTTGTGTTCATTTAATATTAGCTTGTTCAAGTTTGGTTCATGTTTGTTCGAGCTTTATTGTTTGTGTTCATGTTTGGTTCATTTAAATTAATGAGTGTTCGTGTTCGGTTCATGTTCAGTTCATGTTCGTTCGTTTAGTGCTTATCGAGCTTTAAACAAACAAACATGAACGAGCTATAAACGAGTTCTACTTTTAGATGTTCATTAACTTAACAAACGAGCTTTATCGAGTTTCCTAATAAATGATTACATCGAGCATGTTCGTAAACATATCTAACAAATTTTTTTAACTATCAAATAAATACGTTCCTGAACATATATATGAGCAAACACATTTATAATAAAAGCAATTGTCTATGAACATAAAAGTAGCATTAATAAAGGCAATAATTTATAAATAAATAACCATATCGAGCTTAATGTCGAGCTTGTTCACGAACTTCAAATGATGTTGTTCGCAAACATAAATGAGTCGAACGCATTAGTGTTCAAGCTTGTTTATTTAATAATCGAGTATTTAAAATATTGTTCAAGTTCGTTTGTTTAGTTAATTAAACGATCACGAACGAGGTTTAATCGAACCGAACATCGAGTAGCTCGTCGAACGTTTGGTTCGCTTGCAGCCCTAACTCTAAGGATCAATCGTTGTTATAAGTAATAAATTTATTGTGGGATTATTTTGTTAAATCTGCTCTCTTTAATTTTCTTAAAATAACTCCTGAACAGATTTGTTTCACATCATATTTGGTATCAGAGCATGGCTAGCATGCGTTACATGTGCTAGATGCATCCTAGGGGTCTAATGTGACTTGTCCTTAGTCATTTGCATGCATAACATCATTTGGATAGTTTTAATTTCTGTTTTACTTTGCTGTCCAGAAAATTCATGCATGGTTTCATCATTGTAAGCAAGCTTCCTTCATTATCTAATTACTGTCTGTGTCGCTACAACACCTCTAATTGATTAGGTTGCTTTGCTCTAGCCTTAAAACCTGCTGTCCTGAAAATTCCAGCACTTTAATTTGAGTCTAAGTATGTGTTATATTGCTGTCCACACTATAAAACCCACATATAAGACTTAGGCAACCTAGGTCCTTGTGGTAGATTGCTGTCCTTTCATTTCCTGCATCATTTGGAGGGTTTTCTAGTGAGTTTAACTTAGTTATAAGTGCTGTCCTCACCCTAGAAGTTAACCTAAATGCTTGGACAACTTCTCCCACTGCTGTAGTTTGCTGTCCACTCAAAAACTGCACCATTTAGGGGCGTTAGAAGCTTGTTTTCTTCAAGTTTAGGTGCTGTCCTTAACTTTACAACCTTTTTAACTGCCTAGATTTCTTAAACCACCTTTGTAGCTTGCTGCCCATTATTCTCCTGCACCTTATAGCAAGTCATAATTATGTTTCCTCCTCGTAGAGTATTGCCCCTTACACCCATTCTTCATTAGGCATCATTTGACGCTTCCCAATGGATCCGATAAGACTCCAAAAGAGTTTAGATGACATCGTTAACCTGGTGGGCAAGATGACTAGAATTATGATGGAAAACCCGTTGACTATCCCCACTCTAATTACATGCCCCACTCAGCTTATCGCCCGAGACCTGAGCCTAGGCCTCCACGACCTCACTTAGAGTCACCTTACCATTTGCCCACCTTTGATGGCTCTTCGGACCCTTACTACTTTAGGGAATGGGCTAGACAACTAGATGACTATTTTGAATCATATCATATCCCTGAATCCCACCAGATTAGCATCGCTAAATCTCACCTCAAAGGTCAGGTTCTTCAATTTTGGATGAAATTGGAAGATCATAGAGAGTCTCGCGGTGAGTACCTTACTTGGAGAGACATGAGACGAGAACTTAAGTTGAAATACTGACCCTCTACTAGTGACTGTCATCTAGAGCATCACCATACCTCGTTTGTTGGGACGTCCCGTTGACCTTACTGTGGTCGAGACCACCCACCCATTAGTAACATCCGGGTTGCTGCCCCACCCTTTAGGTCCTCATGTAACCTAGATGGCCGACCCTCTACTGGGTCTTCTGTTGGACAAATCTCTTATGACTCCCCACGTGGACTAACTTCTGGCCAGTTCAGTCAACCTTTAGCCTCCCCAGCCTTTGACCCTACACGTGTCATCTTAGTAAAGAATTGCAGTAAAAAGAAGAAATCTACTAAACCCGACACTGAATATACCCATTTCGTGGATACTATCGATAACGAAGAATTCTCTAAGGATGAAACTAAAGAGATTGAATCAGACTCCCTGAATGACTTAAACCCTGAGCTAGGAAAGCAAGAACCTTTAAATATCGACACCTTAACCCACCCCGATCCTAGTCTCCTCGAGGATAAGCCTTTAGAAAAAGTATGCCTGTATGATAGTAATGTGATCTCGAAAGGAGCCAATCGGACTTCGAACACTTTGAATTTAAATTTGGAAGATCCTGATTTAGTTGTAACACCTACTGAGATGACTCTGGATAATTCTGATAATTCTTATAGTTCTGATTTAGTTTTGGATAATTCTGATTTAATTATGGATAATTCTGATGGCAACTTAGATAATCTCGAGTTGGAAGTAAGTCAATCGAATTTATCACCTGATTTAAGTGAAACAGAACCCATGGATCTTAGGGTTGCAACCAAACCTGAGTCTCTTTCAGAAGACAGTACTTTGAGTCTGAAAGTTTTTGAGCCTGATTTGAACAACGAGCCCCCTCTTATTTCATTAGAGTCTAACTTTGGAGCTGCTCATTTGGATTTATATTTAGCAAAGTGTGTCATTCCCGATTTGACTTACCTCACCGCTCCTTGTACCAACTTTAATATTCGACAAAGCGTGAGCCCCATACCATCTGACGAATCTTTGAGCAATCCCCTTATGGGTGTGAGTCAGGACCAATCATCCTATTTTATTCCTGATTCCTACATTTTGCCCGTTATAGCCTCGCCCTATCATGATAAGGACCATCTCTGTCCTAGTTTGATGAATCTATTCAATTACACTATCCCCACTAGGAGACTGCTGTCGACCCTAACTGAAACTACCTATAGAAGTGCCCTGGTAGCTAAGAGTGTTTTCATTTCTCCCCCTACCCCAGTTCCCTTAGATCGAACACTTTAAAACCACTCTTTTGTGACTTGTCCACTTTTCTAGCTGTGTTCATGTGAGTTAGTATGTTGTGTGTGTGCTTTGTAGTCTGTTGTCTTCCTATTTTGTCTATGCTTAAAACTTTTGCTTGTGAGCTCATGAGTCTTGTCATTCATCATGCACCCCGATCTCTTGCATTTACATCTGCATTTCACCTTCTGGAGTTACTCAATGAAATTAAAAAGAAAATTGAACAAAGTAACACCCATTTTAAAATTATTGCTTATAACAAAAGAAGGTCCAAAGAATTCAAAGTTGGAAACTATGTGATGATATGGGTCCGTCTAGAGCTTTTCTCCAGGCGCCGTAAAGAAGCTGCATACTCGAGACACCGAACCTTTTAAGATAATCTCAAAGGTTAATAGTAACGCATACGTACTGGACCTCTCTGGAGGCTTGAACATGAATCCTACATTTAATATAGAAGACCTAATAGCCTTTGAAGGACCTGAATTTTAACCCCATGAGCCACTCCTTAAATCAGCCTTGTGTGACCCCACCTGGTGAGATCCCCAACCCAGCTCCACTCCCCAATTTACCTTACTCACCTATAGCGGAGAAGGTCGAAGCAATACTAGATGATGAGGTCATTTCCACAAAGGATGGTGAGCGCCAAAGATACCGAGTTCATTGGAAAGGGACACCGGAGATAGAGGATACTTGGACTGACAGGGACGAGCTACAGAGCCTAGACCCAGATCTCCTAGAGTTGTACGAGGGCTCCATAGATATCTACTTGAGGGGCTCGAGTTTTCTCTCACCTGGGGAGAATGATGGGGACATCAGCAGTGATTTCGACACATGTACCTTCAGGAGATGTCGGAGATCGACGGCCACGATCATGATCTGTATTTTCATCATTTTATGTAGTAGTTTATTTTTATTTTATGTTTTCTGTTTTTGCCCTCAGGGGTATTTAGTAGCTATTGTAGCCCAAGGGGCATTTTAGTCTTTTGCTTTCTTTGTCATTTTGAGGCCTATTTATATGGCCCTTTTCTTATGTAATAGCTAGTTTTGATGAAATGAAAATTCGCTCTTTGTTCTCTTTGTGAGTTCATGAAACCTCTAAAGATCTATTTGTGAGTTCTTGAAGAGGAGACCGTCGGAGATCTCTTTGTGAGTTCTACCGGTGGATTGGTGTTCAAGGTTTGTCATTTGAAATTTCTTTGTTCTTCTCCCCAATCTTTTCTCCCCCACTTAGCCGAAATCCCCTTCTTTTTCTCAATTCCCTGCCACCACCCAAGCTCCACCACCGGCCTCCCTTGGCCGGCCCAGCCACCGGCGGCCTTCCCAGCGACCAAGCAGCCGACCTTCCTCCCTCCCTCTCCCACAGCCACTCCATGTCTGCCCACCAGCAACCCGTTTCAAAATTTGAACTTCAATGCAAAACCTTAATTCCTTTCATATTCTACGGCCCCTTCTATTAGGAAAGTTAGCCTATTTTATTTCTTCTCATTTAACGGAAGAATTCCAACATCTCTAGAGGCAAGCTAATGAGGAAATCTTCCTGTGATAACAAACTTGATAATTAAATGTCAGATTTAATAATTCCCTGATTTTCTCATGAGAGGCCACGTCATTAATCTGATGGCTCTCTCAACTCCTCATGGGGCCGGCCACCTCCTCTTCTTTTCTCTCTTCAATCCCCACTTAATTACTACTTAAATGCCTCTTTAATTCCCCTCCCTCTCTTTCTTTTATTTCAAATTTCAAATATGAAATGGAAATTAAAGCTGCAGTTTTATTTGGAATCTGAAGTAAACTTCAGATTTGGAAATTAAAGCCTGCTGTCCTGCACCATTGGAGACCTAGAATTGCTGTCCAAACACTTCCAGCACCCGATAACAGCTGTCCAAGGTTTGTATAGGCATTATATGTTGCCGTCCAGACCTCCTTAAGGACCAAACTGCTGTTCAGGCTTTCATAGTGGCTGATCAGACAATCCTAGCTGCTGCACAGTGAGACCACAACATGAATATTGCTGTGATTGCTGTCAAGCAGGCCTCTGACCACCATTCAGAATGTTTCTAGACTACATCGACCGTATCCAGTACGCCTTAGTTGAAATGATCGACGAGTAAAGGTCAAAGGGACATTGGATCATCATTGGGCGACAATCATCCTCCACCACTCCGGCCACCTATCCAAGAATGACGATCCTAGGTTCCTTCTTCCTCGGAGCGACCTCGATTCTAATGTAGAGACTCTTCTTCCGCTAAAGCCTAAACTATTTGAGTGTATGGGCTCCAAAGGTAAAAGTTTTCATTATTAAATCATGGATTCTTGTTTATCGTCGTAGCTTTATATTTACTCTGTTGACCTCATTTTTGTATGAGGTCTTCAATAAGATCCTGAACCCAATCCAGACTCAAGTCAATACAAACTCAATCAATTCCAGACCCAAATCCAAAGTCCCAAGGCTTGGTTCTAAAGGCCTTTTTTAGCAAATCTTTGAATACTTCAAAACCCAGTGAAATGGACTCTGATTCAGGCTCTGTCAGTTTCATACTGATGGGGTGTGTCTCTAGTATCAACCCTCCAAATTTGAGCTCATTCTGAGATCTCTAACCTTAGTAACTAAATTAAATTTCAAAGACTGTAAAACCTTCAAATATTTACATCCTATGCCACTGGACCTGTCACTTTGAAGATTTTGATCTTAGAGACCTCTCTAAAGCCTGCAATCACTTCCAGACTATTAATCCTGATATGTTCGTTAATAAACTGCATTTTTTCTGGACTCATTTCAGCCCCCAGTGGTCATGAGCCCAAAATGACCAAAATACCCCTTTGGGGCTCAAACAGTGATTTCAAACCAAATGAGCTCCAAACTGAATGCAACCACCTCCAGCAAGTTTCAAATGTCAAACTAAACCTGTTCAACCCATTCCCAGCCCCTGGGTCAACCTGGTTGACCAAGTCAACAGAGTTGACCCAAGAAGGCCCTTAAGGGTTCAAATGGTGATTTTGACCAAATTGACCTCTCCAGACCCTGGGACCACATTCGATAGACTCAGAATCATGTTCTGAACCTGTTGAATCCATTTCTAGACCCTGAACCCAGCCGGTTGACCAAATCAACCAATTTTGGCCTAAAGCCCATTAAGGGCCCATTAAGCCCTTTTGGCCTTAAAAGCCTTTTAAAATCCCAAAACCACCCTCATCAGACTCTAAATGTTTAATCAGATCTGCTCAACCCATTCCCAACCCTTAGGTCAATCTGGTTGACCCAATCAATCCATTAGACCCAATCACCCCTTATAGCCCTTAATGGGTCATTTAAACCCATTTGGACTATCTAACCCATTCAAGCTCTCAATCAAGTTCTCAACCCTCAATCAACATACCATGGACTCCTCATAACCTCCTTATCAAGTGTTGACTGGTCAAACCAGTCAACCTAAGTCTTAAAGAGCCATCCCTTTGGTCCAACCTCCCAACTCAATGAATCCAGCCCAATTCAAACTCATCTAATAGTCTTAGAACACCCTATAGCCTGCCTCACTGCCACCTCACCTATCATTGACTGAGTTGACTGGTCAAACCAGTCAACTCAAGGCTTAAAGAACTATTCCAATGGTCAAACCGACCAAACAACCTCATCAAGCTCAAATCCAAGCCTTTTCAGCAACCTCAAATGATTCACAGCTCACTCCAACTCCAGCTCAGCAGCCCATGCCCCCATTGACTGGTCAAACAGTCAATGGGAGCTTGAATGGGTTCACCCGGTCAACACACTCACCCAGCCCAAACCAGGCCAATCCAGCCTTTCTAAACGACTCTAGAAACTTCCCTAAAGCTTTCCAGACTTCCCCCAGCTCCCAGCGTGCCCCTAGACCCGAGCTACCTATCTAGTGGTCCCCTCCACTTGAGAAGGACTCTAGGTCGTTTTCACCTGAGCAAGCACGATCCCCTGCTCCTCTAACGGCCAGAGACACATGTCCTCGATCCATGCACTCCCTCTGATGTATCCCAGCGATTGCTTTTGGCTCCAAAGGCTGAATAGGGTGTAAAGGATGGCATTCAAGCATTCCAAGCCATCTCTCTTCCCAGTCCATCTCCAGAGCTTTGGGCATTTCGTTTTGAAATCCTAGAGCTTCCTACATATTTCCCTGACCTTTCCCGATCAATTGGACACTGCCAGCGGCGGGAAGAAGGAAGGACCGAACCTAGCTCCGTCCAAACCATCCTTACTCCGTGTAGAAGCTTCCTCCGAGCTCAAAGCCTGAAGGAGATCAACACGAGGACAGTCTACAAGTTCAACCGTGTTTGAAACAACCCAATCCGTTCATTATACAGTGGTAAATCCTAAACCCTAGGTTCTTATCTAGGTTTCTAAATATGCATCCTAATAGGAGTTTTAAAAGTGTAAAAACTGTCCCCCACTCTTCGTCCCGATGACTGTCACTTAGATCTCACTGATCATGCCATTTAACTCTCTGTAGACGACGTTTAAAACAATTTTTGAAATTAGGGTTTCGGGTTCCTGAGCTCAGTGACGAAATCAGGGCCGTCCGTCTCTTCTGTTTGTCACGGACGGCCAGGATCTTTTCCAGATCGACGCTCGGCTGTGATCGCATATAACGGAGGGATGATCAGCCACCGTCCGGCCGCACCTGATCCATCCATTCCAAATCGCGGGGCCTCCTTTGACCGTCCGATCTCTTAACCGAGATCAAACAGTGGGATTCAATCCCGTCCGTCGGATCCAAACCGCGGGAATCGGACGGTCCTTATACTGTGCTGACTCACTTAAGTGAGTTGGCCCACTTGACCGCCGCCTTCCTCCTGAGCCAATCAGACGCCGCCGCGTGTAATTCCGTTTTAAGGTTTATATTAATTATATTTTAATTCCAGAACTTCAAAAAATCACAAAAAATAAAATACTCAACCATTTTTTATGTACAACCACTCGTTTTTCTCGGAATAAAACTCTCTATTTTCTAAAAATAAAATCAGAACCTGGTTTTCATTATTTTAAAAGTTGCATTCTAAACCCTATTTATTTCTCTTTTTTTTATATATATATATTTAATTATATTTTAAAATTAAATATACAGTTACATCAGAGGTTTAAATGGTATGTTTAAGGGACCTGAAGGTGTTTTAAGTGCCTTGATATGAAATCATTTGGGATTTCACTCAATTCACTTTTGAATATCCTCTCTTAGTGGGTTATGACTTAACCTAAATGCTTCAAGAGGAAATTCATTGTTAATTGAACGCCTTTGCCCAATGATCTCATGCATGCACTCTTATATATCAATGAGCAAATCATATTTTATGTATTCAATTCCTATTGGACATTTAGAGGATGGTTATTCTAATTATATTTTCTTAATCCTTCTTAATTATCTTCTAAATATTCAATAAATCAGATGTCAATTAAATTCTAATGATACTATGTTGTATTCCCTATGCATTATAGTACCATTGGATTAGGCCAAACATATGATTGCTTATTGAGTGGACCTTCAAATATATTCAAAATAATGTTTTGGATATCTTTTCAAAACTCATTGCATTCATCATTCTTTAGATTTAGTACACTTGCTCATGATTTGGTTTGTTGTGCTTGTAATTTAGTGTCCAAAGGGTTAGTGAACTTGATTTCAATCCTAAGACCTAGTGACACCAAGGACAATAATTAAGGAGTCTTAGTAAACTTAGATCAATTTAGATGAACTATACTTACATCCCTTTTGGGATTGAACTCAAACATAGAAAACATAGTCTCATGGACCCCTTAATCAAATTCACCTTGATTTGACACTAATTAACCTTATAACAACTAATAGATTAAGGACTCTCTTCTCTCTTGTTCTAATAAACCCAAATCTAATAAAAACCTCCAAAAATCTAAAACCACTCTCAAATCACTATAATCAATCCAACATTATAAATTCAATGTTTAAAACCAAAATCCCAACTAAAATCTCACTAATCCTTAACTAAACCCTTAATTACATAACTTCCAGAAAATGTAATAAATCCATTTTAAATCTAAAAAATATAAATAATACCTCTAACTGACCATAATCCAATCCTTAACCAATGAAAAATAAAACTAAATTAATTTGACAGCAAATTAAAACTTAATTTAATTTTAAGTAAAATTCAATATTTAATTGATTTAATTAACTAATAATAATTAAAAAATTTTTAATAAATTCCCAAATACTTGAAAATCCCTCCTTAGGTCATCACTGGCCTTTGGAGTTGATTTCAAGAGGTTTGGGATTCATTTGGAGCAAAATCATAAAAAGGGCCTTAATTAAACAATTTCCAAAATTCATTAAACACCCTAAATCTTTGAAAATTCATAACTAAATCCAGAAAAATTCAATTTCAGCAAACTTACCTTCTAACTGATCGTCTTAAGATCTAATATTTTAATAAAATGCTAACTTTCCAGAATTTAACCTTAAATAAAAAGTCAATTTTCGACCCCTTAAATTAAATGATTAAAATATTCCAGTAATTCCTAAAAATCAAAAAATTGTTTTAAAACTCCAGAAATGGCTAACCAAATTTCTAAAATCAGTAATCCAACACATTTCTAATAAAATTTATTAATTCCTAATTCCTAACTAACTTAAGCTACTTAACTATACCGGGTGCCACTGGGTAACCCAGGCCTACGAGGCTATTAGCTTAGCCCCAAGGAAGGTGAAATAAACTTCACGGCCTCGGTGTGAAACAAAGGTGGGATCCGACCAACATTAAAAATCAAGTCTCTTTAAATCAAATCTCAAGTCCTTAATAATTCAATAAACCCCAATTCTTAAGATTTCTGAATATTATTAATTAAAAATTCATTAATTATTTAATTAAATTCTAAATTCCTTTAATCTAAATTAGTTTGATAATTTGATTGGTTAAGATTTCTCTTAATCAATCAGATTTGATAATTAATTTAGATTAAACGAATTCGGGTCTTCTATGCCTAGAGTTGGATTCCTTCTGGAGGACTTTGGGCATTTTGATTTCAAAAGACCCCTAAAACATTTAAATAACAAAAGATCTCCTATGGGTTGTGCACGACTCCTTTTAGGAAGGCACTAATCCATTTGGATTTGGAGATCTCCGAACAAAAAATAATAAACTACCGACCTTATACAACGTGTTAGATTCCTTCGGGAGGGCACGTTGTATTACATTTGTAAGGTCCCTTTCTCTCTCCTTAATAAATTTTAAGGGCTATCAGAATAAATACCTATCTTCTATCTAAGACGGGTATTTATTCTGGAAGTCCTAGGATTTATAAATTGATGATTTCCTGCACTTAGGGAATTATCAATCTATAAATTCTTTATAACCAAATTAAATAACTCCAACATTTAAAATTGGAATAATTCTTAATAAATTCAAATATGCTTTACTTAAACTTTAGCCAAATTCCTTTGGCCTATAATAAATCAATCCTAATAATATATGCAATTCAAACAAATAAACCCATTAGGACTTACCTAAGCCACACAGCTTTCTTCACACACTTAGATGCTTGTTAGGACAACCAACTCTAGTCTAAGTTAGGCCGGTGGTTTGTTTGGTTTGCTTGCGGGTGTCTTGCCTAGAGGGCACCTATGTGTGATTGCTTACTTTTCTGTACTGCATAAACATAGCATATCTACTTTTTCTATCTGTACACCAGAGAGCGGAGTGAATAAAGTGAGGGCCGCTGTACTTACTTTTCTGTCTTTACTTTCCTGCATTTATAACTGTACACTACGCACTCATAACATGCATCATTATATACAACTGCTTTACTTCCTGACTTCTATATTACTGCTGCAGTAGAATGTTCTTGGGATCTGATGTACTGCTTTTATTTTCTAGAATTTTTGTATATAGATTGAGTCTGTACAGCGTCTGGAGTCTGTCAAAGAATTAAAGATAACTGCTTATAAATATATAAATGGGGCTCCAAAAAGTAATGTCCTCCTTCAGAAGGACGTTCCTTTTTGGAATTCCATAGAAGACCCGGAGCCCGAAAACCATAAGCAGTTATATTTAATTCTATTTTCTCGTAGGCTTAGAACCCAGGTTTGTTGTC
Organism: Dendrobium nobile; assembly: GCA_022539455.1. Classification (NCBI taxonomy): domain Eukaryota; kingdom Viridiplantae; phylum Streptophyta; class Magnoliopsida; order Asparagales; family Orchidaceae; genus Dendrobium; species Dendrobium nobile. The sequence goes on from CM039726.1 coordinate 55,867,907, forward strand.
GGTGGATCCTGGCCACCATTACTTTACTGCAAATTTTGGGGTGTAACCGATGAAAATTATACAAATAAAATCAGCTCTTTTATATACAATTGCTTCATACATCATTCGCATACGAGTAGATTTTTTGTTTTTGTAAGCATATCTCTCTGCATTTATTTTAGATTCTTTAATAAACTCCTTGATTCCTAGGATAGAGCTACCTTAACTCTTGCATCATCGGCGAATTATTGTGATTAGGATTGTTAGCTGGCAGCCCACTCTAGGCAGGTAGTAAGTCCAGATTGTATACACTTCTCTCTGCACATTCCTTCTTCAAATCAATTCTAAATCTTCTAAAGTCAAATAACAACTCTATAATCTAAAGCCTGATCGTGAAAATTTAATTGCCCAAATATTTAATTAAATACATATATATAATTTTGGAAACCATTTAGTCTTCATTTAAATCGAGAGTGTTCTCTTAGGAGATGTAATTAACTACAGGGGCTTGCACCTGTAGGGAGTCTAGATCCCAGAATAATCTAAACCCTATCTAAGTTCTTTTCTGAGGTAGGGGAAAGATCTGTGTGCGTAGATTTAGTCTTATTCGTGTTTAGGAGTTATTTCCACAATTAATAATAGACAGACAGTCTATTTGTTTTAACGAACAAATTGAATGTATTCTATATTTAATTGTAGAAATAAAGTTATAATTCATTAATCTAATCAGGTCGATTAGAGAATGTACTCATCATCCCTTCAGGATAATTTGAATATTATCTATACTACACCTGATTAGGAGAATGAATTGTACGGCTTCTCCCTTTAAAATCAATAGGAGGATATTAGTCTGTTCTTTGGGGCAGTATAATATCCGACTATGTAGATTTAATCGGGAGAAATATATCCTAAATATAAATAAAGCAAACCGTGTGAGAAATAAAGGTCTTATTTTTAAAAGAAAACCCTGCTATATGTATATTTTTGTCTGGATCCATTATGTACAATCAAGAGATAGATATGTATTTGATCCACTTTCATAAGTAAATCAAATATCATCTGTGTGCTTGATTTTAGGGATGAATCAATAATTCGTTAATCTAATTAGGTAAGTAGGGAAGATATTGATCATCCCTTTAGGTGATTTGTATACTCCTTACGTCATACCTGATTAGGAAAGCGAATTGTCTACTATCTTTCTTTAGAATCGACAGAAGGATATCCGTCTGTCTTTCGAGGCAGTCTAATATCCAACTATATGGATTCAATTGAAAGAAAATGTTCAAAAATATAAATAAAGCAAACTATTTTCCATAAATAAAATAAAATATATTTTGTTTCAAAAATTATTTTAAAAATCTATCGCTCTCTCCTTCTCTTTCTCTATTTAAATAATATAGACTTATTATACAATATAGATTTTATATATTCTATTAAATTAATTATTCACATAAAAGAATTATATTTAAATAAAAATAAGAATAATTAAAATAAAGTTTTAAGATATTTTATTTTCTCACATACTCTTTGCGTTTTCTCGAATTGTTTGGTTAATCGACTTCGCTCTTCTTTGCCGAAGCAAGTTAAAAACTAAGAACTCTAAGGATCAATCGTTGTTATAAGTAATAAATTTATTGTGGGATTATTTTGTTAAATCTGCTCTCTTTAATTTCCTTAAAATAACTCCTGAACGGGTTTGTTTCACATCATATATATTAACAGATGCTGTGAGGGCGATGGGGTTAGTGACCTTTAGAGAGTATCATATCGAGCTTTTGTCATTATTAATGTGAAGAGCAGAAGCATCACCAAGAGTTGAGGTTGTGTTTAAGAGTGGAAATGTTTTTTGAAGTGCCTTTGCCAAATAGCAGCAAGTCATCTTCGTGCAACAAGTGGTAAAAGTGTTAATTTTCAATCTTAACCCCTTTGTAAGCCATTTGAGCAATTTTGTACTCAAGAAAATTTGAAAGAGCATCCATGACAATGCATAATATATAATGAGAGAGGGGATATTCTTGTCTAAGGCTTGAAGATGCGTTGAAAAAGCATTCCGGGGCTCCATTGATTGATATGGCTCCATTGATGGATATGGAATAGCGAATTCTGACATGCAAGCTTGGGTACAATAAATGAATAATGGGGGAAAATCTTTTTAGTGCATTATGGAGTGAAGGAAATCTCCTTTTACAGCATCGAAAGATCTCTTGATATCAAGTTTGGCATATAAATAGTCCCCTTTTTTGTTATGTTCAAATTCACATAGTATTTCATTAGTAAGATTGAGATTGTCAGTCGAAATCCTCTAATGGACAAAATCACCTTGGCTCGAATGAGTGATAAAAGGCATAACTAATTTAAGTATATTAGCAAGTATTTTTGTATAATTTTGTAGATGTTGTTGAGGAAATGGGTCTGAAGTTTTAAAAACTTCTAGCATTAGTAGTCTTAGGACGAAAGCACTCCAAGGTAGACGGCGCAGACGATCCGTAGTGATGGCGAGGGAGGCGGCAGCGGTGGAGGTGGGGAAACAGGCGGATGGCCGTTGATGGTCCACTCGTAGTCCGAGAATTGATCGTCGATGATGTACACGAGGGTGGGGATGATTCGGTTCAAGGAATCTTCCACGGTGTCGTCAAAATCGAACCCGACGTCGAAGAATGGTGAACGGGTGATGTGGATGTCTCCGTAGGCGTTGAGTACGAATCCGCAATCAATTTCAGGATCCGCCATGCAATCCTTGCCGGAAATTGAAAGAGCACCAATAGGGAGAAAGGGAAGGGGAGGTGGGGGCTTGGAGGGGGAGAGAGTTGGGTCGGCTTTAGGTTTTGAGGGGGGTTCGACTTAGGATGAGAGGCCAAGAGGTAAGTGCAGGAATTCTGAAATAAATTCAGATTTTGGAAGTTTGGGGGAGGATTTAATTTGAAAATTCAAATCAATCATAAGAGGGAGAGAGGAGCGGCAATGGGGAGAAGTTTGGGGCTGATTTAGTGGAGTTATTAATGTAATTTGGAGAGAGAGAGGGGCCCATTAAGGGGCCGGCCACATGAATAGGAGAGAGGGGCTTGAGTTTTAATTAAATGGGGCCTACAAAATTAATGACAGATTTTATTAAAAAATCTGATTGAAATTTCAGATTTTTTTTATGTGGGGAAAGTTTCTAAATATGAGGGCAATCAATTGGAATAAATGTGAATTTCAAATTTGAATTGAAATTCAATTAAAAGATTGCCTAAAATCAAGGAGCTATTTTAGGAAGGTCATTTATATCTCTAGGGAGAATTTGAAATTTCAAATTCGAATTCCCAAGGAAGGTGGCCGGCGACTAAAGGGGTGGCTGGGGTTAGAGGAGGGAGGGGAAACAATGGCCGGCCGGTGGTGGGAGGCTGCTAGGGCCGGCGGCTTGGTTGGCCCTATGGGGCTGGCGGCAAGGGTTTTTGGAGGGAGGGGAAATCACTTCAAGAAAACAGCAAAGAGAAGAATAAAATTTGAGGAGCAAGGGATTCACTCACCTCAAATGCTTCCACCCGAAAATTCACAAAGAAAACTTGGAAAAATTTTAGAACTCACAGAGAGATCTAAGGAACTCACTAAGAGAACACAAGAGCAAATTTTCATTTCCTCAAAAAACTAACTCCAAATACAATGACTAAGCCTATATATAAGCCATCCAAAAAATAAAAATCATAAAGACGAAATTTCCCTTAGGCTACAACATGCAATAACTTCCTCATAGGGGTACAAACGGAAAACATAAAATATAAATTACATGAATAAAATAAAATATCAGAAATAAAGACTATGAATCGTGGCCGTCGCTCGACGACCCCTCTGATGGTAGGTGTGTCGAAATCTCCTATGGATGTCCTCATCAATGTTAGTTCTCACTTCTCAGTCTATTCTGCTATTATGGAGTGTGATGGTACATAGAGAAAAAAAAACATTGCTTTTTGAGTAAGAAGATGACCAGTTTCATACCATTCTGGTCAACGTCTGAGCATTTCTAGTCAAAAGTCTTATTACTTTTTTTTTGGTTCACTTTAGCTGTCTTAGAAACTCCCAAAGTTTGGAGAAGCTACTTCATTTTTAGCCAAATGCTAATCATTTTTTTTCTTTATTACGATATCACTTTCAACATTTTTTTGAAATCTCTACTATGTTTGATGGTGTTTTCATTTTTTGTGCATGATACTTGATTTTACAATCTCTTAACATTTATCAACTATTGTTGTTCGTATGTTTCTTTTTGTTCATAGAATACATAAAGGGTCCTTATAATTTTTCTGCATTTGAGGTTCTTTATAGTTGCGAGAATTAACTATGTGAATCACTTAAATATTTAGAATTGTGAGACATTTTAGTTATGGTATTCTCTTCAAAATGCAGGAGATCAGACACAAGGCATTTGTCGTATACTTTTCTCAGGAGAATGAATGAACCACCAACATGTATCTTGGCAGTTTCAAATGTATGCATCAGGGCTTCAACATCTATTCTGATAAATTCTCATTTGAAAATAATCAAGTTTAGTTAGGTATGTTCTAATGAAATTATGAACTAACTAAATGAACTTTGAAAAAGTATGCTTTCTTTTCATTGTTTTAATTGATCTTTAAAGTTTCGTAGGAGTAACAGTTAAAAAGGTTAGTGATGTCAAATATTCACTTCTAGTTTTTCTTTTAACTTCATTATTTCTTCTTTTAAACTGATAATGTTACTTATGCCTTTATATATTATTATTGTATTTATTGGTGGCTTGGATGAAAAGAATGTTTTTATTCAATTATATTCTTGTTGAAGGTTCATATTTATTTTAACGAATAGTGAAAATACATTTTCATACAGTAATTGATAGTGAGGCATTTTTACGTGATCAAAATGGGAACAAATTTGAAGACTTAGGGGCTTAGAATTAATAGAATAAATATTGTGTTTAGAATATTTAGTTCTAGTGGATCTAAAATTGAGAATTATCAATAGTATTTTTGTAATGTCAAATGATACCTGAATGTAATATGTTTCTTGAGTGCTGTTTGGTAAAATGAATAAATTGTTGAGTTTTTTGGAGATTCATTCTCTCATCCATAAAAATATGTAATTTCTCTTTGCAGGATTTTGAGTTTAAAGTTAAATCTTAAACTATATTTGGTCTTTAAAAAGGTGGAATATGTTTTATTAACAATTTTCCCTCGGTCAATTTCTTATCCAGAGTTTAGCAACTTAAAATTCAAACCTCGAAATCTCTGCCTAATGTAACAAATCCTTAAATTTCCATCCTATTCCTCGCATCTATCTTGCTGAGATTGGGCATGCAAATACATTCAAGTGCGTAGCTTCCTTGGTTTTCCAATAGTTGTTATCGGAGATAGGGGGTAATGCTTGACAGTGACCAAGTCCAATAATGTTGCCAATGAATGGAAGGGAGGCCAGTAAACAAAACTCTGATTTGAGGAGGTGGCTAATGATGTGTAAAACGACAAGCTGTTGCAGAGGCTATTAATCCTTTAGCAAAATTGGCTGAGCGCTGATGTTAATTGGAGGTGTAGATTGCCGACAAGTTAGCTTTATATGGTGGTCAAAGAAGGATTTGCAATTTGGCCTTTGTGTTACGTAAACTTGCAATTGAGTTTGCTTGTAGTTGTGGTTGAGGTGTGGATTGTTTGCAAGTTCTTGCTCTGAGAAGTTCAGGATGCATGGTGTTGTGATGTAGAACAAAATGCTTAATTAAATATGTAATGTTGAAAATACACGCCTGCTGAATTAAAACAATAATAATTATGTTTACTTCTAGTGATTTAAACAAAGGTTAGAACATTAGAAAGATGATTAAAGCTTATGTCAAACTACATGTAAGTGTTTAGAAACAGGAATAATCACTTGTAATCAAGATTGACAAACCATGGGGGAGTTTCAAAAGAAATCTCTCAATTAATAATAAGATTAGGCACTATTAGAGTCTACTCACTCACACTCTTGTTGAAGGCTAGACGGAGATAGGTTGCACAACCCTTTATGATGCCACAAATTAATGTAAGACTTAGGAAGGAAAAGATTTGGAGGAGAAATTCACATTGATCAAGACTTGGAAATGATCTTCCATTGAACGGAAGAGAGCTGTCCGTCGATAGCATCAGCTAGGGTGAAGATGATTCTCTCTACGTATTTTTTTATGGTTTGATCAATCTCCAACTTGAGGTCGAAGAACGGTGATTTGAGGATATCAACTTGAGCTTGATCATTGTAGATGAATCCGTGATTAAGTTCTGGATCCGTCATGCATGTGGGAATAGTCGATTTTAATGTACTAGCGCTTTCGGACAGCAAACGGCTTCTTTCCGGATGGTTGGACAACAAAGATCCTTGCTAAAAATTTCTGGACAACAAGTGATTTTCAGCAAAAGGGGAAGAAACGTGAGGGAGAGGCTTGGGAGGCGGTGACTAGGGTTGAGAGAGGTTAAGGGGGAAGGTGATTTGAGAGTTTAGTGGAGTAGTTGAATTAGCTAGGAGAGAGGGAGAGGGGCGGTTGGTCTTGTAGGGAAATTAGTGGATTGATTGGAGGGTTTAATGGGAGCATTAATTGACTAGGAGAGAGAGAAGGGGGGTGGCAACCCTTGATTGGGATTGATTTGAAATTCAAATCCCCAACCAAAGAGGGAAAGGAGGGAGGGGTTATGGGCTTTCTTTGCATGCCAATTCAAGCAACCAAGTTAGGAAAGAGGATTTAAATCAAATCCTCCTATTAAATTCAGATTTATTTGATTGGAAATCTGAATTAAAACTTTCTAGCATATATGACTTATTTAGGAAAGTAATCTTAATTCAAATTGATTAAAATTTGAATTTTGAAAACCTTTCCTAATTTAAATTGTTACCAATAAGGAAGGTCATAATTGCTTGGTTTTGGAACTTGGAGGGAAGGATTAAAGGGAAAGTGGCCAACAACTAGGGCTTGGGCTAGGGAAAAGGTGTTTCGGCCAAGGAAAGGGGAAGGAGGGGCGGTGGCTTGTAGGGTGGAGGGGAAAAGGTGGCCGGTTTAGGTTAGTGGAGGTGGGGGTTTCGACCAAGAGAGGGGGAGGAGAAGTGATGGCCAGCAATTGTAGAGAAGAGAGGGAGGGAAGGAGATGGTCGGTAGTTTGTGGGGGAGAGGGGAGGAAGGGGAAAGAGGAGGTCGACCACGAACCCAGACGTTTCCTGCGGTTGGTGGGTATTACGATGCCCTCACTTAGGGGCTTCAATCTCTCCAAGAGCCCACAAGCTCTCCCAAGACACAAGTGCAGAAATTTCTTGTAATAATATTCATTAGCCTCTTCAAAGAGGAAGAGGGGATATAAATAGCTAGGATTTACAATGAAGAAATAAAAGACACACATGCCCCTAAGGGTCACAAGCAACTATTCCCTCAAGTGAGGGTCGAAACGGAAAAATGCATAAATAAATCAAATACATATGATAACTCAAAAATAAATCGGTGTGATCATGGCCGTAGATCGTCGGTCTCGTCTCTGGTAAATGTTCCAAGGTCGGATGTCCTCATCATGGTGTGATTGTGAAATTGTTTGGAATTATGCACGTACTAAATTTAAGAAAAAAAATTGATATCTTTGACTGCTCTCAATATGAAGGAAACATGCTAAGGAATGCTTCCTTTTGTTTTTGCAAATATTTATTGGTTGTCATGAAGGAGAAAGTAATTGGACTTTATGTGTTGCATGATACACCATCGGGTAATATTGTTTGACTTTGTCACTTCAGTGGTTTTTAACTATGATTTGAGGAAAAAAATTAATCTTTTTATTGCAGTTTAGTTTCTAAAATAAAAGAAGGGATAAATTAAGGAGAGTTTTGAAGATGATTAAGTGAATTAGTCTTGTATTAGTGCTAGGTCACACCATTGTAATAGTAAAAGCGAGTAGAAAACCACTTTAAATGTATGAAAATTTAAGGGCTAGTGCATGCTCAATATTGATGGATCTATCCTAGCGTGCAACATATGTGCTTTGGAGGTCTGTCATCATTGTGAAGTTCAAACATCACTTTTTTTTTTGAAGTTCAAACATCACTTGGGCTTTTTCAGTTTGCACGTTGTTCAACTTTTTGGGGTTTTAAGAACTTACAATGCTCTTCGAGATGCCACACAAAGTTGATCCACTCATGACAATACCACTAGTAACCTTATGTACGAGGGCGAGATTTTCGGGAATGGACAAAATTTTGTAATAGATATTATTAAAAAATTAATAAAGAAAAAATAATTAAGAATTTTAAAAATTTGCCTTGTTGCCCTTAAATGGATGACTGGGTGCTGACGTGTCACACCCGATCATGGGATGAGTCAGGGGTTTATAATTTTTTTAATAGTAATTGTCAATCTCATGTTGAACAGACGACAAAATCTTGTAAAATATATTAGTTTTTATTTTCAGCTATATGGAAAGCTGCTTGTCTGTAGCCTTTGAAGAGAAATAGGGCTAGTCGCCCATTTAATGGCAACTGGCCCTCATCTCCACCTATTAAACCCCACGCGAGAACTATTATGAAACTATTGTTTTATTGGCAAGGAACTAAGGAGAAAGAATTAGGTCACGCTTCAGTACATAAATTTCTATCATACCATTTTAAATATCATCTTTCTTCGAACTTGACTTTGGTTAATATCTGATTCATTGCAAAGATTCATTTAGTTCTTTTTTACTTTTCTATGATGAAACTTTTTCCAATTTATGTTGATGCATTAACTAACATATGAATGCATGCAATTGGAGTATGTTTATTAAGTGTAATGTGCAGTCATCTTTATTGTTGAATCACATTACCCTACAAGCCAGGTCAAAATAATATTCCCCTTTTGTATGATTTTCTCTCAACACTGAAATTTTTCTAAACTTTTATGGTAAAAGTATAAGGAAATCAAAGTTGAAGCACATTTATTACGTATGTTTTGTCGGAATATGTTCACTACACACTCCACACTGAATTTTAGTCTTTCCTCACCTCATGTCTTTTGTTTAATTTTGCTTGCTCGACAGAAATCTCAAGGAAAAGGAAGGTCAAGTGATGTGATTATGATGGTAGATCCTTTGGAAGCTAAACGTTTAGCAGCCAAACAGTTGCAAGAAATCCAGGCTAAAGAAAAGCTAAGAGTAAGTGCAGTTAACCTTTCATAGTAGATTGTCGAAAGTACCATTTTATTGTTGGGGCAATTATATTTATAAAATTTATACCCAATTACCTCCATTTTTAATAATACCACCAAATCGTCAAGGGCACAAAAAAAATCCATGTTGTATTTTTTATTTTTTTGGAAGTAAAAATTGAGTTTATATACCTCATAACACCTAAAATTAGATAAATACACCTGAAGGTTTCTTGAGGATCAAAATGCCCTCGTGTGGACTACAATTTACTCTTTTAAGTTATTTGCAACTAAAATTGGTTTGAATAAGGTTTGAACAAATATCGATCAAGGTTGTGATCATATGCGATTAAAATTCGGTCCAATGTCGAATATGTTTCAAATCTTAATTGAACATTTTTTTTTGTTTTTCAAAGAACTTTCAATCTATGTTCAAATATGAGTAGAATGAGGTTCAAAAAGACATTGTTAGAATATGATTCTTTTAGTTTTCGACATAGCATAACAAATTCAAAGAGAATAACATAGAAAATTCAACTATAATATATATTCAATAATGATCAAATAGGGTACATTGGTTGAATAAGATCCAACATGATTCAAATAGGTTTGAATTTGGTAGATACATCGAAGAGCGATCATATCATGCATAATACAGTGAAAATAACAAATAACATATCATTGCATAACTTTTCATTTAGTGACAGTATTTTAAGAATTATAATTGATCAAAGCAAAACAATTATGAAAACTGTGAGTACTTGGTCTTACAAGTAATTTAATTATGACCTCTAACTCTACAGCAGCTATATCTGTATTGGGCCACATCCTTCTCCTTTTTTGAAAGACTAATCTTTTTCTTTGATGATCAATATCAAATTTACTAATGGGGATAATATGACAATTATTTTCATTTTATCTGGAATCTCTTCGATGCTTTTTTTTCCAGTTGGATATATGCTAACTATGCTTCTTGTGTATTAAAATTTGAACATAAGGTATAACAACCGACACTCCGGTTCCAAGTTGCTATCAATACATGTTCGTATGGAAGATCCATTAGATTAAAATTTTCATATGTACATTTTCTCTCCTGTAAAATAATTATTCATCATTAAGGTTACCATTGTTGACATTCAATTTAAATTGACTAATTGGGTAGACAATTATGCTTTAAGCCTTAAGTATTTTTCCCTGATGCTTCTTCGACTTTCTTTGTTAAAATGTTTTTTGTGTTCATTGAATGTTTTGTCAATTGATAAATCATTTTTACATTGTGTGCCTCAAACTCTATTGATTTAGTCATTGGATTAGAGCATTTGATTTTATTGAAGCACTTGAAAATGTCAATTGTTATTAGGTTATATCAATTTTCAAGGAAAAAGTGCGAGTTATTGTTCAAAGCTAATTTCATTCTCAAGATAAGATGCTATGCCTATATTATTTACACGTATTTTGTCAAGTACCCAAAGAACTCAACATTTATATATGCTTTGAAAGCTAAGTGATGTGTGAGAACTATTGGTTTTGAACTTTGCTGTGATATTCATTACCACATGATACATGCAAGCTTCATTATCACATACGCAAGCTTCGAATCCAAAACTTCTTAGTTGGCAACCAAAGTTCCCAACAAATAGATCAATGTAATATTCCTCTGATCTTCCTATAAAGACCGACCATTTATTCTTTATAGGGATTCTTTTACCATGGAATTGATGACTCTATTTAAATGCAGAGGCAACGCAGAATTGAAGCAATTAATGGTGCTTGGGCTATGATTGGATTAACTGCAGGCTTGGTTATTGAGGGTGAAACTGGGAAAAGTATTGTATCCCAGGTGAGCCTGAATTATATTACAATTTTAAAAACTTCTTATCAGAAACAAATTGGAACTAATACCTTTTGTTTTTTTTTTCTTGCCTCATGATCAGCTGGCTGGGTATTTGGATGCCATCTTCAGCTTCTTCAGTAGATAGCATTCAGTTTACTATTATCATTTAGCATTGTGGGAGTGAATTTCATCCTTTTATTGAAGATATTTTTCTGTCTACTGAAGCTGACGTATTACTTGAGAGGGTAATCTGTGTTAGTAAACACCATTGATGACCTTTGGCTCGTAATTCTGGTCTGCTTTACAAGTTTTGTATACCAGAAATTCAGCTAATGAAAGTGGATGATTTTGCTACAGCTTGATTCTCATATTTAGGCTTTTTTTTATACAATTAGGATCGTAAATAAATCTAGTTGAGCTCGAGTCGAGTAATCATTGGCTTGAGCCTGAAGTTGATTAATTCATTTAGTTCAAGCTTGAGTTTGAACTTAATTTTACAAGTTCGAGTCGGCTCACAAGTGATTTATATATTGTAAAAGAGATTTTTTTTAAAATAATTGTTATAATAAAATGATAAAAAAAATGAGAAATTAGAAGAAATTAAGAATGATGGATTATATATAGATATATAATGTAAATGCATGTTTAAAAAAGAAGAAGAAAAAGGTAGACTAGACTCGCCTACATTCATAGATATAATTACATAAAGTTTTTTCTAACACTAATTTCTGTTTACCTTTTGACAAAATATTAAACTAACCTTTTTGGTAGGAAGCTGTTTGACTTGCAATTATATATCTAGTTATTTATAAAATAATGAACAACAATATTTTGCTTTACTTCATAGGCTTCACATATAAATTAATACATGCAATTATTAATCAAAATTTTAAAATTAAGATTACTTAAAAAGTCAAAGAAAAAGCATGCCTAGCATAAAGAAGAGTAACACATATGACACATAAATTTGATTATGATAAGATATTAGGACTTATATGTTTAATACATAAATTTTACTATCTACATTATCCAGCATTTTGTTACATGAGTTAATCCCGTCGGACACACTGTCTAGATCTATAGATGTCCTTGTCTATGAGCTCTGTTAGATGTCGTTTGGGGTGCAAACTAGTCGAGCTCGAGCCAGGGGGTGCTCGAGTCGAGCTCGACTATCAAATACCGAGCTTGAGCTCGAGCTCGACTTGTCTCACGTCGAGCTTCTTCCCCACCTTCGTCGTCGAGCATCATCCCGAGCAGGCTAGTAGCAGGCGAGCTCCATCGACCATCGACCTTCGTCGCCCCGAGCAGGCTAGCCCTCGCTAGAAGCACGTGAGCTCTGACCTCCATCATCCTTAGCTACGTGGTCAAGCTCTGTCGTCTCGATCAGGCTTGGTCATGTCCGCTGTTGTCCGGAGCTCTGTCGCCGTCCCGAGTTCCGCTGTCGAGCAACACACGAACTCCATCGTTTTGATTTTCCCACCCGGCCTTTGATTCGTCCTCACGTTCGCTCAAAATAAAGTTTTGTTTTCCCGCTCAGTCGCCTCTGCAAGCTACTCGACGAGTTGACGAGTTGAGCGGAGGTCTGTTCGAGGTCGATAAGCCGTCGAACTCAACTTACGAGCTCGACAGGCTCAACTCGTCGAGCCTGTAACCGAGCCAGCTTGCGAGTCGGCTTGACTTGGTTACACCCCTAGATGTCGTTGTGGTTGAGCCTAACAATATTTTCTAGCATTTCATGGACTCATCAATGCCCTCACCTGTGAGCTCTAATGCAATTTACTCGCTTCTTTTTTTGTTGAGGGCTTCACAAATTTCTTTGGGAGTAGAAGATGCGGAGTGCGAGCACAGAGATGGAAAATAAGGGTGAATGCTTCACAACGAACGGCGGGACAAACAACGAAGAAGGGCGATGAGACTGATGGTGCAACGATGGGGCGATGGAGATCGTAAGGGGTGTTATTTTATTTTTATATCTTAAATATTAAAAAAAATGTTAAACATGCCATGTTGCATAGATATATTGACTAATTCATCTCCTAAAAACAATTAACGACAGCCTAACTATGTTTTGCCAAACTAATAGAAATGTGTGGCAGAAAATAAAACCAATCCAAAATTACCTCCCAACCATTGCTACTTTTCTCCTCCTATTTTAAAGTTAATTAATCTATATAGACAATCTCTGTAAAGAAAAAAAAAAAAAAAGAGATTCTGAACTATTTCTTAAGAAGAGAAGATTAACGGGATTTGAATGCTCTTAAGGTGATTTAAGGCTGCTTCTCAGTTATTTTTCTTTGCTTTGATATTACTTAATTTCCTTTTAATTCTCATTATGATAACCCATTAATATGTGGTGAATATTCATTAATTATTTTAATTAACGCCTAATTCATTAATATAAAGCAATCTTTTTTCTTTTTTTTTTTCTTTTTTTTTTTCTTTTCCTTTGCAGAGGAAAAAGAAAAAGGGCCATTGCAGGTCACAATGGACTGAGGAGAGAAGGGATATGAACAACATATTCCATTCTTCTTCCATATCTGATTTCTATTTTAGTTTTTAGGAGGTCAGGTCTTTGTTGTGGCTTCAATGGCTATAGAGAAAAAAGGCAGGAAAAAGGTTTGTATTTAGATATTATGTTTGTTTTATGTCATCATCATCATCATTTTCATTTGCTTTTACTTTTAAGTTTTCTTTGTTTTGATCCATTGCTTTTATCTTTGTTATCTTTTCTACAAATCTTTTTCATTCCTAATCTTTTGATCTTTTGAGATTAAATTTGTAAAACTTTTTTTGTTTTTGATGAATTTTTGTCTTTCATGGTGCATGTCCCGTCATCATTTCTAAATTTTTCATTCTAATTTGGTATGTTTTAATCCAAATATTCTTATTTCTATCAAATTCGATTTGTATGTTACCGATTTTTGAGAATCCAATGCTTTGATTTATACAACATTAGGGTTTAAGGTTTAAAATTTGCCGTCGAACTTAATTTTGGTCCATCAAAACTTTGAAAGTTTATGATCGACTACATATATAATGTGGGCATATCTCTCTACCACTTAACATAGTTTCTCGACCTTTGGATTACCCTCTTTCCCCAAAAATCATGCGTCTCATTCATATGCTATTCAGATTGGGTTCTAAATCACTAAGCATTGGAATCAAAATTCGAGAAAAATATGAAAATATCTCCATAAATCATGAAACTTTTCAAAGCATTTCAGGTGGTTTCAAGTCCTGAAATCAATTACATAATATGCATTAAAGGTCTTAAGTCAAATTTAGGGTTTTCTATCTTGAGATATATTCTCATCTGACTAATTCATATCGCGCTCTTACACTTTCCATAATACACTTGGAAGGCACCAAAATCATTTGCCCGCCATCTAGAGGCCAACCCCCTTTGAGGCCTCCACCAAATTTGTTGCATATGTGCGCGCGCACGTGCGTGTGTGTATATATATATATAATGGTATTAGATTTGAAAAAATAGCATCCAATATGCACAATATATGCGTATTTCAATAAGATTTGAAAACTAACATACGAAATAACAATTTTACAATAGAAACTCATTGTCGAACTAAAGGTTTACATGCATTGCAAAGGTTGCGAAAGCTTGGTGTTCATGACTCTTGAAAAGCTCAAAGGTAAAATAAATATTACTTGACCTTATCTTTTTTTTTTTCATATATAAAATATCTCTCTCTTATTAATATTTAATTTAAACTAGGTGTTGAGGAGGTCAAAGTGGACATGGATGGTCACAAGGCTATAGTAATTGGACGTATAAAACCAGAAAAAATTCTGAAGAAACTCAGAAAGAAAACAGGAAAGAAGGCTGAGATTCTAACATTAAAAGAGATTCTCAAAAACAAACAAAAGGAAAACTATCCAAAAAATGAAGAGCTCAATGATGTAAGGAAGGATAAAGTTGTTGTATTTGAGGATCTTAGTAAAAATAATTATGATGTTTATTTTGGTATGTTTAGTGATGATAACCCTAATTCATGCTTGATTATGTAGTATCTGGTTTTTTGTTATTTGTTTGTAAAAATACAATTTATAATATTTATGAAAAAAGTTACAAAAGTGTAATTTGAAAAGTTTTCTTTCTTAAAATAGAGAAGCTATGTAGCCCACGCTTCCAATGTGTAATTATATTAGAATTATTATCATATAAATTTTGTAATACATCATTATTATTGCGAATATTTTTATTCATTATATTTTTCTACATTACTTTCAATTCTTCTATCACCGATATATAGGAGAAATTATTACGTGCGGAGTCCAGACGAGACAACCGTCTAGTTTACTGTGTATACTCATTAAATACTACACAAATACTTAGCCAAAAATACTCAGTAAAATATTATTGAGCATTTATGTAATATTTACTGAGTATACTCAGTAAACGGGACGGTTATCCCGATTCGAATTCCGCACAGAATTATTCTGTACAACATTAATTGAAAGAAACTCAAATATCTAAGATCTTATTTGGGATTAGTGCAACATTAATTGTCTATGAATTGTACTCATCTTAAAGCGTATCAAAGGGCTCTGATGTTCATTTTGATAATTTTTTTCTCCTGAATTAATCTAATATTAAATCCATAAAAGACATCATAATTCTATATTTTTAACATTTCAAATATCAATTTTACTAATTTTTCAATTGAATTTCAATAGAGAGTTGCATATGAATCCTCATTTAGACTTAACTTTTAGGTTTTTCTTCTCTTTTAGAACATTTCCAACATTTGATATGCTTCAATCTTTTAAGCATATTTTCTAAAATTAAAAAAATATATTATGAAAACTTATCTTTTTTTCCCAATAAAAATAAAATATGAAAATGATATCAGTTTCCTTTTTTTTGGCTTGTAGCAATCAGAACTATTGCAGACTAGAATATACGCGGCGATAGAGTTAGAAAGTTTCCGTCTCAACGTTGCACAGATATCCAGCACACAAACACGAGAGAAATAAAAAATACCATGATTTTTATATGGAAAACCCTGAAAAGAGAAAAAATCACGGGGTCACGCCTAATTGAAATAATTTCACTAGTGTTTGCTTGAGGTACAAGAGGCTGTCTCGTCCTTAAAAATATAGGACGATCAGATTACAATGCTTCACTTTCAAATTAAAATCCAATTACAAACAAGTTGTGTATTCGAGCTAAATTTAGAGTCACTTAGAATTCACGCGTCACTTAGAAATCGGGCAGAGTTCTGGCGTCACTGGAAAGTCAGACGTAATTCCGACGTTAATTGAACGTCAGTCAAAATTATGGGAGTCACTTGGGCAGAATTCCGACATCACTTGGGCTTCGGGCAGAATTCCGGTGTCACTTGGGCGTCAGATAGAATTTCTGCGTCACTCGGGCGTCGAGCAGAATTCCGACGGTGATCGAGGAGGAGTTTCTTCCCTTCTATCATTCTCTTCTTCTTCTTCTCTTTTTCTTCTTGCTGGAGTCCCTTCTCACGAGAAATGAGGGGTCTATTTATAAATATCTGGAGTGGCATGACCCATAAATAGGTGACAGTTCAGGGGCAAATGTGGAGTGGTTGGATGGACGACCAATATTGAATCCCTTGATCATGTACCGTTCATCAGATATTTGAAGGTCTTAATGATGTCGAAATTCAACGATCTTGAGCTCGTTCGATTCGTCTCGTTCAGCCCCTCGATTTGACTATAAGCATGTTATGTTTGGAAACCGTTTGATAACCCAAATTGTGGTTCGAACCTTCCAACAGTGCTTCGGGTCCTTGATTTGGACTCATTTGTACTCGAATTTAGTTGAATTTGGTGTCGTTGGGTTTGTATTTTCGAGATGCTTAGTTTGACTGTAAGTTTGCTGAAATCGGAGTTCAGATGATCCCAATTTTAATTTTTGAAGTTTCCGGCTTGATTTTGCCTCAAGATTCGTGCCCGATCAATATAATTTTTTGATGATATATCAAGAATGAGTTATTTGAATGAGCGTAAAATAAATGTAAGTGATTATATATTTTTGTTTACAGTGAAAAAAATAAATAAATAGACTTTAAAGCTTAACAATGGTGGCGGATGATGGCTGACAGGTTTTTATTGCTATAGAGAGCATATATTCTCAAGAGGATAAATAATTTAAAATTTCAACAAAATAGTATTGGAGGTGTCCCAATACATATAAGGACATTGAAAATTATTTTTATTTATAAAATAAAATTAATTATTTCTCTTATATTCAAATTTTAAAAATCACTCTTCTACCAAGAAATACGAAACTATAAGAAATTTTATATAAAAACCTTACAAAATAAAAATTTTATTTAATTTATCTTAATAATAATTTTATCTATTAAACCGAAAAAAGAAGAAAATAATAAGAAAATAATAGCAAAATAAAATTATGATTATAGTCTGCAAAACAAAGCAGTCTAAAAGCTACCTCAACCAAGCCCATAATCATACTTATAAGCACTCTAAATATGAATATAATCAATACTTAATTAACTTTAAATACAATTAATCCACCTAAACAAATCAAATCATTTCATTCTATTTGAAATTAAGCTTCATCTTCCCCATTTTATCACAATCATTATGATTGGAAGAAATTGCTAACCATCCATTAATTTATTTACAATCATGACATGGAAAATATTAATTATTAGAAGCCCATATTTTTAGACAATATACGCAGGTGACAGTAATTTAATTGGATTAAATCATAGATTAGGATATAATTAAGTACATGATCGAACGGTTCTAAATGATTTGAATAGGATGATATGAATAGATCCAATGGTCTGATTTTGACCTATGTTGTTTTATTGGATAAACACGCTATTTATATTATGGCCAACCATTTGGCATTTCATAAGAACTTTCCACAGGTAGATATTGTTAGGAAGGTCAACCACTTATTTTTTATGTATAATATTTTTTTTATTATTTTATGTAAGGATAATCCTAATATTTTTATATTGTATAATATATTTTTTTATATAAGAGTTTTTTTAATAACTTCATCAAATATCATGCATCAAAAAAAAAAAAAATTTTTTTTCATTTTTGTTTAACAAATTTACTACTTAAACTAGCTTTCTAATAAAAAAATAAATTTCTTGTACTAAAAAACTATTTTAAGAAAATATAAGAAAGCCGTCCGAAACGAAGAGCTTTATTACCGCTTTATGAAGCAATTTTTTAATAATACTAATATGTTAAAATATACAAAATTATCATTTAAATGAACGGATAATAAAATGATAAAATGCATATCATCAAAATGCATCCCTCTTCTTGTGTTTGATAGACTAAGGCTTCGGTTGAGACGACTTTCTTGCTGCTTCTTAAAGCTGCTTTCTAGTACAAAAATTAACATTTTTGTACTAAAAGCTTCTTTAAAAAGCAATAAAAAAGTCGTCCCAAACGAAGCTTAAATATGTACTGTTGTTGGTGATGCTCTTTTCTGATGTTCATTATGGGGCATTTTGCGAACGAATTGTTGGGAGATTATTTCTATGAATTTCTCCTTTTTCATGTGATTGAATTTCATTTCAATTTGCTATTGCTTAAAGGTTTTCATTATTGTTTCATTATATGTTGGCTACACAGTATATTTTTGGAGAATGGCCTCATACTTCATTAGCTTTGTTGGGACACCTTTCTATTATAAATTTTTGTGGATCTCGAGATTAGCAGATTCTATATTTTTGAGGTCATTCGGACGGTTATTGCACTTGATCAATGAAGACTACTATAAGTTTAGGGTTTAGAAGCATTTTTTTAATATAAATATTTGTGTGTCTGTTATTGTAGGGGTGTCAAAATTGGGTTCGGGTCAAAATTGATTCTGACCTATTATTGTTTGACACGACCCGAACCTGATCCATTTTTTTACAAACTGGTCAGAAATTTCAACCCAGACATGATCCGCCTGATTTTCAGGTATACAGACCTGACATGAAATCACTGAAGAAAATGATTACCTTCAAAACAAGCAATCTCCCTCTGTCGTAATCTTTGTTACTTTTGATCCAACAAAAGAAATGGCGAGCTGTCTATCATGACTTCCAACCTGACAGAAGGAACGTCGTTGAAGGAGGCGAATAAGTCTTTTATCGACTGATTGGCCGAAGAAGCACACGAATGGGAAAAAAGTGTTGTCATTCTGAACGACGAGTTGTCATGACTTCTGACCCGACAGAAGGAACGATGTCGAAGGAGGCGAGTTGTTCGTGACTTACAATCTGACAGAAGGAACGATATCGAAGGAGGCGACTTGAGGTTTTTGGAAGTCGATATCTGTATTGCCTTAGGCGAGCTATCATGACTTCTGACATGACAAAATGAACAATGAACTGTCGTGACTTTTGATTTTGTGACACAGTGCAAGATGGTAATTGGATCGGTTCTGGGTTGAGGTCGGATTTTCTGGTTGCTCTGAACCTGACCCGAATTTGCAATCGAGTAAGGATTTTAAACCCGAACTCAACCCGCTTCTTAAACGGGTTGATCATAACTCAAAATTTTCGGGTTGAGTTTGAATTTTTTGTCAAATATTGACACCCCTAATTTTATACATCTTTATAGCAGTTCTTTATTTATGAATATTTTAATATTTATATAATTAAAATGTATGAATGAATATATTGGGCAGCACCTTCAATTTCAAAAAAAAAAAAAAAAGAGGACCAAAGAGGCGTGCGATTAAAAAAAAGCATCCGATTTTTAACAGCAGCGGAAGGGATCATGAACTCATTCTGATCGGACGGTAAGTAAATGATCAATCTTCAAAGGGGCATAAAATGAACGGTTGATATTTTCTCTTGAATTTCCTGCAGTTACTGGTACAGAAGCTCATGCTAATGGCACCTTTAGTTCTTTACCTTAACTGGCGAAATCGCAGTGGTAGAATTAGCAGAGCAATAAAGATATTGCAGAGCTTACTCTGCTTCATCCTTTTCTCTGCGATCTCCTCCTCGTCGTCGTCTTCCTCTTCAGCTTCTTTTTCCCAAATTCTCGAGCAAGTCTAAAGCGGTGCTTACAATAGGAGAAACGAAGAGAAGAAATAATCGGAATTGGAACCTATGCGTTCCTCGCCGCCGCTGGAGATTGCCTGATCCGCCGCAGCTGCCGCCGACATGTTCATCCGGTGCCCCTCCGTCTGGAAGCGGAAGACGGGGGCGGTGCCGGTTTACCTCAACGTCTATGATCTCACACCCATCAACGGTTACGCTTACTGGTTCGGTCTCGGTGTCTACCATTCTGGCGTCCAAGGTCAGATCCGGCTAACTTCGTCTCCTTAACCGAATCGATTTAATCAGGTTTAGGATTTAGGATGATTTTTGGATGGATCGATTGATTTGGGGGTTTGGGTTTTGTAGTGCACGGAGTGGAGTACGCATACGGGGCGCACGATCATCCATCCACGGGGATCTTCGACGCGGAGCCGAGGTCGTGCCCTGGGTTCGCGTTTCGGAAGTCGATTTTGATTGGGAGGACGGATTTGGGGCCGGAGGAAGTGCAGGATCTGATGGAGGAGCTCGCAGAGAGCTACACCGGAAACACCTACAATCTCATCTCCAAGAACTGCAATCATTTCTGCAACGACGCCTGCATTCGCCTCACCGGCAATGCCATACCCAGCTGGGTAAATCGCCTGGCGAATCTTGGTACCCTTTCCAGACTTCAATCTCAAGTGGATACGAAGCCTCAATTAGGCTTTCGGTTTCAATTTCGATATCGATTTCAATTTCCTTTCCCTTCTGATTACAAATCTGGACTGCTTCTCGGATTATGTAGGATTCTTCTGCAAATGCGTGCTTCCGGTGCACGTAGCGGCGGTGAGAAGCCGCACTGAGGACGCGAACGATGGCAGCGGCGACGGCGAGCGACGGCGACTTAGGAGCGGCTCTACGCGATACGGCGGACATGCAAACGACGCCGAGAAGCACACTTCGGTGATTTCTGGTCGACGTAGCGGGAGCAGAAGAAAACGGCTGGAACCATCGGCGTCCTCCGCCGCCGCAGCGGTGGAGTAGCCTCCTGAAGGGTGTAATGTGCCGGCGGAGGAACCGATGTTTTCTACATATGTGCGTTTTTTAATAAAATAATTATATGAATTTTTCTAATTTTTTTATTTTTTATTATTTTTTTATTTTTGCTTTTCTGCTCCCTGCTTTGTGTTGGACATAGGGGAGGAATTTTAAAAAGTATCTTGATTAGCGCTTAAATTAGGAGAAGGATCATCAAAACAAAAAATTTTAAAAAGATTATGCAAACATTTCGAAATTACGTTTTAGCACAAAACACAAATTTTTTTTGCATTTTCTCATTTTTCTACAGAAATGTAAACTTCATTACATTTTTCATTAAAACGCAATATTTTATTGTGTTTTATCTGCAAACAAATTTTTTTTAATTTAGTACTGTTTTAAGGTGGAGAGAGGGACGGGAGAGGAAGTGAAACGGAGAGAAGGAAATTTAAGAATTTAACTTTAAATATTTTAAAATTATATTTTAAATATTTAATCAACTTTTATTTAATTTTAAAAATTTTAAGTAACTTTTGAATTATATTTAAATATTTAATAAAATTAATTTGAAATCTTAAATTTTTTAACATAATCTATATTGAATATACTTTAAAATATTATTTAAAATTGATAGAATTTAAGAATATTTAATTTAATATTAAAAATTGATAAATTTAATAATATTGAATATTGAATATTATTTTAATATAAATATAATTAAAAAATAATTGATTAACCATATATAATATTAAAAATTAAATAGTTGTAACATCTATATTTAAATTTAATATTCAATATAGATAAAATATTAATATATTTAAATTTAATATATTAAAGTTAAAATTTAAATTTTTTTTTTCTGATGTTAGTTAATATTTAAATTTAAATTTAATTTAGTTAATATAACTAATGTATTTAAATTTAATGTAGTTAATATTTATATAAGTATTAAATATTAAGTAGTATTATAAGTATTGAATATTGAATATTAAAATTAAATTTTAATAGTTATAACTGTTTAATTATTTATGTTATATTTGATTAATCAATTCAATTTGAATTATATTAAGATAATATTAAATATTAAATGTATCAAATTTTAA
The DNA here is from genome assembly GCA_022539455.1 of Dendrobium nobile. Lineage (NCBI taxonomy): Eukaryota > Viridiplantae > Streptophyta > Magnoliopsida > Asparagales > Orchidaceae > Dendrobium > Dendrobium nobile. Next base: position 55,889,993 of record CM039726.1, read on the forward strand.
TAATATTTAAAAGTATATTCAATATAGATTGTTTTAAAATATTTCTAATATTTCATATTAATTTTATTAAATATTTAAAATATAATTCAAATTTTACTTAAAAATTTTGAAGTTAAATAAAATTTGATTAAATATTTAAAATATAATTTTATAGTATTTAAAGTTAAATGCTTTTCTCTCCGTTTCTCTCTCTCTCCCCCCTATGTCTCTCTGTTGCTATTTATCTCCCGTTCCTCCCTCCCCCTTAAAACAGTACTAAATAGAAAAATAATTTCGTTAGTATGAAAATGCAATTTTTTTCAATGAGAAATGCAATAAAAATTTTCGTATGCTGCAAAAAAAATGAGAAAATGCAATTTTTTTTCTTATGTTTAAAATTCCTCAGGCATAGGGATGACTCATCATAAATTGACGCTCTTATCAAAACTTTTTTATAATTTTTTTTCCTATTTATAAATCGATATTTTTATAGGATGACGTGGTAGCACTTGAACGGATGGAAGCGTATTTGGTGCCTGGGCAATGAGAGGATCTGGAGATTCCGTGATAATGCACACGTGCATTGGCGGGCCCCACTTCACCTGAGAGTCTACGAGTTGTCTCGGGAGGAAAGCGGAGCTGATGGGAAGAGAGAGAGAGAGAGAGAGATGAGAATATAGAGAGAGACGGAGTAGTGAGTGCTGATATTTCCCAATAAAAAAAAAGTACTGATATCGAATGCTTTGTGCGCTCTGTTTAAAACTTCTTTTTTATACTTTAAAAAAATAGCTTTTTTTCTTTAAAAAAAGTTTCTTTTAAGGGCCGTTTGGTTCAACGCATTTAGCGGTTACTACAATCGAATGCGTGTATTTTAAGTATTTTGATATTTGTTGAAGCATTCGGAATTCTCTCTGTGGTGTATTTGAAACCTATTAAAATCGTGTGAATTCCAAACACACTCCCTTGCTTCCATGAATTTCCCTCTCGTGCTAAGAAAATATATTGCTTATGTAGACCGTGCTCTCGAGTCCTGCCCATTAAGTTCCCACCGAGCTCTGTAGGTTCTTCCTTCTCTTGCCAGAGATGATGTGGACCCTGTTCTGCCCGGTTCTACCACCGAGTCCTCTCGCCCAATACAGCACCTCGTGACCTAGCTTCACTTGGGCGTCTCCGTGAATTAGCTTCGCTTGTGCCACCAATGGCACCTTAGTTTGTGCCTTCATTGCTGGTAATGACGCTTGTCTACAATCATCTCCATGGCTTGTGGTTCCTATAGGCATTGACTTGCACTTTTGAGAGCTCCTTCGCTCCAATTCCTCATTGAGACAAGGTCGCCACTCATCTCCTGTAAAAAAAAAATCAATTTTATATCAAATTTGAAGTTATATTTGTTGCGGGCTAGAATATACACGGCGATAGAGTTAGAATACTATGTCTTAGCGTTGCATGGATCTATAACTCATACACAAAGAACAGAGGATTTTACGTGGAAAGTTCTGAAAAAAGGAAAAAACCACTGGGCCTGGCCCAGTTGAAAATGATTCCACTAGAACTTGAGTTGGTTACAATGGGCTGACTCACCTCCAAGGGAGATTAGATTACAAGTATCAATTGTACGACAGAAATTCGAGTGTCAGGTGATGGTCTGACAGAACTTCGAGCCTCTGGTGGTGGTCTGGTAGAACTCTGGGCATCAGGTGGTGGCATGGTAGAGCACAGGGCGTCAGGTGGTTGTCCAGCGAAGCACAACGCGTCAGGTAGTTGTCCGGCGGAGCACAGGGCGTCTGGTGGTTGTCCGACGAAGGTGAGGGCCTCAAGTGGTGGTCCGACAAAGTTGAGAGCCTCAGGTGGTGGTTCGGCTAAGGCGAGGGCCTCAAGTGGTGGTCCGGCGAATGTGAGGGCCTCAAGTGATGGTCCGGTAAAGGCAAGGGCCTCAAGTGGTGATCTGGCGAAGGTGAGGACCTCAGGTGGTGGTCCGGCGAAGACGATGGCCTTAAGTGGTGGTCAGGCGAAGGTGAGGGCCTCAGATGGTGGTCCGGCAAAACTCCGACGGTGGTCGAGGAGGAGCTTCTCCCTTCCCTTCCTTCTCTTCCTTCTCTTCTTCCTTATTTTCTCTTCTTCTCTTCTTGCTTGGATCCCTTTTCAAGAGAAATGAGGGGTTTATTTATAGATTTCTGGAGTGGCATGTGTGGGTCTCCAAAAGGATTCCGCTCGTGTGGTTCGAATATAAAGGGTACGATCACACTATCCCGTAGGACAAAATGGTCGTAGACCTTTACGATCGACACAAGCAGGCCGATGGAAGAGCAGATGGAGTTATAGATATGATTAGCCATGGAGGATAGCGACTTTCATCTACCAACCTCGATGGATAATAATATCTATAACCCAAAAGTTCACGAGATTTCCCCCATTCGATACATCAGCATCGAATAGGGTTTATTTGATTGTGGGGATCGGTTTCCTACGGGCGCAAGCCCCCGTAGTTAATTACATCCTAAGCCTTGACTTAGGAAAACTCTCGATTAAGGATGTTACATTATTCACTTCTTGATTTGGTGCACAGATAAAGTTCCTAAGTTCTATTCCAACTAGTCTCTTCTATTTATCCTTAGTGATGACTAGACATTTTTGAATGGATAAAGATGTGATTAAAATTTTGAGTTTAGAAGATCAAAGACCAGATTACTATCCTAAGAGAAACGACAGACTCAAAACATAGATGAAAGGAGACACACTGAGGGGTGTACAACCTGGACTTATGCTTGCCTGGAGTGAGCTGCCAACTAACATCCTAAACACAATCAATCGCCCTATATGTATACAAGATAGAAAGGCTCTATCCTAGGAAATAAAGGATTTGTAATTTAAAAGATTTCAATCAGGGACTCTACAATATGCAAAAGAATGTACCTAGCGCCATGTATGATGCATGAAACAGATACGAAATATCCCTAGATCTATTGATGTGATGCATGTATGTAAGTGAAGCATATTGTGAGGTAAGGTGTGTAAAAACAAATGCATGCATGACATTCAGAGTACAGAAAAAGTAAATAAACACACCCTAAGGATACCCTCCAGGCAAGGTACCCGCACAGAAAAGCATTCAAACGGTGCCCACTGGCACAAATAGGTGGCCTACTCTACAGGCCTAAATGACCCTAATGGTCTCTAAGGCTCACAGAAAAAAAAGAAAGAAAAAGGGGGGGTATCGTACCCAAAACCAGAAGGCCAAAAACCTAGCGATGCCCACTTCGTGTGGGAAAACAACGATGCCCAAGTGGCATAAGTAGGTGGCCTACTCTACAGGCCTAAATGACCCTAATGGTCTCTAGGGCTCACAGAAGGGGGTCAAGCTTTGACCTATAGGGCCAAAGCTTCGTCAGTGAACTAACCTAAGGCTGGCTACCTAAACATGCTAGAATACCTATCAACAAGTTGTGTGTGTGGTGTAGCAGTTCCGATATGTAATTAAAAGAATTTGCATTACAAGTTGCAAAAGTTATACCTGAGTGTGGCGTTGCCACTTAATAGCTCCAAGCAAGCAAACGATCTCGGATTGTGGCGCTGCCACTTAAAAGCTTATAAGCAGATGGTCTCTTTCAGTTCCTGGTCATTAAGCTCCAATGTACCTCGCAAAATAAGATAACAGCGGAATATATATATGAGCGTAGATGCCGTTCAGGAAAGAAATGCAGATAAATAACAAAAATATAACTAACAGAAAAATTTAAGAATTGCATTAATAGAAAATGTACATGTAATAAATACTGAATAACAAAAGAAAGCTTTAGTCTAACCTAGAGCTAGAGGTCGTGTTCTAACCAAACTGATCTAATGTGTGTGTAGGCTGTGTAGTTTCGGATGGGTCCTATGTAGGAAAGTTTAATTGAAATTGCTTGTATTTGATTTGTTGAAGGGCAGAAGGAGGATTTTAGTTTAAGTCTAAATATTAGTACTTTAGGATTGATTTTAGAAATTTTTATTTTAGGATTTGATTGATTATTTTGTTGATTGTAAATTAAAAGAAAAGGTGAATTGGGTAATTTATTATCAATTAAGGTTTGACTTAAACCAATTAAGAAATTAATTTTAAATTTTAACACCCCATTGGATCCATTCGTGGCGTTGTGCCACCAGGCTCGAGGAACCAGGCCTCCTTAGGACACTTAGCCCCGCAGCCCGGAGTAGTCCATCCAATAAACTTCACTTCTGGAGTGGTTGTTATGTATTAAAGGGTTTGTTGATTGATTTTAAAAGATTAATCTAATGTTCGATCTTTAGAAGTCTTTTATCCTAAGAAATTTAGTTTCACATTTAATCTCCTAATTTTTGTCTACAGCTTTTAAACTTTAGATTGGTTAGGGGTTTATTGTTAGATTAGTTAGATTTGATTTAGATGTATGGTTTAGATTTAGAATTCAACAATTATAAATGTTAATTATAAGTTGATTAAGGATTAAGTATTTTTAATAAATTTTAAGAATTAGATTAAGATTGGTTGGTTGATTATTAGTGATTAAGAAAATTAGAACCTAGGAAGACGTGTCACTAAGTTTTTGTTTTAATGTCTCTATCCTATAAGGAGCATGCATCCTAAGTCTATATTATCTAAGACCCGGTCCTTAATTTTTGTCCTTAGATGTCACTAAAATTGTAGGATTAAAAGAGGTTTTGTTTTCTAATCCTTAGGACTTTCGTACATGTATCACTAAACCTAGAGATGTATGCATGAAAATACAATAGTAAGTAACAAAGCAGTAGGAAGGCAAAAACTAAAGAGAAAGAACGACTAAACACGATAGAAAGAAAAGAATAAAAATCAGAAAGAAAAGGAATATAGGCATTGTTGTTTTAGACACACTTCTTTGAAGCCAAGTGAGTCTTTAAAATAGCCTCCTCCCCGATTCGATATAATACGAATGGGAAGGAAGGCACTTACAATGCCCTTTACTGTCCCCACATTCCAAACAATGCACTTGAATGAGACTCAACTCAAACAACTAAATCTGCCCTCTAAACAAAGCTCCAAACGACAAAGAGAAATAAATCCCCAAAATAGACCTCTCACTTAAAACTCAGAACATGATCTTACTACCCACTAATCTCAAAACCACTTAGAAAACAAGTGTAATCAAGAATAAAGATAGCTTCCCTATGAAATACTACCTCGTTCCAAAAAGACATTAACGGGTCTACCACACAAAGCTAAACATAGAGCTAGAAGTCCCAAAATACCTCATGAAAAACCTCTAAATGAAATACTACACAAAATTCCACACTAAGCATCTATGAAAATCTTTTGACACAAAACTCCACAGAAAAAGACCAATAATCAACTGCCTCTATGATATTTGGAGTGGGGTAAAACTGTAAAAATTCATCAACAAGAAAACTTCGCAAAAGCTTTTCATTATAAAACATTCATAAAACTTTTCAAACACCATCATTCGTGAAACTTTTCAATGTAAAATAGCTCGTAGATCTTTCCAGTCATAAAACAAACCACGAAATCTTGTTATATAAAATAAATCATAAAAGCCCTTAAGTCATAAAATCATTCATAAGCTTCCATAGCAAATTCTCTGTGTTACACACCACCAAAGATCCAAGAGAGCACAAGTAAATCTCACCACTTAATTTCAATCCAACTTTTGAGCTAAACACAAATGAGAGAAGGGCATTTATTTAAGAAATCTTATCATACTTTAAGAGAATTTTTCTTTAAAGGGAAATAATAGAAATCATTTGAATCATCTTGATAGAACATAAGCAATATAACAACTAAATCTTTCAGTAATCAGGCTTTATTGGTCTTTCAACTAGTAGATAATGGAAGGTAACTCAAATGTTGTTCAAAATGCCCATTTTCTAAATAAAGAGGCTCGAAAGGATAATAACCTATAAATTTCCAACAAAATCAAGTCCATACTTTTCATCAAATTTAAAAGAGATGGCTACTAATATTTTCGATTATATAGTTAAAAGCCTTCTAGCAAACAATAGATTGCCACAAATCCATATTCAAACTTTGCTTATCATGAAAAGCCAATAGATATGTACTTAATTAAAATATGCTTCAAATACCAAAATCGAATCTCATTGCTAACACAAAAGTTTATGCATTCAACAAAGAGCAATGGATAAAGAGGTTGAAAGATACAAAGTTTCACATGAGTATTACTAATGAATAATATACAACACTTTTACTGGTTAAAATATACAATTAAACTTGTATGTGGTATCAAGATATGGGTATGCGAAGAGGCTTTCTAGCACAAAACAAATCAAAAATCTTCCCCTCATAAAACAAATCAAAGCTCCTTCCAACACTAAATGAATCAAAGCCTTCCCCAACCTTCATGTATTTCTCTAAATAATTTCTAAAACTTTCAATATAAAACCAACAACTTTGCATTTGGGTCATGTATTCCCCAAATCGAAACGTGAAGCATGTTAAATATTTTCGATGATATTGATAAAGTCCACTTTTAATGATCAAATGCGAAACTATTACTTGCCGAGGCCCCGAACTCAGCATCAAAATATTAAAAAGAAGAAAAAAAAAACGATCAAATTCCACTTAGCGGATCAAGGCTTAAATCACACATCTGTCTTCTACCAAACATAGCTCGAAAGATTGAGAATCACGATATGCATACTTTTTCGACTTCCCAAAATCTAAAAAAAAAAAAAAAAACATAGTTTCAAGACGAAAATCTCATGTACACACTTTTTTTTAAACAGAAATGAAGTAAAAGCCCCCTTTCTTTTTTTTTAAATATACATATACTTAACTATAAAAGGGTATTCAAGACTTTCTAACTTTAATGGAATTGAGGTGAATCAAGAGATGTGGTAAAGCTTCCATATCTTCATTGTAATTGATATTAAGAATGAGAAGCATAAATCAAACCGTAGAGTGCTTTTTTTTTTTTTTTTTTTTTTTTTTGTTCAACTTATATCTCAACCAATTTATTTATGAAAAGGGGCAATATTAATGGCACAAATGACTTCTAACATAAATTCATAAGTCTATAACATGGAATGTGCCCAATATCAAAGCTTACATACACCTGTGATATTTCCAACATTATTGAAATTCATGAAATGCTAGAGCCTGATCCTAAGTATAAGCTTCTCTAAGTGTCAAACCTCAATGGTCATACTCGCATCGATGTCATTATGAAGAAAGGGGCTTTCGTCCAACAATATAAAACAAAGAAACATGATTTGCAATTGAACTATAAAAATAGATAAGGCCCTTCATCATGATTATAAGCCTATTCGTCATACGACCTCGAACATGCAACATTACAAAGATCTATAGAACTCATCAACATAAGAAATCATGTTTTATACCATAACTGAAAGAATATCCATACTTATTCACATGCTTATTTAACCTCATAACAGTACACTCTTCAACCATTTCACTAAGAACTTTAGAATGAAAGAGAATCTCATTAAACCATAGTCTTTTGAGTAGACTAGTTAAAAAAAAAAATAATCATGACACTTTGAATCGAGTCGTACAATGTAATCTATATAAGTCATGGTCATTCATATCTCATCATAACATTTGTCTAATAACCACAAAGCACTACGATCCTTCATAAACAATGTTAATATAAAGATCTTCATAAGACACCATGTATGGGACATTCTCAATCCGATTTAGGCAAGAGTGGAAGGTAACAAAATCTCCCCCCAATCTATGTCTAATAACCATAGAAACCTCTTTTTTTTATGCAATAGACCTTTCCACGAAAAGATGTAACATAAAGAATCAATTTCTACTTCCCTTTAAGCAAACGAGGTTCATTTTAGCACATGAATTTTCCAAAGAACAGCAAAAATTTTGCATGCGGAGTTTTTGGAAATAACATTCAAAGCCCTCAATTTCACATGTAAAGAAAATAAAGAAAAAGAAGAATTTCAGATTTCATGTTTGAACGATTTCAAGAAAATGACGCCTACTTTAAAGAGGAAGAGCAAACCATGTTGGAGATTTTACTTCCAAAGTGTATAGAAACTATGCCTTCAGGAAAGAGATTTAAGAGATAAATTTTATAAAATCAAAATTAGGCCAGCAATTATGTAAGAATTTCCAATATTTCCATGAACGCCACTAGCAGATTATGCCAACTAACAGGTTAAAGAGAAAAAAAAAACTTACTTTTCCCTACCAATATTGTCCAACCTCTAAATGCCGATCAAAGCCCCATCATGCAGACACAAATAAATTTCATCGCAAAATGAAAGGATGTATCAAAGCATCCTCTATATGTAAACCATTAACCTTTTTCACTCCAATCACTTTTTTTTTCTAACTGCATTTAGTCAAAATAGAGAAATCTAGCAAAATTTGTCATAATTTAAAACATCTCAAATTTCTAACAGCCGAATGAACCATATAAAGAATCCTTTATAAGAATTATATTGTTAATATCTTCAACCGACACTTAAGTACAAATAAATAAAAAAAATATTAACAACACAAAATTTCATACGAAGGGTACCATAAGGCATGGATGGGGATTTGCATCATGAAATTAAAATAGCAATTGGAAATGATCTGCACCCTCCCACAAAAATCACAACCATTGCAATGACTACATGGTATATTCCCTTTCACAATCATTATCATCATCTCCTCTATGAGGCAGAAGAAGAAGAGCTTAGATCTTCTCTAAAGAATAACAATAAATAATACACCGTAGAGAAAGTAGAGAGCAAACTTCAACTCTGATCTTATATAAGATTTTAACAGAATTAATATATTGAGTAGAGACTTTAAGGCTTTACCCAGATCACATATAAAGTTGTGGGAATAATGGAGAAAGTTATTAGAGAAGAAGAAGAAGAAGGAGAAGAGAAGAAGAGAGAGAACAGGAAGAAGGATAAAGAAAAGATAAAAGGAGATGAAGAAGAGAAGAGATATACCTTGCAAATGAAGAAAGGCCAACGATTAGGGCTTGCAAAGGGAGGGAACTCAATCGGCCAAGACAAGGGAGGCGACGGGCTCGGTCCAAACGTGCAGCATCGGGAGCTCGTCGGATTAGGGGGGCTCCGCTTGAGTCAGCCACACGAGAGAGAGAAGGGGCTGGAGCCGAGCTTTGCAGACAAGGAGGCGACGGACCGAAAGAGGGGCTTTGGCCTCTAGGCTTCTGCGAATTAGAGAGGACGGAGAGGGAGAGGGGCGAGCTGTGCAAAAATCCAGAGAGAGAGGGAGAAGGAGCGAATCAGTCCGCTTGGGCTCACGCGAGAGAGGGAGAGGGTTGGCCGCACGAGAGAAAGAGAAGAGCCTCTCGTTTCTTCTGGGATCCCCGAACTAGAGGGGGCGGGCGTGAGATGGAGGCTTTTGGCCTCAATTAGGGCATCAAGGGAGAATTCGGGTGTGAGAGAGAGAGCCGTCCGATCAAATTCCTGATCCAACGGTGGGATTCCCTTTGGCTTGGAGAGTCAATCAAATTTTGATTAGGATTTAGCTGCACTCAAGGGAAGAAATCAGGTTTAGACTGAGACAGGTTTGGTTCACTCCGGGTCACCTCGAACTCGCCTCGACTCGACCAAAAATTAATTCAACAAAATAAAATAAAATAAATCGGACTCGAATCAATGCCGATGCGAATTGAATCAAGCCTGACGAGGCTCGGTCAACTCGCTCGAACGTGCTCGAAGAAAGAAAAAAAAAAAATCAAGACAAAAACGAGGTCAACAAACTCCACCCCAACAGGTGCGGTGAACAATGGGTGAACCGTACGTGTTGGCGTTGACCTCCTTATCTCTATAGGAGGTACAACCACGAACCACGAACGAGCTTCACCAGGAAGATGCAGTTCTACAATCAACTAAAGAGACTTGCTAGGAAATGCAATCCTACAACCAAAATAGAAGACTCGCTAGGAGGATGCAATCCTGTGAACAACTAATGAAAATTGAGAAACATACAATCATACAACAAGCATGCAATAAGTGTCCCACCATGTTATGAACATACAATCACACAATACTCATGCAAGCGTGCAATGATGGATGATCATTCAATCATACAATCATAATCAAATCACACAATAATCATACAACCATAGAATCATTATACACTTATGTCAAAACCATCAAATCATGCAATATTTATATATTTCCATGATATCATATAATCAAGCAATTATCACATACTCATTCCACAATCAATTGATCACATAATGACGATCAAACCATAATATAATCATGTTATCACACATTAACTACACAACCATACGATAAATATGCGACAATCACCAAATCATATCAAATCACATAACAATAAGCAAATGATCATTTAATAGCCACTAACAATCATATGAGTATGCAATGATCAAGCACTCACACAATGCTCAATAACCAACCAATTTCATTATGATCACACAATAATCGTCTAGTTATATAATGATTATCAAACCACACAATAAGCAAATAATCGTGTAATAATCATATAGCAAACATATAATCATACAATGATTCACACGATCATACAATAATCACTCAACTACATGCTCACATAATCATACAATATTCATCAAATCATGTAATGATCATTCAGTCATGCAACCATCCTTCAATTATATAATGCTCACTCAATCATGCAAACATGGTGGGACAGAAGAGAGAAAGAAAAACCTAACACCCGCCTGACAACGGAAAACGAAGAAGACTCGATGCTTGCTTCACTAAGACTAGTGGAAGAGAGCCAAACAAAGAAGCTCAACGATCTGCCTACTCACACTAGAATAGCGGAATAGAAAAAGGAAATGGGATTCAATCATCGTTTGAAAACTATAATAAATAGCAAAGAGTAACAATCATAAGGAGGTAAGGAAGAATAGTCAAAGATAAGGAAATCACCTATCTGCCTGACCACATCGCAACAGCAGCATAGAGAAAGAAAGAAGGATCCCACATTCACCTAACCAAATCGAAACAGTGAATGGAGAAAACTCAGTGCTCACCTGACCAGATCGAAACAGTGAACAAGAGTAAAGAAGAGGAAACGACTGTCTGCCTGACCAGATCGAAACAGCAGAACAGAAGGGAAAAAAGAAACATCCCACATTCACCTGACCAGATCGAAACAGTGAATGGGGAGAACTCAGTGCTCACCTGACCAGATCGAAACAGTGAACAAGAGTAGAGAAAGGAAACGACTGTCTGCCTGACCAGATCGAAACAGCAGAACAGAAGGAAAGAGTGATCCAACATCCACCTGACCATATTCGCAACGGCAGATGAGGATGACCCAATGTTTACCTGACCAGATCGAAACGGCAAAACAAAGGGTCGAAGAAAAGTCTAATGTCCACCTGACCAAAATCGCAACGGTGGGACAAAAGAGGAAAGTACACTCAACAATCACCCGACGCATATGCCGAGGTGATAAGAAGAGGACAAGGAAGTGAGGAATGCCTCCCAGGGACTCTGTCGGGCTCTCTCAACCAGAAAGAGGAGTTCACATTCGCCTGACCAGATCGAAACAGCGAATGAGAATGGCTCAAAATCCACCTGACCATATTCGCAACAGCGAATAATGAGCCCTCCCGAAAGTCTAATGTCCACCTGACCAAAATCGCAACGGTGGGACAAAAGAAGAAAGTACACTCAACCATCACCTGGCGCATATGCCGAGGTGATAAGAAGAGGAAGGAAGTGAGGAATGCCTCCCAGGGACTCTGTCGGGCTCTCTCAACTAAGAAATGGGAGTTCTACATTCGCCTGACCAGATCGCAACAGCGAATGAGAATGGCTCAAAATCCACCTGACCAGATCGAAACAGTGAATAATGAGCCCTCCCGAAAGTCTAATGTCCACCTGACCAAAATCGCAACGGTGGGACAAAAGAAGAAAGTACACTCAACCATCACCTGGCGCATATGCCGAGGTGATAAGAAGAGGAAGGAAGTGAGGAATGCCTCCCAGGGACTCTGTCGGGCTCTCTCAACTAGGAAATGGGAGTTCACATTCGCCTGACCAGATCGCAACAGCGAATGAGAATGGCTCAAAATCCACCTGACCAGATCGAAACAGTGAATAATGAGCCCTCCCGAAAGTCTAATGTCCACCTGACCAAAATCGCAACGGTGGGACAAAAGAAGAAAGTACACTCAACCATCACCTGGCGCATATGCCGAGGTGATAAGAAGAGGAAGGAAGTGAGGAATGCCTCCCAGGGACTCTGTCGGGCTCTCTCAACTAGGAAATGGGAGTTCACATTCGCCTGACCAGATCGCAACAGCGAATGAGAATGGCTCAAAATCCACCTGACCATATTCGCAACAGCGAATAATGAGCCCTCCCGAAAGTCTAATGTCCACCTGACCAAAATCGCAACGGTGGGACAAAAGACAAAGTCCAACATTCACCTGACCAGATCGAAACAGTGAATGAGGACAACCCAATGTTCGCTTGACCAGATCGAAACAGCGAGACAAAGGGGGAAAGAGAAAGGGGGTTCAACATTCGCCTGACCATATTCGCAACGGCGAAAGAGAACAGCTCAATATCCACCTGACCATATTCGCAACAGCAAATAAAGAGCTTCCCAAAGATGTCTAATGCCTGCCTGACCACAATCGCAACAGCAGGGCAAAAGAGAGAAAAATGATCCAACATCCACCTGACCATATTCGAAACGGTGAATGAGGATTACTCAATGTTCGCCTGACCATATTCGAAACGGCGGAACAAAGAGCGAAAAAGAAGTGAAGTGGCGAAAGGGGATCTCTTGAACAAAGAAATCCACGAGAAACATCAAATGAAAAATCTCTCCTACGGGTCTATCCGTGGAGGAAGAACGACATGAAATGGAGATGAATACTCTTATGCAAATCAAGGTAAAGTCATCAAGATATCAATATGAGGAAGAACATGACAAAATAATCACATATAGAAAGATCCAATGGGATGAATCCCAACTGAGCAATGAAATAAGAACTTGAATGGAAGAGTGACTTCCAAAACAAGTGAGAAACACCAACAACTTGAATGGGACGATAGTTCCCAATCAAGTGAACAGAGACAACAACTTGAATGGGAAAGTGGTTCCCAAACAAGTGAACAAAAACCACAACTTGAATAGGAGAGTGGCTCCCAAACAAGTGAACAAAACAACGATCTGAATGGGAGAGTGGCTCCCAAACAGGTGACCAAAACCAACAACTCGAATGGGAAAGTAGCTCCCAAACAAGTGAACAGAAACAACAAGCTTGAATGAGTGAGTAGCTCTCAAACAAGCACGCAAAACAACCAAGATTCCAAAAGAAAATGAGAGTGCAGTCAAGGGAAGAATCACATCAGTCCATAAAAATGATTTATAATCAAATGTTGGGATCCAGAAATTTTCATACATGAGCTTTTCAATAGAATAAAATGGGCATTTAAACACACTCAATAGTAAAGGCACTAAGAGATGTTAAACACACATCAATTAATTGAAATAAGTTTGATTCACATAATTTTTCAAAGAGTAGAAATTTTATCAAAGAGTAAGAGTATTATTTCTCAAAATAAAGTATTTACCTCTTGATTATTTTGGCCCAATCGAAATAACAAATGGAACCAAATTTGAAAACTTAGTAAAGAGTGGGTTGACTCCATCTAAACCCGAAAAGGTTAGGGATTTAAAACTTGCTAACCCAAGTCAAGCTCCCTACAAGCTAAACTGGGCTCTCTCCCTTACATAAGTATTTTTTGAATTAAAATCTAATTCAAAAGGATATAAATTAAATAAAGAAATTGAATCTTCTCTATCTTCTTGCATGAAGAATATTTTTATGTCTAATAGAATGTCAATGCATAACAGTTCCAAATTCATCATTTTCAAAATCAAGTATCAAAAATATCAAAGGACATATGAGTTTTCTGAGATTTAGAGATTTCCAAGAAAGGAAAGCCATTTACACTTTCACTTTAGGCTCATTTTATGCCTACTATGTAAATTTTTGGCACTTTGTGCTTCTTTTCATTTTGATACACTTTGTGTATTTCTTACTTTTGGTGCTTTGCACATCTTTTCACTTTTGATGCACTTTGTGCATCTTTCATTTTTGGCGCTTTGCGCATTTTTTCACTTTTGTATTTGGCTTCCTTTCTAAATCTCTAAAAGAATACATTCTCAGTTGTGAAATTATCTTCTAAACATAAGAGAAGAAAATTCACTCTCTTATGTAAGGAAGAACAATTCACAAAACAAACCCGATCCTATGATAAGAATGAACAACTTAATTAAGAAAATTTTGAATTAAATTCATAAGCATGCAAATGACACCTATGAGATAGAAAATTGCAAGCTAACGGAGAAAATTTTCATTTCTAAATTTAATTTCATTTTGATATAGATTTGAGTTCAAAAATGAAATCACCCTTCACAAGGGATAGGAGGGAGAGATGCTCTTTTTATGGATCATCGTGAATTTTTCTTCTTTAAGTGTTTAGGGGAGTCAATCAACACTTACTTCATTCTTTAAATAAAAAAGTAGGTAAATTTTTATTAAGAAAGATAAGTCACTTACTCTCTAAAAGAAATTTCCTTCAAAATTTTATCTTATATCTTAAACTTTCAAATTTTTCTCAAATTAAGTTTTCTTTTGAAAAATTCATATATGTCAAATTTAAGGATCCTTCCATTGAAAATAATATTTGGATTTCTCTTTGGACTGATATGAATCAAAACCCAGTCTAAAAGAGTTCAAACAAGAGAGATGTTCAGGACTGAAGTTTATGTCAAATATGAATCATGCAATCAAAGATAGAATATGGACATTCGTTTGAAATGATATGAAACAAGATTAGGTTTAAAAGAATTCTAACTAGGAATTGATAGATATTGAAATTTTGATTTGAGTAAGATTGGTTTGAAATAGATTGATCTGGATTTGAATTTGAGAATTAAAAACACAGATCTAATAAACTCAAAATTTTAATTAAATCTTTATACATTAAAATGATCTAATATTCATTAAGGATTAAGAGAAGATAATGGAGTAGAAAAGATGAACTCAAACTAGGCACCAAACTAGGATTACCTATAGAAGTAAATAATAAAACATCCAAAGATGGAGAGAGAAACCTGTCCCACCGTGGTCGCCAGAAATCTGTGGGTCTCCAAAAGGATTCCGCTCGTGTGGTTCGAATATAAAGGGTACGATCACACTATCCCGTAGGACAAAATGGTCGTAGACCTTTACGATCGACACAAGCAGGCCGATGGAAGAGCAGATGGAGTTATAGATATGATTAGCCATGGAGGATAGCGACTTTCATCTACCAACCTCGATGGATAATAATATCTATAACCCAAAAGTTCACGAGATTTCCCCCATTCGATACATCAGCATCGAATAGGGTTTATTTGATTGTGGGGATCGGTTTCCTACGGGCGCAAGCCCCCGTAGTTAATTACATCCTAAGCCTTGACTTAGGAAAACTCTCGATTAAGGATGTTACATTATTCACTTCTTGATTTGGTGCACAGATAAAGTTCCTAAGTTCTATTCCAACTAGTCTCTTCTATTTATCCTTAGTGATGACTAGACATTTTTGAATGGATAAAGATGTGATTAAAATTTTGAGTTTAGAAGATCAAAGACCAGATTACTATCCTAAGAGAAACGACAGACTCAAAACATAGATGAAAGGAGACACACTGAGGGGTGTACAACCTGGACTTATGCTTGCCTGGAGTGAGCTGCCAACTAACATCCTAAACACAATCAATCGCCCTATATGTATACAAGATAGAAAGGCTCTATCCTAGGAAATAAAGGATTTGTAATTTAAAAGATTTCAATCAGGGACTCTACAATATGCAAAAGAATGTACCTAGCGCCATGTATGATGCATGAAACAGATACGAAATATCCCTAGATCTATTGATGTGATGCATGTATGTAAGTGAAGCATATTGTGAGGTAAGGTGTGTAAAAACAAATGCATGCATGACATTCAGAGTACAGAAAAAGTAAATAAACACACCCTAAGGATACCCTCCAGGCAAGGTACCCGCACAGAAAAGCATTCAAACGGTGCCCACTGGCACAAATAGGTGGCCTACTCTACAGGCCTAAATGACCCTAATGGTCTCTAAGGCTCACAGAAAAAAAAGAAAGAAAAAGGGGGGGTATCGTACCCAAAACCAGAAGGCCAAAAACCTAGCGATGCCCACTTCGTGTGGGAAAACAACGATGCCCAAGTGGCATAAGTAGGTGGCCTACTCTACAGGCCTAAATGACCCTAATGGTCTCTAGGGCTCACAGAAGGGGGTCAAGCTTTGACCTATAGGGCCAAAGCTTCGTCAGTGAACTAACCTAAGGCTGGCTACCTAAACATGCTAGAATACCTATCAACAAGTTGTGTGTGTGGTGTAGCAGTTCCGATATGTAATTAAAAGAATTTGCATTACAAGTTGCAAAAGTTATACCTGAGTGTGGCGTTGCCACTTAATAGCTCCAAGCAAGCAAACGATCTCGGATTGTGGCGCTGCCACTTAAAAGCTTATAAGCAGATGGTCTCTTTCAGTTCCTGGTCATTAAGCTCCAATGTACCTCGCAAAATAAGATAACAGCGGAATATATATATGAGCGTAGATGCCGTTCAGGAAAGAAATGCAGATAAATAACAAAAATATAACTAACAGAAAAATTTAAGAATTGCATTAATAGAAAATGTACATGTAATAAATACTGAATAACAAAAGAAAGCTTTAGTCTAACCTAGAGCTAGAGGTCGTGTTCTAACCAAACTGATCTAATGTGTGTGTAGGCTGTGTAGTTTCGGATGGGTCCTATGTAGGAAAGTTTAATTGAAATTGCTTGTATTTGATTTGTTGAAGGGCAGAAGGAGGATTTTAGTTTAAGTCTAAATATTAGTACTTTAGGATTGATTTTAGAAATTTTTATTTTAGGATTTGATTGATTATTTTGTTGATTGTAAATTAAAAGAAAAGGTGAATTGGGTAATTTATTATCAATTAAGGTTTGACTTAAACCAATTAAGAAATTAATTTTAAATTTTAACACCCCATTGGATCCATTCGTGGCGTTGTGCCACCAGGCTCGAGGAACCAGGCCTCCTTAGGACACTTAGCCCCGCAGCCCGGAGTAGTCCATCCAATAAACTTCACTTCTGGAGTGGTTGTTATGTATTAAAGGGTTTGTTGATTGATTTTAAAAGATTAATCTAATGTTCGATCTTTAGAAGTCTTTTATCCTAAGAAATTTAGTTTCACATTTAATCTCCTAATTTTTGTCTACAGCTTTTAAACTTTAGATTGGTTAGGGGTTTATTGTTAGATTAGTTAGATTTGATTTAGATGTATGGTTTAGATTTAGAATTCAACAATTATAAATGTTAATTATAAGTTGATTAAGGATTAAGTATTTTTAATAAATTTTAAGAATTAGATTAAGATTGGTTGGTTGATTATTAGTGATTAAGAAAATTAGAACCTAGGAAGACGTGTCACTAAGTTTTTGTTTTAATGTCTCTATCCTATAAGGAGCATGCATCCTAAGTCTATATTATCTAAGACCCGGTCCTTAATTTTTGTCCTTAGATGTCACTAAAATTGTAGGATTAAAAGAGGTTTTGTTTTCTAATCCTTAGGACTTTCGTACATGTATCACTAAACCTAGAGATGTATGCATGAAAATACAATAGTAAGTAACAAAGCAGTAGGAAGGCAAAAACTAAAGAGAAAGAACGACTAAACACGATAGAAAGAAAAGAATAAAAATCAGAAAGAAAAGGAATATAGGCATTGTTGTTTTAGACACACTTCTTTGAAGCCAAGTGAGTCTTTAAAATAGCCTCCTCCCCGATTCGATATAATACGAATGGGAAGGAAGGCACTTACAATGCCCTTTACTGTCCCCACATTCCAAACAATGCACTTGAATGAGACTCAACTCAAACAACTAAATCTGCCCTCTAAACAAAGCTCCAAACGACAAAGAGAAATAAATCCCCAAAATAGACCTCTCACTTAAAACTCAGAACATGATCTTACTACCCACTAATCTCAAAACCACTTAGAAAACAAGTGTAATCAAGAATAAAGATAGCTTCCCTATGAAATACTACCTCGTTCCAAAAAGACATTAACGGGTCTACCACACAAAGCTAAACATAGAGCTAGAAGTCCCAAAATACCTCATGAAAAACCTCTAAATGAAATACTACACAAAATTCCACACTAAGCATCTATGAAAATCTTTTGACACAAAACTCCACAGAAAAAGACCAATAATCAACTGCCTCTATGATATTTGGAGTGGGGTAAAACTGTAAAAATTCATCAACAAGAAAACTTCGCAAAAGCTTTTCATTATAAAACATTCATAAAACTTTTCAAACACCATCATTCGTGAAACTTTTCAATGTAAAATAGCTCGTAGATCTTTCCAGTCATAAAACAAACCACGAAATCTTGTTATATAAAATAAATCATAAAAGCCCTTAAGTCATAAAATCATTCATAAGCTTCCATAGCAAATTCTCTGTGTTACACACCACCAAAGATCCAAGAGAGCACAAGTAAATCTCACCACTTAATTTCAATCCAACTTTTGAGCTAAACACAAATGAGAGAAGGGCATTTATTTAAGAAATCTTATCATACTTTAAGAGAATTTTTCTTTAAAGGGAAATAATAGAAATCATTTGAATCATCTTGATAGAACATAAGCAATATAACAACTAAATCTTTCAGTAATCAGGCTTTATTGGTCTTTCAACTAGTAGATAATGGAAGGTAACTCAAATGTTGTTCAAAATGCCCATTTTCTAAATAAAGAGGCTCGAAAGGATAATAACCTATAAATTTCCAACAAAATCAAGTCCATACTTTTCATCAAATTTAAAAGAGATGGCTACTAATATTTTCGATTATATAGTTAAAAGCCTTCTAGCAAACAATAGATTGCCACAAATCCATATTCAAACTTTGCTTATCATGAAAAGCCAATAGATATGTACTTAATTAAAATATGCTTCAAATACCAAAATCGAATCTCATTGCTAACACAAAAGTTTATGCATTCAACAAAGAGCAATGGATAAAGAGGTTGAAAGATACAAAGTTTCACATGAGTATTACTAATGAATAATATACAACACTTTTACTGGTTAAAATATACAATTAAACTTGTATGTGGTATCAAGATATGGGTATGCGAAGAGGCTTTCTAGCACAAAACAAATCAAAAATCTTCCCCTCATAAAACAAATCAAAGCTCCTTCCAACACTAAATGAATCAAAGCCTTCCCCAACCTTCATGTATTTCTCTAAATAATTTCTAAAACTTTCAATATAAAACCAACAACTTTGCATTTGGGTCATGTATTCCCCAAATCGAAACGTGAAGCATGTTAAATATTTTCGATGATATTGATAAAGTCCACTTTTAATGATCAAATGCGAAACTATTACTTGCCGAGGCCCCGAACTCAGCATCAAAATATTAAAAAGAAGAAAAAAAAAACGATCAAATTCCACTTAGCGGATCAAGGCTTAAATCACACATCTGTCTTCTACCAAACATAGCTCGAAAGATTGAGAATCACGATATGCATACTTTTTCGACTTCCCAAAATCTAAAAAAAAAAAAAAAACATAGTTTCAAGACGAAAATCTCATGTACACACTTTTTTTTAAACAGAAATGAAGTAAAAGCCCCCTTTCTTTTTTTTTTAAATATACATATACTTAACTATAAAAGGGTATTCAAGACTTTCTAACTTTAATGGAATTGAGGTGAATCAAGAGATGTGGTAAAGCTTCCATATCTTCATTGTAATTGATATTAAGAATGAGAAGCATAAATCAAACCGTAGAGTGCTTTTTTTTTTTTTTTTTTTTTTTTTTTGTTCAACTTATATCTCAACCAATTTATTTATGAAAAGGGGCAATATTAATGGCACAAATGACTTCTAACATAAATTCATAAGTCTATAACATGGAATGTGCCCAATATCAAAGCTTACATACACCTGTGATATTTCCAACATTATTGAAATTCATGAAATGCTAGAGCCTGATCCTAAGTATAAGCTTCTCTAAGTGTCAAACCTCAATGGTCATACTCGCATCGATGTCATTATGAAGAAAGGGGCTTTCGTCCAACAATATAAAACAAAGAAACATGATTTGCAATTGAACTATAAAAATAGATAAGGCCCTTCATCATGATTATAAGCCTATTCGTCATACGACCTCGAACATGCAACATTACAAAGATCTATAGAACTCATCAACATAAGAAATCATGTTTTATACCATAACTGAAAGAATATCCATACTTATTCACATGCTTATTTAACCTCATAACAGTACACTCTTCAACCATTTCACTAAGAACTTTAGAATGAAAGAGAATCTCATTAAACCATAGTCTTTTGAGTAGACTAGTTAAAAAAAAAAATAATCATGACACTTTGAATCGAGTCGTACAATGTAATCTATATAAGTCATGGTCATTCATATCTCATCATAACATTTGTCTAATAACCACAAAGCACTACGATCCTTCATAAACAATGTTAATATAAAGATCTTCATAAGACACCATGTATGGGACATTCTCAATCCGATTTAGGCAAGAGTGGAAGGTAACAAAATCTCCCCCCAATCTATGTCTAATAACCATAGAAACCTCTTTTTTTTATGCAATAGACCTTTCCACGAAAAGATGTAACATAAAGAATCAATTTCTACTTCCCTTTAAGCAAACGAGGTTCATTTTAGCACATGAATTTTCCAAAGAACAGCAAAAATTTTGCATGCGGAGTTTTTGGAAATAACATTCAAAGCCCTCAATTTCACATGTAAAGAAAATAAAGAAAAAGAAGAATTTCAGATTTCATGTTTGAACGATTTCAAGAAAATGACGCCTACTTTAAAGAGGAAGAGCAAACCATGTTGGAGATTTTACTTCCAAAGTGTATAGAAACTATGCCTTCAGGAAAGAGATTTAAGAGATAAATTTTATAAAATCAAAATTAGGCCAGCAATTATGTAAGAATTTCCAATATTTCCATGAACGCCACTAGCAGATTATGCCAACTAACAGGTTAAAGAGAAAAAAAAAACTTACTTTTCCCTACCAATATTGTCCAACCTCTAAATGCCGATCAAAGCCCCATCATGCAGACACAAATAAATTTCATCGCAAAATGAAAGGATGTATCAAAGCATCCTCTATATGTAAACCATTAACCTTTTTCACTCCAATCACTTTTTTTTTCTAACTGCATTTAGTCAAAATAGAGAAATCTAGCAAAATTTGTCATAATTTAAAACATCTCAAATTTCTAACAGCCGAATGAACCATATAAAGAATCCTTTATAAGAATTATATTGTTAATATCTTCAACCGACACTTAAGTACAAATAAATAAAAAAAATATTAACAACACAAAATTTCATACGAAGGGTACCATAAGGCATGGATGGGGATTTGCATCATGAAATTAAAATAGCAATTGGAAATGATCTGCACCCTCCCACAAAAATCACAACCATTGCAATGACTACATGGTATATTCCCTTTCACAATCATTATCATCATCTCCTCTATGAGGCAGAAGAAGAAGAGCTTAGATCTTCTCTAAAGAATAACAATAAATAATACACCGTAGAGAAAGTAGAGAGCAAACTTCAACTCTGATCTTATATAAGATTTTAACAGAATTAATATATTGAGTAGAGACTTTAAGGCTTTACCCAGATCACATATAAAGTTGTGGGAATAATGGAGAAAGTTATTAGAGAAGAAGAAGAAGAAGGAGAAGAGAAGAAGAGAGAGAACAGGAAGAAGGATAAAGAAAAGATAAAAGGAGATGAAGAAGAGAAGAGATATACCTTGCAAATGAAGAAAGGCCAACGATTAGGGCTTGCAAAGGGAGGGAACTCAATCGGCCAAGACAAGGGAGGCGACGGGCTCGGTCCAAACGTGCAGCATCGGGAGCTCGTCGGATTAGGGGGGCTCCGCTTGAGTCAGCCACACGAGAGAGAGAAGGGGCTGGAGCCGAGCTTTGCAGACAAGGAGGCGACGGACCGAAAGAGGGGCTTTGGCCTCTAGGCTTCTGCGAATTAGAGAGGACGGAGAGGGAGAGGGGCGAGCTGTGCAAAAATCCAGAGAGAGAGGGAGAAGGAGCGAATCAGTCCGCTTGGGCTCACGCGAGAGAGGGAGAGGGTTGGCCGCACGAGAGAAAGAGAAGAGCCTCTCGTTTCTTCTGGGATCCCCGAACTAGAGGGGGCGGGCGTGAGATGGAGGCTTTTGGCCTCAATTAGGGCATCAAGGGAGAATTCGGGTGTGAGAGAGAGAGCCGTCCGATCAAATTCCTGATCCAACGGTGGGATTCCCTTTGGCTTGGAGAGTCAATCAAATTTTGATTAGGATTTAGCTGCACTCAAGGGAAGAAATCAGGTTTAGACTGAGACAGGTTTGGTTCACTCCGGGTCACCTCGAACTCGCCTCGACTCGACCAAAAATTAATTCAACAAAATAAAATAAAATAAATCGGACTCGAATCAATGCTGATGCGAATTGAATCAAGCCTGACGAGGCTCGGTCAACTCGCTCGAACGTGCTCGAAGAAAGAAAAAAAAAAAATCAAGACAAAAACGAGGTCAACAGCATGGCCCGTGAATAGGTGAGAGACCAAGGGTAAATGGGGAGTGGTTGGATGAACGACCGATATTGAATCCCTTGATCGTGGACCGTTTAATGAACATTTGAACTTCTTGTTGACGTCGGAATTCAGTGATCTTGGGCTCGTTGGATTTATCTCGTCAAGCCGCTCGATACGACTATAAGCATGTTATGTTTGGAAACCGTTTGATAATCCAAATTGTGGTTCGAACCTTCCAACAACGCTTCTAACCCTTGATTTGGACCTGTTTGGGCTCGAATTGGGTTGAATTTGGTATCATTAGGTTCGTATTCTCAAGACACTCAGTTCAACTATAAGTTTGCTAAAATAAGAGTTCGGAGGGTCCCAATTTTAATTTTGGAAGTTTCCAACTTGATTTTGCATTGAGATTCGTGCCCGATCAAGATAATTTTTTTATGACATATTAACATTCAAATCAAATGCTTTCACAATCCTTCTTTCAAAAACAATGTAAGATTTTAGCCACTTCGTTCACAATCCTTCTTTCTAAAACAATGCAGATGTTTATTAAATATTTCATTAGTACTTCTAATCTTAATGTTAAAGTTTTATATTGTTTATTTGTTGTAGACGTGGCTTGTAGATCTTAATTCATTTGCCTACCAAACTCTACGATTGAATAATCCAAAAACGATGGTATATATTCAAATTTCCGACATTTGATGTAATTGTATTATTATATACAAATCTTTGGTCGGGATCTTTGTTGATTCATTGTGCTTTCAATATATTAACTTGGTTTCATGCTTTTGTTAACCTTCTCTTTAAATTATTTGTAACAGAGAATTCACAATATTGAATATACTGCTATTTTTTAATGATTTTTTCCAAGCTTCATTTGATTTACTATTGCTCTCTACAAAGATGAATGAACAATTACAAGACAATGAAGATCGACTACCCAATTTGGATATGTGTTTGGTTGTCGCAAATCTAGATGAAACATAAAATTATTCTACATTACAAGCAATGATTATTGCTATTGTGAGTATTATATGTATGTTATTGCATGAGATTGGAATAGATAGAAAAAAGTATAATCTACAACGAAATATACAACATCAAGCATATATCTCTAGGTTATATAACATATCTAATTCTGATTGTATTGACATGGTATGCATGAGGAGAGAGCCGTTCTTCAACTTATATGATTTAATGCGCATACGCCAATTGTTGGTAAATATATTCAATATTCAAGTCAAATACACTCGGGCATAATGTTCGTAGCCATGTCAATTGATTTAACTTTCAACACTCCGACAAAACTATTAGAAGGTATTTCAGAGTTACATTACATGTTATTGGGGAGTTACGTCATGAATTTATTAAGCCTCAACTTCTTATAACTCCATATAAGATTTAGTCAAGTATTAGGATCCTGTCATTTTTTCGAGAATTCTCATTCCCCGTTCAATGAAAATTCATATTTTCTTATGATCTTGTTAATGTAATTTGTAATAATCCGATTGAAATAATTTATTTTAAATGAAAAATCTCAATTTTAGCCCCATGTCATGTCGAAGAAGATAGGGAAGAACGATAAGTTTGTTCAAGGCTTTTTCAATTGTTAATTTTGTTCAGTGATTTCTTCTATTTGTTATTAGTAACCCAAATCTCATTTTAATTTTTAATAATTTTGATTATTATATAGATTTTTTTGTATTGAACATAATTTATTATTTTCAACTATATTTTGATTGTGGCATTTGCATAAGTAAAAAAGGGTCACTACAGGAAAACCTGTTATTACCGGCGGACTTAATCCGCCGGAAACAATGCACAATCCGACGGAACCGTTAGTTTCCGGCGCATGTTCCGGCGCAAATATCTCCGCCGGTTTATGGTGCGTCGATAATTTTTTTCCGACGTATAAGTTGCGCCGGAAACATTTCCGGCGCCATTTCCGACGCATTACCGGCGCATTACCGGTTTGTTTGCCGACGTGAAGAATATGAGAATTCAGGCGCCTAATGCGCCGGTATTTACCGTCGTATAATGCGACGGTAATTAACGGCGGATAGGTCGCCGGAGTTGCGCCATCGAAATTCCACGGTTATTTTACGACGCAATTGTTGCGCCGGTAATTACCGGCGGAATATCCACCGGACTTGCGACGGTAGTGGCCGACGGATCATATTCGCCGGTACGTACGATACACTTCGTTGTATCGTCTTTTCCGACGGATTACCGGCGCATAATCCGCCGGAAACCTGTAGCATTGACAAAAAAAAATTGCCTTCCCAGCCAACAATCCCATTTCCACACCTGCAAACCTATCAATTCTAACACATACAAGTTCCACAACAGGTTCACAACAGTTCCACAACTTCACAATAATTTATAACAGTTTCACAACAGTATTAATACTAAAAATCAACTGATAACATCATATTAAAAGTAATTGTCCAATAACATAAGTTCACATAAAAATACAAGTTCATTTCAACTAAATTACACTACTCTGACTCCGTCGACTCCTCCTCAGGTGGAGCTACGTCTTTTCCACTCAGTTGCTCCCTCATCTTGCGCATTTCATCCAACAACTGATTGTGTTGCTCCGTACTTGTTTGCACCTGTGCTTGCAGCTGAGCTTGAATCTGTGCTTGCAACTGAGCTTGCCAATCAACTTGTGATTTCCTTACTTGTTCTAGCTCAGCTTGAAGGGCAATTATTTGTTGAGCTTGTAAGGACTCATGCGAACTGGATGCGAAGCTGGATGCAGTAGAGGAGGTCATCCACTCGTATGCCTGAGCTTGCGCACCTAAGCCATATACTCTACCATGCTGCATTCCTCCGACGGCCTGCGACCACATGTGATACTCAGAATACTCCACAGAGCCGCCAGAAGAGCCCTCACCTGATGCGGCATGAGTCTCTCGAATCCGTGTATATTCCTCCTGTGAAAATCGAATATAAGTATATATATAATTAAACTAAAACTTATAAAATATCAAATATTTATAAAAATATACTTACATGGGCCTTCCTTGCTCTCTCATCAATCCATTGTTGATCCTCCTGTCGCTTATGAGTGCGACTATGCAATTCCACAGGAGTTGGTTCTCTACCAAGTGACGCTTTCTGTTACAATTAAGAGAGTTTTATCAATACTAATTATTAAAAAACAATTTTAAAAAATAATTAAAATTCATTACCAAACGACGCCTGTGCTCAGTATGTGGAACGGAGCCTCCTGTATGAAGTGCACTACCTAAGCCCCCAACATCAGAAGCTCTGTTCTGTCGATTTTGATCCCTCCTCCTAGTGTACTCTTCGCTGCCCCAAGCTGCATTCAACTCAGCCCATATCTCCTCTCCAATCCACAATGGTCGCTTCCCAACCTTTCTAACATCTGTGAACATGTCGCGCATCCGAGTAGAGCCACGCTTCTCAAAATTCTTTCTAATCTTGTCATTGTGTTGGGGCAGCCAACAAAACTCTTTCTGCAATAAAAAACAATCAATTTACCTTAAGTAAGAAAGAATAAATCATTTAACATAAAAACAAAAACACAGAAATACCTCAAACTCTCTAAACCACATCTCCCGGACTTATTTTGGGACTTTCTTCCAAGAAACATAAGGAGCGTCAAACCTGCTCCGTATGATGTCCCGTATTTTATGTGTTGGTTGTTTTGATGGATAGAACCTACAAAAATAAAGTTATGTAAAACAAATATAAAATATAAAATAAAACAATTAGTTAGTTTAAATAAAAGTTACTATACGTACGTGTCACCCTCAAGTGCTATCAACATTCTACCATCTGTCTGCTGCTCTGCTGCAGCTGCTGTCGAAGGTCCAGCTGCTGTCGAAGGTCCAGTTGTAGCAGGCTGATGGGGTGGTGGGGGATACTATGGTGGAGCATATGGTGGAAATGGATAAGTAGGAGGGGCACCAGCATAAGGTGGGGGTGTGAAGTATGGGTAGAAAGGAGTAGCCTGCCCGAGATCTGGTGAAGGAAATCGAAGGTCCGGTGAGTAGAACTGCGGGCTACTGGCTCCAGGAGTGGGTAAAGGCTGTGTAACAGGCTGAGGCTGTGTAGCAGGCTGAGGCTGTGTAGCAGGCTGAGGCTATGTAGCAGGCTGAGACTGTGTAGCAGGCTGAGACTGTGTAGCAGGCTGAGCCGAGGTGGTCTCCTCAGTACGTAGTGACCTATGTGGTCCAATTGTAGTCTTCTTAGTGCGCCTGTTAAAAATATTTTTTATCAACCCTCTATTAGGCTGCTCCTCACCTGAAGCCATCTGCACATAAATAAAAAAGAAATATTAGAAATATGAGTTATAACAGAAATGGAAATTAACGCAGTGCAGTAGCTAAAAAAAATGGACTGAAGTAAAATACAGGTAAGTAAAAAAAAACGGAGTGCAGTAGTTATAAAAAACAGTGAAGTAAAATACAGGGAAGTAAAATAATTTACCTTATGTTGTTAACTCATCATTTGTTGATTCACTTTCATCAGATGATACACTCCTAGCACAATCAGATTCATCATCACTTTCCTCTATGTTTAGATCTACCTCCTCTAACTGCAACTCGCTCTCATTAAATCTGATTTGGTCATCTACATTGATTGGGAGATCTTTTAAAATAAGTTGATAACAAAATAAAATAAGTTGATTGTTTAAAAATAATACCCTGTGCAGGTGCATGAGGTGGACCGACAGGCTTTTCTTTAAAGTTGATTTATAGTGTTATCTCAGTTATAGCCTGTAATAGATGACTGATTATACCAACGGGTAGAGAATGATGAGTCTTTGTTGATTTAATGAAGCTACCTGTAATGATAATTGATTTATTGGATAAGTGATAATTGATATTGCTAATGACCAACTAGAAATCAATTATGGTAAAAGATATTGAAAAATCACATTAAAGCTAGATGTCATGACTTACAAAATCATACATTGATGTATGGATATATTAATAGCACTAATGATGTTAATAGATATATTAATATCATTGATAGTATTGAATGAACTGATAATATATAAATAGATGATACATATGAATATATATGATAGATTCATTTAGTGATTTATGAATGATTTTTGTATTATTATTTTATCGATTTATTGAATTTTATACTAATTATTGATTTTTAAATTCATTGTAATGATTCCTTATTTTTATCATTGCTTATTTTGAATTTTATTAATAATAATTAGTTATTAAATATATTAATTACTATTGATTATATTATACTAAGCATATCTTATTGATTCTTTAATCCTTGCATTAAAAATTTTAGTGAGTTTTGGTTTACTATTAGGCTTTTGAGTTTATTATACAGATTTAAATAATTTCAGGTCAAGAATGGGATCATGACCAGTTGGAGTGAGATTGCCAGAGATCTTTAGGTTTTTTTTTTTTTTAAATTTTGTTATATATTTTTCTTTATTTTTTGTAGCTATGAGTTTGTCATAGATTATTAATTGTATTGATCTCCTAACTATTGCATATTAATTTTGGGAGAATAAATATTATATAATATTTTAAGGTATGTAATTATTAGTTATTTTTGTTAGATATAAATTTATTACTGTAATGAT
The DNA here is from genome assembly GCA_022539455.1 of Dendrobium nobile. Classification (NCBI taxonomy): domain Eukaryota; kingdom Viridiplantae; phylum Streptophyta; class Magnoliopsida; order Asparagales; family Orchidaceae; genus Dendrobium; species Dendrobium nobile. Next base: position 55,918,236 of record CM039726.1, read on the forward strand.
TTATAGAAGCTCTGGTTGATTAATTAATAAGATAAAATAAATAATTCTTTTAAATTTTTTTCTGGGGCATTACAAATTAGTATCAAAGCAGTTGTTAGAAGAATTGAATCATAATCAAAGATATTGATATTGATTTATGAGTGAGGTAGAAGTTGTGTAGTATAGATTTATCATTTTTGCATTTAATTGATTGAGTTCTGATTCGTGATTTTTTTAAATTCTATTTGAGTTTTGATTTTACAAATTTTTTTGGTATTAATTTTCTGCCCAAATCCTTAAGGAAAATGTTGGGGATGACATTTTTTAAGGTGGGTGGACTGTAATAATCTGATTTTTATGAATGATTTTTTTAAAATAAAAAATTTGAATTTTAGCATCATGTCTTATCGAAGAAGAGAGATGGAAGAGAGAGAAATTTGTTTGGGCTTTTTTATCTGTCAATTTTGTTCAAATATTTCTTTTATTTGTTGTAAGAAACTCAAATTTCATTTTTTATTTTTAATAATTTTGATTATTATATAGATTTTTTTGTATTGAATAGAATTGATTATTTTTTATTATATTTTGATTATGTCATTTATATAAGCAACAAAGGCTGGTTATTAACACTATAAAATGGATTGACTGTTAAAATATAATACTTTACCCATGAGGGTAGGCCAATGGACTTTTCTTTAAAGATGATTTGTGGTTGTAGCATATAATAAATGACCAATTATGTCAATAGGCAACGAGTGACTACTCTTTATTGATTTAATGAAGCTACTTGTGATTATAATTAATTAATTAAGATAAGTAATAATTGATATGATTGATGACCAATTGGGAATTAACTGGGGTAAAAGATATTGAAAATATCACATTAAAGTTGGATGTCCTGTCTTGTTAAATCATACATTGAAGCATGCATATATTGATAACACTAATGATATAAATAAACACATTAATATCATTGACAATATTAGATGCATTGATAATACATAAGTAGACAATGAATATGAATAGATAAGATAGATTCATTTAGTGATTTTTGAATGATTTATGTAATGTTATTTTACCAATTTATTAAATTTTATACTAATTATTATATTTTGATTCATTATAATAATTCACTACTTTTATGCTTGATTATTTTGAGTTTTATTAATAATATTTGATCATTAATTATATTAGCTACTATTAATTATATTAGACTAAGTATATCATATTAATTATTTAGTCCTTATATTAAAAGTTTTTGTGAGTTTTGAATTATTGCTGGGCTTTTGAGCTCATTATATAAATTTTAATGATTTCAAGTCAGGGAAGAGATCATAACCAAGTGGAGTGAGATTGTCAGAGATCCTTTAATTTTTTTTAAAATTTTACTATATATTTTCTTTTATTATTTATAATCAGAAGTTTGTGATATATTACTTATTGTATTAATCTCCTAGCTATTATATATTGATTTTAAGAGAATGAATATGTTATTTTCACTGGATATATATTTATTACTATGATGATTTATAGAAGCTATAGATGATTAATTTAAAAAATTAAATAAATAATTCTTTCAAATTTAATTTTGAGGTGTTATATAATTTATGTGAATATTAGGATAATATTGGTATTATAGATGGAACACATATCAAAGCTAGGATTTGAGCACAAATGTCCATTTAGTGGAAAAAAACCATACCCAACACAACATGTGTCAGTGGCAGTTGACTTTGATTTGAGGTTCACATATAAACGTGTTGGTTGGGAAGGATCAGCCCACGATGCAATAGCTCTTAAAAATGCATTAGAAATATCCAATGGTTTACGTGTTCCAAAAGGTAAAATAGATAACTAACATTTTCAAATAAACATATCTTTACTAGACAACTCTATTTCTTAAAGTTAATATCGCATGTAAATTCTATCAAATTGAGGATGCCTGGCTACTCCACAAGGAAAGATTTTGCTGCCCCTTGTCGTGTAACAAGATATCACTTGAAAGAATTTAGCAATATTCGACCTATAAATTCGAACGAAGTGTTTAATCTATGACACTCATCATTACGTAAAATTCTGAGTGTGCATTTGGTTCTTTGAATAATTATTTCACAATTATAAAGTATGAACCTTATTTTCCTTTACAAACTCAAGTTGAAATTGTTCTTAATTGTTGCATATTACATAATTGGATTATCACATAATGTGGTGATGATTTCATTTTCTCTAAGGATGCATAGGCTCGGAGAATTATCTATAGAAGTTGATTTCATAGAATTATAGATGACTCCCGAGAATGGATGGAGAAATGTGATAAAATTGTACAAGCAATGTTGACTCGCATGCAAAATGATGGATACTAGATCTTTTTGGTGTTGATGAAACTCTTTTCTTATTTCATCAATGAGAAAGATATATATATATATATATATATATATATATATATATATATATATATATATATATATATATATATATATATATATATATATATATATATATATTTTATAGTGTATTTTTACAAAGATAATATTTTCTTTACTTGTATGTACTTCTCAGTATGTTTTGACATAGATATGTGATAAAATTATTTTACTTGTTTAATAATAATATTTGTTATATGTAGAGTTAATGAATTCCCCTCAAACAAATTAATGTTGCATTTAGTTGTAAACCAAAGATGAGAAAAAAAAATTATGGAGTTTAAAATCTATGCTGATAGCTAAATTACTTCAAATTATGACTGAACTAATATGTGAAGTGCTAAATAATTTAAAGAATTTGTATATAAAGGCGCCGCCCAAAAATTAAAAGAAATAATAGGAATAAATGTCATGATTGAGCAATGCAAGAATCAAATTCGGCATCAAAGAAAATTATGGAATCACAATCAGGAGCAAAAAAAAATATCAGAAGTATCTTGGGATGAAACAAAAAAAAATGATAATGATGGGCCCAGAGGAGTATGCATCCATATTCAGGTATTACTTTCATCACATCTTTAAAATTGATATTAAAGGGCTTACATTGGGTAGTTTATTATAATACGTACAGTTCCCATGGACATTGTTTATTTAAATTTTCCAATTACAAATTATGTAGAGTTGAGAATGTATATGGTGAAGGACATGCTACCTGTAATATCAAAATCTGCTCCAGGATCGTCCAGGACGATCTGGATCGTCCTGGGACGATCAGTGGAAATTTTGCTCCAGAATGTGCCCAGATTTGCTCCAGGTGATTTTCTGTACACATCGTCCAGGCCGATTGAGGACATCGTCCAGGCCGATCGGCACTATAGAAAATATCGGCCTGAAAATAGTTCTGGGAACCGTCCAGGACGATCCAATTTGGTCTGATCGTCCTGGGACGATCTGGCGATCGGCCGGGACGATCTGAGTATTATAAAGCTGATTTCAGTCATTTTGAAGAGAGAGAAAAAAATAAAATATCTGATTTTTATCTGAGGAGAGAGAAAGTCGAGGAATTTTGGAGAAAAGTTGATTTTCGGACGACGCGGAGCTGTTTTCGTCCAAGGAGACTGTTCGAGATATTGCTGTACGCAAGGTAAGGCACATTCTGCCTTTCTCAAATTTCAGAACCGTCGTATTTGGCGGTATTTTCTGTCCGGATTTCGTTTCCGTTAATGATTTTCGTCCGTATCTTTTGATTGGTTCAGTTTTTACCACGTAACTTTCTGTATATTGTTGACGTGCCGGGTGTGCACATTTTGGTTATTTTCCGAAGATTTTTGTCCGGGTATTTTTGATTCGGCGGTGTTTTTAGTCGACTGCATTTTTCTGTGAAATTGAAAATTATCTGTGCAGTAGAATAAATGTTCTGAAATGTTGTTATTTACATTCTGTGCGAATTTGGTGAATTTTGATTTGCAGGAAAATTTGTGTAAATTCCGTATACTGCCGTTGTGCTGCTCGATTTTTGTCTGATCTCTGATTTGCCCGGATTTCTTCTGAATTGAAATGCTATTTGTATAAGCTATAAAAAGGGAGTTATAAGGGGCCTGGATCCTATGAGATTCAGTTAATGTCTGGGGAAATCTTAGTTGAGCTCAAATTGGAGAAATTTCTGTTCTGTCCCGGATCCGAGGAATTCTGTTGTTCTGGTGCCGTGAGCACACTTAGCTATTACTTACTCAGAGAATTTCTGGTGCCGTGAGCACAAGGGAGACATAAGGGTCAGAATCCGTAGTGATTCTGTTTAGTTTAGTTTAGCTATTAATTAAATATCTGATATCTGATGTGAAAGGACTTCTGACTTCTGTACGATATGAGTTGATCTAATCTGATCTGATTCGTATGATCTGATTCTGATACGATTCTGATTCTGTTGATTTGAGATGTCTGATCTGTTCCGTTTCTGTCTGATTTGATATCTGTTCCGTTTCGTTCTGTTCTGATATGATCTGAATTTCTGATTTCTGTACGATTCTGACTCTGTGGATTTATTCTGTTCTGATTTGTATTCTGATGTGATCTAATCTGTACGACTCTGATTCTGATTTGATATACGTCCGTATAAGTTCTGATTTGATTCTGTTCTGATTCGAGATATGATTTTGTTCCAATTTCTGATTGTATTTTGGTCTGATGAGTTTGGTTTTGGATTCTAAGAGTTTTGATTGGAGGTTTGTTGCTTTGCTGAGCTGTTGAGCTCACTCTTGTTTTCTGGTGGTTTTCAGGTTCTGGGAAAGGGAAGGAAGTCCATGAATAGATTTCTGAGTTCTGATCAGTAGGTATTATTTGTACCTTTTGATTTTTGTACAGTCATGGCTTTTCTGTTCTGTCTCTCTTTCTGTTCAAAAGCCATGTACTGTATCTGTAGATGATTGTTTTGAGGAAAAGAAAACTATAGATGTTTTGTTCCGCTGTGTTTGGTGATTTATAGTAGCTCTGTGTTTCTATGTTTGTGTGTTTGTTTGAGTTGAAATAATTTGGAAGATTCAGTTCAGAACCAAATTACATAACCAGATCCTGGTCAGTCCGTCCGTTTTCAGTTCCGTGTCGCGGCCCGGTGCGAGCGGGATCCGTCCCAGATCGGGTCGGGTCGTGACACTACCGGAGAGTGGGCTAAATTTGGAAATTCTAAAACTCCATTATGAACTCAGCAAATATATTTAGAATATGACAAACTCTCAGGATTTATGGATATGGATACTGATATAGATGCATCAATGTCAAGTGATTAGCTTGATGTGGAAGTAAAAGAAGATTCCATATGAACGACAAAAAGATCATTTTCATCATCTGCTACAGTAGGTGTCACAAAACAAGAAGACCAAGGTACCTGCTCAGAGCATTCATGAGTATATTGTTTTGATGGTTGATAGTGTTATTCAAGTTGCAAATGCTATTCATAGCACAAAGGTTTCACAAGAAAGAAAGATATTCACTAAACTTATGACCTAGTTATCATGCATTCCTGGCTTTTCTTAAGAAGAGATTTATATGGTATATGACAACTTATTGAAGAACCCTACAATGATGCAATCATTCCTCTCAAAACCTACATATTCAAATGCTAGATGGATGCATAAAGAGCTAGGAAAATGATTTATGTTGTAAAAAATATTATAATTTTTAATTGTAATAACTATATATTTTTTGGAGTTATTTTGTACTAGATGTATAAACATTTTGAGGTATAATTCCTTAATATATATTTGGGATTTACGAAATAGAAATGGTCATGTTAGGTATATTTGGAGCAATGTTAAGTTTAATTTGGATATGATTGCTCTATTTTATGATTGTATTGATACATTAAATAGTTGGTTTGTATATCTTGTTTATAAATTCAAGTATTCCAATATAAAAAATTTCACATTGTTCAAATCATAGATATCTTACTTTAAAATATTAAATTATATTGTTGACATTGCATTTCAATATTATATTAATGCACATCATACAAAACAACACCAAGGTATTCAAAATACATTGTTTTTACTTTATTTTACATGTACCTCACCAAACAAGAAAAATAGTTCTCTCAAAGTATTCTAAATAAACTGCATTTACTTTACACTGTATGTACTTTACACTACATTCTTTTTTCAGGCAACCAAACAGCTCATTAATTGAGACTTTCAGCAAATTTATATTTCATTGGGGATAGCTTTTTTATTTATTTTTAAAGCAATTTTTCATTACAAAATTTTTTATTTTAAAAAAATCATACTAAAAAAATATTTTAGAAAATAATAAGAAAGCTGTCTCAAACAAAGCCTTAATCTCAAATTAAGGCTTCATTTGGGATAGTTGTCTTACTATTTTTTGAAGCAGTATTCTAATTTTTTTTTTAGAATTAAGGGACAGTGCATGGACTCACACACACATCACATACACATTACTTGAATCCAATACCTCTTAGTTGATAGTCAAAGCATCCAACCAACATACCTAGAAGAGTTACATAGACAAAAAAATATAGTTCAAGAAAATTTTGTACTACAAAGCTACTTTAGAAAGCAGTAAGAAAATTGTCTCAAATGAAGCCTAAATTAAGTACCTACTCTCTACCCAATAAATCAATAGGAAAAACTAAGATGATTTTTCCCGTTTGAGTAAAAAATTAGTCTTTTAATTTTTATCTGCACATCAATGGATGCAATTTTTTTAACACATAACACTTATTAATTCATTATTAGTGAATTGATGTTTTGATTTTATGCAATCCTTTTAATATTTCCATATTTCATTGGACTAATTTGTTGATACTTATATTATTTGATTCACACTGTCAATCATTTTGTGAAGCTATATCTTAGCGTACAACAAATTTTTTATTTTGTACATGCTTAGGTTACGTTTCGAACAATTTTTTTACTATTTTATTTTTTCCGATCGTAATCATAATTTCTGCTTAGTTATTATTCTTTATTGCTTTAAGAATTTTTTTTTGCAAAGTAGCTATTTTCATAACAGCTTTCAAATAAGTTGTTTTTTCATAACAACTTTATAACCATCTTTATAACAAGATGTTGCTGCCCCAAACATAGAGCTGATTTTATATAAATATAACCAAAGGTTATCAACTTCAGCTTTTTTTAATGCATGTGTTTTATAAGTCAAAACATCAATAAATATATGTCCTGATTTGTTTTAACCTTTAGAAGCAAAGAGGTGTTGTAAAATAATTTTCTCTATTACTTATGCAGAGCAACAGCCATATGATGAATGTTGTTGCTTCAATTCTATTTAACCACTTTTGCTTTTTAATGAAGTAATAATTAAATCCCTCTAAATGTAATGAAATTAGCAACAAAACTTAGTAATAGATGCAAGGAATGTCAATAAATGATAAGACCTCGTGTTGTTGAGAGTTGCTAGAGGTTGTTGCTGATGTTGCTGACTGGGTTGCTGCTTTGCTTGGTTTTGGTTCTTGGGTTTGCATCTGTTTCTTGGTTGTTTTTTTTCTTATTGTAATAGATAGGATCTTATTTAGAGAGCTTCTAATCTTTTAAGGATTTGTACCTCGTTTTTTATGTAACGCATATTGTGAGTTTTAACACAAAAAAAAAAACGACCAAATAATTTGATCCAAAAAATTCAGACTTGGATTAATTCTATTTGTTTTTAGGTTGAGTTGTAGTTAAAAATATTGACCTAATTAATTTCCTAATCGGGTTCATGTTGACCCAAAGATCTAAAATTGACCTGATTATCATTTGAGTTCAGGTAATATGGACCAAATTCATGTTAAATGGGTCCTTTTTGGGTTAAGATCGTACTTGGGTTAAGCGAATCACATTGATTTAAAAATTTATACGATCTATATGATAAATAGGTCAAGCAGCTTAGATTCAAGTTAATCGAGTTTGGGTCAAGTCAAGTTCCATTCTAATATTTTTTGACTCATGTGATTAACAGGTTGGATTCAAATCAAGTTTATTCGGGTGTTGTCCATTTTGAGTTATGCCCTAATATGAATTATCAATCCAAATTGCCATCTTAAATAGATATTGCAATATATTTTAATTAAAATACAATTAAGAAAATTAAAATTTGAATCAAATAATAAATTTCTATATCATTCATCCAAAATAAATAAATAAAATAGTTGCATCAAAGATTAAGATTCCCTTTCTCAAGGGGTTGATTGTTCTCCCATCCATCATGTCATCATATAATGTTGTGATAAATCTTGTTTGATCTAAGGCAATTCATTTTTTTTAATTATTATTATTTTTTATTTTAATTTTTTGTTTGATCTATGGCAATTATTCTTAGAGAGTTTTAAAAATTTGGTCAAGAACAATGGTTTAAATTTTGGGTGTTAGATCTATGGTACCATCCCCATGTAAACCCTACGCTCCTCCTCGTGAGTTGCTGTCGCGAGTGAGAGGGAGACGATTGGCACCTCCTCCACCTTAAACTTGATGAAGAATATCAGCGGAAGAAGATGTGGTTTTTCTTGATCTGTACCTTTTAACTCTTTTACCGCAATCTTTTATCTGACTTGAAGCTTAGGATTTGCTAATTGAGGAATGTGATTGGATCCTTGGGAGAATTATTTAAATTTTATTACAATGATTTTAAAACTATTTATTACAATGGAGTGTATTTGAATGGTATGTATGTAAATAGTATATTTTGGGTGTTCGATAAGTAAATATAATAGTTTTAAGTGTTATGTATGTAAAAATTCCTATTTTTAATTGTATAATAATTAAATAATGAAATATTTTTATGTCAAATATTAAAAATTTTATATAAACTATTATTAAAATAAGTATAGCATTTTAATAATATTTTAATTAAATATAATATTTCACTAAAGTTTCTATATAAAATATTACTAAAATGAAATATAAGTTATTATATTTAATTAAAACTTATAACAGTTTATATATATTTAATTTAAATCATTAAATAATAATTAAATATTTAATTTAGCATTTTCTTAAGAACGCTAATTAAAATGAGATATTAAGAGATTTGGCTCAAATTCATTTAAAATCAACTGAGTAAATCAATTAAGGCAAAAAAAAGAAGAAAACATAATAGACTTGAGCTTCAAAGACAAAAAGACTTAAAAAGAGGAGAAATTATTCTGCGCGGAGGCCAGATACAGAATATCGTCTGAAAACCAACTAGAATGTGCCACATCAGCATTACTGAGCCGCGGTACCGAGCAGCGGAACCGAGCAAAGGGATGACGTGACGCATTCTAGGTGGTCTCTAGACGTCGTTTTGCGTCTGCACAAAATAATTAATCCGGGGCGGGGGGGGGGGGGGATATAAATAATTTAGAGGGCCAAATGAAGAAAGTATCCATAATACAAAACAAAACATATACAAAATATATAGTTAGCATTGATGAGAAAATTTTAAATACTCAAGGTCTATTTGGGGTGGCTATAGTATTTTTATAAAGTTATTGTGAATTGGTTATGGAGATAACAACTTTTCTATTATGATGGTATAAAATAATTCTTCACTATAAAAATTTCTGAAAATCAATGTAGAAATAACAAGAAAGTAGTCAAATATGATTGTGACTTCCAAAACAAAGCAGCCAAAAAGCTATCCCAAGCAGACCCTCAATGCCAAAAGAAGTATACATAGTAACAAGGTCCTATTTAGCATAAAATTTTTTATTTTGTCCACATTGTTAACCCAAAGAATATACAAAAGAAAATCTAATAAGCCAAATATTAACCAAGTTTGTTATCTCCTCATTCCACAATTTAGAGTATTTCACTAACCACTTAGGTTTCATTTGGGATGACTTTCTTACTATTTTTTAAAGCAGTTTCCTAATGCAAAAATTTCAAAGTTCAAAAAATACTTATACTAAAAAGAAGTTTTATAAAATAATAAAAAAAGCAATCGCAAACGAAACCTTAATACAATACATTGAGCACTTTCGGCTCAGAGTTATGGCATTATGAGATGGTCTTTTATTTCCCAAATAGACTTAGGCTTCGTTTGTGACGGCTTTTTTATTGCTTTCTAAAACGGAGTTTTAGTTAAAAAATAAAAAAAATAATACTAAAACTCCGTTTTAGAAAGCAATAAAAAAGCCGTCCCAAACGAAGCCTTAATCATCTCGCTAATGATAAAAAAAGAGTGAAATTTTCTCACCCTTTGTACTAACATTTTGTATATTACTTTTGAAAATAATTAAACTTAAGCTTCGTTTGCGCTTCTTATTAAAACATCTTTTAGTACAAAAATTTTTAATTCAAAATTTTTGTGTACTAAAAAATTACTTTAGAAAACAATAAGAAAGTTGTCCGAGATAAAGACTTAATAATCAATCCTACAGCATGTTCAAATGTTGCAAAATCATTTGAGCCAGAATAGTCTAATAAAAGTTTGATTATAATAGACTCAAAATCATTGAATTTATTTTGAGATAAATATGACATATGAACATGAATAATCAATAAAAATTTATATTCACTCATCTTAAAATAAATTCAAGGAATTTGAAATCCATCAAGATACTTATTATGTACTCCGTGGAATAGAAGTAAATACAATTAAACTTAATTTAGAGAAGTTGATGTATGCTATCAAAAATTTCTTACACTTTACTGCATCATCGTAATCAATTCATCTGGCTTAGGTCCTGTTTGTGGAGAGATTATTAGGTGCTGAGTGTGGACGGAGAGAACTGTCCGTAAAAGCATTGGGTACCTAGCTAGGTTTCACTCGGTACCGCTGGGTACTGCTAGGTACCCAGTACTTGTGCGGACGGTGCACACTCTGCACCTAATAATTTTTCCTGTTTGTGATAGGTACAGCTTTTTATAGAGATGATTATAAAGTTGTGAAAAAGATAATTTTTTAAAAGATGTTATAGAAAATAACTTTCTAGCACAAAAAAATTTTGAAAGCAATAAAATAATAGTAGCATAATAAAAAAATATTATTGGTGTCAGAAAAAAATATAATAAAGTCATCGCAAAGAAAGCTTTTTTTTTCCTAGAATGTCGCAAAGAAAGCCTTAGACTTTGTTTGCGGCGATTTTCTTACTGCTTCTTAAAATAAATTTTAAGTATAAAAATTTTTATACTAAATTTTCTTAAAAAAATTTTGTACTAAAAACTGTTTTAGAAAGTAATAAAAAAGCCGTCCAAAATGAAGCCTTAGTCCACAACACCAAAACTTCTTAGCTTGGAGAATTCTAATGCTGATTAAATATACTCGAAAACTTCTTAGCCTTAGTCCCTAACCATCCTTCACATAGTTTTTCACATACGAAGTTCCAAATAAACTCCAAAACTAGATTAAAGTTTGGTTTGGGATGACTTTCTTGCTGTTTCTTAAAGCAGCTTTCTAGTACATTAATTTTTTACTAAAAAGTTGCATTAAGAAGCAATAAAAAAGTCAACCCAAATAAAACATAAATATGAAACTCGTTTTGATACAACTGTAAAAAAGGTATGAAGGAAACTAACAACAACAATAATAAGTCTTTATCCCATTATATGGAGTCGACTGGCTATATGAATCATTTTTTGGTCATTATGTCCTGTTAAAAGTTAAATTCTTATTGAAATTTAGTAAAGAAAGATCATTTGTTATAATGAAGGTAACAGAATTAAGAAAAATTTCAAAGTATCTGATCTCAAGAAAAAATGTCAAAATATTTGAAGTGAGATTCACGGCTTCTTGGTTAACTGAATAAAGAAAGGAATCATCACAAAATTGCTCAAGTTTTGACTGCTTTCAGCCTTCTTCCTCTCGACTATATCTTTCAGGCTTGACCTGGTTTTTCTTTTCATTCTGCTCGACCTTTTAACAAAGTCTGTACGCTCAACACTGCTGGAAGAAGACTGAAGTTTTCTGACGCCAATATGTTGAAAATTCTCCTTGGTTGCCTGAACGGCCGTCCAACAGGAGCTTTTATTCTGTATGGAGACCGGGCGGGAGAACCATCCGGTTAAGCATTGGTTATCCAGCGATATCGAGTGCGGGTACCGAGCTGGGTACCCACCAATGAGGTGACGTGGTGCTTTTTTATTGGTCTCCGAACACCCTCCGCACTCTGCACAAAATAATTCTCCGTCCAACAGAAGGGATCCGAACACCAATACCAAGCACAAAAACATAAAAAGGGAACCACAGGGCACAAGTTTGCCTTCCATGCATACATATCCATCACAAGAGGAAGGACTTAGGCTTCATTTGAGAGAGCATTCTTATTGCTTCTTAAAGTTGCTTTTTAGTATTAAAATTTTAATTTTTGAACTAGAAAACTGCTTTAAGGCTTCATTTGGGACAACTTTCTTACTGCTTCCTAAAATAGATTTAAGAAGCAATAAGAAAGCTGCTTTAAGAAGCAGTAAGAAAGTTGTCCCAAACGAAATCTTAATGCATGGAATTACTTCCCGTTTTTTATTTTGATCAGATATAAGGTTTTCTTAGGTTTCGTTTGGGACGACTTTCTTGCTGCTTCTTAAAGTAATGTTTTCATACAAAATTTTTAGTTTTGATAATAAAAAACTGCATTAAGAACTAGTAATAAAGTAGCTCAAAAAGAAGACTTAGGCTTCGTTTGGGACGGCTTTTTTATTGCTTCTGAAAACGGAGTTTTAGTACAAAAATTAAAAAATTTATACTACAAGGCTTCGTTTGGGACGGCTTTTTTATTGCTTTCTAAAACGGAGTTTTAGTACAAATTTTTTTATTTTTTTATTAAAACTCCATTTTAGAAAGCAATAAAAAGCCGTCCCAAACGAAACCTTAATCTTAATGCAAGTGAATTTCCTCCATACCTCCTAGCATTCCTTTCTTGTTAGAGATGATATAAAGAGCGGCAAGTGGTGAGATAATAAAGATTTATCTTTGCCTGGATTTGGCTAGGCATCTTGCTAATCTATTTCCGGATTTCATGCGGATCATCTTGATCTGTAGGTTAGGAGTTTTGGCTATCAACTAAGAGATTTTGGGTGATAAGATTATGTGCGTAATATGTGTATGAATTTGCTTTAATTATCTAAAACTCAAAAAAAAAAAAAAAATCAGGATTTGAACTACATGCAGTCTAATAAAGAAACTGGTCAGCCACGGCATCAGAGAGGAGAGAATGCCAAAAGAAAATCACATTAAAAAAGAGGTGATTAGCAGATTCACCATAAGTATAACAATTGAAATTTTTATGTACTAACTCCAAGCTATTTTTAATAGGTAAAATTTTAAGAAGTAGCCGTTATTTAATATTATTAAGGCTTAGTTTAGGGCAGGTTCTGCTTTACGAAATAATTTTTTTAATATAAAAATATTTCAAATTTAAAATTTCTGTACTAAAAAGCTGTTTTATAAAATAGTAAGGAAGTTGTCCCAGACAAAGCCTAATTAAAAGAACATAATTAGGCTTAGTTTGAGACAACTTTCTACTTATTTCTAAAATTATTTTTTAGAATAAAAATTTCTTATTCCAAATGAAGTCTTAATTCTAATTTAAGAAGAAGAGTAATATTGCTTAAGATTTGAGTTTTCATAGAAAACATAAAATTAATTTGCATTTTCACGTTTTCATGAAAACAGAGAGCAATGTTCATTAGCTTTATGCTATTTATTTATTTCTTTCAATTTTTATAATTCGTCATCAATAATATTTTAAAATTTTAATTTCTAATCTTTATTTTGTAATTTTTTTGCCATTTAATTTTTTTTATTTTACTTTCTCTACAACAATCTCTGATTTCATACATAATTAATATAAATTTTCAAATTCAATAAATAAAAATAAAATTTAGACATGCACATTAAAAATAAAGTTTAATGTAACTATTTAAGAAAACTTAAAATTTTAACAGAAATATTTATTTTAAAATTAACATAAAATTTTAAAACAAATAATTATAAATATTTAATAAAAAGAATGCCAAAACTAAATTATGAGTTTGAGGTTTTGACTCCCAATAAACTTAAAAGTGAATTAGTTTAATGATAGTGCTCTTTTGTTTGAAAAAAATAAATATTTTCTTATTTAAAATGAGCAAAATATGGCCCATTATAAATTCGACGGTTTACCTAGAGATCGAATTTGACTTCGGCTCCTTGCCAAATTGTTTTAGCAGACCCTACTAGTTTAATTGTTGTGAATTGATGTCTTAGATTCTACTAGTTTAACTATTTTGGATCGATGTCTTAGCTCTTGTATAACAACTTGAATTCCCCATCCCTTCATGGTATAGGGTTGTTCATATTATTTTGATGATAGCTTTGTTGAGTTGGGTAACATCCAGGAATATCTTCTTTTAGGTCTTCTTCTTTCAAAAGAGTATCCATTAATGTTTAGAGGCCATCGAGGTAACCTTCTTCACTATTATCAATGTCAATGTTTATAAGTTTTCAAGCATGTATATCATGATTACATCATTGATAAACTCTAAGAACTTGTTCATTTTCTGCAATAATGCTTTGTTAAAAAAGTGCACCTTGATCCATACGTGGAGGATCATTTGACTTCTCAAATGTTTTGGGATTTGTCCAAATAATATTATAGTAATTAACATTGGTTTGGCATTCTCTCTGAATAATTGTGATTTGAAGAATGTGAATCGAAGTGAATACATGACATGAAAGTAACAAGTAAAAGTGTAGTTAGCTTGGAGGTAGTGTGACATCCAGTATGAGATGGTATGAACCTAGAGCCAAATTGATTATTTCGAAATAGTGTGGGCTCTACAATGGGGAAGTGCAAGCCCTTATTTGGCTAATGTATTTGGGAGGATATGACCTTTGATAACATATCACCGAATTATATTGTGGTGTTCATGCATACTCTTTAGTCCTTATGTAGCTAGTTGATTGCACATTGAGCTTACCTTGTTGTATTGTCATTTCATGCTTTAAGCATTTTCCATTGAGCTAGTTTTGCTCACCTACATTATTTATATCTTGAAGTGATCAATAAAAAAATAGTTTCACATGTCATATGTCACAAGACCAATGCTTGCGTAATTATTTTTTAGCTAGCTTAATGTTATGTTACTTTCATATGTCACAAGACCAATACTTTTATTTGAACCAAAAAAATAGTTTCACATGTCATATGTCACAATAAAAAAAATAGTTTCACATGTCATACTTTTTTTTCTAGCTAGCGTAATATTGTATTTTGTAACTCTTTTTAGTAAGAATATTTATCTTATGAATAGTTACTTGTTGATTTCTTGATCAACTTTCTCATTGATAAGACTTGTTTATCATTTTGAATTCTTTATCTTTTATGTGTTCAATGAATCGTGGTACCCAAGAATAACTATGTCATAACTGAGTGGATTCCTAAGGCCTACCTATTTTATTTTCAAGGTGAGTACCTAAATTCAATAGAGAGAATATATTTTGAATAGTTTTTTTGGGATTTATGTCACTTATACAGTCAAGCTTATGGGAGTTTACATCATTGATCAAGAGAATAAACCAGGTCAAGTTGTATTCTTCATGGTTTCAACTAGCCAATCACACCCTCATCCTGAGTGGACCCTTGGGACATAACAAACTTATTATAATGTACTGTGGAATGAGTGGCTAACAAAACAGCCATAAAAGCATGAACACAGGTCTCTCGATCATACCTGTTAAGAAAATAAGGTTCACAACATATTAGGATCTACTTGAACAAAGAACTTCATTGATGTCATATTTGGTTCCTTGTTGTTCACATAAAAGAAACCAAAAGTCTAAGTCAAACATACATCCACAACAACTTGTTTTGATGGATGTTTAGGAGCCCTTAAATGCTATCTTCCTACACTTAATATAAAAAGTACAATTTTCAATCCAGTATTAGTAAGTCTCCTTATAAAGCTATGTATGATAGGAAGTGTAGAACATCACTATCTTATATAGAAATAAGTGAACATAAGTTAATAGGTCTTGACCTAGCAGACAATGCTATTGAGAAGATTAGATTTATTAGAAAAACATTGGAAGCATCTCACAATAGACAGAGGATGTATTATGATATGAATCACTAGGCTATTGAATTTTAAGTATGATATTTTATGTTTTTGAAAGTTAGCCCTTTAAAAGGTATACTTAGGTTTGGTAAGGAAGGAAAGTTAATCAAAGATACATTGAACCTTTTGAAGTAATTGTTAGAGTTGGAAAGTCTAGTTATAGATTATTGTCGCCAGATCACATATTTGATATTCATAATGTATTTCATACATCTATGTTAAGAAATGGGATTTCAATTTAGAGCAGAGAGTGTCTGAAGATGAAGTAGAAGTGAGAGACATAGTTTGACATGCAAAGAAGAACTAGAATGTATTCTAGCTTATGATGTAAATCTGCTAAGAAATAACACATCCCTATGATAAAAATTAGTAAAAGAACAAACCTGAAAGAAAAGTTACTTATGAGAAAGAAGTTGAAATGAGACAACTCTATCCTGACGGATTCTAAATGCTATGATATTTTTCTGAATAGGGGAAAATGTAACAACCCTTAACTACAGTAATGAGTTCACCTATGATAATTTGAATAAAATTTGTAAGATTTAAAACATTATTATATTTTATTAAGTCATTATGAATCATCTTAAGTTATTTCAGGTTTAAAACTTAGTCATAGAAAGTTACAAATTTACTTTACAAGTTTAAGAACTAAGTCTAGATTTTTTTTTTTAAGGGTTGTGGCACTAAGCTCTATATATTTTATAATATAAATTCCTACTTTAGAGCTATATATATATATATATATATATATATTAAGCGATGCTGAGCTCTCTATCTACTAGAACAAACTCAGAATCAATTCAAAGCGCAGGTGCAGTAAAGTGTACACCTCAGTTTTGCAGGAAAATTATGCAAGATTGAGACTTCTATTCAATAGAAACTTTCATCATCAAATTTTCTTTTGGGAGCTTTGCGACATTGTGAATGATAGCATTATGATGTTAGTTCAATTTCAAAGTTTTATATAAGTTTATCAAAGCATTAAAAAAATTTGTTTTTATTCCTAAGTTAAGAGAGAAGCCAGGAGAAGAGATAAAAGAAGAGAAGCTAGCTAAGAAAAATTTTTATCATGAGATTGATTATTAACGCCCTACTTTAAATTTCATTTTGATACGTGTGGATATTTTTGAGGTTATATTTGATTTGGGTCAATATAAACAAGATTTTATAAAAATATAGAAAGTTCTTACCATATAACGGGACGGTTCTATAATTTTTTTTATTTTAATTAAATTATAAAAAATATATTTTAATTAATTAAATCTTTTAAAAATTTTAAACATTTTTATTAAATATTAAGATCAATTACAATATAATATATTCATGTCATTTCACAAAATATGTTTTGTTATAAAAAGTGTGTATTTCACATTATATAAAGAATTAAAAGGTAACTATCTCAAACTCCCTTATGATATGGAACTAAAAAAGTTGCATGAATATTATATGAGTTAGAATATGAGTTTAGGCTTGATCGAGCTGGTTGTGTGAGACCTCGTTCCTTTGCTGTAGCTGCTGGAAAAGTAATTTTTCCCCAGGATCGGCCGGGCCGATGGTGAGATCGTCCAGGCCGATCTGCACTGTTCAAAATGTCGGCATGAGAACAGTTCTGGGAGTCGTCCAGGACGATTGATTTTGGTCTGATCGTCCCGGGACGATTTGGCGATCGGCCGGGCCGATCAGACTAAGGATATATGAAAATGAGCTCGTTTTGAGGAGAGAGAAAACATTTTATAAAATCAGATATTTTGAGGAGAGAGAAAGAGCGGAAAAGCAAAGGAAGAAGTCCGATTTCGGGGCCGCGGAGCGATTTTCGTCGTTCGTTGCTGTTGGATATTGTGTTTGTCTCGCTGTAAGGATTCCGAACCCTACTTCTGTTTTCGAAGATTTTGAGGTTTTGTGAAATGGTGCTCAGATTTGTGTTTTTGTAAGTGATTTTCGTACCCAGTTTGGTACTGACGAAGATTTCACCGCATAACTTTTGGTATGTTGTAGAGATGATTATTATGCACATTTTATATATTTTCTGGAAGATTTCGTCCGGTCCGTTTTGATTCTGCGGGGTTTTATTTTGACTGTAATTTATTATGATGTCCGAATTGGTTTGAGCAGTAGAAGAATAGTCTTATAGTGTTGTTGTGCACGTTCTGTATTAATTTGGTGGATTGTAGTTTCTGGAGATTTTTGTGTAAATTTTGTAGACTGCCGTTACTCTGTCCGTTTTTCGTACGATTTCCGATTTCCCTGAGATTGATAGATTGAATTGATACGTGTATGACTATTGATATGATTGTTCTAGATTTCTTTAATATTGCTTATTGCATCGATTATTCATTGAATTGATTGTGTTACTGAAAGACAAGTGGGAACCTAGTTGAACGTTGGTGAAGATAGACTTGACCTGTACAGGATGGTGGGCCGACGGGCTTTCCTTTAAACCATTGATCATTGATATAACGATTGGGAGTTATAAGGAGTTTTATATGCCGACGGGCGGCCGACGGGCAAAAAGAGTGACGACTCTTATTGATAGACCAACGTACGGATATCTACAACAGCAATACGGATTCTACAACAGCACTATTGATAATAGCCAGTTAACCTGGTTGATCATGACTAGTGTTTGTGCTTGTCGAGTAAGACCATTGTATGACATTGTATGATCTTGCATCGTATGGACTTCTTGATATGTATTGATTTATTGATTTCCGATTGATTTATCGATATTGACGTGGATTTATAGATTTATTGATATTGTATGGATTTCATCGACAGATTTATTGATTGCATTGATTCATCGCTATCGATTGTATCGACTTGATTTATGGATTATCGATTATGGACTATGGATTGTATTGATTCATAGACACCGGCACCGACATTGATATGGATTCTGTATATTGATTCATAGATATTGATATCGACATTGATATAGATTGTATTGATTGATAGATATCGACATTGACATCGATATGGATATGATATGGACATGTGGATACTATTGATACGACAGATTCTGATATACTATTGATGCATTGATATATTGGTTCGTCGTGCCGATTATCGATTGATTGACTGGATTGATTAGTACCGTATGGATTTGATTTATCGTAGAATAGATTCCTTTCTGGAGCTGATTGTATTGATTTCTATTGACCTGATGATTTCATTGTATTGATTTGATTTGATTTCAATGGATCTTTCGCCGTATTGATTTGATTGTTTATCAGGAGTTGAGCTTATTGACATAATTGACTGGAAAGTGCTTTATTGATTGAGATGATTTCCTTATTGTAGCGTCACGCGTCGTCATTATGGAATGGTTCTCACGAATGTATTGATATTGAATATCGTATATTGACATCGAGTAAATTGTATTGAATAACTGACTAATTGCTTTGTAAGAGTACGTTCTGACACGAGTCACTTATTGATTGATTTGATGTTATAGATTGCTATTGACTGAAATAGATATTCAAGTGATAAGATGAATATGATAGATACAATAGATTGACTAGACGACACGACTGATTGAACTGATAATATTGATTGACAGAAAATGCTACGATGAATAGATATTGACTGAAAGCACTTATTGATTTGATAGCTGTGACGTATTGATTTATTGTTTCTTTTGCCGCCGTATTGACTTTTGAGTATTGATTGATTCGATTTGATTTGATTTCCGTACCTACATAGATTCTTTGATCATAGCTGACTTGACTCGATTGACCTGCATATTGTTTCGATCGTGATTTGATTTCAGTTGTAGGCTTTGGTGACCTGCTGGGCTAGTAAGCTCATTATATGTGGTTAATAATTTCAGGTGCAGGGCCTCCAGCTTGAAGATCTTTCTGCCGAGTTCTGTAGCTTTTAGTTCTGTAGCTCTTTGTTTTGTAGCCTTGGTAGGCTTTCTTTTGTAGCCGGTGCGGCTATTGTATATGACCTTTTGGACGCTTTTTGTCTGTACTCTGTTATACTATATGTGAATTATAGTATCCACTGTTGTTTCTTTTCTGTAATGTAATTATCTCTGGCTCTGGATATATGTATGCATGGACTGATATGAACAACAGATAAGGAAAAACAAAAAGAAAGAGAGGCAATAGAACGATCAGATGAATCCTTTCGCTACACGGATCTTGGGGTCGTCACAGGTTGGGCCTCAAATTTAGGCTGGTTGGGCTGTAAAGTTTTTAAATTTAT
The DNA here is from genome assembly GCA_022539455.1 of Dendrobium nobile. Lineage (NCBI taxonomy): Eukaryota > Viridiplantae > Streptophyta > Magnoliopsida > Asparagales > Orchidaceae > Dendrobium > Dendrobium nobile. The sequence continues at coordinate 55,938,364 of CM039726.1, forward strand.
ATTTTAAATTTGTTATAATGTATATTATAAGAATTAATAATATAAATTTTAAATATTATAAATTTATATATTATATTAAATATTATTTTCATTATAAATTTTTTATAATGTATATTATAAGAATCTCGCTTGTTATCGCTATAATTAAATATAAAAGTTAATTATAATTAAATTATTATATATTCATAATATAATATATTTAAATAGTATGTCTAATAATTTAATTATAATTTATAATTATATTCATCATTTCAATTTTATTAAACTATTTAATAATTTAATTATATTGAGAGATAATATGTCATAATCTACTAAAAATAGGGAGTTTAAATTCTTAAAATTATAAGGTTTAAGATTAAATTATCATAATTATTATGATAATTTTATTAATTTTTTATATTTTTAATAATATTATTATTTATTACGTCATCCGGTTCGACTATAGTTCAATCGGTTGAACCGTGAACCTTCCCTTCTTTCGATTCGTTGTCCGATTTTTCACAACTTTGATTATCACATAAACTTTAGTTGATATGAGTAATAACATCAAAAGATATTATTTTTATTCTTAAATCCTTCTCATGTTTGACTCTTAAAATCAATTTAATTTGTTCTTCTCATAAAAGACAAAATCAATTAAAAGTTGCTCAAGTAACTAGATTATAAAAAATGATCGTAATTGATGAATTAGAGATGGGTGAGGGATGAAATCAAGTATCTTATGTTAAAGAAATTAATAAGGAAGGAAAATCACCAAGTAAAAATGGTGATGAGCTTATAATGTAAGGACCTCATTTGAATTTTTTCGCATCATAAGATAGTGATTTTAAAATTACATATGATCTTTTTTCAAGCAGTACAAAGAAAGTTACAAATTATCTTGAATTTAATACATTTGGTATCAAGAGACAAATAACTTTTTTATAAAAAATTAAAGAGAGAGGATATAAGATTCTGTGCTTTTAATGATAATTTTATTAGTGATATAGATTTCTGAGGTTTCATCTGGGACAGCTTTTTTATTGCTTTCTAAAACAGTTTTTAGTACAAAAATTTCTAATTCAAAAAATTTTTGTAATTTTTTTGTACCAAAAAAACTGGTTTAAAAAATAGTAAGAAAGTTATTACCAACGAAGTTAAAGAAGCCCTCATTATAGAAATAATAATATTATAGAGGAGAGACATTATGAAGTTGATAATTTCAAACCATTTTAGATACACAATTGCAAAAAATTGAACATGTTTAAAGAACAACTTATAGGACTATTAATTCTTAGTTTAGCCTTGGATTCTTGAGATGGATACCAATCATTCAAAATTAATGATATTTATTACTTTTCAAATAAGCTTTATCATAAAGACTTTACATCAACTTTTAATTAGAGCATTTTGAAATTGTAGCCTGTCGAAATTAAAATTGTCAATATCTTTCAACAATTTCAGATCTACGCAAAATAATAGAAAAGACAAGAAAATCATATATTGTAAATGAAACCTCATTCTCTACATTAAAGGTGGGCATAAGATTTGATAAGTTGGAGAGAGGTTGGAGATATGGAGAACTCTAAGCTTATATCTAGCATTTGTCCTCCAATTGTCTTCACCAAGCCACTTTCCTCCGACTAGCATCGCCCGAAAGTCGTTATCTAACCACCACCATATAGCTATCATATTTCATTTATCATCATCCAATTGTTGTCATCTGAGAAACAAGAATGACTTCTTTTGGTCGATTAAGATAGACTTTTGCTTCCAAAAAGACATAGGTCATCCTGGAAGTGAATTATGTATAGCCCGTTTGTCTGCCTTAGCCAGAAAAATAAATAATCTCTTATGTTGAAAGCAAATGATCAAACTTACATCCTCCTATGTAGCTCCCCTATCATTCCAGCCAAATAAGGCATTGTTAGAAAAAATTCCAAAACAAGATTATTCTCGCTCAACCACTATCACCCGATCATCATCGTCAAACTATCATTATTAACTGATTACCATCATCTAGGGGTGTAAACGAGTCGAGTCGAGTCGAGTATTAGCCTTATCAAGCCTGACTCGTTTGATGCTTAATGAGCTCGAGCTCGAGCTCGAGCTCGAATTCGAGCTCGATTAATGGGCTCGAGATCGACTCGTTTAAAAAATATCAAGCTCGAGCTCGACTCGAAAGCTCGAGCTCGTTTTAAAAGCTCGAGCTCGAGATCGAGCTCGTTTAGAAAGCTCGAACTCAACTTTTAAACCTTTTAATTGGTATGAGTCTTTAATTTTAAGCCAAATTTTTTTTTTTTTTTTTGTTGAATTCTTTTTCTTCTAACAGTTAATTAGAATTTGTTCTCAACAATAAAAAAATAACTTAAATAATCATAAAACGTTTAGAACTTTAACTATTAATTTCTTTAAAAAAAATGTAAGTTGTAGAAGAATCAATATATTATGAGCAATCATGTTTCTTTAAAAAAATTTATTTAAAAATTTGATCAATATAAACTTATCAACTGAACTTTTTATATGGTTAAGTACTATAAAAACTTGAAAAATATAGTAATAGAACTTTCAATAATATAAAAATTTGACCAAATTGCATTTCATATCATCATTACAAAAAAAACGAACTGGAATCATACAACTCATTAAAAAGTTTTATAATGGCAAGAGTGTAAAGCCATTTGTTGAAGCCATTCATGGGATTTCTCAATCTGCTAACTGCACAAGTGCACATTAACTTCCTTTTTGATTCTCAACCTGGACAACAACCTATATATTTCTTACAAAAAAAGACTGAATAGAAGATAAAACTATATATTTCTTATGTCTGATATGTGGATATTCCATATTCTTCAAATTCTTCTATCTCTACCTTACCAATTAATATGATAAAAACCTGTAAATTAAGATAAAAGCAAAATAATAATTATTTCAGAAATGATAAATGGATTAAAGGTTCCAATTTCAACTTCTTACAGCACGTAGAAGAGTCCTTCTATCCCTTTCACAAGCATTCTTAATTGCCTGTAAGAAAAACCAAGATTAATCAAGTCTCCAAGGGGTATTAAACAACCAAATTAATTTCAACCAATTAATATAAAAAGAAAATTTTTATACTACAAAATATTCCACAGACAAAATGCTTATTTCTCAATCTGCTATTCTGCTAACTGCACTGCTTTGATTCTTTTTTTTTTTGACATAATTCTGGGTTGTCAATAAACAACCAAATCAAGAAAGCTTTTCGTATGCAGTTTGGCGTGTTGCATCTCAGAAAGCTTTCAGAATTCAATGGTTAATTGTTGTTCTGTAGAAAGCTTTTCATGTTGGCAGATACTTCTTCAAGAAAGTCAATAAACAACCAAATCAATGCAATCCTTATTATTGTTATTGCATCTCAGCCATCTCTTCTACACTATACATTCAAAAATAAGAATCAAAGCAGTGAAACAGCTTAAATACAGGAAAAAAAAAAAATCAGAAAACCCTCACTATTCTGCTAGAGGATAACAAGGTGATCTGTTTATTTTTTTTTAAATTTCAGCTAAGTTTTTTTATCAGAATATCTAAACAAAAATCATCCAAAGAAAAAGAAAATTGCGTGAAACCCCTGTGAAATCCTCTCAGTGAAACATAAGAAATCTATTCCAATTTTGTGAAACGTAAGAAATCTAAGGAGTCGGCTTTGTCTCGCCTCACTGTGAAGCAACCGAAGGGAAGAAATTACCTGGATTTTTTGCAGTCGCGTGAGAGACAGCGAGACGGCCCAGATTTACAGACTCAGCACTCGGTCGGCACCTGTTCTTGCGCGACTTTGTCTCGGGTCTGATGAGAGGACGACGGAGAGAGGGTCTTGTGCGACTTTGTCTCGGGTCGGATGAGAGGACGACGGAGCACCGACAGACTCGGCACCTGCTCGGTCGATCGAGGGAGAAGAGAGACGAGAGGCTGAACGATGCGTGTAGTTACTTAGGGCATGAGGAGGCGAAATGAATTGATGTGCGGCGGGCAGCGAGCTAGGGTTTTTTTATCCTATAAAGTATAAACTATAATATATAATATGATTTTTAATATTCTAAAAAATATAATATTATAAATATAATATAATCGAGTAGCTTGATAAGCTTTCGAGTCGAGTCGGGCTGAGCTCGAACTCGAGCTCGTTTATCATTCGAGCTCGATTATAGGCTCGAGCTCGAGCTCGAAGCTCGATAAGCTCGGCTTGCGAGCTCGTTAACGAGTCGAGTTCAAGCCAGCTCACGAGCCAGCTTGACTCGGTTACACCCCTACCATCATCATCCCAGCATTATTTCTCTTATAATCTCTACTACAACTATAATTGACCATTATCATTTATATATATAATACAATTCACAAATAGACATATACTTATCCTCAAATTCAAAAAAAATTGAATGAAATCCAAACCCACCAAAACCCTAACCAATCAGCTTAAAAAAATTCATCAAATGTACATACTTAGATATACTTAATATAAAACTTGGCATAGTAACCAAATTTTTCCCTTAAAGAAATAACTCACATCAGTCTCAGCCAACTAAGCCTCTCGCTACAGATCTTTAATCCAATCCAACCACTCAGCTTAGACCAAGACTTTCTTTAAAAAAACCTAACAAGCAGACAGCAGAAATCTGATAACGACGACCAAGTCGGTCACGGGCAGCCTCAGTTTTCTGAATATTTTATTTTATTTTTTACTAAATAAAAAATAAAAATAGACAGCCTTTTTAGTTTTTTCAGCCATTCTCTGTACAGATCTACAGTTTTCTCTGTTTCATTATTATATTAATCAATTATTTGATGCGATAATTATTTAATTTATTCGGCTATTACACGCAAACAAATCCAAAATCCTATAATATTAAAATAAAAAATTGATACAAAATATGCGAGGGAAAAAATAAAAATAGAAAATAGGAAATGAGAAAAAAGTGTAATTCCGCAATTGCCATCAGCGGAGTCGATGAGCTAACTCTTCCACGCGTAAAGGACGAGGGTAAAACCGTCAACGCCGCGTAGCTCAGCCTCCTCCGGGCTGGCCCAATCCATTACCGATGAGCTGCCGGCCGAGGAGGCCGAGGAGGAAGAGGACGACGAGCTTGTCTTCAATAGGCTCTTCTTCTTGGCCTTTGGTCTCTGGCCCATGCCGCTGCTGCTTTCGCTCCAGTCTTGATTCTTTCCCAAGTAGCCTGAGATCAAGCCTCTGTACAGCCCTCCGCTTCCGCCGCCGGCGAATACCTTTTCCTTCTGGAGAGAAATTGCATCTTCTCTTTTATCCGCCTGGTCGGTCTCGAATCTGAAAACAAATACGGCCTGGCCGATCTCGCCAGCGGCGGAGCCGGCGAATGAGGTGGGGGTAGTGTCCTCCTTCGACGGGAATAGCCAGCTGTGCAGATCCCATGAGATCTGGATTCTTCCGCCACCATAGCCGTCGACCTCGACTCGCTCCCTTCCCCGGAACTTCCATCGGAGTCGCCTCACATGGAGAACCTTCGTCCCGTCAACAGTGACGCACATCCCCGACGACTCCTTCTCCTTCCCGCCGATCTCAATTGCTATTTCGCGTTCCCTTCCCGAAACCCTAGCTGCCGTGCGGTACGATCTACGACCGCTGGCACCTGCATCCAGCTTCAGCAACACGTGCTCCCTCCTCGAGATTGGCATCGCCGGCTTTCGCCTCCTGGCCTTCATCTTCCGGTGAGCCTCCTCGTCCATGTCGCCGGCGACGAGGAGCATCTCCCCATCGACAGCAACTGCGACGTAGAAATTGGAGGAGGGTTCGGGGCCGCCGGTAGATTGGAATCTGGCGCGGGTGAGGTCCCAGGCGACGTCGATGGCACGGTGGCCGAGGCCGTCCTGGATGTGAAAGCGGCGAGTGCCCTTCCGCTTCCAAAAAAACCAAGGGCGGATCCGGAAGAAGAAGTGCTCATCGTCATTATCGTCATCATCGTCGCCGGAAGAGGACGGGGAAAGGCGGAGGTCTGCGCGAAGAGAGAGACCGAGGACTGTCCGGGACCAGCTGAAAGACGCTAGCCCAAGATGCGTGTCGTAGATGGAGGTAGTCAGACTAGGACCGACCGCAGTCGAAGCTGGCGGACCACCGGCGACACTTCCCCGGAAACACGATGGGATCGGTTCCGGCATCGTTTCACTCTCCGTAAGTCTTTATTCGGATTCTACTTTTCCTCTTCTTCTTCTTCTTCTTCAAAAAGTTCTCAGAAAGATAATGGAGAGGAGAGAAAGTTCCGTTCTAGACGATAGAGAGAGACACAGAGAGAACGGGGAGGCTTAGTAGGGGAAGAGAGCTTTATGATAGAAGGAAGCAAAATAGAAACTGGAGAGAAAGAGCATAAATCGGACAAGGAGAATGAAGAGGCGCTACAATCACCTGCGGTGAGATTAGTGGGGCGATGTTGGGGTCCATGATACTGCGGGCCCATTTAAATTTCCTGCGCCCCGCGCCGTGGATTCTACCGTTATCATTTAGTACTTATATTATTAATATTAATCATTAGGATAATTAAGGCGGCAATCAACCAATACTTATGTTCAAAAAAGTTTTCAAGATTTAGCCTCATTTGAGCTTATTTACAATTATATAATTAACTAATGGAATAAGTTTAAATATTTACTCATGAAAGCCTTCATACGTGTCTCACAAGTAGCTATCTCACAAGGGATTTTTTAGAGAACTTGTCTAGGACCTATGCATGGGAACCCATTCAAAGGAGCTGATGGCTCAATTCGACTGAGCCTATTGTGAAGCCACCTAGCACAAGGCAAATTGAGGCCCCTAGAGCCACCACTTGTCGCTACCTCTTTCACTGGGTCTCTACTTAAATATCAAAACTAGCCCAACTCAACTCTAGGAAGCGCCTACTCAAAAATCTCATTATTTGACTATGACCTTCCGGCATAAAGCTCTTTTATTCCCGCAACATCTCATTTGTCTTCTTTCTTAAGACAACATGAGATCTATTACACAAGTCAATAGCCATGCTTGACCACTCTATAAGGCTCAATCATAAACTCACCCAGATCCTATTCGCCGCCATTGAGCTCACTCTAAAAAAACTCGACTGCTGACTTCACCCTCATCAAGCCTATCGGAAGGCAACATGTGTTAGACTAGCATATAGCATTATATGAACAAGTAGTTTGTTAAGAATTTACTTATATCAAATGCACATTATAAATTGTGTTTGTCATCTTTCTCTAAATCATAAAATTCAACTATTGTTGACAGAGTCTAATTGATGCATATTAATGCAGCATTATGTTCAAAAAGTTAACATACATGATAAATACATAGAAATCAAATTCATCATAAATAGAAGTAAGAGAATAAGTACTTATAACGAATAGAACAATATTCTTAATAGGAATGACAAACAAAAACGACCCGAAGGCCTTTCTATCTCATCTTTCCCTCTTCCTCTAATCCCTTCTCTCCTCCTTCCTTCCTGGCCAAACTACACGAGAGTGAGGGAGTGAGGGGACAGTGCTTGGATAGTTATAATAAAATATATTAAAAATACTATTAGTGGCCTAGAGTCGTAGCACTGCATTTCAATTTAAGAGTTACTATAGAACATAGACACCAACATCGTAGAGGCACTTTCTAGCGTCGTTGTGCTCTCATGCGTAGCCCTACCTAGCACAACGCCGTTACTCTCCTCTTCATACAGAAATTTCAATTTTTTATACTTTCTATTTTAAAATACTCTTCATATATATGGGTTGCAACATAGGGAAATGCAACATGTTTGCATTACGTACATTATTGATTCTTTATAAGCATTTGGGCATTCTTATATGTAAGGCGAGTTTGTAAATCCCACCATTTCTACTTTCTAAATGGACTTTGCATGGCAAGCATTTTGTGCATATGTACTATCACATAATATAGCTAGGCTGCTTCACTAGCTCTTTAAAATTATTTACACAAATGATCAAATTTTCATAGTAGTCAGATCAGCTCTAGCCTTAAATGGCGCATATCAAACTTATCGGTTGTATAACGACTCGACCTTACGCAAATCACATCAAACTAGATCGTGACACTGAAAGGAGAATTCTCAAATCAAATTAATTCTTAACCATTAGATGCATGTAGTTGGGCAAGTGCTAATACTAGTAGGTTATAAGAAACCTACAATTTAATTCAATGGGGTGCATTTTTTAATTGATGATTACTGAAATGTTATCAATAAAATTAATTACAGGATAGCTGACCGACGATTCAACTAGTGCGTCTATTTGTGATAAATGGTAATTATCTTTGAGGCAAGTTTAGTTCAAGTTGATAAAATTACGGCCATGTATTATCTATTTTGTAAATTTCTTGTGCTTAGTCATGTACATTTATCTTTCTTCCATAAGTTCCTTCTTAGCATGACATTCTATATCTATGAAGGTGAATTTTTTCTTAATCTTCCCATCCAAATAAACTCTTTAACCAAGTTACAAAGATGTTGGAATTTATCTATATTATATTAGTGGTCTTTATGAAGTAAATAGTAATTTCTTTGTTTAAACAGGTATTGGTTAGCAAAGATTATCTTCATCGTGAATCACATCCAAGATTTTCGTTGTGAAAATAGGATGATAGTGAATGAATGGTAAGTTTTAGGTTGGGGCAACCTCTCACATTTTTTCGATGTCATATTTTCTTCAATTTCAAAAGTGTTCCTCATGGTGGAAGTTGCAATTTTGAGTTCTTTGTTTTTGGTGATGCTATCATCAATGATGTGAGTACTTCTTGAGTTACTTGTCTCAATTATTTTATAGCCGACTTCATTCTCCTTGGGGATTTTACTATAATTTTCCAATGGAATTAGAATCATATGGTCAAAAAGATAATGTTACATGTTCACTTTATGCTCGGTCAGCATCCATAGTTGTTGCAGATCGAATGCATGTTTAAAAGAACATTTTCGATGTCCTCACATCAATGCAACTTAGGCTACTATTGAATCAGCGTATTTAGCTACTAACATTTCACTTAGGAAATGTACTATTAAAATTCTATGCGACTCACCGACAAATTGAGCGGGTGAATTCTTTAATGATTTTTTAGCACCGACAAATTGAGCCGCAAATTATCACTTGAAATTAAAATATGAAGATATATTTTCCAATGTGAGACATGAGAAGTATCTTAATGATGTCCTTGAAATAGTAAAAAATAAGCAACACTTGAGCATATCATTGATGTGATAAGCTAAATTGTCGACTTAAAGTAAGCAAAATGCATTGCCAGTTGTGTTCAACTTCCTTCTATAAGAGTCAAAATGAGGGATTTCAAATTTATCACCCCATAACCAAATCTATGTAACTCATTCATAAGGCAAAAATGAGAGTCCACAACTTATAATAATAACCCTAAAGAAAATTTCCTCAATGATTAAGCATCTCAACATGGAGTAGGTAAGGCTCAGGAGTACAGAACAAGAGGTCCCTCTCCTTCCTCATGATGCCAAGGTGGAAAGTCCATCAAGTCATAAAAGATGGACCTTCAAGGACTCAAAAAGATCACCATAACTGACATTTATGCTTCCTTTGGTGGAGCAACTTTTTTCATAATAAAACTTTCCTCATTCCTTTTGCTTATAGGATGTAGGTATGGATGGCTCAACAGCCTCAAAAATTATTCGGTGCAGGTCCCGGATGGTGTTCGTAAATTAATTAGAATGCGTCACATCACTTTTTTGCTCGGTATTGGGTGACATGACATGTTCTGATTAATCTCCGAATTATCCGGTGTCCGCACAGAATAATTCTTCCAACAGCCTCAAACCAAAATCAGCTAGTTGTTCACAAATCCCATCATTGTAGTGACAAAAAAAAAAGTGTATTTGTTGGTGGAACTAATCCCAACAAATCAATAACAGCAGAGGTGTCTGTTGCTTTTACTTGTAATCTTACATTTACTTCTCAATTATAATTTCTATGTCTATGTATAAAGGATAGTCTAAGGTCTGATAATTACACAAAGCTGTGTTGGTTTTATTTTCTAAAGCAGAAGTTGATGTTGCCGAAGCTGAATTCAAAATTAGAATCAGATATTGGAGTTGTGCAGTAAATATTTATTTTTTTAGGTTTCGTTTGGAACAGTTTTTTATTGTTTCTTAAAGCAACTTTTTAGTATAAAAATTTTAATTTTTTAACTAAAAAACTGCTTTAGAAAGCAGTAAAAAATTCGTCTCAAACGAATCCTTAGTCCAATAACGATACTCGGATTTTATTTATAAGAGACTATAAAAATAGAGAACTATAGAGAGAGAGAGAGAGAGAGGAGGGAGATAACAGGAGACAAGTTATGTGATTTTATTGCTCGAATGAAAGAGGTCAGATAAATAAATTGTTGTGTCCTTAGGCTTGCCCTTAGTCTCTATTTATAGGTGGTAATAGAGGCATTGTTATATAAAAAAAAATATCTTAAAAGACAAATACATGAATGAATTATATAATGTATAACCTAATAAAATTTTGCCAGAAAATGGAGATATATATGCTAATTATATATCGTTACTTATATAACATATGTATTAAAACTTCTTAGATATAAAATGAGCCCACATGCAACAATTAACCGGTCTGATGTGATCTGATTGATTAGTTAGATTGACCTGCTTCAGCCAATTTATTTGACTCGAGCTTAGCATGAGTGACTTGATGGATAGATCATACATATCTTTCATTATTAAGTTGAAAAATCAATAATAAAAGAGCCATAATATTTGAATATTTATTGAAATGAAGAGTAAAATTCAAATAACATTAATTGAATTATTAGCTGAAATGGACTGGGTTGGTGTAAATGGTCTGTGTGTGAAGGGTAGAATAGGTCAGCGGTCAAAGCCTAGCCTGGTCTTTGATCTTCTCCTTAGACAGTCAAACCGCACGGCTCATATGAATAGAACTGGAAATTCTCGAATTTAGACTATCACTATTTAAAAGAAAAGTCAACATTATTTTATTATTTTGATTTAATCAATTTTTTTTCAAATTAGGGCTTTATTTAGGATAGCTTTAATTCTTACTGCATTTTAACAAAAAAATTTCAGAATTAATTTTTTTTACAGTGCAATTATTTTAAAAAGCAATACGAAATATATCTCAAACATAGCCTATATGAACAATTGGACAAATAATGGGTTCGTCATACCTCAAATTAGGGGTGTCAATTTTGGGTTACGGGTCGGGTTGGGGTCGAACCCGAAACTGACCCGACACTATTCGGGTTAACCTGACCCGTTTTTGAAAACGGGTCAATTTTCCAGACCTGAACCTGACCCGCTTTAGGTCCGGGTCAACCCGACACGACCTGAATGACCTGTTTCCAAAAAATTGCTAGTTTTCGGTTAAAAAACAGGTCTATCTCCTCTTTTTCGGGTAAAAAATGGGTCAATCTCGGGTTGCCAGGTCAAAACGGGTTTTCGGGTAAAAAACAGGTCAATTTCGGGTCAAAGGGTTAACCCCAACCCGACCCGATTTTTGAAACGGGTCGAAATGTTGAACCTGAACCAGACCCGTTTCGGGTTTGGATTGACCCTAACCCGAAATTTTCAGATCGGGTTCGAGTCGGTTTTTCGGGTCGTGTCAAATATTGACACCCCTACCTCAAATCAAATTTAACTAAAGTAAAACTTAGAAATGATTCAAATAAAATAAATTTGTGCACCCCTACCTCAAATAAAATAAAAGGAAAGCTTCAAAAGAGCATACAAAGAGTATGATTTTGTTTGGGATGGCTTTCTTATTGTTTTCTGAAGTAATTTTTTTAGTATAACATTTTTTAGTTTAAAAAAAATGTTGTACTAAAAATTTGTTTTAGAAAGCAATTAAAAAGTCTTCCCAAACGAAGCCAAAGACAACACAACATGCAAATATATTTATATGTTGACATGAAAGTAGATGTTTTCCTTGAAGATTTCGAGTGATGCGCAGAATCGAATATGGTAGTACAATGAGGCCTTATTATTCCATGAGAGATTACCAAAAAAGAACGAAGAAAAAAGGACTTATAACATGTTGAGGAATGATACTATAAGTGTAAGACTTACAATCAATGAGGAATTGCCCAAAGAAGAACAAATAACTCTACATAAGCTCTCCATGTAAGCCTATAAGTGTCTAGTTTTGATAACTTTCTAGCTGTTTTGATTTTCAGATAGCAACCATAATTTCATTTGGCTACTACTTTTTTGTTGCTTTCCCACTACTTTTTAGAAATTTCTGTATTAGAAAGCTGCATTCTGCAATCACAATAGACAGTAACTTCACAACCAATTTTATAAATGCTGTAACCATTGCAAATAAAAAAAATTCATTGAGCCGTCTAACTTATTTCTTATTTTAGCTCATTATTTGTCAGATATGCTATCAAGCTCGAGACTATCAATATACGCAAAATATATTAGCAATGAAGATTATTTTAAACCTACAACATATACATCTTAGGTTAACTTAATAGCCTTATCATCGTCCATTTTTATATTCTTAGAGCTCATTTGATTACTTGTAAATCGAATCACATTTAAAATATTATAATTTTGTTTTTCATTCATTTTCAATACATAATTAAAATACTAAAATTATTAAAAAAAATTAAGATTTTATAATATTTAAAATCTATAAATTATTCATTTTGTTTTAAATATTTTTTATTTTCATGTAAATAAATGACCCCTTCTCCGTTTAAAAAGTAAAGGCTGCAAATTCTGAGAAAATTCTTCTTTTTTGTTTTTTTTGCTGGCTTACATCTGAATCCATGAAATTTTCATTCAAAATATATTGAATATAGGTGTCAATATTTGAAACGACACGAAAATTTGACTCGAGCCCAACCTGAATCCAATCCGATTTAAAATGGGACGGGTTCGAGTCAACCTGTTTGAACCCGGGTCAATTCCGAGTTTAACACGAAAACAACCTGAAATCCTATTTTGACACCCCCTAATTAAACAGTTATAAAATGCATCAAAAATAGTGCTGCAAGTCAAAATATGCAAAGCACCATTAGATTCAAGGGAAGCAATTTCCAAAGGAAATATAAGAAAGTAAAGTCCAATCTTCTTATTATTATCACAACATGATAGGGAAGTCTGCAGGTAAGTTGCAAGAAGCATCCAATACCAATATTTTTGACTATTTTTAATCTTTCTTTAATTACATAATCATAAATTTTAATTAAAAATTTGTAAATCCACCGACTGTATCCAAAGGTCAGAACAAGATAAATTTAAGAAATTATTTGAATAAAAAAATATGGATTAGGTTTGATTGTAATTTTGTTGCTATTTGCAATCAAATTAAAATTTTCATGCATATCTTAAGGTTGACTATCATAATTTTTTTTAATTATGGGTCATGTCGTACTCTATTTTTATGTTTTCGTGATATTTATATTTTATAATCTTTGTTTTCTTTATTTACATGATAATCCATAAAATTAGCAAGAAAATGCAGTAAGTTGAATGACATCAATCAATTGAAAAAATGAGTATCAAAGCCGTTGGATTTGCTTTAAAATGAGTGTTATATGTGAATGGATAATTTGTATTGCACTCATCTCAAATCAAATCTAACGAAAATTTGTTATTGTTGTGGGCTAGAGCATACACGACGATAGAGTTAGGAATTTTCGTCTTAGTGTTGTATGGATATCTAGCACAAACAAAAGAAAAGTGAAACACCATAACTTTTTTATGTGGAAAATCCTAGAAAATGGAAAAATCATGTGGTCACGCCCCCAGTAGAAATGATTCCACTAGTGTTTAATTAGATTACAAGTGGCTGACTCGTCCCTGAAATCGAGGACGATCATATTACAATAATCAACCGTCTGGTTGAAATCTAGTTACGAGCGGAGATCAAAAATCCTGCGACGTTTAGCGGTCAGATGGAAATCCAACTTCAATTAAAGGTCTGGTGGAAGTCCGGCATCAGTCGGTGGCCGAGCAAAAGTTCGGCATCAGTCGGCGGTCAAGCAGAAGTCCGGCGTCGATCAGTTGTCAGGCAAAAGTCTGGCGTCGGTCGGCTGCCGGGTGAAAGTCCGGCGTCGGTCGAGGAATAGTCTAGTGGCAAGAGAACTCAAGTTTCTCTTCTTTCTTCCATTCCTTTTCTTCTTCTCTTCTCTTCTTGCTTGGATCTCTCACATGAGAAATGAGGGATATATTTATAATTTTATGAGAGTGGCATGATTAGTAAATAGGAGGAAAATCAAGGGTAAATTGAGAGTTGTTTAAATGGATGACATATGATGAATCCCTTGATCGTGGATTGTTTACTGAGCATTTGAATTTATTAACAATATCATAATTCAGAGATCTTGGGCTCGTTGGATTTGTCTTGTTGAGCCACTCAATTCGACTATAAACATGTTACGTTTGGGAACCATTTGGTAATCCAAATTATGGTTTGAACCTTCTGAATGCGCTTTGGGTCTTTGATTTGAACCTATTTGAGCTCAAATTGGGTCGACTTTGGTATCGTTGGGTTTGTATTTTTGAGACGTTATGTTCGACTATAAGTTTACTGAAATCAGAGTTCAGATGATCTCTGATTTAATTTTTGCATCAAGATTCGTGCCTAATCAAGATAATTTTTAATGATATATCACTTATAATTCTTAATAAAAGTGAAAAAATCAAAGTGAAAGAGATCTAAAGAGTTTTGAGATAAGTTGTTCTCTCACATTCTTTTGGAGATGAACCCTATTTCTTAATACAAGAAAAAGCTTAATTATTGCTTTTAATCTATGGATTAATTCAACTCATGTGTATAAGACACATAGTTATCACATTAATGATGAAAATTTAATTTATTTGTATTGAAAACTTTTGATATGGTATAAAATTAAATACATATTTACATCCAATTCAAAAAAAAAAAAAAATCTCTAGTATTAAAGACTTAACAATATAGTTAAATTTAAATCACATGCATTTCTAAACAAATGTGTAAAAGCTTCCATGATTATTATTTTTTCACATTAATGGCTTCTTGCTTTATTGAACAAATCTTCATATGCTGCCGAACTTTCACGCGGCAGCCGACCGATGCTGGACTTCTAGCCGACAGCTGACTGACGCTGGACTTCTTCCCGACAGCCGACTGACGCCGAACTTCTGCTCGACCACCGACTGATGCCAGACTTGCACCAGACCTTTAATTGAAGTTGGATTTCCATCCGACCGCTAAACGTCGCAGGATTTTCGATCTCCGCTCGTAACTAGATTTCAATCCGACGGTTGATTATTGTAATTTGATCATTCTCGATTTCAAGGACGAGTCAGCCACTTATAATCTAATTAAAATTTAATTTCACCAGACCTTTAATTGAAGTTGGATTTCCATCCGACCGCTAAACGTCGCAGGATTTTCGATCTCCGCTCGTAACTAGATTTCAATCCGACGGTTGATTATTGTAATTTGATCATTCTCGATTTCAGGGACGAGTCAGCCACTTGTATTGAAAACTTTTGATATGGTATAAAATTAAATACATATTTACATCCAATTCAAAAAAAAAATCTCTAGTATTAAAGACTTAACAATATATTAAAATTTAAATCACATGCATTTCTAAACAAATGTGTAAAAGCTTCCATGATTATTATTTTTTCACATTAATGGCTTCTTGCTTTATTGAACAAATCTTCATATGGTGCTTTCATTAACTCCCTTTTTATTTATTGCTTGTCAAAAGTCATTGGAAAGTTATTTTGAGTCAGTAGAGATAATTGAAAGAGGTCAATTTTAGGTTGATTGGTTCTTGCTCATATATAGATAAAATTCAACATCATGATTTTGTTTAACTAAGATTTTGTTTGGGACTGGTTTCTTACTCTTTTATAAAACAATTTTTTAATATACAATTTTTTTGTGATAAAAAGTTGCTTTAGAAAATAGTAAGAAAGTTGTCTCAAACGAAGCCTAAATAATGTCAAACTCTCGCCAACTTTAAAATGTAAAACACAAAGTTATAAGTTATAATCATTAAATAATTTATTTCAATTACATTCATATATTTTGGAACAGGGGTATCTACCTGCCGCCACTCCAAATAGAGCGCTTGGCGGCGTAACTATTCCTTCAGCGAAACCTAGCGAGGTCACCCACCGGCATCGAGCCACACTTGGTTTACCCCACTAAAGAGACGAGGTCGTAGTAGAGGGTATATGAACCCAGGATGGGGGATTCCCAACCGTACTCGTCCACCAACCACCCTATGCCTTGGTGGATATATTCATATACTTCATAAAAAAAAAAATTTAATAAATTTTATTATTAAAATTTTTTTCTCACTTATCCCTTATGTGGTGACAAAGTGACTTATTACCCAAACACCACCACCTAACACTTGATCTAGGAATTATATAGGCCCCTCCATGTGCATCATGGCCCCCAAAGGATTCTTTCTCAAGCATTCTTGGATGACTATAGAGAGAGAGAGAGAGAGAGAGGGGCTATCTCCATGTTTTTTTATAATCTTTTAAAATGAAAAGTATTTAAGCCCATTTTTTTATTGTTATTTTCTCCCATCTTATTTATCTTTTTTTTTTTTTCCTTAAATAATAATGTGAAATGTTAGGTCCACTTGTCCTCAACATATCAGAAGCAAAGTGAGATGTGGACATTCATATAGGGCAACTATTCCTGAATAGTCATTTCATTATGGCCTAACAGGCCTAATTCTGCAAATAGGCCCATCTAAAATATAAAGCCTGCTTTCATAATTTTGATGGTCCCGACTCTGTAATTCAATCCAAAAAATTCAAGTTGAGATTGACATGTTTAATAAATGGGTTGAGTTCGGATTGGATTCAGGTTAACCGACCAACCCATTTTTTACCCAAAAACTACCCATTTAATATTTTTCCTTAATTTTTTATTTACTTGTAGGTAAAATCTTCTATTTTTTTAATCAAATATCCGAACATAACATTTCTAATTAATAACTTCAAAAAAAAATCCAAAACGGGTTAATAAGTCGAATTCGACTGATTCGGTTTGCTACTAGGTCAGGTTCGCATTGGATTTTTTAGTCGTTTATTAAACAAGTAGAGTTTTGATCGATTGTATTCATAACTGATCTGAACCCGACCCATCAACCCATTTTAACACCCTAATTATAATTAGCATAAAAAGATTTAACGTATTGAACTCATAAATGATATAATTAATTAATTAAGTGAATAATTATCCAAATTAATTACTTAACTAATCAATCACATTTAAAATGCTATTATTCAATTTTCATTTATTTATTAATTTAAAAATCTTATTGAATATTTATTAAGAGTTAAATTCTTTAAATTTTTTAATAGTCAAATGTTATATCACCTCATGAAAGAGCTCATCCTTTCACTTGCAAGGATTGGGCCACAATTTCCATGTGGATTGGCTCCTCAAATTTTTTTTCTTAAGATAAAGTTGGAATATAGTGGAAATAAGGGTATTATTTTTATAACTTAATCATAATAATTATTACATTTTAACTAGTTAATTTTAGAATAAATATATTTTTCTTTCTTTTGATAAGAACAAGCCCAGGGAGTATTAGGCTATTCGATCAACCATAAGGCCCATAAAGCTAATTAATTTGAGCAAATTAAATTATATAAAAAGAAGAAAAAAACAAGGCCCATAGAGTGGCCTGCTAATCAACCGAGCTTAGTTAACTATTATATTGTTCAAATCCATTTATTAATGATTTTTATTAGCTTGAGCTTATTTAATCACCTAAGTTTTAAATTTTCAATTTAAAGTAATTTTTTATTACTTTTTAATGAGTTTAAGCCATAACTTAGCTTTGATAACAATGATTTAATCAAATTTTCTTATTAGCAATAAATATATTTATGCTTTTTATTTATAATATTTTTATTCTATTCTTCTATTATTTGTTCAATATTTTTATTATCAAATATTAAATCAAAATAAAATTAATTTTGAGTCAATATATCTAGTATTTGTTTACACTTTTATGATTAAATGTTAATAAAAATAAAATTGAAATTTAAATATATTCATCTCCTTAGTTGACCACTATTTTCATCATATTTGTATTTATAATTATAATTTCAAATAAGAGAGAGCGAAAGGGTTTATTTAAGAGGGGCGAAACTTTTATAATATATAAGATAATAAGAAATTTTAAGGGTAAAAACCTTAGGTCAAAGATAACTATATATTTTTTATATCTAAGGTGAGCACGAGCAGCCCAATTCTCCTGATTATGCCTTTGCTTACAAAAAAATTATCTTACAATGCACATAAGCAAATTTATTATGTTGATTAGGGTATATTTGCAAGATTCTTACTCATCAAATATATAGAGATTAAGAGAATATATGTATGTATTAAAGTTACTAAATTAAAATTAGGATTCATTAGGATATTTTTATTACTGGTTTCTAAAGCAACTTTCAAGAATAATTTAAAAAAAAAATAAGTGGTCAAAAGTTGTTCCAAACAAATCCTTAGCGGTTCAATTGTGATCTCTTCTTTATTGGATCTATTAGATTGAGATTTACAAATATATGATTATATTATTTTTTAAAGGCTATTAGATTTTTAGTCTGATAAAATATCTCATGAATATTAAAAAAAAAAATATCTCATGAATATTGTGGGCATGAAATTAATTTTATGCCTACAAACTCTTATCCACCTCTATAAATTAAATAGAATCTTATAAAGGATTTTGCAACAATATCTCCACCTTATGCAATGAGTTGGCTCTCATTGGTCTTCTAGTTCTTGAAGAGGATAAGATGATTATCCTCCTAATGGCTTGCAAGAAGATTTTAAAATGTTTGTTACTTATGTCATTACTACACATCTTATAAAACATAATAAATAAAATATTTATAAAATAATAAAATTGATACGGCATCACAAAATTAGCTTGATCGGGCACGAATCTCGAGGCAAAAGCTAGTTGGAAACTTCAAAAATTAAAATCAAAAGCACCCAAACTCCGATTTCAGCGAGCTTACAATCAAACTGAGCATCTTGGAAATACGAACCCAACGACACCAAGTTCAACCCAATCCGAGCCCAAATGAGTCTGAATCAAGGACCCGAAGCACTGTTGGAAGGTTCAAACCGCAATTTGAGTTACTAAACGGTCTCCGATTTTAAAGAGCTTATACTCGAATCGAGCGGCTCGACGAGACGAATCCAACAAGCCCAAGATTACCAAATTCCAACATCATTAAGGCCTCCAAATATCCAACGAACGGTGCACAATCGAAGGGTTCAATATCGGCCGTCCATTCAAACCACTCTCTATTCGTCCATGATCTCACATCTATATACGAGCCATGCCACTCCAGAAAAACTATAAATAGAGCCCTCATTCTTCACAAAGGGGACTCAAGGGAAGAGAGAGAAGAAGAAGAGAAGAATGAAGAGAAAGATAAGCTCCTCCTCGACCACCGCCGGAGCTCTTCCCGCCGCCTGAAGATGCCGGAACTCTGCCGGATTTTCGGGAAACGCCGGGAATTTGCAAAACTTTGTAACTTTGTGAGAAGTTGATTGTAAATTGATCGTCTTGATTTGTAAGACGGATCAACCTTTGTACTTCAAACAAACACTAGTGGAACTTTACAACTAGGCGAGGCCTCGTGATTTTTTCCCTCTTTCGGGTTTTCCACGTAAAAACCTTGGTGTTCATTTCTCTTTTCTGTTTGTGTGCTGAATATTCGTGTAACGCTCGAACGCGAATTCAGAAACTCTACCGCCTCGTATTTTCTAGCACGCAACAAAAATAAAAATAATGTCAATTAGGCCCTAATCTAAAATTAGATTATGATTTGATGTGCATTTTAGGCTAAAAGATTCTAATTACTAATTCAACAAACAAATTAAGGAAGTTTTGATTAATAAGCTTGCTTATTTTTTGTTGCGTCCTGGAGTATTCGTAGCGGTAGAGAAATATAAAGTTTAACGTCTTAGCATTGTACGAAAATTGGGCAAGCAATCAGATAGGAGAGAGGGTGTAGCATTTATGAGACACTAAAATTTTTACTTGGAAAAACCATAAAATATGGAGAAAAACCATGCGGCCTAGCCCAATTTGAATGAATCCACTAGTATTGCAGTTGATTACAAATGAGGCCCTTCCTTGGGGGAAGGCATTAACTTGATGTACATCCTATAAAGTACATTACATGGTATGGATGCAAAGAATCACTTTTGATGTGTCTGTTTGGTTGGAAGGACTGTAGTCGGTGGGCGACATAAGTTAGAAGGATCATAGTTGTTGGGCGACGGAGGTCGGAAGGACTGTAGTCGGTGGGCAACATAAGTTAGAAGAACCGTAGTCGGCGGGCGACGAAGCTCGGAAGGACTGTAGTCGGTGGGCGACGTAAATCGGGAGGACCGTAGTCTGTGGGCTACGTAAGTCAGAAGGACCGTAGTCGGCGGGCGACGGAGGTCGGAAGGACTGTAGTCGGTGGGCGACGTAAGTCGGGAGGAACGTAGTCGGCGGGGGACGGAAGTCGGAAGGGCTGTAGTTAGTGGGCGACGTAAGTCGGAAGGACTGCAATCGGCGGGCGACAAAGGTCAGAAGGATCATTATCTGATGATGGAGATCAGAAGGAAGGGGTTAGGTAGAAGTCCAGCTATGAATATAAATCTCACATTGGATAGTTATCTGACAAAAATCCAACACTGGGCAGAAATCCGGTGTCAAGTAGAAATCTGGCGACGAGCGGAGGTCGGTCGTTGGGTAGAAGTCCGAATTCAGTCAGTGCCGGGGAGAACTCTGACGTTAGATGGTATTCGGGCAAAACTCTGAAGTCACTTCGAGATTGAGTAGAGTTCTGCCGTCACTTCGAGATCGAGCAAAGTTCCGACGTCACTAGAAACTCGGGCAGAATTCTGACATCACTTAGAAGTCTGGCAGAATTTTGATAGTGGTGGTCGAGGAGTTTCTTCCCTCCTAATCTTATCTTCTTCCTTCTCTTCTTCTCTTCTTGCTCTCTCCCCCTCTCAAGAGAATTGAGAGGCTTTTTATAGTTTTTTGAAGCTATTTATAGAATGCGGAGTGGTTCAGATGGACGGTCGATATTGAATCTTTTGATTTTGGACTGTTTATCAGACATTTAAAGGTATTAATAATATCGGAATTCGATGAACTTGGGCTCATTGGATTCGTCTCGTCGAGCCGCTCGATTCAACTATAAGCATGTCATGTTTGGAAACCATTTGGTAACCCAAATTGTGGTTTGAACCTTACAACAATGCTTCAGGTCCTTGATTTGGACTCAAATTGAGTTGAATTTGGTGTCGTTGGGTTCGTATTTCCGAGACGCTCAGTTAGACTATAAGTTTGCGGAAATCATAGTTCAGATGATCCTAGATTTAATTTTTGAAGTTTCCAACTTGATTTTTGCCTCGAGATTCGTGCCCGATCAAGATAATTTTTTGATGATATATCATTTTTATTACATAGCCCTGTTGAAAGATTTGAAAAACAAATTGACACATCTAAAATGGTTAAATTAACTAATCCTCTGTTAAAAAAGATAAAAATAGACCTGAAAAGTTTGGATTATAAAGGATTAAAATGACTTTTTTATTAGATTTGAATAAGAATTTAACTCTTTATAGAATACAATGAAGAAAAATGATTAATATAGCTGATCCCACGTAATAGAGTAAAAACAATCGGACTGAAATACAAAATCAAAGCATCATGTAAAACAATGAAACCAACATAAAATCACAAGAAAATGCTATCAGCAACATCTAAATAGTTAGATATCATATGAAAAGATATACAAACTATCAAAGTCTTAAAGTTAATACTTATTATTGATGATGACATACAAAATTCCATCACTGAGTAAAGTAATTCCCATTTAATTAATGTTAATACTTAACACAGTGGTTAATCTTTGGTCTATTATATTTGTGGAAGCATAAACTAAATCGAATTGATTAGCTTAAATAGGTTGAATTTTATAATCTGAAAAATTTTGCCTAACTCAATGAACAATTTTGTGTTAGTCAGGTTTTGGTTTTATTAATTCATGAACATTCCTTAATATCCTTCTCCATTTATGGGCAACATACTATCTTAAAAACTTCACTCTATGTATGTTGGGATCCAACTTATCCATACCAAAAAAGCAAGTCTTTTCTATTCGATATTAAGGTTTTGTACGGGATTGTTTTCTCAATGTTTTCTAAAGCTGTTTTATAGTACAAAAACTTTTAATTGTCCCAAAAATGAAGCTTAAAAGTATCAATTGACACAACAGATGGAAAAGTACCAATAAGAGTTTGAAAAGAAACATTTTCAAGAGATAGAAAGAACCATTGCACAGTTCTTTTATTTAGGGATTATTTAGTTGGGTGTAAAATGAATGTAGTGTAAAGTAAATATAAGAGGTTGTTTGGTTGTCTGTAAATTGAATGCAAGGGAATTATTTTTTCTGTTTGACTGTTTGTATGCAGAGTAAAGTAAAAAACAAAGGCCCATTGGAATGAGACATTCAATCTAGCACCTAGTGTGCCTATTCCCAAACATAGAATATACACCTTGTGACTCCAGGTTCCAGCACGATGTGGTATGTCCATCCTGCAGCTCTAGGTTCCCACACGGAGTGGCACACATTTTTTTGCTCATAAGTGGAAAGGCATAGAACTCGGAGCAAAGTAGCATCTTATGCAGGCCGTCTCGGAAGCGATGGTTGAATCAAAAGAATCGCCGGGTGGAGATCGAGAAGCGAAATTCACGACGACTGTCCTGGAGGCGAAGGGCGAAGGTGTGGCTCTCGAGCAGAGATTCTTCACGATGGTCGACTTTGTCCAATTTTAGCGAAATCGAACGGCAAAGGCGCTCGATTCCACATACAAACAACAAAGTCGAACGACAATGGAGAATCGATTCCACATGCAAGCAACGAAGTCAAACGGCAACAGAGAAATAGGGAAGATAAAAATCAAACATTGGATGCCTTCATAAGGAGTGATGTTGAGTAGGAACTAAGGAGCTGAAGAAGCTGGTGCTCGTGAATTCTTTTCTCGCTCGATTTGAGCGGGTTTACTTTATGTCAAAAATGAACTAACGCGGGAGTTCCAAATACACCGTAAAATTATTTTACTTTACTTCGGCCAACCAAACACCAAAAAGTTAAAAAGTAAAATATCTATTATGCATTGCATTTGCTTTTCCTCCAACCAAACAGCCACTTAATACATTTGAGATTCTTAAGAGGCCATTTGGCACATAACACAATTGTTCATATAACAATGTTGTATATTCAATGCAAGGTATGTGGATTGATGCTACCTTGTTTATTGCAAATGACCATGATGATTATGACTTTAGTTTTCTTTTTCTTTCGGTCGTAAGATCGGCCTAATTTTGGTAGCAACCTAAGTTGATTGCTATGTAAACTTCTCAATCTAGCCTAATTATATTAGTAAGAATAGCTAAATTAGAAAGGAACCAAACATCTTTTATTACTATTAAGATAAGAACATATAATCTCACAAGAGTTGCTAGTTAGCACATCACACCAAGATATTACTTGATTTTCTATCATTATTATTTGATATTTTTCAATTACTCAGCTGCACAGCTTAAATGCAATTCTTTGCTCTCTTAGGTTTCGTTTGAAACAATTTTCTTACTGCTTTATAAAACAGCCTTTTAACACAAAAAATTTTAAACTAGAAAATTTTATACTAAAATTTTGCTTTAGAAAAGCAAGAAAATTATTAGGCTTCGTTTGAAACTGTTTTTTTTTTTTTTTGTACTAGAAAACTGCTTTAAGAAGCAGTAAAAAAATCAACCCAAACGAAACCTTAGGCTTCGTTTGGGACGGCTTTTTTATTGCTTTCTAAAACGGAATTTTAGTACAAATTTTTTTATTTTTTAACTAAAACTCCGTTTTAGAAAGCAATAAAAAAGCCGTCCCAAACGAAGCCTTAGTCTTGAGTTTTCCATTTTGTTTTTCTATTGTTCTATACTCAATTCAAAAAATGTCTCATGACTGATACAATAAAGATACAAATCATACACCGATAAAATTATATATTTATGAAGTTAAACCATTAAAAAGCCACGAGAGAAAAAATTCTATCCAACTTGAGGGCCAAGAATTGAGATCAGTTAGCTTCTTGATTTCAACTTTTTCTTACAGCAACTACATCAAGATGCTTTATTAGCTTGAAAAGCACAATTTTCTGATACTTCTTTCAAGCATTCAATCCTTAATAATAGCAAAGAAGCACAGGGGCACACATACAGGTACCTTATTTTATGAAAAACAAACTCAAGCTTAGTTAGTCACCATAGGAGGAATGGCCAAAGATTTCAAAGAACCATCACCTTTGATAGATGCCTTAGTGTCTGGAAAACAACCATCAGCTGTGAGCTCTGACAACTCTCCTTCAGCAGAAACCCTGACAGGAAATGGCAATAGATGACCAGGCAAGTTCACAACCTCATCTCCAATGTATTTCTCCCACAAATTCTCAGTGATTCTTCTAACGGCTCTTACACATTCCAAGCTCTCAGGTTCCAGGAAAACTCGATGCAAACCAGGATGATGGCTCATGAAGTGCTCATACCATAGTGACATTCGGTAGCCATGAACAAGACCGCGAGCTTGCCCGTGCTCCGCATTAAGGTGTGCTGGCTGGTAGGAACCATGAGCAATCTCAGTGTCTCGGTCGCCGGCCAAAGATCGCTGGTTTAAGTTCGCTGAGCCAATGATCACATACTCATCATCCACTGCACATTCCAGTAAAGATTTTCAATCAAGATAGTCCTATCTATAGTTAATTGTTAAAAGACAAGAAATCTTCTCTTGCAACAACAACAACAAGAACATCAAGGCTTTATTCCACTATGTGGGGGCCGGCTACATGAATCCTTTTTTTTCATTGTGTCCTATTAAAAGACAAATTCTCATTTAAATCTAATAAAAAAATATCATTTTTTAATATTTTCTAACCAAGTCTTTTTAGGTCTGTCTATACCTTTCTCAACATAAGTCAAATCTAATACCTCTACTTACCTAACCGGGTCCACAGAAAGCCACCATTTTATGTGACCAAACCATCTAAGACGACTCTCTCTAATTTTATCTTGTACTTGAGCTACTTCAACCTTCTCACGTATATGCTCATTTCGTATCCTATCTCTAAGGGTAAAGCCACTCATCCACCTAAGCATCCTCATCTCCGCGACTCCGCCACACTTAACTTAGTATTATGCTTCTCTTTTAATGGCCAAGCAATTCAATAATAAGTGTCTTGTATCCTGAGCTAAAAAAGTTTTCATTAGGAGCATAAGTTTGTGTAATGAAACTTCAAAGTTCAAATTTCACTCACCAATCATGAGCTTGGCATGCACATAAATGAGAAAACGCCGGTTAACCTGAGCTTTCCAGTAGTTTGTCTCAGGCTCTGGTCTATCAGGAGGCACATATTCCCCGGGTTGCTTTATCTCTCTATTCCCCAAACAGAAGAAGTTCAAATAGTCAGTTGGGTGAGTCTTCCCAGCCAAGCCTGCCTCCTCTATTGCTTTTGCTATAATTCCATACATCATCTCCATGGTCAATCTATACCAGTGCAGTATTGCCTGTACCACACCCCCTTCAGGGATTCCCTCAGGCCACATCGGTGTAATGATATAAGCCGTAAACCTCTCGCCGATTTTTATCTTGCTTGCAATCTTCAGAGCAATCTCAATTGGGACTAAATTCAAACACCCAGTATCTTGATCCTGCTTCCATGATGAAGAGCTCCCCATGAAGTACTGGTTCTCAATGTAGATGAATCTCTTTGCTCTTCTGATAGCCTCGATGTACCCAGAATGTATGCTTTGATCAATTGTGATGTTTTTTCCATTTGTCAGCCCCATTTTTGAAGCCTCAACAAGATTCGAGGGAAAACCGATTACAGATGAATCATCAATGGATCGAAACACCTGGACATTCCAAGACTCACCAGTTGTTAAATTTGAAGGTAGGGGGAAGACATCAGGCTTATCCTGAATATTCAACAAGCAATTTGATAACTCCTCGGGTGATAGTTTCTTCCACCTCTGCTCAAAGTTTGTGAGCACATCCAAGGCTGCAGGTCCCTCAAGCTTGGAATGAAGATCATGCCATGGCTCCCTTGGGCCGCCAAGCCGAAGGCTTGCACCCGGGAAATTATTCTGCAAGAAATCATTCGCGTATGCAGTATCCAATTTACCAAATAGTGTGTGTTTCTCATCATCATATCTCCCATCAGAAAGATCAATCCCTCCAATAAAGCTCACGACACGACGAGCTCTGCTGCTTCCGACCTCAGCGACATCTAGTGATACCGTCTTTTGGTGATGAGTGAACTCAGCATTGACCTCAACATGTTGAACTGCTGTGAGCGAAGGATCAGCATTTCTTGGACAAAGAAAACACTTAACATTACTTCCCTCAAAGAAATTGCGGGTCTCTTCATCATGAGTCTTCATTAGCCCGGCATTTCCCAGCAACGAAACAGAAGTCCGGTCTTGCCACACCATCACCAAAACCAACACACCATCATCTGCTTTTTTCTTTAACAATTCTCCAATAGACACACCAGCTGCTCCAGGAA
The DNA here is from genome assembly GCA_022539455.1 of Dendrobium nobile. Lineage (NCBI taxonomy): Eukaryota > Viridiplantae > Streptophyta > Magnoliopsida > Asparagales > Orchidaceae > Dendrobium > Dendrobium nobile. Next base: position 55,964,983 of record CM039726.1, read on the forward strand.
TCATTCTTTCAGGATCACGGATGAGTGTTATGTTCACATTCACAGACCAGCCTGCAACATAAATGAAATGTTTGGCCTCTGAAATTGCAATGTAAAGATCTTCCCACACTCTTCTTGGATTGTAAAGTTTGTGCCCATAAAGGTGAATCTTTGGCTGAAAATTGTTTGAAAGATGTGCGTTCTGATATAGTGTGACTTCACATCCAGTTCTTTCTGGGAAATAAGAATTTGGTATTCCTGTGAATTCAGGGAGTCTAATTCCAGAATTCCAGAAACGGTCAGAAGAGGCTTCAAAAAACTTGAGAGAAACTCGAACTTGTGCTTCCTTGACTCTGTGGCCATCATCGTCGTAAAGGTTAAACCAGCCTTCAACAAGCTTCGATTCGAGTATGCCATGGATAGGGATCTTAGCACGGCCAACGACCTTGCCACTAACCAAGAGTTGGTTCTTGATTGAGATGTGGATGGAAGATGACGTGTGGGCACAATAGATCCTAAATGATTCATTCCACTTAGGGTTAGTTGAATGGAACTCTACTTCCCTGGTTCTTGCTAGCCTTGCAATGCCAATATCTACAGTGGCATACAGCTTTCGATGAGCGACTGCATGCAAGTGTAAGGCCTTTTCTATGCTTTCTTCAACCTGAAATTATTAGAAAAAAAAAAAATTTACAAGATTGGAGCATTTCAAGAAACAGTCCATGTGTTGCAGAGAAAATTCATCAAAACTGCTTCTCACTTCAAAATCAACTTCCTTATAAAGGTATAATCCAACTAAAAATCAAAAGATCAAAATACATCTTCTATATATCCACTACTGAAAAGAGAAGATATGTTTGGATCAGAAGCTTCTAATAAAAAAAATTCAACAAGAAGTTTATATTTTGGAGAGAACTCATCAATGAACTGATTCTCACATCAAAAACAACTAGCAAATGACGGCATAACCTAACTGAAAATCAAACAATCTACTGCCGAAAAGAGAATTTGTTTTTGGGATCAAAAGTTTCTCATAAAAAAAAAATTCAACAACGTTGGAGCATTCCAACAAACAGTTCATATGTCGGACAGAAAATTCACCAATGAACTGGTTTTCCCTTCAAGAGCAACAAGAAGATGACCGTATAACCTACCTAAAAAATCAAAAGACCAAAATACAACCTCTATCTGCAATTAAAAAGAGAATAAATTATATTTTTGGAACAGAAGCTTCTAATTGCCCCCTTAGTCGAACTCTCAAGATATCAAATCACTCGTCTAAGCAGAAATTAAGCACAGACCTTTATGATCGTGCCATGAAGTAAGTGATGGAGATGATTTGCTTCAAAGATTGTTACTTCCAGAACTCCATGGATAAGTTGAGGAACTTCATCTAACTCTTCCATGATTTTTTTTTCCTCCTACTAATTACCTTCTTCCTTCCACTGCTTTACTCGGATGAATCCCAAAATCTCTACTTGAATTTATAGAAATGACCCCAATAAGCAAATAACCAACTTGTCTTCTTCTTTTCTGGCCGATCTGGACAGGTGGAATTCTAGAAAGAAAGTAAATTCTCAATCTAGCACATGTGCTGATTAAAAAAAATTTCAGCAATTCCACCAGGTAAAGGCAAACTTAAAATTTAGAAAAAAAAAATTAAAAAATATATATATATATATATCATTTATATCTATCTAGATTTTTACAAATATCATATATTTAAATCAAATTAAAATTTATTGTTATTATTAAATTTTTTAAAATTAAATAAAACTATATATATATATATATAAAGTTTATGTATTATATATAAATATATAATATTATATAATATTTGCATGTAAATTCCACAAAAAAATAAATTAAGATAATCTTTATAAATATTAATTTGATTTTTGTGATTTATAATGCATAAGAATTTAATTAAAATTAATATTAGATTTATTTTAAAGTAAATTTCATAATTTTTAAATTTATCCTTTAAAAAAATTTATTAGATATCCTAAGCTAATTTTTTCTGAGAAAATGGCTAACAGATCTACATCGCAACTGGTGGAGGTTCTACGTTATTATTGTTTTATTGACCGTTACAGGTTTAACCGAAACAACTACAGCTCTAAAACGTGGCAAAAACAATAAAAAATAGTCCCGTGCAAAGTTTAAAGGTTTCTTTCCCATGGGTGAAACTAGCCTTAATTTTTTATGCGGTAAATTTTTAAGTAATTGTTCTAGTTGCCTCAAATTTGACTTGACCATTCACAAAAAAAAGTAGGTCAATAACGACCCCAATTTATTCATATATTTGATCTTCGTGCTTAGTAAATATATCGGAGATCCAAGGGACAGCTAGCGTTTCCTAACAGAATTCGACCTGACCTAAAGGAACTTTTATTTGGTCCAGTCGCAGGACGTAGCTCTACGTTCGGCCGCCACTAGAATCGCGCCACGCGTTCTCACTATTTACCACGCGCCCCGACAACCCGACCCGGAACGGACCTAGGATAGCTCGATATTTCTTGATTTTGCTAGGTATTACTCGGTATTGCTAGGTATTGGTCGATTTTGCTCGGCAATAACCAATACCGAGCAAATACCAAGTAATACCGATTGTACCGAGTTTTTCTAGGTATTGGTACAACTCGGTATTTTAGGTATTGGTCGATTTTGCTTGGCAATAACCAATACCGAGCAAATATCGAGCAATACCGAGCAAATACCGAGTTGGACCGAGTTGTACCGAATTTTTCTAGGTATTGGTACAACTCGGTATTGTTCTTCTAGAAAAACTCGGTACAACTCGGTATTTGCTCGGTATTGGTCTTCACAGAGCGGTATTTCTCGTTATTATCATGCAATACCTAGCAATACCGAGCAAATACCGAGTAATACCTCGGAATACGCGAACATAACATTCCCGGGTTCCGGTCCGGGTCAAGTCATCGGGCCGCGCGGTAAAGAGTAAGAGCACGTGGCGACATGTTATTGGCGGCCAAACGTAGCTCTACGTCCGGTCAGAGGACGTAATAATTGTTCGACCTAAAGGGGGTTCCGCCGCTATTCATTCGGGGCAGTTTCCTTCATACTTTATAAAGTAATTTTTTAATAAAAAATTAAAAAAAAATTATACTAAAACAGTAGTTGAAAAAATTGTGATAAATGAAGCCTTGGCCACGGTTGTTGTAATGAAGCACTAAGATGAGAACACTGTTTCTAACTTTCTATCATTCAGGTCTGTTCATATACCGTTGAAGGGCAGGTGGGAAATAAATGGGAACAAAGAGAAGAGGCCACAAATTATGACCAACATTAGGTATGGATGGAAATTTAATTTAAATGCACATTAAAATTATTTAATTTACTAATATAAAATAAAAATTAATTAATTAATTATCTATTACATACATCTTAAATTCAATAATTTTAAAACCATTATTTTGTCTAGAATACTAACTAAATTTCTTAGAAAAAAATTATATTGAGATAAATTTGATAATTATTAAATTTATTTTGATATAATTTATGCAGCTCTTTAACTCAAAAATATCTGAAAATTTTTTTATATAATTTATATTAAAATATCGTAAAATAATTTTTGATTTACTTGATTTAAATATCTGAAATTTTTTTATATAATTTATATTAAAATATTATAAAATAATTTTTATTTTATTTTTCTTTGATTGTCTACCTTGAAAAGCACCACATAGATATAATAATTGCAAGAGTGATTTGCAAAAGGGATAAGTGGAGCTGGTGGCTGGTGAGTGGTGACATACTGACATCAAATCAGATTTTCTTATCTTGGAGCATTAACTATAAATAAATATGAGCATTTTTTATTTTTTTAATGCATATGAAATTAGAAGAAGAAATCAATATATACATAGTGCTGAACAGAGAAATTATTTTTTAAATACATGCATGAGATATTATCAACCGAATCCAAGTTGGATGGTTGAAGTGAAGGAATGCATTAAACTTGTTATGTGATAGAAAAGTTCTTCTCAAACTTAAGGAAAAATTCTATAAGATGGTGGTGAGACCTGTATTGCTTTATGGTGTTGAATGTTGGACATTAAAAAAGAAGCATAGTACTAAGTTAAATGTTGCAGAGATGAGGATGCTCAAGTGGTTGAGTGGTTTTACCCTTAAAGATAGGACACAAAATTAGCATATACATGAAAAGGTTGGAGTAGTTCCAGTGGAAGATAAGATTAGAGAGAGTCGTCTTAGATGGTTTGATGATTTGGTCTCATAAAACGACAGTCTTCTAATGACCAGTTAGAAAAATAGAGGTATTATATTTAACTTATATTAAGAAAAGTAGAGGTAGACTAAAAAGACTTGATTAGAAAATATTTGAAATGATCTTTCTTTATTAGTTTTAGAATTTAACTTTTAACATATGACACAATGGAAAAAAAGGATTCATGTAGTTGACCCTACGTAATGAGAGAAAGGCTTTATATTGTTGTTGTTGTTGCATGAAATATTAAGATTTTTTTAGCATGAAATATTAAGATGCTACACTTAGAGGTTTAATCTTAGGTTTCATTTGCTCCATATTTTTTATTATTATCTAAAACAATTTTTTAATATAATTTTTTTTTAGATAATTCTGTATTAGAAAAATATTTTAAAAAGCAGTAAGAAGACTGTCCCAAGCAAAACCTAAAACAAGTGTATATATTAAAAGATTAGAGTAGCTCCGTAACAGATAAGATAAGAGAGAATAGCCTTAGATTATTTGGTCACATAAACCTTCAGCCTTCCAACAACCCAGCTAGGAGATTAGATGTATGACATCCAACCTTTATTAAAAAGGTAGAAATAGACAATAAAAAAATATTTTTTTAAAAAAAACTTATAAGGCATTAGAAAATATTTTTGTTTATTAGAATTAAATGAGAATTGAACTCGTAATAGTGCTATGAAAACCTTTTTCATATCTAATTTAGCATTTATTAGAAAAGCTTTTATTAGTTTGAATTACACTATTAATTATTGATTAGGAGATTTAATTATAGCATTGATTAGATTTTTCATATTAATTTCCATTTCAAATCTATATATAGTGATTTCAAGGTAGTAAGATTGCAATTGTAACCCTATTTCTTCACAATACTAAAATCATCCCCTCTCGAGGACTTAGTCAATTCTTCGTCGAACAACATAAATCGCATCATGTTCATCGAGTTTGGTTGTGTGATTTTCTATTTTGAGCTACTTATTCTCACAGCAAATAGGACAAAATAGAAAAAAATGACTCACGTAACCAAGACTTGATGTTGATCTTGTATTCATAAAATTACTAGAAGAAATATACATTGCTACACATGATGAATAATTCTCATTTTACAAAGTCTATAAGGAATTATTCATTTTAATAAGAAGACAAATTTCAACAACATATACAGTGCTACAGTCTAAAAATAAATTTTAAACTCAACAAAATATGATACTTAGAAATTATGATCCCATCAAAAAAAAAAAAGTGAAAGGCCAAATTTTGCTAATTGCTGGTATTATTTGCATCAGTTCAATAAAAATATGGCCTTGATTAAAATGCTATACCAGGTGAAGCTTCCTTTGATGAATATTACAATAAGCTAACAAACTCATTAAAATGGTGCTTTGACAGCTTCAGTTTCAACAAAATTTGGTTAAGTACAGAAACTCTTCACTTAAAAATAGGATATTTGCCTTCCTAAGCACTTTCCCTATCCATTTCCTTACTGTCTTCATCAGCTGGAGGTCTTGCAGCTTCTTGGAGCTTTGCAGGTCCAGGTCCTGCAGAAACCTTCACCATTGATGGGCGTAGAAGCCTGCCCCCAAGCTTGAAACCCTTGCGAAATTCTTGTATTATGATTCCTTCTTCAAAACTCTGCTGAGTCTTCTCTCATTATAGCCTCATGAAGCTTTTTCCAATAGAAAAAATAAGTTAATAAATAGTTTTTAAAATATTTAAAATAAAGAACACTTGTGAATTGTGATGGTTTATATGGAATAAAAGATCAATAGTGATGTTTTGTTGTAGCTAAAACTTGATGGGATTCAGTTTAAGTAAATGCATTTGGAAATAATTATGATCAGGATATCAAGACAAAATTTTTATTCAAGATAGATCTCAAAATTATTAAATTTGCTTTGAGATTCGTATAACATTATATATATATATATATATATATATATATATATATATATATATATATATATATATATATAATACTAATCTCGAAGTAAATCTAATGACTTTGAGATTCATCCGGACCAAACTTTTGTAAGGATATCTCAACACAATTTTTTTTTTCAAATGCACTTATAATTATACCAAGGAAATAAATGAGTAGGTGAGTAATTTTAACAAACTTTGATTACAACTTCTTAAGGCAGATGGGAGATTTCAAAACTTAGCAAGTTTGGATATTGAATTCAATAACCTTAAAAGCATTAAGAGAAAGGAACTTACCATAGGGTCAAATGAATTTCCCAAAGTTTCAATTGCTTCAACACCCAGAGAAGTTAAAATCTCTAAAAACTGCTTATATATGCTCTGGTAACTACTGTTGATCTTTTCTTCTCCATCTGTTTCTGGCTTAATCTGAGCTTTGGCTCTTTCAAAACTATCTAAAACAGGCAACAATCTTTCTACAACTTCTCCCTGTACATTCTCCATTTGTAACAACATTTCTCTTTCTGTCCTTTTCCTGACATTATCAAAATCAGCACTTATTCGAAGTATCCGGCCTTTTTCTATAAGCAACTCCCCGGATAATTCAGTAACTTTACTTGCAAGGGAGTTCTTTTCATCTTCTATGGACTGGAGAAAGGCCTCTATGTCAGAAATTTTGGCCAGATTATTATTTGCCAGAGCTTCCTTGTATGCATGTAGGCAAGCCATTACAGCAGAAGGGAACTTTTCTTCACTAACTGAAATACTTTCAGCATTTGATCTATTGTCAAAAGCAGGTTCTACTTCTGAGTTTTCCTGTAGAAGAATTTAAGTAAGACAAATATTGGAAGGAACCATGGGAAATTGTACAATTTAGTTTTACAAAGATGAAATAGATATTTCTTTAAAGCCAAGATTTACCCATTAACAGGTCGTTGATACCACACTGAGCCACTTGACTGTGAGTATCAGTAACTGGGCCAATTCGGTGTGTACTCATCGTTTTATAACGGGTTGTTACATGTTAGAAACAATTTGTTAGAATTCAAGGGAAAAATGTCAAGAATTCTTCAACTAGAAAGAAAAAAAAATGTAAACTTTGGCATTTAAATTTGCTATCAAGAAAGGGAAATCTGGGAGCAATTGGAGGGAATGGAAAGACGCACTTTATGGGCTATGAAAGTTCTCATGAGCTAGGGTGAACCTCCTCATTATTTTGGAGTTCAATAAAGGTTGCAGAGAAGGATCACAATTCAAAAACATCAATTGAGCTGCTGGTTTGACTTATAATATGGGTTAAATTATGGGGATGAGCGGCCAATATGATCAATATTATATGATTCTGTCATTCAGGATCAAGCTAGATGGTGGTATGCTAAAGAAGACTTGCCTCCATATGATTAGGCTTGAATCGAAAAGGCCCTAAGGGTACCAATATGGTTGATAGTGGTTCAGAAATGTTAGTGCATGACCAACAAAGATTTAAGAATTTGGCTTATTTGATATATAACAAGATTAACTCTGCAACACAAAGCGTGGCCAAGTACAAGCCTATTTTGAATCATATTTGAGAAGTCAAGAAACTAAATTGAATATTTTAGATAGTCTTGGATTAAAATGTTCCTCCCACAAATAATTTAGAGAGCATTTTTTCTATTAACATTGATTATCTTATAAAGGATTTTTACATGTTAAGAAGTATTTGTTAAAATTTACCAAGTAGAATGAAAAAAATAAATTGTTCTAAATAATTGGAGCTAATACAAAGACACATTTTATGGGCTATGAAAGCTCTCATGAGCTAGGGTGATCCTTCTAGCTATTTTGAGTTTCGAGGAAGGATGCAAAGAAGGAAGAGATTTCAAGACGAATTGATATAAGGTTCAAAAGATTTCCCAGACCTAATTCCTAAAAACATTAGAATTAAGGACATCAAGAGTGTTATGAGTTTTTGGCTATGAGTTTGATTTGTAATGGGAGAATGGATATGAATGAGTGGATAACCTATTCAAGATAGTGTAATTCTTTCCGTTAAAGTCGAGCTGGTGGACCCAAACTATTAACCATAGAGGGCCTATGAATGTATCATATTGGAGCATATATGGGTTGCTTCTTAAGAGATGTCCCAAGGGGATCAAGGTGGTGGTATGCTAAAGGACACTTGTCTTCCCATGAAGCATGGTGGTTCAAGCTTGAATGAAAAAGGTCCCAAGGGAACCATTATGATTGATAATGATTCATAAGTATTAGCACATGACCACTAAAGGCTTAGGGATTGGGCTTATTAGATTCATACAAAGTTCGACTCAGCAACACAAAGTGTGGCCGAGCATAGCGAGTCTAAATTCAACTCATAAGCATTGCATGGTCAATTCAATAATTTGGGAATAAACTCTGAGGATTCATCTTGAAAGTGAAAAAATTAAAATATACATTTGAATATGGATTTAGTAGTGTGAGAACCTTTAAGGTCATAACCCATCTCAAACATTAAACTAGGGATCGATCCTTGAGGGGTTGATCACTTACTAATGATGTTGTAAACTAAATGGCAGAGATGTTATTAACTATATGGAAGAAAGCATGATGAGTAGGAAAGTCATGAGTTAGCCCTAGTTTTCATTGGTGTTAGACCGACTCAAAGAAGTGACTAGAGCATAAGGATAGAGTGTAGTTGTTAGACCGATCCATACGAGACCGGGCTTAGGGACAACAGAGGCGAAGAAGTTCCGCCTCCTGCATATGCTGATCAAACAGCCCGGTTCAAAAGAGCAGATTACGAAGGTTTTAGGAGAAGTTTAGGAGGTAAATTTGAAGGTAGGGACTATTTAGAGATTTCCTTTTGAATTGTATGCATTAAATAGTTTGTTATTCAGACTCTTGTTATTTATTTATTTGTGTGATGGATCTTCGTATAAAACTAAGACACAAAGCTCTCTCACTCTTCTGCTGCGAATTTTGTAACCCACTCTTCTGAACACATGAATTCATTATAGTATTCCCTTTCACATCACTATTAGTGAAATGATGATTTAGGTTTAATTTAGGACCATTTTCTTACTATTTTTTACGGCAATTTTTTAGTATAAAAATTTTAATTTTTGTACAAAAAAGCTATTTTATGAAGCGGTAAAAAAGCCAACCCAAACGAAGCCTTAATAACATTCTTTATACAACACAAACGTTTTTTAAGCATCCCAACTTTCATTGACTCCTTCAAATTATAAAACTAAAATACCACTGAATTGAGAACAATTTACTCATTAAAATTTACTATTTTCTCATTTAAATTATAAAATTATTTATAAAAGCACAAGTACTGATACAGAAACAAAACACGTCCCAATTTTCCCTTCTCAAGGACTTATAAGTCAATATAATGGACAGCCCGCGAAATACACACACAAATCGCTTGAGGATAGATTCGAGGAAGTACCTTTACCACGGTTTCTTCGGCCATCTCGGTCTTTGCGGCCTCTTCGAAGGCAGTGGCAGGTGTAAAGGAAGTGAAGCGAGGAGGCTTAACAAGATAGCTATAAGGCTTAATCCGCATAGGCATCGCAGTTGCTCTTTGCTTGATGAGAAAACTCGGAAAACTTCGCGGCGCCTCCAGAAATGCTATGCTAACACCGATGCCGAAGATCAGAGAAGAGTTCCTCACTACTGAAACCATGAGAGAGAGAGAGAGAGAGAGAGAGAAGAGGGAAGATGCCAGAAGGCGCTTGGAGCTTTAGGAGTCAGGAGAAGCGTAAAAGGAGAAGAGAAGTGGGCCGAGATGGTATGAAGATCCACTAATTTGGGCCGGGCCGGTATTAAATATATATAGATTAATAAACAATAAAGGTGGCCCGAAAGTTTATGGGTCCGGAAAAATAGTATTGTGGATTATAAAATGACGATTAAACTAATGATAATATCACTCTTTTTCCAACAAGAAAAAAAAATTACACAACGATTATTAAAATAATACAAAAAATTGAGCCTTTTTTTCTATTAGAAATAATGATTTAGACAAATATAAATTATATAAAGATTCAAGAAATACATAGCTAACCTTAACATCAAATTAATAAAATTATAAACCTAACAAAATAATCAAATGAAAAAACCAACAATAATTTTTAAATATAACAACAAATGAAAAACACCATCTAAGCGGACAATCTTCAAATTTAATTAAAAGCTATAGCTCAAAAAATTATATGCAATAAATTTAATATCGTCCAATAAAATAATCAACATACAAACATCAAATAAAAATAAAAATAAGATATCATTAGCCACCCATAAATGAGGGACAACAATTAGTATTCATAATTCCAACTTGAAACTTTCACCTACTATATAAGATCATCTCCAACCGTTCGGCAAACAACCAAATGGAGGCCCTTAAACGTCGCAATCGAACGGATGAACGTTCATCTGCGCCATTTTTTCGTGTCTACCGAACTTGCGGAAGAAAGGCGTGAAAGAACAGAGCGACGGTTATGGGACAAAATGGCATTCGATTGGAGATGAATCACGACACTTTTTGTTTCACTGCATTTTGAAGTGAAAATGAGATTTTCGGTTGGAGATGCCCTAAGTGATTCTAAGCACCAAGCATTCCTTGCCATTAAGAATAATGAAACAATAAAAAATAATGATATCAATAATCCAACCAAGCCAACACAAGTGGAATTCATCCAGATTATGAGTATGCACACTGTGTACAAAATCATATATATTAATTTGATATATATTATGTACAAATATTTTTTGAAATGTTATTCTCGTCCGGACTTGCACAAAATAATTTCTCCATACCAGGAGAGGAACAGAAAAAAAAAAATAAAGAAGAAAAGAAAAATAGAAAGAACAGAGGAAGCTCTAGCATCTTCTTTCCTCTAATCTCCACCCGGATTGCTCAAATCAGCGAAGCTTATTATCTTTTGTTCCACACTTCCTTAAGAGCCGAAGGATCAGAACAATTCTTTATCAATGCTTGAAGATCGCAATGCACGCAAATGAATTATCTCCTTCTCGATCAGCCACACCTTTCCAAAGTTCCCTTGGAATTATCACAAATGTTAGGCCAAAAAGTCCTGCATTGCAACCTTCACAGGCACTTTAATTTCTCTTACAAAGTAAGAGGATTCAAGTACAGCAATCAGGATCTCCAAAACGAGAATAAAAATGTGCAATTTCTTTCTTGTATTTCTTATTTCACTATTTCTTGGTGGTGTTTGATCACATTGATGCTTGCAGTCTTTGATAAAACTGATGCTTCGTTTGGGACGGCTTTTTTTCTGTTTCTTAAAGCAGCTTTCCAGCATAAAAATAAATTTTTTTGTACTAAAAAACTGCTTCAAGAGGTAGCAAAAAAACTTTCCCAAACGAAACTTGAATCTATGTATTACCCAGTTTGTTAACAACACTACATGTGCATCAACAAAATATGCAATTTTATGTTTGGCTCATATCACAACCTACTGATATTGCAATCATATATTTATGGTCAAAATATGTTATTATTTCAGCATTTTTTACCTCCTCATGCTTCATATTGAATAAATGGAGTTTCCAATCAATTATATTTTTCTTAATACCCTATAAATTTTCTTTCAATAACTAGTGTATTTGTAGATATATCACTATTGTATGGGATACTTCTCTATTAATATATCTAGTTGATATTTTTGAAGCGAACTCAAGTGCATAACCTATTACGTACTTTCATAGTTGTAATCTGATGCAGTGTAACAAAATAGGTTTAATAAAATAGGATGTGGCAACCATAGTGGGGGATTGATTTGATGCAGTGCATCTTAGTTACAATGTGGTGCATCTTAGTTATAGTATATTTTTGGAATAATATACCTATTTTGTTACATATTTTCTAGATCTTTCTAGATATTTCTCTTGCTAGGTTATATATAAAATAACAGTAAGAAAGAAAATGATATAAAGAAATATCTTTGAAATTATTCCCTTTATGAGTTGGTATCAGAGCCTAATATTATGAAGAATGGTGGACTTCAAAAGTTCATTAGCGACAATGATCGAAAGAGAAGTTCTGACCACCTGCATCAGCCGATAACCATATCGATTTTTTGAACCTACTCACCGCGGATAACCATACCAATAAAATTGATCTCCCCACAGCTAGCAACCATACTAACAAATCAATCCCCCATAGTCAGCAACCATACTAGCAAATCATTCCCTCGCTACTGGCAACCATATCAAAAAATTGAGCTCCACCACACGCAACCGTGACTTTTCCTTTAATTAGGCCCCATCCCGTATAAAAACGGCCAATTTCGCATGTGTTCCACCTTTGATCTCACCCTATCCTACTCTCGCATGACTCAGCCTTCACTACCATATGTGACCTGCAAATCGAACCGCCCGCGGCTCCCCTTCACTCCAATGTGCGACCTTTGTGACCCTCAAACAATGTATGTCTCATATGCCCCGCGCGTCACTTTTGCGCAATCCAAGCCCACAGTCTGTCAGCTTGCTCTTTCGCAGGTACAGCCCATTTGCCAACCCAACACACATCTCTATATGAAAGGCCTCCAACTCGAACCTGACCCTGCTTGCATCAATCTGTGAGTCTACCTACGTGCAAGCAACCCGCCTATAAGTCTCCAACACGCACTCCCACCTCTAACTTCAACCCTCCTTCAGCCTCTTCATCCACAACTTTAAACGCGTGGCTTTATCCTTCTATTTGTTATGATCTTGTTGTCCGCCCCTGCTCCCGAACACGAATTCTTTAGATAAAGGGAGTATGATGTGGTGTGTCTTAATTATAGCATACCTTATGAATACTATAACTATTTTGTTACATATATTCTACAACTTTCTAGATATTTCTCTTGCTATATTATATATATAACATCTATAAGGAAAAAAAGTTATAACAATATTTTTTTGGAATGATTTCCAATATCATTTGGTATCATAGCTGATGCTTCTGAAGAATGACTAACTTTTGAAGTTCAATCATAATGATGATCAGAGGAGAAGTTCTGACCGCATATATCAATGGACAACCATACCATTTATTCAAACCTACCCACCACTAGCAACCATACAAGCAAAATTGATCTCCCCACTACTAGCAACCATACTAACAATCAATCCCCCATAGTTAGCAACATCCATACCAGTAAATTAACCCCCCACTGTTGGCAACCTGTAATAACCCATATTTTGACTCAAATAAATAATTTTTTAGAAGTCATAATAAGTCCAATTTAAAAATTATATTCTCCATAAGATAGATATTATTGTGTTATAATTATAATATTTTTTTCATAATTTTTTAGCACCGCTGAAAATCCTTAAGAAATTGACACCTATCAGTATAAGTGAGGATTTTAAGATTGTCATATTTCTGTCTTACAAACTAATTTCACCAGTATTTTTTGAATAAATTGAGTTATTTTATGGATATTTTTTAAAAAATTTTGAAGCCTCAAAAAGATTTATATGAATTTTAAACTAAAAATTTAATAAATTATATTTATATTATTTTATTTCAAAATATCTTAACCCATTAAGAGAATTCATTAAATTCCATTTATCACTTTTTCCATTAGTTTTCATGAAACCAGTGAAATGGAAAACAAATTTAGAAAGAAATGTGAGGAGAGAGAAAAGAGAACTTAGGTTTTGGAGGTTGTAGATCAATTTTCATCCGTCGTTCCTATTTGAAAATTTACTTGTCTCTTTATAAAGAGCTATTATCCTATTTTTTATTTCAATCTTTTGATTTTTATGATTTTAGTTATTTTCACTAGCCATTATTTATGTTGATGATTTATGGAAGCTCTTATATATTATTAAAATAATAAATAAACAATTCTTTCAAATTTAATTAAGCTGTGTGATACAACCATATCGGCAAATTGAGCTCCTCTGCATACAACCGCAATTTTGCCTTCAATTAGGCCCCATCTCGTAGACGTTGCGCCTATGATATTTCTTAAGTTTTGTTATGTATTTTATTTTATTTTTTATCTTCAGGAGCTTATGATATAATAATAATTATACTGATCTCATAACTATTACATATTGATTATGGGAGAATAAATATAGTGAAATATTTTGAGATATATAATGGTTAATTACTTTCTCTAGATATATAAATTTATTATTTTGATAATTTATATAAGCTCTGATTGATTAATTATGAAGATAAACTAGATAATTCTTTCAAATTCGACGATGATCGAAGACTGAAGTGCACATTCAGTGTGATGAACCTATGAGAGGCTCCATGCGGCTAACATAGAAAAAAAATTATTTAACTAAAGGGGATGCGTCCCGGCCTTCTGAGTGCATGAAGCACTTATCAATATCAGCATAAGCAGAATTTACCTTACTTTTTTTTCATATTATTTCCATTTCAAATCTATATATAGTGATTTCAAGGTTGTAAGATTGCAATTGTAACCCTATTTCTTCACAATACTAAATTATCCCCTCTCGTGGACTTAGTCAATTCTTCGTCGAACAACATAAATCGCATCAGTTCATCGAGTTTGGTTGTGTGATTTTCTATTTTGAGCTACTTATTCTCACAGCAATAGGACAAATAGAAAAAAATGACTCACGTAACCAAGACTTGTGTTGATCTTGTATTCATAAATTACTAGAGAAATATACATTGCTACACTGATGAATAATTCTCATTTTACAAAGTCTATAGGAATTATTCATTTTTATAAGAAGACAAATTTCAACAACATATACAGTGCTACAGTCTAAAAATAAATTTTAAACTCAAACAAATATGATACTTAGAAATTTGATCCCATCAGGAAAAAAAAAAGTGAAAGGCCAAATTTTGCTAATTGCTGGTATTATTTGATCAGTTCAATTAAAAATATGGCCTTGATTAAAATGCTATACCAGGTGAAGCTTCTTTGATGAATATTACAATAAGCTAACAAACTCATTAAATGGTGCTTTGACAGCTTCAGTTTCAACAAAATTTGGTTAAGTACGAAAACTCTTCACTTAAAAATAGGATATTTGCCTTCCTAAGCACTTTCCCTATCCATTTCCTTACTGTCTTCATCAGCTGGAGGTCTTGCAGCTTCTTGGAGCTTTGCAGGTCCAGGTCCTGCCAGAAAACTTCACCATTGATGGGCGTAGAAGCCTGCCCCCAAGCTTGAACCCTTGCGAAATTCTTGTATTATGATTCCTTCTTCAAAACTCTGCTGAGTCTTCTCTCATTATAGCCTCATGAAGCTTTTTCCAATAGAAAAAATAAGTTAATAAATAGTTTTTAAAATATTTAAAAATAAAGAACACTTGTGAATTGTGATGGTTTATATGGAATAAAAGATCAATAGTGATGTTTTGTTGTAGCTAAAACTTGTTGGATTCAGTTTAAGTAAATGCATTTGGAAATAATTATGATCAGGATATCAAGACAAAATTTTTATTCAAGATAGATCTCAAAATTATTAATTTGCTTTGAGATTCGTATAACATTATATATATATATATATATATATATAATACTAATCTCGAAGTAAATCTAATGACTTTGAGATTCATCCGGACCAAACTTTTTAAGGATATCTCAACACAATTTTTTTTTTCAAATGCACTTTAATAATTATACCAAGGAAATAAATGAGTAGGTGAGTAATTTTAACAAACTTTGATTACAACTTCTTAAGGCAGATGGGAGTTTTCAAAACTTATGCAAGTTTGGATATTGAATTCAATAACCTTAAAAGCATTAAGGAAAGGAACTTACCATAGGGTCAAATGAATTTCCCAAAGTTTCAATTGCTTCAAACCCAGAGAAGTTATAAATCTCTAAAAACTGCTTATATATGCTCTGGTAAACTACTGTTGATCTTTTCTTCTCCATCTGTTTCTGGCTTAATCTGAGCTTTGGCTCTTTCAAAACTATCTAAAACAGGCAACAATCTTTCTACAACTTCTCCTGTACATTCTCCATTTGTAACACATTTCTCTTTCTGTCCTTTTCCTGACATTATCAAAATCAGCACTTATTCGAAGTGATCCGGCCTTTTTCTATAAGCAACTCCCCGGATAATTCAGTAACTTTACTTGCAAGGGAGTTCCTTTCATCTTCTATGGACTGGAGAAAGGCCTCTATTTCAGAAATTTTGGCTAGATTATTATTTTCAAAGCTTCCTTGTACGCATGTAGGCAAGCCATTACAGCACGAAGGGAACTTTTCTTCACTAACTGAAATACTTTCAGCATTGATCTATTGTCAAAAGCAGGTTCTACTTCTGAGTCTTCCTGCAGAAAAAATTTAATAAGACAAAATATTGGAAGGAACCATGAGAAATTGTACAATTTAGTTTAACAAAGATGAAATATATATTTCTTTAAAGCCAAGATTTACCCATTAACAGGTCGTTGATAACCACACTGAGCCACCTGGCTGTGAGTATCAGTAACTGGGCCAATTCGGTGTGTAATCATCGTTTTATAACGGATTGTTACAAGTTAGTAACTATTTGTTAGAGATTCATCAACTAGAAAGGAAAAAAAAAATTGTCGGCTTTGGCATTCAAATTTGCTATCAAGAAAGGAAATCTGGGAGCAATTGGAGGAATGGAAGACGCTCTTTATGGCTAGAAAGCTCTCATGAGCTAGGGAGAACCTCAATTCTTTTGGAGTTCAATTAAATTTGCAGAGAAGGATGAGAATTCAAAACATCAATTGATTTCAAAGTTTGATTTATAATATGGGTGAATTTATGGGGATGAGTAGCCAATATGATCGTATTATATGAATCTGTCATTCGGGTCTACTTTTAACCGGACACAATGACGAAAAAAATTCATGTAGTCGACCCTACGTAGTGGGACAAAGGCTTGATTATGATGATGTTGTTGTTGTTGTCATTCGGGTCAGCTGTATACCTAAGAAACTAACAACAGAGGGGTGAAAACATATCATCTATGAGGTTTGATTAGCATCTAAGATAGCCTCTTATGAGATATCCCAAATGGATCTAGTTGGTGGCATGCTAAAGAAGACTTGCCTCCTATGATGAAGTATCATGGATTAGGTTTGACTCAAAAAAGGCCCTAAGGGCACCAATATGATTGATGCTGGTTCATAAGTATTGTGTATGACCAACAAAGGTTTAATAATTTGGCTTATTTGATATATACCAAGATTGGCTCTGCAACAAAAAGCAGGGCCAAGTACAAGACTATTTTGGATCATATTTGAGAAGTCAAGGAACTAAATTGAATATTTTAGATAGTTTGGGATTAAATTAACCCCTCACAAAATAATTTATAGACCATTTTATCTATTAACATTGATTATCTTATAAATGATTTTTACATGGTCAGAAGTATTTGTTAAAATTCACCAAGTAGAATGAAAAAAATAAAATTTTCTAAATAATTGGAGCTAATACAAAGACGCATTTTATGGGTATGAATGCTGTCATGAGCTAGGGTGATCCTTCTAGCTATTTTCAGTTTCAAGGAGAGGATGCAAAGAGGAAGAGGTTTCAAGACAAATGAAATAAGGTTCAAAAGATTTCCCATACCTAATTCCTAAAAAACATTAGAATTAAGGACATCAAGTGTGCTATGAGTTTTTGGCTATGAGTTTGATTTGTAATGGGAGATGGATATGAATGAGTGGATAACCTATTCAATATTGTGTAATTCTTTCCGTTAAAGTCGAGTTGGTGGACCCAAACTATTAACCATAGAGGGCCTATGAATGTAATTATTGGGAGTTCAATTAGCATATATGGGTTGCTTTTTAAGAGATGTCCCAAGGGGATCAAGGTGGTTATTATGCTAAAGGACACTTGTCTTCCCATGAAGCACGTGTGGTTCATCTTGAATGAAAAAGGTCCCAAGGGAACCATTATGATTGATAATGATTCATAAGTATTAGCACATGACCACTAAGGGCTTAGGGATTGGGCTTATTAGACTCATACAAAGTTCGACTCAGCAACACAAGTGTTGGCCGAGCATAGCGAGTCTAAATTCAACTCATAAGCATTGCATGGTCAATTCAATAATTTGGGAATAAACTCTGAGGATTCATCTTGAAAGCTAAAAAATTAAAATATACATTTGATGGATTTAGTTTAGTTAGACCCTTAAGGTCATAACCCATCTCAAACACTAAACTAGGGATCGATCCTTGAGGGGTTGATCACTTACTAATGATGTTGTCAACTAAATGGCAGAGAGGGTATTAACTATAGGAAGAAAGCAAGATGAGTAGGAAAGGATGACTTAGCCCTAGTTTTTGTTGTTGTTAGACCGACTCAAGAAGTGACTAGAGCATAAGGATAGAGTGTAGTTGTTAGACCGATCCATACGAGACCGGGCTTAGGGACAACATAGGCGAAGAAGTTCCACCTCCTGCATATGCTGATCAAACAGCCCGGTTCAAAAGACAGATTACGAAGGTTTTAGGAGAAGTTTAGGAGGTAAATTGAAGGTAGGGACTATTTAGATATTTCCTTTTGGATTGTATGCATTAAATAGTTGGTTATTCGGACTCTTGTTATTTTATTTATTTGTGTGATGGATCTTCGTATAAAACTAGGACACAAAGCTCTCTCACTCTTCAGCTGCGAATTTTGTAAC
The DNA here is from genome assembly GCA_022539455.1 of Dendrobium nobile. NCBI lineage: Eukaryota > Viridiplantae > Streptophyta > Magnoliopsida > Asparagales > Orchidaceae > Dendrobium > Dendrobium nobile. Next base: position 55,983,757 of record CM039726.1, read on the forward strand.
CAACTCTTCTAAACACTGAATTCATTATAGTCTTCCCTTTCATATCTTTATTAGGGAAATGGTGACTTAGGTTTAATTTGGGACACTTTCTTACTATTTTTTGCAGAAATTTTTTAATATAAAAAATTTAATTTTTGTTAAAAAAACTATTTTATGAAGCAGTAAAAAATCATTCCAAACGAAGCCTTAATACATTCTTTAAACACACAACGTTTTTTAAGCATCCTAACTTTCATTGACTCCTTCAAATTATAAAACTAAAATACCACTGAATTGAGAACAATTTACTCATTAAAATTTACTATTTTCTCATTTAAATTATAAAATTATTTATAAAAGCACAAGTACTGATACAGAAACAAAACACGTCCCAATTTTCCCTTCTCAAGGACTTATAAGTCAATATAATGGACAGCCCGCGAAATACACACACAAATCGCTTGAGGATAGATTCGAGGAAGTACCTTTACCACGGTGTTCTTCGGCCATCTCGGTCTTTGCGGCCTCTTCGAAGGCAGTGGCAGGTGTAAAGGAAGTGAAGCGAGGAGGCTTAACAAGATAGCTATAAGGCTTAATCCGCATAGGCATCGCAGTTGCTCTTTGCTTGATGAGAAAACGGAAAACTTCGCGGCGCCTCCAGAAATGCTATTGCTAACACCGATGCCGAAGATCAGAGAAGAGTTCCTCACTACTGAAACCATGAGAGAGAGAGAGAGAGAAGAGGGAAGATGCCAGAAGGCGCTTGGAGCTTTAGGAGTCAGGAGGAGCGTAAAAATGAGTGAGAGTGGGCCGAGTGGTATCAAGATCCACAATTTGGGCCGGGCCGGTATTAAATATATATACATTCTAAACAATAAAGGAGCCCGAAAGATTATGGGTCCAGAAAAATAGTATTGTGGATTATAAAATGACGATTAAACTAATGATAATATTACTCTTTTTCCAACAAGAAAAAATAAATTACACAACGATTATTAAAATAATACAAAAAATGAGCCTTTTTTTCTATTAGAAATAATGATTTAGACAAATATAAATTATATAAAGATTCAAGAATACATAACATAGCTAACCTTAACATCAAAAATTAATAAATTATAAACCTAACAAAATAATCAAATGAAAAAACCAACAATAATTTTTAAATATAACAACAAATGAAAAAACCATCTATAGCGGACAATCTTCAAATTTAATTAAAAGCTATAGCTCAAAAAATTATGCAATAAATTTAATATCGTCCAATAAAATAATCAACATACAAACATCAAATAAAAATAAAATAAGATTTCATTAGCCACCCATAAATGAGGGACAACAATTAGTATTCATAATTCCAACTTGAAACTTTCACCTACTATATAAGATCATCTCCAACTGTTCGGCAAACAACCAAATGGAGGCCCTTAAACGTCGCAATCGAACGGGATGAACGTTCATCTGCGCCATTTTTTTCGTGTCTACCGAACTTGCGGAAGAAAGGCGTGAAAGAACAGAGCGACGGTTATGGGACAAAATGGCATTCGATTGGAGATGAATCACGACACTTTTTGTTTCACTGCATTTTGAAGTGAAAATGAGATTTTCGGTTGAAGATGCCCTAAGTGATTCTAAGCACCAGCATTCCTTGCCATTAAGAATAATGAAACAATAAAAATAATGATATCAATAATCCAACCAAGCCAACACAAGTGGAATTCATCCAGATTATGAGTATGCACACTGTGTACAAAATCATATATATTAATTGATATATTTATGTACAAATATTTTTTGAACTGTTATTCTCGTCCGGACTTGCACAAAATAATTTCTCCATACCGAGAGGAACAGAAAAAAAAATAAAAGAAGAAAAAGAAAAATAGAAAGAACGAGGAAGCTCTAGCATCTTCTTTCTCTAATCTCCACCCGGATTGCTCAAATCAGCGAAGCTTATTATCTTTTGTTCCACACTTCTTTAAGAGCCGAAGGATCAGAACAATTCTTTATCAATGCTTGAAGATCGCAATGCACGCAAATGAATTATCTCCTTCTCGATCAGCCACACCTTTCCAAAGTTCCCTTGGAATTATCACAAATGTTAGGCCAAAAAGTCCTGCATTGCAACCTTCACAGGCACTTTAATTTCTCTTACAAAGTAAGAGGATTCAAGTACAGCAATCAGGATCTCCAAAACGAGAATAAAAATGTGCAATTTCTTTCTTGTATTTCTTATTTCACTATTTCTTGGTGGTGTTTGATCACATTGATGCTTGCAGTCTTTGATAAAACTGATGCTTCGTTTGGGACGGCTTTTTTCTGTTTCTTAAAGCAGCTTTCCAGCATAAAAAAAATTTTTTTGTACTAAAAAGCTGCTTCAGAGGTAGCAAAAAAACTTTCCCAAACGAAATTGAATCTATGTATTACCCTTTGTTAACAACACTACATGTGCATCACAAAATATGCAATTTTATGTTTGGCTCATATCACAACCTTTGATATTGCAATTCATATATTATGGTCAAAGTATGTTATTATTTCAGCATTTTTTTACTCCTCATGCTTCATATTGAATAAATGGAGTTTCCAATCAATTATATTTTTCTTAATACCCTATAAATTTTCTTTCAATAACTAGTGTATTTGTCGATATATCACTATTGTATGGGATACTTCTCTATTATATATCTTAGTTGATATTTTGAAGCGAACTCAAGTGCATAACCTATTAGTGCTTTCATAGTTGTAATCTGATGCAGTGTAACAAAATAGGTTTAATAAATAGGATTGTGGCAACCATAGTGGGGGATTGATTTGATGCAGTGCATCTTAGTTACAATGTGGTGCATCTTAGTTACAATGTGGTGCACTTAGTTTAGCATATTTTTGGAATAATTACCTATTTTGTTACATATTTTCTAGATCTTCTAGAATTTCTCTTGCTAGGTTATATATAATAACAGTAAGAAAGAATTATGATATATAAGATGTGGGAAATAAATGGGAACAAAGAGAAGAGGCCACAAATTATGACCAACATTAGGTATGGATGGAAATTTAATTTAAATGCACATTAAAATTATTTAATTTACTAATATAAAATAAAAATTAATTAATTAATTATCTATTACATACATCTTAAATTCAATAATTTTAAAACCATTATTTTGTCTAGAATACTAACTAAATTTCTTAGAAAAAAATTATATTGAGATAAATTTGATAATTATTAAATTTATAAATTTATTTTGATATAATTTATGCAGCTCATTAACTCAAAAATATCTGAAAATTTTTTTATATAATTTATATTAAAATATCGTAAAATAATTTTTTATTTACTTGATTTAAATATCTGAAATTTTTTTATATAATTTATATTAAAATATTATAAAATAATTTTTATTTTATTTTTCTTTGATTGTCTACCTTGAAAAGCACCACATAGATATAATAATTGCAAGAGTGATTTGCAAAAGGGTTAAGTGGAGCTGGTGGCTGGTGAGTGTTGACATACTGATATGGGTGTCAATTCGGGTCAACCCGTCGGGTTCGGGTCGAACCCGACCCGACCCGACCCGTATATAAACGGGTCAACCCGAACCCGACCCGTTTTTATAAACGGGTCGAACATTACAACCCGGACCCGACCCGAGCGGGACACGGGTTGACCCGACACGACCCGTGACCCGGTTTTTTCACTCGCGGCTGCGAGGCAGCGGCGGCAGCGCGGTAGCGGCGACGTCGCGGGCGCGGCAGCGGCGGCAGTGCGGCACGCGGCAGCAAGGCGGCAGCGGCAGCGAGGCGGCGGCGGCAGCCGCAGCGCGGCACGCGACAGCGAGGCAGCGGCGGCAGCGCGACACGCGGCAGCGAGGCGCGGGGCAGCGCGGCAGCGGCGGCAGTCTGGGCGACGCGGGAGTCTGCAGCGAGGCGCGCGGCACGCGGCACGCGGCAGCGAGGTCCGGCGGGCAGCGGGCAGCAGCGGGATTGAGCGGGAAATTCATTTTTTAAAATTAAATGGGTTTTCGGGTTGACCCGGCAACCCGCCGGGTCAACCCGACCCGACCCGTTTTATTAAACGGGTTGAATCTGCAAACCCGGACCCGACCCGTTTATCAAACGGGTCTGGTCCAACCCGGATTTTCCGGGTCGGGTCCGAGTCGGGTTGTCGTGTCGTGTCAAATATTGACACCCCTACATACTGACATCAAATCAGATTTTCTTATCTTGGAGCATTAACTATAAATAAATATGAGCATTTTTTATTTTTTTAAGGCATATGAAATTAGAAGAAGAAATCAATATATACATAGTGCTGAACAGAGAAATTATTTTTTAAATACATGCATGAGATATTATCAACCGAATCCAAGTTGGATGGTTGGAGTGAAGGAATGCATTAAACTTGTTATGTGATAGAAAAGTTCTTCTCAAACTTAAGGAAAAATTCTATAAGATGGTGGTGAGACCTGTATTGCTTTATGGTGTTGAATGTTGGACATTAAAAAAGAAGCATAGTACTAAGTTAAATGTTGCAGAGATGAGGATGCTCAAGTGGTTGAGTGGTTTTACCCTTAAAGATAGGACACAAAATTAGCATATACATGAAAAGGTTGGAGTAGTTCCAGTGGAAGATAAGATTAAAGAGAGTCGCCTTAGATGGTTTGATGATTTGGTCTCATAAAACGACAGTCTTCTAATGACCAGTTAGAAAAATAGAGGTATTATATTTAACTTATATTAAGAAAAGTAGAGGTAGACTAAAAAGACTTGATTAGAAAATATTTGAAATGATCTTTCTTTATTAGTTTTAGAATTTAACTTTTAACATATGACACAATGGAAAAAAAGGATTCATGTAGTTGACCCTACGTAATGAGAGAAAGGCTTTATATTGTTGTTGTTGTTGCATGAAATATTAAGATTTTTTTAGCATGAAATATTAAGATGCTACACTTAGAGGTTTAATCTTAGGTTTCATTTGCTCCATATTTTTTATTATTATCTAAAACAATTTTTTAATATAATTTTTTTTTAGATAATTTTGTATTAGAAAAATATTTTAAAAAGCAGTAAGAAGACTGTCCCAAGCAAAACCTAAAACAAGTGTATATATTAAAAGATTAGAGTAGCTCCGTAACAGATAAGATAAGAGAGAATAGCCTTAGATTATTTGGTCACATAAACCTTCAGCCTTCCAACAACCCAGCTAGGAGATTAGATGTATGACATCCAACCTTTATTAAAAAGGTAGAAATAGACAATAAAAAAATATTTTTAAAAAAAAAACTTATAAGGCATTAGAAAATATTTTTGTTTATTAGAATTAAATGAGAATTGAACTCGTAATAGTGCTATGAAAACCTTTTTCATATCTAATTTAGCATTTATTAGAAAAGCTTTTATTAGTTTGAATTACACTATTAATTATTGATTAGGAGATTTAATTATAGCATTGATTAGATTTTTCATATTAATTTCCATTTCAAATCTATATATAGTGATTTCAAGGTTGTAAGATTGCAATTGTAACCCTATTTCTTCACAATACTAAAATTATCCCCTCTCGTGGACTTAGTCAATTCTTCGTCGAACAACATAAATCGCATCATGTTCATCGAGTTTGGTTGTGTGATTTTCTATTTTGAGCTACTTATTCTCACAGCAAATAGGACAAAATAGAAAAAAATGACTCACGTAACCAAGACTTGATGTTGATCTTGTATTCATAAAATTACTAGAGAAATATACATTGCTACACATGATGAATAATTCTCATTTTACAAAGTCTATAAGGAATTATTCATTTTAATAAGAAGACAAATTTCAACAACATATACAGTGCTACAGTCTAAAAATAAATTTTAAACTCAACAAAATATGATACTTAGAAATTATGATCCCATCAGGAAAAAAAAAAAAGTGAAAGGCCAAATTTTGCTAATTGCTGGTATTATTTGCATCAGTTCAATAAAAATATGGCCTTGATTAAAATGCTATACCAGGTGAAGCTTCCTTTGATGAATATTACAATAAGCTAACAAACTCATTAAAATGGTGCTTTGACAGCTTCAGTTTCAACAAAATTTGGTTAAGTACAGAAACTCTTCACTTAAAAATAGGATATTTGCCTTCCTAAGCACTTTCCCTATCCATTTCCTTACTGTCTTCATCAGCTGGAGGTCTTGCAGCTTCTTGGAGCTTTGCAGGTCCAGGTCCTGCAGAAACCTTCACCATTGATGGGCGTAGAAGCCTGCCCCCAAGCTTGAAACCCTTGCGAAATTCTTGTATTATGATTCCTTCTTCAAAACTCTGCTGAGTCTTCTCTCATTATAGCCTCATGAAGCTTTTTCCAATAGAAAAAATAAGTTAATAAATAGTTTTTAAAATATTTAAAATAAAGAACACTTGTGAATTGTGATGGTTTATATGGAATAAAAGATCAATAGTGATGTTTTGTTGTAGCTAAAACTTGATGGGATTCAGTTTAAGTAAATGCATTTGGAAATAATTATGATCAGGATATCAAGACAAAATTTTTATTCAAGATAGATCTCAAAATTATTAAATTTGCTTTGAGATTCGTATAACATTATATATATATATATATATATATATAATACTAATCTCGAAGTAAATCTAATGACTTTGAGATTCATCCGGACCAAACTTTTGTAAGGATATCTCAACACAATTTTTTTTTTCAAATGCACTTATAATTATACCAAGGAAATAAATGAGTAGGTGAGTAATTTTAACAAACTTTGATTACAACTTCTTAAGGCAGATGGGAGTTTTCAAAACTTAGCAAGTTTGGATATTGAATTCAATAACCTTAAAAGCATTAAGAGAAAGGAACTTACCATAGGGTCAAATGAATTTCCCAAAGTTTCAATTGCTTCAACACCCAGAGAAGTTAAAATCTCTAAAAACTGCTTATATATGCTCTGGTAACTACTGTTGATCTTTTCTTCTCCATCTGTTTCTGGCTTAATCTGAGCTTTGGCTCTTTCAAAACTATCTAAAACAGGCAACAATCTTTCTACAACTTCTCCCTGTACATTCTCCATTTGTAACAACATTTCTCTTTCTGTCCTTTTCCTGACATTATCAAAATCAGCACTTATTCGAAGTATCCGGCCTTTTTCTATAAGCAACTCCCCGGATAATTCAGTAACTTTACTTGCAAGGGAGTTCCTTTCATCTTCTATGGACTGGAGAAAGGCCTCTATTTCAGAAATTTTGGCTAGATTATTATTTTCCAAAGCTTCCTTGTACGCATGTAGGCAAGCCATTACAGCAGAAGGGAACTTTTCTTCACTAACTGAAATACTTTCAGCATTTGATCTATTGTCAAAAGCAGGTTCTACTTCTGAGTCTTCCTGCAGAAAAATTTAAATAAGACAAATATTGGAAGGAACCATGAGAAATTGTACAATTTAGTTTAACAAAGATGAAATATATATTTCTTTAAAGCCAAGATTTACCCATTAACAGGTCGTTGATACCACACTGAGCCACCTGGCTGTGAGTATCAGTAACTGGGCCAATTCGGTGTGTAATCATCGTTTTATAACGGATTGTTACAAGTTAGTAACTATTTGTTAGAATTCATCAACTAGAAAGGAAAAAAAAATTGTCGGCTTTGGCATTCAAATTTGCTATCAAGAAAGGGAAATCTGGGAGCAATTGGAGGGAATGGAAAGACGCTCTTTATGGGCTATGAAAGCTCTCATGAGCTAGGGAGAACCTCCAATTCTTTTGGAGTTCAATAAAATTTGCAGAGAAGGATGAGAATTCAAAAACATCAATTGATTTCAAAGTTTGATTTATAATATGGGTGAATTTATGGGGATGAGTAGCCAATATGATCGATATTATATGAATCTGTCATTCAGGGTCTACTTTTAACCGGACACAATGACGAAAAAAGATTCATGTAGTCGACCCTACGTAGTGGGACAAAGGCTTGATTATGATGATGTTGTTGTTGTTGTCATTCAGGGTCAAGCTAGTATACCTAAGAAACTAACAACAGAGGGCGTGAAACATATCATCTATGAGGTTTGATTAGCATCTAAGATAGCCTCTTATGAGATATCCCAAATGGATCTAGTTGGTGGCATGCTAAAGAAGACTTGCCTCCATATGATGAAGTATCATGGATTAGGTTTGACTCAAAAAGGCCCTAAGGGCACCAATATGATTGATGCTGGTTCATAAGTATTAGTGTATGACCAACAAAGGTTTAATAATTTGGCTTATTTGATATATACCAAGATTGGCTCTGCAACAAAAAGCAGGGCCAAGTACAAGACTATTTTGGATCATATTTGAGAAGTCAAGGAACTAAATTGAATATTTTAGATAGTTTGGGATTAAATTAACCCCTCACAAATAATTTATAGACCATTTTATCTATTAACATTGATTATCTTATAAATGATTTTTACATGTTCAGAAGTATTTGTTAAAATTCACCAAGTAGAATGAAAAAAATAAAATTTTCTAAATAATTGGAGCTAATACAAAGACGCATTTTATGGGCTATGAATGCTGTCATGAGCTAGGGTGATCCTTCTAGCTATTTTCAGTTTCAAGGAAGGATGCAAAGAAGGAAGAGGTTTCAAGACAAATTGAAATAAGGTTCAAAAGATTTCCCATACCTAATTCCTAAAAACATTAGAATTAAGGACATCAAGTGTGCTATGAGTTTTTGGCTATGAGTTTGATTTGTAATGGGAGAATGGATATGAATGAGTGGATAACCTATTCAATATTGTGTAATTCTTTCCGTTAAAGTCGAGTTGGTGGACCCAAACTATTAACCATAGAGGGCCTATGAATGTATCATATTGGGAGTTCAATTAGCATATATGGGTTGCTTTTTAAGAGATGTCCCAAGGGGATCAAGGTGGTATTATGCTAAAGGACACTTGTCTTCCCATGAAGCACGGTGGTTCAATCTTGAATGAAAAAGGTCCCAAGGGAACCATTATGATTGATAATGATTCATAAGTATTAGCACATGACCACTAAGGGCTTAGGGATTGGGCTTATTAGACTCATACAAAGTTCGACTCAGCAACACAAAGTGTGGCCGAGCATAGCGAGTCTAAATTCAACTCATAAGCATTGCATGGTCAATTCAATAATTTGGGAATAAACTCTGAGGATTCATCTTGAAAGCTAAAAAATTAAAATATACATTTGATGGATTTAGTAGTGTTAGACCCTTTAAGGTCATAACCCATCTCAAACACTAAACTAGGGATCGATCCTTGAGGGGTTGATCACTTACTAATGATGTTGTCAACTAAATGGCAGAGAGGGTATTAACTATATGGAAGAAAGCAAGATGAGTAGGAAAGTCATGACTTAGCCCTAGTTTTTCGTTGTTGTTAGACCGACTCAAAGAAGTGACTAGAGCATAAGGATAGAGTGTAGTTGTTAGACCGATCCATACGAGACCGGGCTTAGGGACAACATAGGCGAAGAAGTTCCACCTCCTGCATATGCTGATCAAACAGCCCGGTTCAAAAGAACAGATTACGAAGGTTTTAGGAGAAGTTTAGGAGGTAAATTTGAAGGTAGGGACTATTTAGATATTTCCTTTTGGATTGTATGCATTAAATAGTTGGTTATTCGGACTCTTGTTATTTATTTATTTGTGTGATGGATCTTCGTATAAAACTAGGACACAAAGCTCTCTCACTCTTCAGCTGCGAATTTTGTAACCAACTCTTCTAAACACTTGAATTCATTATAGTCTTCCCTTTCATATCTTTATTAGGGAAATGGTGACTTAGGTTTAATTTGGGACCACTTTCTTACTATTTTTTGCAGAAATTTTTTAATATAAAAAATTTAATTTTTGTTAAAAAAAACTATTTTATGAAGCAGTAAAAAAATCATTCCAAACGAAGCCTTAATAACATTCTTTAAACAACACAAACGTCTTTTAAGCATCCTAACTTTCATTGACTCCTTCAAATTATAAAACTAAAATACCACTGAATTGAGAACAATTTACTCATTAAAATTTACTATTTTCTCATTTAAATTATAAAATTATTTATAAAAGCACAAGTACTGATACAGAAACAAAACACGTCCCAATTTTCCCTTCTCAAGGACTTATAAGTCAATATAATGGACAGCCCGCGAAATACACACACAAATCGCTTGAGGATAGATTCGAGGAAGTACCTTTACCACGGTTTCTTCGGCCATCTCGGTCTTTGCGGCCTCTTCGAAGGCAGTGGCAGGTGTAAAGGAAGTGAAGCGAGGAGGCTTAACAAGATAGCTATAAGGCTTAATCCGCATAGGCATCGCAGTTGCTCTTTGCTTGATGAGAAAACTCGGAAAACTTCGCGGCGCCTCCAGAAATGCTATGCTAACACCGATGCCGAAGATCAGAGAAGAGTTCCTCACTACTGAAACCATGAGAGAGAGAGAGAGAGAAGAGGGAAGATGCCAGAAGGCGCTTGGAGCTTTAGGAGTCAGGAGAGCGTAAAATGAGATGAGAAGTGGGCCGAGATGGTATCAAGATCCACCAATTTGGGCCGGGCCGGTATTAAATATATATACATTCATAAACAATAAAGGAAGCCCGAAAGATTATGGGTCCAGAAAAATAGTATTGTGGATTATAAAATGACGATTAAACTAATGATAATATTACTCTTTTTCCAACAAGAAAAAATAAATTACACAACGATTATTAAAATAATACAAAAAATTGAGCCTTTTTTTCTATTAGAAATAATGATTTAGACAAATATAAATTATATAAAGATTCAAGAAATACATAACATAGCTAACCTTAACATCAAATTAATAAAATTATAAACCTAACAAAATAATCAAATGAAAAAACCAACAATAATTTTTAAATATAACAACAAATGAAAAACACCATCTAAGCGGACAATCTTCAAATTTAATTAAAAGCTATAGCTCAAAAAATTATATGCAATAAATTTAATATCGTCCAATAAAATAATCAACATACAAACATCAAATAAAAATAAAAATAAGATATCATTAGCCACCCATAAATGAGGGACAACAATTAGTATTCATAATTCCAACTTGAAACTTTCACCTACTATATAAGATCATCTCCAACTGTTCGGCAAACAACCAAATGGAGGCCCTTAAACGTCGCAATCGAACGGATGAACGTTCATCTGCGCCATTTTTTCGTGTCTACCGAACTTGCGGAAGAAAGGCGTGAAAGAACAGAGCGACGGTTATGGGACAAAATGGCATTCGATTGGAGATGAATCACGACACTTTTTGTTTCACTGCATTTTGAAGTGAAAATGAGATTTTCGGTTGAAGATGCCCTAAGTGATTCTAAGCACCAAGCATTCCTTGCCATTAAGAATAATGAAACAATAAAAAATAATGATATCAATAATCCAACCAAGCCAACACAAGTGGAATTCATCCAGATTATGAGTATGCACACTGTGTACAAAATCATATATATTAATTTGATATATATTATGTACAAATATTTTTTGAACTGTTATTCTCGTCCGGACTTGCACAAAATAATTTCTCCATACCAGGAGAGGAACAGAAAAAAAAAAATAAAGAAGAAAAGAAAAATAGAAAGAACAGAGGAAGCTCTAGCATCTTCTTTCCTCTAATCTCCACCCGGATTGCTCAAATCAGCGAAGCTTATTATCTTTTGTTCCACACTTCTTTAAGAGCCGAAGGATCAGAACAATTCTTTATCAATGCTTGAAGATCGCAATGCACGCAAATGAATTATCTCCTTCTCGATCAGCCACACCTTTCCAAAGTTCCCTTGGAATTATCACAAATGTTAGGCCAAAAAGTCCTGCATTGCAACCTTCACAGGCACTTTAATTTCTCTTACAAAGTAAGAGGATTCAAGTACAGCAATCAGGATCTCCAAAACGAGAATAAAAATGTGCAATTTCTTTCTTGTATTTCTTATTTCACTATTTCTTGGTGGTGTTTGATCACATTGATGCTTGCAGTCTTTGATAAAACTGATGCTTCGTTTGGGACGGCTTTTTTTCTGTTTCTTAAAGCAGCTTTCCAGCATAAAAATAAATTTTTTTGTACTAAAAAGCTGCTTCAAGAGGTAGCAAAAAAACTTTCCCAAACGAAACTTGAATCTATGTATTACCCAGTTTGTTAACAACACTACATGTGCATCAACAAAATATGCAATTTTATGTTTGGCTCATATCACAACCTATTGATATTGCAATCATATATTTATGGTCAAAGTATGTTATTATTTCAGCATTTTTTACCTCCTCATGCTTCATATTGAATAAATGGAGTTTCCAATCAATTATATTTTTCTTAATACCCTATAAATTTTCTTTCAATAACTAGTGTATTTGTCGATATATCACTATTGTATGGGATACTTCTCTATTAATATATCTAGTTGATATTTTTGAAGCGAACTCAAGTGCATAACCTATTACGTGCTTTCATAGTTGTAATCTGATGCAGTGTAACAAAATAGGTTTAATAAAATAGGATGTGGCAACCATAGTGGGGGATTGATTTGATGCAGTGCATCTTAGTTACAATGTGGTGCATCTTAGTTACAATGTGGTGCATCTTAGTTATAGCATATTTTTGGAATAATATACCTATTTTGTTACATATTTTCTAGATCTTTCTAGATATTTCTCTTGCTAGGTTATATATAAATAACAGTAAGAAAGAAAATGATATAAAGAAATATCTTTGAAATTATTCCCTATATAAGTTGGTATCAGAGCCTAATATTATGAAGAATGGTGGACTTCAAAAGTTCATTAGCGACAATGATCGAAAGAGAAGTTCTGACCACCTGCATCAGCCGATAACCATATTGATTTTTTTGAACCTACTCACCGCGGACAACCATACCAATAAAATTGATCTTCCCACAGCTAGCAAGCATACTAGCAAATCAATCCCCCATAGTCAGCAACCATACTAGCAAATCATTCCCCCGCTACTGGCAACCATATAAAAAAAATTTGAGCTCCTCCACACGCAACCGTGACTTTTCCTTTAATTAGGCCCCATCCCGTATAAAAACGGCCAATTTCGCACATGTCCCACCTTTGATCTGGCCCTATCCTACTCTCGCATGACTCAGCCTTCACTGCCATACGTGACCTACAGATCGAACCGCCCGCGGCTCCCCTTCGCTCCAATGTGCGACCTTCATGACCCACAAACCACATATGTCTCGTATGCCCCGCACGTCACTTTTGTGCAATCCAAGACCACAGTCTATCAGCTTGCTCTTTCGCAGGTACAGCCCATTTGCCAACCCAGCACATATCTCTACATGAAAGGCCTCCAACTCGAACCTGACCCTGCTTGCATCAATCTGTGAGTCTACCTACGTGCAAGCAACCCGCCTATAAGTCTCCAACACGCACTCCTACCTCTAACTTCGACCCTCCTTTGGACTCTTCATCCACAACTTTAAACGCGTGGCTTTATCCTTCTATTTGTTATGATCTTGTTGTCCGCCCCTGCTCCCGCACACGAATTCTTTAGATAAAGGGAGTATGATGTGGTGTGTCTTAATTATAGCATACCTTATGAATACTATAACTATTTTGTTACATATATTCTACAACTTTCTAGAGATTTCTCTTGCTATATTATATATATAATAGCTATAAGGAAAAAAAGTTATAACAATGTTTTTTTGGAATGATTTCCAATGTCATTTGGTATCATAGCTGAAGTTTCTGAAGAACAACTGACTTTCGAAGTTCAATCGTAATGATGATCAAAGGAGAAGTTTTGACCGCATATATCAGTTGGCAACCATACCAGTTATTCAAACCTACCCACCACTAGCAACCATACAGGCAAAATTGATCTCCCCACTACTAGCAACCATACTAACAATCAATCCCCCATAGTCAGCAACATCCATACCAGTAAATTAACCCCCCACTGTTGGCAACCTGTAATAACCTATATTTTGACCCAAATAAATAATTTTTTAGAAGTCATAATAAGTCCAATTTGAAAATTATATTCTCCAGAAAATAGATATTATTGTGTTATAATTATAATATTTTTTTCATAATTTTTTAGCACAGCTGAAAATCCTTAAGAAATTGACACCTATCAGTATAAGTGAGGATTTTAGGATTGTCATATTTCTGTTTTACAAACTAATTTCACCAGTATTTTTTGAATAAATTGAGTTATTTTATGGATATTTTTTAAAAATTTTTGAAGCCTAAAAAAGATTTATATGAATTTTAAACTAAAAATTTAATAAATTATATTTATATTATTTTATTTCAAAATATCTTAACCCATTAAGAGAATTCATTAAATTCCATTTATCACTTTTTCCATTAGTTTTCATGAAACCAGCGAAATGGAAAACAAATTTAGAAAGAAGTGTGAGGAGAGAGAAAAGAGAACTTAGGTTTTGGAGGTCGTAGATCAATTTTTATCAGTCGTTCCTATTTGAAAATTTACTAGTCTCTTTATAAAGAGCTATTATCATATTTTTTTATTTCAATATTTTGATTTTTATGATTTTAGTTATTTTCACTAGCTATTATTTATGTTAATGATTTATGGAAGCTCTTATATATTATTAAAATGATAAATAGACAATTCTTTCAAATTTAATTAAGTTGTGTGATACAACTATATCGGCAAATTAAGCTCCTCTGCATACAACCGCAATTTTGCCTTCAATTAGACCCCATCTCGCACAAATGCGACCCATCTCGCAGACGTCGCGCCTATGATATTTCTTAAGTTTTGTTATGTATTTTATTTTATTTTTTATCGTCAGGAGCTTATGATATAATAATAATTATACTAATCTCATAACTATTACATATTGATTATGGGAGAATAAATATAGTGAAATATTTTGAGATATATAATGGTTAATTACTTTCTCTAGATATATAAATTTATTATTTTGATAATTTATATAAGCTCTGATTGATTAATTAGGAAGATAAATTAGATAATTCTTTCAAATTGGAGGATGATTGAAGATTGAAGTGCACATTCAGTGTGATGAACCTATGAGAGGCTCCATGACCCTTTCGGCTAACATAGGAAAATTTTATTTAAATAAAGGGGATGCGCCCCCGCCTTTCATTCACAGTGAATGAAGCACTTATCAATATCGGCATAAGCAGAATTTACCATATGTTTTTTTTACATTAGAGGAATGATGCTAAATCAGCCTGTTGTTGATCTACTTCCAAATGTATAGTTGGAGCCAACATATCATATTTAAAAAATTTGTTGAACTGAATGATCCCCAATCTTGTGGCAATTGACTAATTTATTTGAAGCATTATGATTGGTTTACTGCGAGGTCTGGTTCAAAAGAATTGAGACTTGGATAATTTCGTCTTCTTGTCGCATAAGTTCAAGAACCATCCTCCTTTTTCTTTGTCTGCAGGCTTTGCCTTTCTCTTACAGAGATCTCCACCTATTGTGATATTTAACTTCATCCTTTTGTTCGTATGCCTGCTTAGTGCTTACCCTCAACAGGAGACGAGTTTGCCCTGATAATACTGGGGTCTATTTTATTTTTCCGAGAGGGCTTATATTGCGACCTAGAAATAATGTTCCAAGGCCCATAGTTATTTTCTCTGAGAAATTCTTACTAAATTGAGTTTAAAGTAGTATTAACATTTACCTCTCTTTTTAATGTCGTATATGTATGCTTAGCTCCAATAACTATATTTGTCGAATTTGAATTCATTAATTATGTTAGATAATTATGATGTATATGTCTCAAGAAGACAAATCTAAAATATAAGGTAGAATTACCTTCATATGCCACGTTCTGAAAGAATTTTTCATGAATACCTTCAATCCAAACTCCTATTGGAAACTTCTTTGTGAGGTCGATTCTTACACATATTCTAGCATGTATACTTCTTCCCCAAGAGCTAGTAAGGGATAAAAAATCATCATGGCTATGCGAGCTATGTTCTTTTTATCCCAATAAAGGAGTGGAAGTTGGGGATGAAGCACCAAAATCTGTGTAGATAAACCTCTTGTGGAATTTGGAGAGAAACCCTGAGTCCATTTGTCAATTGGGATTAATTGGCCCATAATGATAGTGTCCCTAGCTTCAATAGTTGAAAATAAGCATAAAACAATCAACACTTAGCATAATAACCCGAAGCTCTCCTATATGAGTCCATTTACTTTTCAAATGATAATTCAAATTCATGTAAGATGGCCTACAATCCAAGGCATTCCCTACAAGAATAGTATTTAGGTGTCTCACATTCTGATCCACATCTTTAATACTTGTGGGTCTCCGAAAGGATTCCGCTCGTGTGGTTCGAATGCAAAGGGTACGATCACACTATCCCGTAGGACAAAATGGTCGTAAGCCTTTACACTCGGCACAAGCAGGCCGATGGAAGAGCAGATGGAGTTATAGATACGATTAGCCATGGAGGATAGCGGCTTTCACCTACCAACCTCGATGGATAATAATATCTATAACCCAAAAGTTCACGAGATTTCCCCCATTCGATACATCAGCATCGGATAGGATTTATTTGATTGTGGGGATCGGTTTCCTACGGGCGCAAGCCCCCGTAGTTAATTACATCTTAGACCTCAATCTAAGAAAACTCTCGATTAAGGATGTTGGATTATTCACTTCTTGATTTGGTGCACAGATAAAGTTCCTAAGTTCTATTCCAAATAGTCTCTTCTATCTACCCTTAGTGATGATTAGACATTTTTGAATGAATAAAGATATGATTAAAATTTTGAGTTTAGAAGATCAAAATTCGGATTACTACCCTAAGAGAAACGACAGACTCAAAACACAGATGAAAGGAAACACACTGAGGGGTGTACAACCTGGACTTATGCTTGCCTGGAGTGAGCTGCCAGCTAACATCCTAAACACAATAAATCGCCCTATATGTATACAAGATAGGAAAGCTCTATCCTAGAAAGTCAAGGAATCATAATTCAAGAGGTTTCAATCAGTGACTCTATAATATGCAGAAGGATATACCTAACGCCATGTATGATGCATGAAACAGACACGAAATATTCCTAGATCTATTGATGTGATGCATGTATGTAAGTGAAGCATAATGTGAGGTAAGGTGTGTAAAAATAAATGCATGCATGACATTCAGAGTACAGAAGAAGTAAGTAAACACACCCTAAGGGTACCCTCCAGGCAAGGTACCCGCACAGAAAAGCATTCAAACGGTGCCCACTGGCAAAAATAGGTGGCCTACTCTACAGGCCTAAATGACCCTAATGGTCTCTAAGGCTCACAAAAAAAAAAGAAAGAAAAAAAGGGGGGGGGTATCGTACCCAAAACTGGAAAAGGCCAAAATCCTAGCGATGCCCACTTCGTGTGGGAAAACAACGATGCCCAATGGCACAAGTAGGTGGCCTACTCTACAGGCCTAAATGACCCTAATAGTCTCTAGGGCTCACAGAAGGGGGCAAGCTTTGACCTATAGGGCCAAAGCTTCGTCAGTGAACTAACCTAAGGCTGGCTACCTAAACATGCTAGAATACCTATTAACAAGCAGTGTGTGGCGTGAAACAGTTCCGATACATAATTAAAAAAATTTACTTTACAAGTTGCAGGGATTATACCTGACTATATGTGGCGCTGCCACTTAAAAGCTTATAAACCAGCGGCCTCATTTAGTTCCCAATCATTAAGCGCCAGTGTACCTCGCAAGAAAAGATAACAGAGAAACATATATATGAGCGTAGATGCCATTCAGAAAAGAAGTGCAGGTAACTAATAAAAATATAACTAATATGGAAATTAAATACAGCTAACATGAAATTTAATAATTGCATTTATAGAACATGTGTATATAGCAAACATTGAATAACAGGAGGAAATGTGAGCCTAACCTAGAGCTAAAAGTAGTGTCTTAACTAAACCAGCCTAGGTATATATAACGGTGTATAGTTTTGGATATGTCCTATGTAGGATAATTAGTTCAAGTTATTTGCATTTGGTTTGTTAGAGGTCGAAAGGAAGATCTTAGTGACTTAGTTTGAGTTTTAAATATTAGTATTTTTTTAGGATTGATTTTAAAGATTTTATTTTAGTATTTGATTGATTACCACCTTTGTTTCACACCGAGGCCGTGAGATTTATTTCACCCTCCTTGGGGCTAACTTAATAGCCTCGTAGGCCTGGGTTACCCAGTGGCAACCAATTTTTGTTGAATTATTTAGTTGGTTGTAAACTAGAAAAAAAGAAAAGTGGATTAGACAATTTATTAATCAAGTTTGTTGATTGATTTTAAAGATTGATTTAAAGTTTGATATTTTAAGAGTCTTTTATCCTAATGAATTTTAGCTTAGATTTGAATCTCCTAATTAAAGTCTACCTCTTTTAAATTTTAGGTTAGTTAGGAGATTATTATTAGTTTAGTTGAACTTGATTTAGATTTGGTATTTTTAATGGTTATGAAATATTAATTATGGTTAGAATAAAAATTAAGTGCTTTAGTACATTTTAAAGGATTGAATTAGGGTTGATTTCCATTGATTGATTATTAGTAGATTAAAGAGGAACTAAACCTAGGGGAACGTGTCACTAAGTTTATATTTTGACGTCTCTATCCTATAGGGAGCATGCGTCCTAAGTCTATGTTATCTAAGACCCGGTCCTTAATTTTTTTATCCTTAGGTGTCACTAGTGTTGTAGGGATAAAAATAAGTTTTATTTTCTAACCCTTAGGACTTCTATACGTATGTCAATGAGTTTCGGGATTTAGGCATGAAAATATAATAATGAGTAACAAAACAGATGGAAGGCGAGAAGTAAAGAGAAAGAACGACTAAACATGATAGAAATAAAAGAATGAAAATCAAGCATAAAGGAAATGTCGGCATTATTGGTTTTGGGCATACTTCTTTGAAGTCAAGTGTGCCTCTAAAATAATCTTCTCCCTAATTCGATATGATACGAATAAAGAAGAGGGTATTTTTAATGCCTTTTAATGTCCCCACATTCCAAACAAGGCACTTGAATGAGACTCTACTCAAACAACTAAACCTAACCCCTAAATAAAGCTCCAAACGACAAAGAGAAACAGCCTCTTAAGATAGACCCCTCACTAGAAACCCAAAACAACATGCTCTTACTACCCACTAATCCAAAATTATCTAGAAAAACAAGTGCAAGTAAGAAGAAAGACAACTGCCCTTCCCCCCCAAAACGTCGCGTCGTTCTAAAAAGACAATAACGAGTCTACCACACAGAGCTAAACATAAAATTATGAATCCTAAAATAACTCGTGAAAAGAAATTTCAAATGAAACCACATACAAAAATCTCGCACAAATCGTCCAACAAAAACTTTCCTGACACAAAACAATCAAGTGCCTTTTTATTATTTAGAGTGGGGTAAAATCCATGAAGCTTTACAACAAGAAGGTTTTATAAAACCCCTCATTGTAAAACATTCGCGAAACTCAAATCATCCAACCTTTCAACATAAAACAGTTCACAAAATTCATCAAAAAGCTTTTAAACCATAAAAGTAAATGCTCGTAAGCACTTCCGATATAAAACATCTTATAACACCTCTCTTTCCAAAGAAGACTCACAAAACCCTTTCAATATAAAGTCATTTGCAAATCTCCTCAATCATGAAGCAAATCACAAAATATCCTCAGTATAAAACAAACCATAAAACCTTTTAATATGAAACAAATCATACGATTTCTCAATATAAAACAAAACATAAAACCTCTTCAACATGAGGCAACATATGTATTTAATGCTAGAACCCAACACTTCTTGGTATCTATCACATAATTATGCAAGAAAATGCTCATGCTAACAAGAAACAAAACAGGTGAATGGCCAAATATCTTTGAAACCAATAAAGATTTTATGAATAATATCAGGGCTGAGCCATAAATAAGAAAAAGTCCAACACTACTTGCCAATAACTTATTACCCATGCCAAATCATATGAAGAAAAGAGAAATAACTTTCTCTACCTGGAGCAACAAGATCTTTCCACAAGATATTTTCTAACCTTTCATAAGGATGATACTAACATGAAAATTTGCATGAAGAGAATATATTCAAATATCCATATGTAAACTTCAGAGGATGAACAACATAAAAGGAGAGAAACTTGTAATCATGCATATAGTGCCTTTTTCCACTATTTTAACAAGAGAATGCAATAATCTATAATAAATCCCCAACTTGCTCGTGATTCTAAGAAAAGCAAATAACTCGCAAGCCCTTGACAACGAACATGTAACTATTAGAACATGATAAAGCCATCACCTTTCTCACCGAATACATGGATACGACATTGAAGCATGACAGTTTCTATGTAAGCTTGATAAGCACAACAAATTCTCCAACCACACCAAGTGTCACCCTCCTATATAGCCAAACTATTCCATGTTGAAAGAAATCTAAAGCATGTTTAATACGGCAAACCAAGTCATCATGAGATTTTCCAACACAAAGTGAATTGCAAGGCTTTCAATATAAAACAAACATAAGAAAATTTCAACACGGCCAATCTTAGAACTCTCTATCCCAGACCACTTTGCAACAACACTTACAACTCACCAATAGGTTTCCAATATAAAGCAATCCTTAAAACTTACCAACGAACTTCCAAACTTCTCGCTACTTGCCACCAAGAACACAAAGGAGCTTCAACTTAAACTTGTGAGCACACTCAAAATATTCTTCCACAAAATTCCAAGTCCAGAAAATCATAATGCCAATAAACAATAAATCCCAATGACCATGAAGGATACATGTGCAATGATACTAAAAATCAATGAAGTAAATAACGATGCTCATCGCAATTCAATAACTTCTTCATAGCTAGTAGCATGTAACTAAAAAAAGTAGTGAAGGGATCTCACTTAGATCCCCACAATGCTATCTCAAAAGAAAATCTGAGAGCTCGTCATTCAAAAATGGACATAAGCATCACCTCCATGAATTAACCACAAGTGCTTAGGATTTTTTTTTTAATCTAAACTACTGTACCATCATCGCAAGAGATAAAGCTCCAGCAACAAGGTATTCCCAATACAATGAAGGTATGAGTAGAATGCACAAGTGTGTGAAAGAAATATCAAATGGCATTGGAGTCCCTCCAACCAAACAATTTATGCTCAGGAATATCTTTGCTTTGAAAGCACAAAACCTTAGTTTAACTGTGGACTTTATGAGATGATACTGATACAAAGCTTTGATTTAAATCCAAAATATCACAAATTTTTTTTTAACAACACTTCACCCAGTATCTTATATGCAGGTATTTACATCTTTTATAAAGAACAACATGGATCTTCATGGTCTTTCACAACTTGCCCATAAAATCCTCAAACAACATATCATGCATCATAAACAACTGTAGGTTTCACACACCGAGCTTTGTGTTTTAAGCAAGAGAACCTCACATTCTTTGAAGGATACAAAACCCACTTATAAACATTCAACAGAGGAATATCTCATAAAAGGAAGACCTACACTCATATATTCCATCAAATAAACAAGCTCATTCTCAGATTTCTTTTAACCTCTAACTAATGATTTCCGAGAAACACATCTATGTGTGCAAGATCATCACATAAAACCTCAATATGAGCAAAATAGATACAACTTTCTCCTAATGCCATTTCACCAAACATTTGGTGCATAACGCTTGTAAGATCCCAGAAAAACAAATCACCATAAAAAGGTCATGATTTATACGCCTATTCGATCAAGCTTTCTAAATAACACACAAAAGAATCCTCATAATCCATGTAATAATCACTATGGCAAGGAGACAAATATGCATGTATATATAAAAGGACAACTCAAGCAATTTTTTTTTGTTCTCAGATTTTTGTAAGGAGAAAAAGTATAAGGAGAAGAAGGGGAAGAAGAGGAAGGGAGAAATATTCACATTGCAGGGAAGAGGAGCTCGGGTAGCTTCCAGGCGTCGGAATCGGTCTAAGAGGTCGGACGAACCTTGGGTTCGACCTCCACGAGCGTGTCGGATTCTTCTCGGAGCTTGCGAATGGAGACGTTGGAGATGGCTCCGGTTTCGGCCTGGGCTGCTTCGGGCGAGAGCCTCTTGGCCTCGGCTGGAGTTCACGACCCAGAGAAATGGGCGGCTGCTCGAGGGAGAGAGAAGTCGAACGAGGGAGCCGGAGCTAGGGCTTCGGTTTCGCCTGGCTTATGCGAACCAGAGGGGGACGGGATCAGACGAAGGAGGGCTCTTCGAGTGCCTCGCGAACCAGCGAGAGACGAAGGAGATCCGACTTCTGGAGGTCGGACGGGCTTCGGTCCTGAGATTTCCGAATGGGGAGATCGGGAGGAGTCTTTCGGCCATTCTCTTGCCAAGACCGAGAGCGGGAGAGGGAGGGGGTCGGCCGCACGAGAAAAGGGAAGAGTCTCCCTTCTTCTGGGATCCCCGAACTAGAGAGCCATGGCGTGAGCTGGAGCCTTCGGCCCTAGTTAGGGCACGAGAGGTAGAGCGGAGAGATATAAGCCGTTAGATCAAATTCTTGATCCAGCGGTGAGATTGAAATTGGCTTAGAAAACTATTAATTTTTTTTATTAGGATTTAACTACACTCAAGGGAAGATCTCCGGTTCAGACTGAGTCAGGTTTGGTTCGATCCGGGTCAACTCGAGCTTGCCTCGACTCGACCAAAATTAATTCAATAAAATAAGATAAAATAAATCAAACTCAAATTAATGCCAATTCGAATTAAATCCGGCTCAACAAGGCTCGATCAAGCACACTTGATGACAAATCGAGACAAAAACGAGGTCAACAATACTTAGTAACATTATTATCCCATCATTCGATATTGCAGCAATATCTTCCACTTCATCAATAAGAGTGACTTTAAGCTTTTGCTAAGCTTTTGCATAAGAAGAAACCTGATTGAGATGGTCTTTCTCCACTAGAAATCTTATATTCGCACCATTTATATACTTTGAAAAGGTCTTTAGAGATCTTGATGCTTGTGGGACATGAGGATTAACATTATTAATGGCATATGGACAATTGGAATTAATAACATAATTAAAGGACCGTTGGAACATATTTTTTTAAAACCTAAAATTGGCTTATTCTCATCTGCATTTTGATGCATATTGTGAAAGCCCAAACTCTTAAATATCAAGATGTTGTCCTTTTCAACCTAAGGGTCTCACAATTTTGTCATATTGGTATATCTTTCCAGTAGGTCACTCAACCCAAAATTGTTTCAGAATGAGCACGTTTAACTGTGGAGTTTCTTTAATGAAATTCCAATAATTACATAAAAAGATATCTTGATGTTTAAGAGTTTAGCTTCTTTTACTTAAGAGGATTCATAATCTCCCCAACTTAAATAACTGGCATTCTCGTAAGCATCTTCATCCACCAAACATATAAGATTCTAGATGTGGCCCCCACAAATTCAAGTGGTGGCTCCCCTTTTTTTTTATCTTTTTTTTTTAAGTGGTGGCTCTCATCATGTAGCACTTTGTCCCATACAGGGCTCAAGAGGTGGCTCCCATGGCATAGCACTTTATCTTGTATAATACTTAGTTCCCATCTTCAGACTGATGTATTTCTCTTATACCAATTATGATAGCACAAACTCTTAACTATTAAAATATTGTCTGCTTTGACCTAAGGGCCTCATGATTTTGTATTGTTGGTATAACTTCTGTGTAGAAACTTGAATCAGAGGAAGAAGCACTTCCTCTTGAGTTTCTTGAGGAGGAGGGAGAGAGGGAAGGGGAGAGGGAGAGAGCAAGTAGCAAAATTTATATTTCTTAAACCATGTCCCTATTATAGCCTAAAGCCCCTATTTATAGAGGCTAAATAGTAACACCAAAAGCTACACTAATGGTTATACAAGCCATACAAGAAATAATCTAAATCTATGATCAATATCTAACAATCTCCGCATTGGTCCTAGATTTACACAACAAAAGATATATGTTGTTCACAAGCTCTAGCTCCACCTCCCGACAGATCTTCTCCTATCGCACTGCATTCCTTCATAGTCAATTCCCGAGCACCCTGTGTGCCTCAATTTCAAGCCCTATGCATCGACTCGCACCTCGCGCCCCGCGCCCTGAGCCTCTAGCTCCGCTCCCGCGCCTTGTACTCATGCAATTTGACTCTGACCACATCCTGCGTGTATCTACCCGTGCATTAAGCCTTGCGCCTTCACATGCGCCATGCTCATCTTAGTCCCATGTCTTGTGTATTCACCTGCGCCCTGTGTGTCTTTCGTGCTCCTGTGCAACCTCCTCGTGCACCGCACACATGAGCTCCTTCATGTGCCACTCCCAACACAACTTTTTGAGAATAGGCCAACTCCACTAGGGGTGTAACCGAGTCAAGCCAGCTCGTGAGCTGGCTCGGGTTCAACTCTTTAATGGGCTTGACGAGTCGAGCTTATCGAGGTCGTGAGTCGAGCTCGAACACAATTTCGAGCTCAAGGGCTTAACGAGCACGAGTTTGAATGCCCCGCTTCTCGACTAGTGAGCTCGTCGAGCAGCTCGCGTAACAGTGGCGGGACCGCGGGAAGATGAAAACGATGTTAGTGTGCTTGATGAAAACTGCAAGTAGGCGGGAAGATGAAAATGAAAATTGTGAATGATTCGAACTTCGGAGCAAGAGGAAGATGTTGTTACACAATTTCTTCATCTTGGATTGCTCATTAGCGAGCTTTCGATTCTCCTTCCTCAGCCTCTCGTTCTTCTCCTCCAACTCCGTTGTACTCCCAGGAGACAGTGGTGACGAGTTTGATGAAAGCATATGCTCCCCTTGCTCCTCCAGCGAGTTCGTTAGTGATCCCGCTCAGCTCACCGCCATCGTCGGCACTGACGTCGAAACCAGAACCACCAATGCCACAAGTGAGCTGATCTTTCTCCTTTGATTATCGCAAAGCATCCACTTCTCTCCTCCTTGAAACAGTCGTTCGTAAACGCAGGTCGACACGGGGCTTTTGCCGGCGGGAAGGCGCTGACGACATTGGGTTCGTTAACTAGCTCGAAGTGTGGCTAGACAAGCTCATTTTCACTTGTCGAGTCGAGCTCGAGCTCGACTCGAACACACCCTGACTCAAGCTCGACTCAACTCGTTTGCACCCCTAGACTCAACCAAGAACAGGAACCTGCTCTTGATTTCCTCATCTAGTTTCTTAGCAATATGGATTTTATATTTTTGCAATGAGATTTTTCTTGTTATCTGATCCACTTCTATATCCATTGATCTCTCCCTATTAGAAGTCTCATCAAATTGGATTTGAGATATTTCTAATTATTTCTAACCGTTATGTATAGGGTTTTTAAAACTGCTTTCGATGGTAGAAGACATTTTGCCTATAATTATTTGGCTTTTTGTTAAATTCAAATATTTTGATGTAGGTTATTTATAGTGCATATTCAATAGTAAATTAAAATAGTAAGTTAAATTTCATAATATAAATTTTTATAGCTTTCAAATGGACACTTGCTCTGCTTTTATTTTTAAAGTAATGCTTGTCAAATAAAGTGTTTTGGAATTTTCACCTTATTCTATAATGAGTATTTCAGAATCCTTAGTAAGCACTTGTTGTCATATTAGGTGAAAATTTTAAGTGCAATAGCACATGCCTTAATGCTCTTTAACATTTATTTTTAAACACCCCTCTTTTATTATACATCTATTAGTGTATTCATTTAGTAGTGGGTCTCTACAGTGTGCTAGTATTGTTTTACTTATAATTATTTTGCTTGTAGCTAGGAGGAACAACAAAACTAATTTGATTAGTGAGTTTTGAGTTTTCTTTAGCTTATATGTTCGTTTTCATACTATCTAGTAATTCATGGAGAGAAGCATACTCTGATTTCATGTGCTTTAACGACAGTCTGCATTAGCCCTACTTATGCAAATACTGTAATAAATACTCTGAAATATGCCAATCAGCAAAAAAATAACAAAAGAAGATAGTGATATATTATTTAATAACATGAATTTTACTTTCTTTGTTAATTATATCACTTATACTTATTATATATGATATTTATTTGCTTGCTTTAAATCCAAATAAATTATGATCTTGCATCAATTGAAATTCAAAATTGTGTAGTTAGTCTGAACTTCTAATACATCGAGGAAATACATTTATAACTATATTCTTCTGTGTCTTAGGTGAAGTCCTTCAAGGCCCAGTGGAAGCCAACTTATTTAAATTTTAAATTTGCTTTTTCAAACTCTGGCCCATGTTATGCACACTTTATTTCAAGCCCCATGAGAGGCCCATATCTATTAGCAAGCTTATGAGAGACCCACATCTATTTACTTTAATAGAAAAACTATCCTTTGGATAACCCAAAATAGATCACCATACGGGATCCAATAGGCCACAAAATCTATAATACTCTTTTTTTATATTTTAGTTAAATTATCATTAAATCATATCTCAATACTTTTATAAATTTTAGACGGTTGACATAGATTTGTAATTAATAGTTTTATTCAAAATTATTAAATTAGAAAATTTTATAATTTGCATCACTAAATATGTATATATAATTATGTGTATGTTATAAATTTCTTTTTTATAAAACTAACATCTCAATATTTAAAGTGAAATAAAATAATTGTACATTTTTAAATTAATAGAATACATAACTTAATAATTTCTTAAAAATAAATATGTATATTTTCTTTATGAAGAATTACATAATTTTTCGTTCAATTATGTCATCTGTAAATGTTTGGATTATTTTGTCAAAAAAAAAAATCATTAAGAGCATTGGATCCTTATAACGCCTTTTTTTTGTGAAATGACAATTCATTTCACTAGCAGTACTCTATACCATCAGATGACATGTCAAGTTTTATTGTATTGTAGGACTGCATGTGATGGTTGAATATCATGACTCTCTCATATTTAAAGAGTGCAAAGAAGAGGATGAAATATATTTGTAGAGAAACTTGAGCTATTCAGAATGTTTTGGCCAACTATGGAGAAGCTTAAAGGCGTGCCCTACAAAAAAAAATTGATGATGCAAGTCAAAGAATGCATGATTGCATAGCACGAGCCGGTGACAGTCCGTTGGAACAACAAGCAAATGCGAATGAGATCTTTCGGTGTTGCATCCATGAATGGTCAGAAGATAAGGATGATTGCCTCTGGAATATGCATTCGGAGTTAATTAAGGATAAACTTTATATGACAAGAGATTTCTTAAATGTCGCCGGTTGGAAATATCTTCAAATTAGGTTTCAAGAAGAGAATTGTCACCTTGTCAGCCCTCATTTCTGATGAAAAGTCATAAAGATGGCGGTCGTTCCCCTCTAGATATTGACTGCAATCAACTTGATATTAAGCATGTCATTCTATATTCTAGTTGGCATTCAAGATTTAATAAGTATATTGTAGATTTTTATAAAGATCGGATGAAGGAGGTATTACCTGATGGTCAGCTCAGACAGTTATTCAATGTTGAGGAATGGCAAGACCTGCAATATGAGTTCGAGCTCGATATGAAATGTTGTCCAACACAAACACAGCTCCAAGCACGCTTACATATGTTACTTAGGAATTAGAAAATCTATGTTAACTTAATGTTTTTATCATTTTTTTTCTTTCTATTTTCTAGACTTATTTTATCGAAGTAGTTGTTCTGGCTTGTATTGTTAAATCAATGAAAATGTCTTTTCTTATGAAATTATTTTTATAAATTTGTATTATTAAATTACTTCTAAATGTACAAGTTGTAAGGTCCCATCAAATTATAAATAAACATGTGTTGTCTCATAATTTGTATTGAAAAATCATCTTTTGTGTTGTAACATCATTATGTATTGTCACATCATTCTGAGCGGTCAAATCATGTATTATCATATCAGTCTGTATTGATAAAATATTAGAATTAATACAATATACTTCAATGCTCCTATAAATAAAGCACATCATCAATCCTTCTAAGCAAACGATAATGGAGGGTAGCAGTCGATGGAGGGAAGGAAAGTATAGGACTCCCAAAATCCCTTCAAAGCAAAATTATGGAGGGCAATACTCGATTGAGGGAATATGTAGCGCAGCTGACTAAATCAATGCCGACCCATCAATCTGAAGGCCCGATATCAGTGCAACATCTTATAAGGTAATACTCATCTCACCCACAGGTAAGTGAAATGAGTTTGTCTGTGGTGACTAGCGCTCAATCAAAGCTGTAAGAAGATTGTGATCCATCCTTATGTATTGCAGCTGACTAACACAATCCAATCCTAAGACTCAAAGGCCTTCCATAAATCTCAGACAATTTATTGGCTACTCATGAACCATAAGAAGATGTGAGGTAGTTTCCAAAATTGTTCCCTACATATCACGAAGATTTAAGGGAATTAGTAACATTAAATGAAAGAACGATCATAATAATATTTTAAATATTATCATACTTCATCCGGATGAGCTGCTCTATGTGACCCACGTAATGAGGCTATACTGGGATTTAGATCCATCGACACATTTTGCTGCTCGTCATCACCGTGTGTTATAGCTTTTTTAGCTTGATGTTTTCGACATGCTGGTTGACTTTCTATCATAATATCTGTAATTTGACATCAAAAAATAGTTAGTTCATATAATAAAATAAGGTACATAAAACATTAAGAGGGTGAAAAAATGATGACTATCCAGCTAAGCATAAATAAACTCAACTCAATTAAGCATAAATAAATTTTCTTTAATCACATAAATAAATTTCCCATAAAAAATGATGACTATTCAACTTTTATTTATCCTAAACTATCACAAAAAATTAATTATTGAGCATAAATATCTTTAATCAACTCAACTCGACTAAGCATAAATAAATTTTCTATTTTATTCAACATACAATATTCAAGCATATATATAAGAATTAGACAATCAATGCCTAATAAATATAAGTAGCCCAAATTAGAGAGAGAGTTAGAAGTCAATAAGTTGTCCAAAATCACACTTTCAAATCTTAAAAAAAATTGAAAAAAAAAATTAGCATTTGATTACTAATTTTGATAATAAAATAATAAATATTATTCAATATAATAAATATAAATTAATGTTAAATAAATTCTCTAAAGTTGTAGATAAATATAGAATAATGTAAAATATAATTTAAATTGATTTTTTGCATTTCTTCATCATTTGGTGATAGTTTAGGATAAACAAAAATATAATGAAATATCCATTATATTAAGGTACATTTTGCATGCTCTAGATAGTACATTACAAACATACAGAAAAAAATACAAAGGAAATTACAAATATTTTTTTCACAACACTTAACATAAAGCAAACAACAAAGCAATATTACATAACTTGCACACCAACACACACAACTCATTCTGAGAAACTACATCACAAAGTTTCAAATCACCAATTTCATAAATGCTTCACACGGCGTGTTGGACAGCTTGTTTTGTTATGCCCAACTATATGACAATAACTGCATACTCTGCTACTTTGAGGTCTTGGTTCATCCATGGTGTTTCTATATCGATTAATCTTGGGCATATCGAACATTCTTTTAAAGTTTGGAGGGCTCAATGGATATAAACCAGTAGCAGGATCATGAGTGGGCCAGTATTCCTTATCTGGCATTGTGTCAAATTCTTCTAAGTACGTCATCTTAAAGTTTTTTATTATGTAATACTCCAAAACATAATCCTTATGACTTATCCTGATTGATGCAGTTGAACTTATCACATGGGCACATGGCATATGATAAATAACAGGCCTCCCACAACTACATAAACTATTACCACCTAGTGTAACGTTCACACGGTATGATCTTGAGGACATATCAAAAACTTGAAACTCATGCATATTAATACGTGTAGGCTATGGTATTCTTCTAGCATTATTTTCAAGTTTTCGTAATTTAGCTTGGACTCGTGAGAATAAATTATTATTACTCTGATGTTCTTCAGTATTAATAAGCTCGAGTCAACGGATAAACATTCGAACAATATTATAATATATGGCAGTAATAAGAGCTTGCACTGGTAACCCACAAGCTCTCTTTAATATGTCATTAAAGCCTTCTGATGCGTTTGTTGTCATTACTCTGTAACGGAATCCACCATCAAATATCAAGGTCCACTTCAGAAGATCCCTTTCAACTAACCATTGATAAAGTTCAGGCTTTATTCTTATTATATTTAACATGCTTTGATTAAATAATTCTGCATCATTGGTATTACCAGCTGTGTAAATTTTCTGGCATAAAAACTCCACATCATATACTCCCATTTGGCTAACAGCTTTTTTGAAGTTTTCACGTAAGTGTCTAAGACAATGATGGTATGCTGCCCAAGGAAAGATGTCCGAACATCCACGCACCAACCCAACATGTCAATCAGATATGATACAAAGATTAGTTCTACTTGCAACAAAAGGAGTAATTCATAAAACATGGTAAGAAACCATATCCAAGAATCGTTGCACTCTGACTCCATAATTCCAAAAGCTAATGAGAAAAGCTAGTTATTTGCATCGAGCCCAATAGCTATGAGTAATGTTCCCCTATACTTACCCAAAAGAAAAGGCCCATCTATGCTGAGGATAGGCCGTCAAAACCTTCAACTAGTGATTGATGACCCAAAATCCCAAAATATCCTTTGAAATCGATATGAACTAGATAATTGGATTTTGTACATAGTTCCGGGCATAACTTAAACAATACCTTCCTTGAATAAACTCAATGATTGGTAAGACTCTTCCCAACTGTCAAATACTACCTTAATAGCCTTCCGACGTGCATCACATGCTTTCATGTATGAAATTTTAATGTTAAACTTCACCTCAAGTCTTCCAATTATTTCTCTAGATTTAATATCCATTTGTTTTCTTATAGTTGGAATAATAAAAAAGCTAATGAACTGTGAATTACATTGCTTGTAACAAGCTTGAAGAATATGATTCGTGCACGTATGTGGACCTCTTATGATAGATATCTTCCATATCTCACCCAATCGCTTGCTTAGGCTGGCATGTAAACGACAAAGATACTTTGCCGTCGCATTATCGTGTTGTATACAAGAAACTATGAAATTTTGTTTGTTTGAAGCCACCATAACAAATTGAACATTATTTGTAATTGACCAACCGTGCAAGGAAAACTGCAGTTCAGATTTTTTACAGAAACACATTTGCTCTACCAATTCATTATGAATGATAAATTCAACAGTCATACTACTAAAAATCTTATTACTATTAGTTACAACCCCCACGTTCCATTGACGTGTAGTCTTGGGAATCTCAGCATATTCATTTTTAGATGTCATGCCTTTTTCTGCATTATCAGTCCTTATGCAATTGTCACGAATAATATCATTGGTATTTAGCTGAATACCAACATTCATAACAGTAGAATCATGAAGGATATCATCAAACTCTTCATCCCCATCATCATCACTTGAATTACTACTAATTGTTTCATACCCCTCATCATTGACAGTAGGAGAAGAAAATCTAATATCATTCACTTCAAAAATAGAAGTAGGCTGGGATTGTGTAGAAGGGTCGAGCAATTCGTTTTGGTAAGAGATTGATTTGGATCTGCATTTATACTTATATAATATTACACAACGATAACGATGAATAAGATTTTACTTCAGAAAATTAATTATTTTCTTCACAACTAACATACCTAGATGTGTACTTGGGATTGTCAATGCCATCTCCCCAGCATCATTCATCTCATGTCGATGATCAAGTACGATTGAATCACAAATTTAAGTTGATATAGATCTTCATCTAAATTGATATCATTATGAATTTTCTCTACCTCCACATACAGAATCAAAACTTCAGAAGCAGTCAATGATAATGCAAATTCACAACCTTCATCGTCCTCAAGCTTCGAGGCCATAAATTGGTTGCCCACTGGAAAACGACCCACAACGGTCACCGTGAACTTTGAGGGATCGAACTTCAGGACCCTGAGAACTCGATCCTTCAACTGCTTCAAAGTTGAGTTGAATGGAACTTGTAGGGGCCGATATTTACCACCAATTTATGTTGGCGAAAAATTACCATCTAATTATAATTGTCCGCCATATAACAACATAAAATATGGTGGTCATGTACTCATTTTGAATACCTACATTTCAATTTCAAACGATATATTTATTTCATCTATAAAATCGTGAACTCCACAACATTTCACACTATCTTTCAATATAATTTAAATTAATAATATTTCACTATGCTAATATTATCATTAAATTCTTAAATATAAATGTTATAAATTGTAATATTAAAATTTCTTATAATTCAATAAAAAAGTTAACACAACATTTAGAATTGTTTTCTTTTTATTTATATTAACTAACAATATTATAAATTATATAATATCTATTAAAAATAAGGTATTATTATTAATAAAAATATATTATGATATAATTATCAATATTTGTTTTAACATAAATAAGAAAAACATATATTACATATGTTTTACAATTAGTCACTAAGTGAAAATTTCAATATATATATATATATATATATATATATATATATATATATATATATATAAAGATTTGTTTATATATCTAATTTTGGGGTACTACAAAATGAAATAATATAAGTCACAACAAATATGACTCTGAGACAAATGGGAAAAATTCAACAATAAATATAAAAATTTCATAACTCATGCTAATTTACAAACATCTAAAATTTCTTAAGTCATGCAAACTTGCAATCAAGGGCAACGGGCATTTGTGAAAATTACTTCACCTTTCTTTGACTTAATATCAAAGATCTAAACAATCATAACACATATCTTTTATTTACTCACGCCACTAATATTTGCAACAAATTTTACTTTCTAAGTGCAAGTTTTAAAATCTTAACTCATCGCCTAAAATCACCTCATTCTACACTTTCACACGATGCTTTTTTGTTTCTTCTTTTTTTTTTTTCATATTCTACCTTATAATTAGGAAATGAATACATAAATATAAATTATAAACAAAAAATACACAAAAACATACCTAAAATGGCGAAATCCGGCGGGCATCCACAAAATCGGAGAGGGCAAATAGAGAGCCGGGATGGTACTAGGGTTTCGGTCGTGATTTTAAAACAGGTCAAGTCGCCCGTTAAACGCGCGACTTTGGTCTGTAATAAATGGCCCGTTAAACAGGCGATTTATGCTTTATATAATCGCCCGTTATACAGGCGATTTATGCTTTATATAATCGCCCATTAAACAAGCCATTATGCCTAGTTTTAAATTTTTAAGAAATTATGCTTATTTTGCTAATTATGTCCCTAACGATGATTACTCTTAAAAACTCACCAATTCTTAATTTATTTTTAGCATAAAACAGACAAAAAAAAACTGTTAAATACTGCTATAACCATAGTTGCAATGTAATATATATTATAAAAACTTTGTTAATTATTCTTTTACATTTTACCTCTACCTTAGGCTAAATTATTTTGTGCGGACACCGAATGACGTAGAGATCAATCAGAAAGCCCCACATCATCAGGTACATAGCAATACCGAACACTGGTACCGAGCAAAAAAATTACTTGGCAAGTTCTGGTTGGTATTCGGACACCACACATAATATTTTTTCTTACCTTAAGCCTTAGGGCATCTCCAATCGAACACCAAGCGAGTAGTTGCAGTGGTTGCGGAGTTCCAACAGAACGCGAGATCATTGTAATTTTATGATAGGTGAATAGTATTTTATGATAGGTGAATAGTAGCCGTCAATATTAACGTCGCATTATTCACATAATTTATTTTTTTTATCATTTCTTTCTGTTGGAAAAATAATATATTCGGTAGATGTATTTTTTAGTATTATTATATTTTAGAGTGTAAAATAAGATTTTTCATTGGAGATGATGGTAGTCTTTGAAAAACATAAATTTTTTTTTAATAACAATTTTCTATTTAAAAGTCCGACCGCCGAAGAATCCGCTGGATCTGAAAGCGATGGCCACGACGCCAGCTGTTGCTTCGCCGTCGTTTCTTCCATTGCTCAACTGGTGCCCGCCCGAATTATCTGCCCTAGTTCCGCCTCCCCTAAACAAAAAATCTTACTATCACCGCACAGATCCCCGGTTTTTTTGTTCTTTCTTTCTCGCACACCGCGGCTGAAACAGTTTGGTCATGTAGCTCTGATCTGGTAGTCTCTTTTGGAACCTCTTTGTTCCAAGATCAAGAACTAGGTATTGAGGGAGGCTCAGATCACTATGGACGGTGCCGGTAGCGTTGAGCCGAGCGAGATCCTCAGGTAATTATTCCGCAATGTTTCGTCTTTCCCGTATTTTCGACTTCGGCAATTTTATGTGAGTTAAATTGGATGAAAGGATTTAGATTTGGAGTGGGCAGAATAAATTTCTTGATCAACACATGCAAAGATTTTAATAGCAGCAGATGTGAATGAAAAGAAGTTTGCTTGGGGAGAGTTTAGGTTGTGTGTGTGCACGCGTACAAACTGGATTGAATTGCATGCACGCTGTATTATGCGAGATGGTGGAGTTGATTCTGGGTTTGAAAAACAGCTTGTTATTTCTGTGGTTTACCTTATTTATTTTGTTTATTTGTTTATTTGTCTGTGTTGAGATCTGAATCCTATGGATTTGTTTGTTTGAAGTAATTATTCATGGAGAACGTCTTTTTCCCTGTTTTGGCAAATGCCAAGCAAGAACGGGGCTGATTCAAATTGCACGTCTTTGAGCCTGTTTTTGAAATGGTTTTCAAAAACATTAGGTTATTATTCCTTATTGGGGATAATGTGCAAGGAAAGAGTGTGTTGGAGTTGAACTGAGTTTGCATGGTCAAATCCGTTTTTCATTGTTGGAAATTATGGGGATTTGTAGAATGTTATGCATGTGGTTAAGTTCCATGACTGCATGATGCATTTGGATAATCTTAGAGGGCCAAGTGTTAAGGTGCATGAGAGTATAGAGGATTTGTTCCACATAGGATTGGCTTCTATA
Organism: Dendrobium nobile; assembly: GCA_022539455.1. Classification (NCBI taxonomy): domain Eukaryota; kingdom Viridiplantae; phylum Streptophyta; class Magnoliopsida; order Asparagales; family Orchidaceae; genus Dendrobium; species Dendrobium nobile. The sequence goes on from CM039726.1 coordinate 56,018,744, forward strand.
ATTGGTTTAAGTTTTTTGATTGAAATGAGTGTGGCCATTGGTGTGTTACACATACAAGCTCAAATTTGGTCCCCGTCAATGGACACTCACCAATAGGTGCTGTCGAATTTTATGGTTCGAATGGAACAAGTGATTCATGCCCTGTGTTTTTGGCTTGAAAATGGATTTGATTATTGGTTTACTATGCATTCACATTCTACTTTGGTCCTCTTTGATATACACTTTCCAACAAGTAGCATCAAAGTCAATGGTTTGGCTAGAATTGAGTAATTCATGCAATTGTGGCTCCCATGGGTGTTTGGTTTCATCTATCATTGTTGTGTGAGGGTCAAGGGTGGGTTACTCATGTGGTGACTCTGTATGGTTGAGTGAATCTTGGTGCATGATTTTTTATGGTATCAAAAAAGTTTTTGTTTAAGGAGAGTAGTAACCAATATAGAGAAAACTCTCACATGATGGCATGATACTTGGTGATATAAAAAAACTTTTGTTTGAGGGGAGTGGTGGCTAATGTGGAGAGCTCTCATGTGATGGGATGGCATGGTACTTGGTGATGTCAGAACAACTTCTCTTTGAGGGGAGTGGTGGCTAATGTAGAGAGCTTTTGCATGAGTGAGGGAGAAATTTTTAAGGCATGCGAGAGTTTCATGTTTAGGTTGGCGAGAAATAGATTAAAAATATATTCGTATACATCAAGTGGTTGACTCTCTCTTATTAGTTTAAACTTATTAAAATCATATTAGACCACTGTTGTACCAAGCTCAACTTAGATCCTTGTTTCATCCAACCTCCCTTACACCATCATCCCTTTCACGGCAATAAATATATGAACCACAAAGTTTATTTACTTTTCATAATATTCAAATACTCATGTGTGATTGTTGTCAGTAAAATCGTAATCTCATCGATACTAATCATTATTGTCGTCATCATCATTAGCCCTATCTCACTTGATACTTGCATGCATCAAATTTATGTTACACTAATAATGGAAATTGCAAGCTTTAAAGCTAAGAAATAATATTAAATCTTGCATACTCTTATTCTGTTTCCATTCATAATGCAGCTTATTGGCAGCCGTTTCCTACGGCATAGCTTCAATGGCCATGGTTTTTATCAATAAGGCAATCCTGATGAAGTATGCCTACTCGATGACACTTCTTACTGTGCAGGTATTTAGCATGGTTTGTACTACTAACTATGATTTTCAATGTTACTGATAAATTGCTTTTCTAAACCCAATCACTGCAGCAATTGGCAACTGCACTTCTAATTCATTTAGGACGTGTTTTGGGATATACAAAATCGTCCAGTTTGAACCTAGCCACCGCAAAAAAACTCCTCCCACTCTCCCTATTCTACAATGCCAATGTTGCGTTTGCTTTGGCAAGTCTGAAGGGGGTAAACATTCCTATGTACATCGCACTGAAGAGACTCACACCTCTTGCTGTCCTGATTGCTGGATTTTTCTCGGGAAAGGGCAGGCCACAGTTGCAGGTAGGATTTCTTCTGATTATTTGTTTTTTTAGCCTTCCTAGTGGGTGCTTGAAAGTGGAGGGAATTTCCATCATCACAGGTTTTTCAAAACTGGTGGAATTGGTCTTTGTTTTGGAAAGGTAGAGTGGAAGTGTTGTGTGCTCAAATTCATGTAGTACAAGTAAATTCAATACCGATAGTAGATTTTTTTTGCAGCCAAAAGTAGCAATTATGCCTTATTATTTTAATTTTGTAACTATCTTCATGTTTACGAGTTATATGAGAAAATGGGTACTTACATGTTGAATATTCTCAAGTCAGTCTTTCTACTCCAGATCTTTTGTTAAATTTCCTCCCTCTCAAGCAATGTTGCATGACACTTATAATAGTTGCTATTATACATTTTGTACTACAAATGACTTAGTTACTCACATTTTATAAACTGAAGGAACCAATTTGCCAAGTTTTCAAATAATTTGGACTTGTTCATCCTTTTCTAATTGGGGACCTAGTGCAAAATAACTAATAATAAAAATTGAATCATATAATAGTTAGGCAAGCTTAACCCATAATCCTTTATACTGATCTACCCTATAGACCTTAGAATGGGTCATCATTCACAAAAGTATGACGTTTAAGCAACTCCGTGCTTCTTTGTGTTTGTAGAATATCATTTTTGTCATTCAATAGATTTGTGTGCGAGTGGTTTCTCTTGGGTATATTTGACGTCTTGAACGTATTGGCACGATCAATTTTATTAATGGATGTTTGAATGGTTTTAACCATGGTTCAGGTATTTCAAACTTGCTAAGCAAGATGTCACTTCAGTTCATCATTGTTCTCATCACGCCTGCTCGAATCAATTTTCGATATTATCTAGGATAAAAACTTCTGCACTGCAATGCAATCCAGTAATTCGGGCTTTTTCTTTTCTGTTCTGCTGATTGCAAGTGTTTTAGCATTTTTCAGGTATCTCTTTCAGTTCTTGCGACTGCTTTGGGCGTCATCATTGCAGCATTGGGGGACTTCTCTTTTGACCTGTTTGGGTACACCATGGCTCTTACTTCTGTTTTCTTCCAGGTTTTTTTCTTTTTCGTGTGCTGCTGTTCTTGTTAAAACTTAAAATATTTGATCAGAAATTGCTAACTACTTTTTTATGACTCTGACTTTTAATTTCTCATTTAGACCATGTATCTGATGCTTGTGGAGAAATCTAGTGCAGAGGATGGGCTTTCATCAGTTGAAATAATGCTCTATAATGCAATTCTGTCGCTTCCCTTTCTTCTATTCTTAATTATAGCCACTGCAGAGTTCCCCCAGTCTTTGTTTTTACTGTTTGAAAAGGTTAGAAACGGCAAACTCTGTTTTTTTCTTCTCCTTTTGCAACCGGAATATCGTTGAAATATTTTCCCTACACATTTTGAAGTGTTTTTTCTACTGTGATAGCTGCTTGTTTCTGCTACTCTGTTTTCTCTTCCCGAGTCTTTAATGCTTCCTATTTACAAAACACTCATACAAAAATGCAAGCAATCTCCTTACTGTATCTGATTTTTTTTGTCGGCAGGCACATTCCTTCACATTCTTTCTAATCTTCATTCTTTCATTGGTCATGGGAATTGTTTTAAACTTCACAATGTTCCTCTGCACAATTGTAAACTCTGCGCTAACAACAACGATCGTTGGAGTTCTCAAAGGAGTTGGCTCTACTGTAAGCTATACTATTCTCCTTATAACATCTACTAGATGGCCTTCCATGGCCATATTCCTGAACTTTTTTGTGTATTGCAGACTCTTGGTTTTCTCTTGTTGGGTGGCGTTGAAGTTCATGCTCTCAATGTCACAGGATTGATCATCAATACTATTGGTGGTGTGTGGTATTCATATGCCAAATATCAGCAAAAGAGGAGAACACCTAAGAAACTAACTTCTGATGAAGAAGCTCATTACAAAGAGAAAAATTAGGCTATATCAGCACTTTAATCTCCTCTCTTTTCAATTTATTTTGATGTCTTCAGAGTTTTTACGATCAATAAGTGCAATAAAAATAGGGGTATTGTTTACCTACATCAAATTCAATTGGCAGGCAAACCTGAGAGCATTAGGAGCTGTAAAGACTTAATTACCAAGGGAATAGATCTTGTATTACTCAACTTGTAATATCCTAAAAACGATTTTTATCTATTGTGCACTCAATCATAATTAAGCAAATCGCCTTTCTGTTGCATTATTAGATGTGGAGGGAGGATTTATTGTTGCTGCAGCTTGCTTCAATTTTTTGTCAAGCCTTTTGCCTTTGTTAATGTTTCTCTTCAATCTTTTGAACCAGTAACCTTAAAAAAAAGTAAGGTTCTCTTCCTACCAACTCAACTGATTCTTTCACATTGTTTGAAAATTTATTGAGAAGTAAATAAAGGATGGTAAGAAGAAAAGAAAAATAATGATTAAGATACAGAGTTATCTTGTGAGCAGCAGGTAAATCAGTCATAGAAAGCCAAAGGAGCTATTTTAATTGGGAGTATTTGCTTACCACCTTATGATGAGTTACAATTGTTGCAATCAGAATTTCGAGAGCCTCCATGACAGCTTTCTGAAAAGAAAATCAATCAGAGAACCACCTGTAAATGCCATGCAAGCTGTGAATGGAAGAACTAACATCTTCTTTCTGTAACTCTAAAATAGATTGGATAAAACAGAGATAAAGCAGGATTCTTCGTTATTGGAATTCAAATAGTTGCAGTTTCTAGCAATGAATAGCGCCAAATACTACAAACAAAAACACTAATTTTTCTGCTCTTTCTTGGAATTCCAGGATAGAGCTATATGCTATAACAGGCAAAGATTGCACAAAGACTAAGTTACAATTTAAACTTGTTTATATGCTTACAATCGCTTCACTAAAAATGCTAACCACCATATTGAAATCACTTCATAGCCAGATTCCTCAGCTTTCAAGGGGAATTCCTCCTACTACACATAGGAATCATCATATAGAAGGAATAAATTGCATGAGATTCAGATTAATACAAGTATATACTTCCCATTAATCAAAAGAATCAGCAGAAAAATCAGGCTCATCAGGCTTCTTCAACTTGGGCAGATCAATAGCTTTGCTTTTCTGAGCGCCCTTCCTACCATATGCTGCGAACTTGGAAGCCAGCATCATAGCTCTGATTTTTTGCTTAGGTTGTGAGGATTCAGCCGAGCTTGGACTTCCATCTTCCTCCTGCTCAGATTCCTGAGTTGCTTGGCTTTCAGCTCTGGAAGAGAAAGACTCGCTCAAACTAAAACTCTTTGATATCTTCCTTCTTTTGTAACGACGCCAGGCTGCTTGAATGAAGCAAGCAGCCCAGTTCCTCCAGTGATGGGAGTACAACCGGAAGGTATGCTGCAGTTTCTTGCTATGGAGTCGTCTGAATTGGTTTGCCACAAACTTGAGATCTTCTGCTTTCAAAGCAAAAGCCTCTACTTCGACAAGAGTCCGAACGGTTCTAGTCGAAGAGGGCAGATTGGCCGTCGACTTTGGAACCAGGGCCCAAGAAAGAAGCTCCTCGCCGCAGAAATCACCTGGCCTTAATGTTATAGAGTTGAAGAAGCCTGTCCTACCACCATTGGTGGTGGAGCTTTCTAACCTTCCACGGATCACAAAGAGCATCTCAGTCACAGGGTCACCCTCACGAACAATGTAGGTGCCTTCAGTGCTCAGGGAGGAAACTAAACGCTCACATATAGCATCAAGGAGTTGATCGTCCATCTGGGAGAAGAAGGGGACCTGCATATTGCAATGGAGGAATATGATCAGAATTTTCCATTTGTGAAGGTAAGGACATCATTGCAAAAGGTTCTGTCGTCCAATTATAGTCAATTCAATAACTAAAGTATGGAGACTAGTGGCATACTGTTAAACTTCATATTTATAATAAGAAAATGTTGTCATTAACTTATGGCTGGCCACCACCATAATGCTCTAAAACTCATAAAAATTTATATTTCCGAAGGTTTTCTAGGTACACATTGCTAGGATTGGACCATATGTAGAGATCTACAGTTGGTGAACGACAAACATATTTACACATCAATTGAAATTTTAAGAGATTAGCTAGAATGGTAAATGATGGAAAATAAGCATCCAAATTTCTTGTTGTTTCTTGTGGCCAGGTGCTATGGTTATCTCTACAGTTTTAGAGATCAAATTCCAATTCTTCATTCAAATTCTTCTCCCAAGAATGTCATCCAAGTTCAAGGCTCCCTGGTGATGGTCATGTTGGCTAAACTAGAGCAGCAGATATCAGATAAAGCGTGAAACAAGTAGCAGGTGATCAACAAGGTGAGCAGGGAGTTGCAACTACGCTTTTGGATTTAGATGATAATCCAAGTAGCTTTATCCCAATTATTTGGAGTTGGAATTATGAATTCTCAATTTCCATTTGTTCCTATATCCATATAACCTTAAGTTTACCGATTGTCATTTCCAATCTTCAATTTGTCTAACAGACATATTTTCTAGTGTCCAAATCATCTAAATCTATTTTTCAGAAACTTATCTTCCTATTTAACCCTTGATTTTTTTACTGAAGAGTGAGCAGCTGATCTTCCTATTTAACCCTTGATGATGGAGCTTCCTAGATTCCTTGTTCTACAACACAGTCTCACCAAAAATCAAAACATCATCTATGAAAAAAAGGTGGGAGATCTTTGGGTTTGATTGGTTAATATAAGAGAACTTACCACAATGAATAACCTGTTCAAGCATACAAGAGAAAGCATCCATCAGTTCTAAGAGATGACAAGTATAAATCCCCTAACAAATCTAATGGTAAGGAGGATATTTTTTAAAAAATTCTCTCAAAGATAAAAGCACACTGAGCTAGAAAACTGATAGATATGAGAGAGGATTTTCTTAAGCCTAAGAAAAAACCTTGGCTATAATTTTGTAAAAAGTTGCGAAGAAAAATATGTTTATAAAGTTTTCCATTGAATGAGCACCTTTATACTAGAAAAAAGGGTAATAAAAGTGGCCCAGGCCTATTTTAGAAACATAGCCACGGATAAAAAATGTAGAGCAATAATAGTGAAATTAGGGGCAGCAAGGTGTCAATAAGAGGCAAAGAGCTTAGCAATTAATCCATCAGTTCCAGGGGATTTGTTATTGATAGAGAAGAAAAAAGATTAATGATATTAAAAGCTCAAATATGATTTATCAATTAAACAAACTATTCATTAGTCAAAGTATTATAAATTTGGGGAATATCAAGGGCCAAGAAAGCACTTATGTTATGGAATTTATTGAAGAAGAGAAAACCATTAGTAATGAGGTTACGGGAAGTAACCCTATCATTATTGTTGAAAATATATATGATAATTTATAGATCTCCACTTGATATTATGGCAAAAAATTTTCAAATTGTCTTCCCTCATACTGAGCCTATGAGCCCTAATTCTTTGCTAAGCTTATGAGAGTTCCTGACTTTTGTGCTTTTTAAATTTAGAGGGTAGTCAAATTTTTCTTTGAGCGCGTCAGAATTAAGAGGGGTGAAAATTAGGTCCTTGATCTTTATCTCAAACAGATGATACTAATCTTAAGATGATTCGCCTAAGTGTTTATAGTCATTGATTTTGGTGGAGTCATGCTGACCCCAAGCATTCTAAGCTAGTAATTAGTGAGAATATCTCAAGTTAGGGTGTCTCCAAGGCAAGGCAATAAGCTTACAAGGATTTTCCAAGATTGGATTTGAATTAATTGATTATAGAGGGAGCTGTGATAAATTTGAGGTGTTGACAGAGCATTGGCTTAAGGAAGAGAGGAGGTCTTGATCAAAGACTAAATACTACCCATAATAATAGATAAGCTCAAAAGCATATACTCGAACCAAACAAACTAATAAATTCAACATGATGGTCATTAACAGATTAGCTTCATAATCCTCAAATCGATTAACATTATCTGTCTTGAACCTGAAGACTTTCAACGTGTTCTATTAGTGCATATTTATGGAAAGCATAGCTTTGACAAACATGCTTTTTTCTAGTCTATCGACATGGTTGTGTGGGCTTCAAAATTTTGTGCCCCGGCCTCTCTGCGCATTTTTCGTTGACGGGGAGCATTTTAACGAGTTTAGGTTCTGAAGTAGATTTTTAGAAGACATTATGTTTTAGATAAGAAACTATCGAAAGATTTTGGCCTCATTTTATGAGGACTTTATGATGGGGACATTAGCACGAGATTTCGACATGTCTACCATCGGAAGAATCATAGATCAACGGCTACGATTCAGAGCCTCTATTTATGAAACATGTATGTATTTCTTTTATTTCGTATTTCAATTTTTACCTTTGTACCCCTGTGAAGGATTGCTTTGATGTTGTAGTCTCGAGGGCATTCGAGTCTTATTTTTCTTTATTGAGGCCAATATATTAAGGCCTTCGTTATTGTATTGGGTTAATGATTGATAATGAAAATTTCAGCTTTTGGTTTGTTGTTTCCTAGTGAGCTCTTGAGAGAAAAGAGAACCCTAGGAGAGGGCAAAGCATCCCCCGTCAGCCATCGGTAGAGACCGGGCTCGTGATTCATAGCCTTATTATTTTCTTCTCCTCCTCCCTCCAAAGTCCCGACTAAATCCCCACCTCCCCTTTCCTCCCCAACCAGCCAGCCATTCCACCCTCCCCTCCCATAACCACCGGCTATCCAACTCCCCTCCCTCCACCACCGGCCAACCTTCCCTTCTTCCCCACACCGCCGGCTTAGCCACCCAAAACCCCCCACCGTCGGCCCCAAGTCCCCTATCCAAACCCTACCCAAATTCCCTTAGCGGCCAACCCCTTTAGCCCTAGCCTAGGCCGCCGGCTTTCCCTCCCTCACAATTCCCTTGTTTCAAATTCAAAAGCCTATTAATTACCTTCCTAATTTATCTTGTTATTAATTTGGGAGGTTTATTAATTTGAATTCAAATAATATTTGAAATTCAAAACTCCTTCCTAATTAATAAATCTATTTTAGGAAGCCACCCCAAATTACTCCAAATCTGAAATCAATTGAAATTAATTCTAATTTCAAGGTTCATTGCACCTAGATGCATTCATTGAATGTGGACAACCCCTCTACCCCTTTTTCTTTGGCCGCCCGCTCTCTCTTTCCTCTTTCCCTTCTTGTCTCCGCCCCTCTCTCTCTCTCCCTCTAATTACAATTATTTCCCAATTAAAACCCAATCTTCCCCATAATCTCTCCACCAATTAGATAATTTAAATTCAAATTCTCCCTCCTTCCTCCCAAATTAATTTCTATTCGAGGTTAATTAATCAAAGAATTAATTTCATCTTCTCTTCCTAGCATTTCTCAAAACCTAATTCCCTAACCCAAGGTTCCCCCAAGACCGGCCGACCCTTCTTCCCCTCCATTAAGCCGCCGGCCACTTTGGCCATCCCGGAGTTGAAGCGACTTCTCTTCCCCTAAGGATTGGCGATTCCAAGCGTGACCACGGATTCATCTACGACCATCAAGGCTTAGTGGATATTTTACAATCCACTTTCTTCGAGCTCAATCTGGAAGTTGACTACATCGTTGACGAATACGTTGACCGCGTCCTCTTCACCCTGACATCTTCTATTGACGAACATCAACCCTCCGGACAATGGCGAATCATCGAACATCCACCCGCATCCTCCCCTCATGTTAACTTTCCGTGGATCAAGACTGTAGGCATCCTCTTTCTTTTGGTGGCATCTCTAGGATTGCTAAAGTTGTTCACCATCAAGAGTGAAAGAGAGGGAAACTTTTTTAAAAAAAAAAAAAGAGGGAAACTTGAAGGTGAATTTTCTATTTGTGAAATGGTGGATTTTCTTATTCTGCATCTAGTTTTATTACAAATTTTTGTTCTTATTTTAAATTGTTCTGTTAATCTTTTGTGTAACTGACTACCAAAGCATAACTGTAATTAAGAACTCCTAGATCCTTATCTTGGTGAAACATTGAGCTTACAATTATCAACGCTTTACAACTTGTTATTAATTCCCATGCAATACATGTTTCCATATATGTTTCACATCACTTTATGATCTAAGTTATGGTTTCTCATAGGCTCAAGCCCCTATTGCTAATTACCCCTCCTAATAATGAGAGAGAACTTTCGATTTAGGCTAATTATTAACTAGGTCACAATAATTACCTTTTTTTCACTTTTTAGGTCACAATAATTACCTAATATATAATAGCAACAATTTTAGGGTTTGAATTTGATTTTGGATTTTGGAGATTATGATTTTAAATTTATCACCATATACTTAAAGTGAGTGATGGGGGAATGATGACGAGCCCGATTAATATCCCATGATTCCATCATCCCGGACTGTCATGGTCCCTGATTTACTTAGAGGAGGTAGTCGACCCAACCTAACAGAATGAACCTTATCGACAGTCATCGGTTGTTTCGTCCAAGAATACCTCGTTGACCTGAAGTAGATGTCTATCTAAGGTTATGAATTTAACCTTAGCTAACAGAGGGTTTTATATCTTATAGAGTGAACCCTATAATTTATTACTCAATAGGCTTTTAACCATTAGGAACATACGGGCTTTGACCGTGACCGTAATATAGTGGTGTCATTTTACAGCAAAACCACCCGGTCAGAGGACACGTGTCATGTCCCTGCTGCATTGAGAATGAATTGTACTAATACATTCCATAAAGCATTCGCTCTTTATGCGTTGAAGTTATTTTTCAATTCATCATCCTTGCCAAACCGTCACGAAGTGTTGATGGATTTTAGTTTTTAAGTTTTTTGTAATTAAATTTACATTTAAATGTTTAGAATTTGATATATATTAGATTTTAAAATTCTAATAGGATTTGAGAATTGATTCCTCCGGTTAAGTTTTACATTCGGCGTAGCCATCATCGAGGTGGCAACATTATAGTCATTTGAAAATGTTTGTAATTTATAGGAATTTAGTGGCATTTGAAAGGATAGAGTCCTTTCCAATTGAGATTAATTTTCAACACAACCATCATCGAGGTGATAAAAATGTCATTAAAAGATTTGTATTTAATAGAAATTTGGAGGTATTTAAAGGTAGGGGTGTCAATTCGGGTCAACGGGTCGGGTTCGGGTCGAACCCGGAACTGACCCGGCACTGTTCGGGTCAACCCGAACCCGACCCATTTTTAAAAACGGGTCAGGTTTCCGGACCCGAACCCAACCCGATTCGGGTCCGGGTCAACCTGACCCGACACGAATGACACGGAATTGACCCAAAATTGCTAATTTTCGGGTCAAAGATCGGGTCAATCTTCATTTTTCGGGTCAAAATCGGGTCAAAAACGGGTTAAACTCGGATTTTCGTGTCAAATATGAGTTTTCGTGTCACTTTCGGGTCAATTTCGTGTTTCCGTGTCAACCCGAACCCGACCCGATTTTTAAAACGGGTTGATTTCTTCAACCCGAACCCGACCCGTTTCGGGTTTGGGTTGACCCGAACCCGGATTTTTTCGGGTCGGGTTCGGGTCGGGTTTCGTGTCGTGTCAAAAATTGACACCCCTATTTAAAGGTAGAGTCCCCTTCGGCTGAGATTAGCTTTTAACACGACCATCATTTGAGTGTTGAGCACTTTTAACAAATCCGCAAAGCATTCTCAGATCTCGCATTAAGGAGCTTGGCGTAAAGATCGAATCACATGCGAAACTTGTTTTAGCGTATATATCGGAGCTATTATCAAGGTATTTGAATATTTTTAGTAAATTCGCGAAACATTCTCAGATCTCGCATTAAAGAACTTGATATAAATATCATAGCACATGCGGAGCTAAAATAGTGATAGTTCTATTGGACTCATCTGAGAATCCATCAAAGATGAACAAGATAACACTTTTTAACAATACAAAAGTTTCAATACTTGGGCATTCTCGTTGTTGACTTGATTAAGCCGACCGATAGAGCGTAGGATGAACACGACATTGAAGGTTGTTTGTGTAGAATAAATAGTTAAATGAATTGAAAATTGTTTAAGATACAAGTAATGATATTCAGATTGGTTGTATTTTATCAAACATGTGACGAAATAATCAAGTAGTTTGAACCTTTGCTTTTGTAAGAAACTTTTGGCAATTATAGGAATTTATGATAGTCCTTTTGTTAATCATTCAATTCGAAAATTGTTTCTTGCTATTAGAAAATGAACCACTCATTGTGATTACACATATTTGGGTCTTTAAAAGGCTTCCACCATACACTAATATGTTGTATGAGTGTTAAGTAAATGACTAATAGACCATTGATCTCCTATCCCCTTCTCATATATAAACCAAATGTTCTAGTGTCTGAGAGTTATTGTTTCTTTGAGTGCAAAATCTTAAATAAAGCTTATAGTAATACTAGATTGCTCATTACTCCAACTATTCCAGTAGGTACTTGAGATAGATGAGGTCAATAGCTATAAGGATCATCGCCTGTGGAACCATTTTTAAAACTATAGGCCCGTGAACTTTTTAACATAATGTCTCTCTTCATATCTTTTAGTATCTTTGATAGAAGGTTCAACAAATTTGACTTGATCCTCTTATCTGACAAAAGAAAACCTGGGTTGATGGGTATTTTGAGAAATCAGTGATTTTAAAAGTGCAACATAAGCATTTTGGTACCCATTGTCATTGATAGGGGTGCCAACTTATGACCCAACCCGAACTCAACCTAGAAAATCCGTTTTTGAATTGACCCATTTAAGGGAGTTGTTAAAGGGGTCAGTTAGAGTTCTAATTTTCAACCCATTTGAAAAATCGAGGCAGGTTTGGGTCAACATGCTAACCTGAAATTGACCAGGCTAATCAGCCCACACCTCCCGCTCGCACCTACCCACTACTTCGCACGTAGCGCCATCGCAGGCCCCACTCCAGCATTGTGCAACGCATCGTCGCAACTTGAGTCATCACAGCTCGCGCGTCCCACTCCTCCTGCCTCCATCTCGTGTCGCGTCTCATGTCCTACTCCAGCCTGCTGCTAGTTGCTCGCACCGCAAGCCCGCACTATCCAACTCCCACTCATTGCAAGCTGCCCACACCACAACATTGCGTCCCGCTCTACCAGCATGACTGCACGCATCGCGTAACCACATATGTCTGCACTGCGTCTAGCCCAAACACACGCTCTGGCTTGCTCTCGAGTCCACATGTCGAGTCGAGTTAACCCGGATTTGGAGTGGGTCGGGTCCGAGTTCAGATTTCTGACCTGTTTGTGTAATTAGTTCGGGATGGAGCAGTTACATGCATGTTAGTTTTGGGTTGGACTCAAACCCGACCCGAAAATCAATTTTGACCACCTAGTCATTGAGTATCCTATGTAAGTCATAAGCTAGTGACATTAACTCATTTCATTATTTTGTGAGATATATGAATGATTTTAAAAATAATATTTGAATTAGATGATTTGTGTAAAAAGTCTTTTTTAGAAAAATATGCAATTATTCATTATAAAATTGAATGACTTCAAATTCCTCATGAGCATTAGAATTAATCTTCAATTTTTTTTTTTTTTTGTTTTAAATTAATTATGTGGGCGTCCTTTGTCTGATCAAAATTTTGACAGCCTTCCGCCCTTCCGGAGTCCTCTCCTTGCAAAGGAAGGTTGGGAAGGCACTTGCCTTTCAATCTGCTCGGTCGGACAAAAGATACGACGGAATGAGGACTTTAGGACCATTAGTCCCGGCAAAGATCTTCGGGTCCTACTCTCGGGCAGTTATCAGGATAGTGTTTGGGTCGGCTGGTTGGAAGAAGGGGGTGAACGGTGTCAGAGATGGACTGGGCCGATCAAACATAGAGGGGCTTAGGCTTTTTGCATGTGGAATTGAGTGAACGAGAGGAAGAGAGGATCAGGGGTACGACCTGGCTACAGCGTCCAAGTGCATGAAGGATTCTTACATGCAGCATCAACTGGGGATGCACAACATGAAAATATTGGGAGGGAGAGAAGGCAAATCAAGTGTGGCACCTACGTGCAGACGATCGTCGAGCGGTGCAAGCAGGTTTGGTCGCATGTAGACAAAGTGGCAGGTGTGCGAGGGCTGGGGATCGAGGGATAGGATCATTCGTATGGGCTCCTTCGTGCGACAAATAGAGAACGAAAGGGAGTGCGGGGCTTCGACTTTGCTTATGAATGAATTGAGAGCGAAAGAGGTAGCACATAAGAGTCAAATTTTTTTCTGAACCACTCATGCATACTATCCTGTTTTGAGGAAATGAGTGGGCAGTTGTATCATTTGAGTGAATAATTACTTCATTTGGGAGCAAACCGCGTTAGGTGGGCCGCGAGCTGGGACGGGTCGAACGGGTTGGTTGAGATGAAGGTGCAAGCATTCGGGTTTCAGCGGATCGAGTCTCGAGGTGGTTAGTGGTCAACGGGTTATATATATTAAGAGAAGTCATGAAATCTCTTGTAGCTAAAACACTTGTCAAAGGATTGCATCACCAATACAATGTTATCAGTTATCTTGAAAATCAATCGAAAATGAAGAGAGAGCTTTATGGAAGATTGGATTATTATGACTCACTTTATTGCTTGCTACAAATTTATGAAATCTATAATAATATGAGGAAAAGTGAAGACCAATCTTTAAGAAAAGAAAACGAAAAGATAAGTTCCCATTGGGACGAAGCATATGAAATGTAGAGAAGGTAAACACGTATTTAGAGGGTAAGAACAATATTTGCTAAAATGCATGGTATAACTATTCTTCCTATAATAAAAAATGGGTATAAAACTATACAATAATGTTAAACTAATAAAGGAAAGGCACTTCATAAGGAAAATTCTTCAGTAGGAACCATTAAACAGTAGAAAAATAGCAAAATGTTCATCATACATGGATTTGGAGAAAATGTCATGCATAAAGTTGTACGACTACATTTATTTTGCTATGTCATATAGAATATAATGTGTGCTTATATAAAGAGAAAAGCGACAACATTATTTCCCCATCAATCCCAGCCCACGAAAAATTTCAACAGAAATGTAGGCTAATAATTACATCTGATTTCCTCCATATGTTCAAGTCAGTTCATTAATCATGATTTTCTCATGGGATGGAGGATCTTACTCTTCTATATGCCTCTTACTCTTCTATATGAATCATGAGTTGCTTTTCGCAGGTTTTAAATTGCTCAAGAAATTCTTCAGAAACAAAGACAAAAAAGATGTAGAAAAATAATAGCTATCAGTAAGAATTTACAGATTTGTAGTTGCATACCCTACGAACAAGATCCAGGCATAAATGGCGTTGAATGTCTCGACGAAGATCCGCAGGCAGAGCTTGTAATATGGCTTCTTCATCCACTCCTCGTGTCGCAAACCACTTATATTGGACAAATCGCCTAACCCGTTCCTTCAATTCATGAGGTAGCTGTCGATGCTTCATCCATTGTTCAGTGTCCCGCCTCTTTAACCTCCACTCTTCTAGCCTCACAGTAACAGATTGCAAGTAGGTCTGTAAATGTTTTCATTAGCTATTCAATTAAACAATACAGATAAATATGCATTTCTCTAAAATCGCCTTAGAAAATCATACAAGCAGGGAATTTTGTATTCCCAAATGCATAATTTCAACATAAATATAAACCGTGGTGCTTGAATCATCATGAAAAATTCAAAAATGGGGCAAAAAAACAATTAAACCGCTAAACAAATAAGCAAAATAAGTT
Source organism: Dendrobium nobile (assembly GCA_022539455.1). Classification (NCBI taxonomy): domain Eukaryota; kingdom Viridiplantae; phylum Streptophyta; class Magnoliopsida; order Asparagales; family Orchidaceae; genus Dendrobium; species Dendrobium nobile. The sequence continues at coordinate 56,033,896 of CM039726.1, forward strand.
CTCACAAATATCACATCATAGAATTCAATGTTACAAGGATGCAGGGAAATAATTTCTTAATACCTGCATGTTTCCAATCAAATGTGCAAATAGAACGAGTCCAAGAATAGCTATCAGTATGCAAAACGATGTCTCCCCGATGAAAGTGCTTGACTGCAACCCCTGGCCAAATGTGCTGCAAAGAAAGGGCAGAAAGTTGACCATCATTACTGGCAAAATAATGAACTAATGAATTATTTCCATAGGATTTAGGATATACTTGAAATCAAGGACTTACATATGAAATAACAAAAAAAATCTATTGGAAGTTTCTAATTCCAAGCACCACCTGATGGGGTCATCGATACGAGGTTTCGACGAGTCTACCAGAGGCGACACAGGAGACCGATGGCCACGATGGAGAGTCTTTACTTTTGATGCATCTTATGTATTAGTTATTTTATTTTTCTCAGTTTTCCGTTTTTGCCCTTATGGGTAGTTGGTCACTGTTGTAGCCCAAGGGGCATTCTAGTCTTTTGTTTTATTTGTCATAGTGAGGCCTATATATATGGCTATTCTCTTATGTATTGGAGGATGAATGTTTAATGAAATTTTACTTGTTCTTCTTCTTCTTGTATGAGAGCTAGAGAGAAGGGAGAGAGCTCAACGTGAGCAATTGCAAGGCCCACCAGTCATTGGAAGAGTCCGCGGCTCGTGGTTTTCTTCTTCTCCACCTCTTTCCTCACTCCCACCCGCCGGCCTCCATAACCCCGCCACCGTCCAAGGCCGCCACACAGCTCCCCACATAATCCCTCCTTCCCCAAGCCCACCGTCCACTAGCTCCACCACCTAACTCCATCCACCATCCAAGGCATCAACCCGCCCCCGTAAGCCCCCCCCCCCCCCCCCCCCCCACAGCCTCCTCCAATCCCCTTTTCCCATTGTGATGATACCTTCCAAATTTAGTTAGGCATGAGAGGGAAAATTTGAATCAATTTGAAATTCAAATTTTTCCAATTTTGGAATTCCCAATTAGGAAAGTTTTATTCATGACTCCAATTTAAATTTCAAATAAGTTGGATTTCATAATAACTTTCCTAATCCACAATCCCTCTATGGAAACTCCCAAAATCCTTCCCCAATCACCTCCCTCTCTCTCTATGCCGCCGGCCACCCATTATGGGCTCCCATTAATTGCCCATTAACTCCCCTTGACCTCATTTGAAATTTGGACTTAATTTCAAATTGGATTTCCCTCCAAAATCCCTTAAAACCTGAAATTAATTTCAGGTTTAGATTAAAAACCCTATTCCTCTCTTGGTCTAGACCTATTTCTTCTCCCTCTAGCCAACCCCCCTTCCCTCTTTCCCTTCTCTACTTTGGCCTCCCCTCTCCTTGCTCCCCCTTGGGAATTTTGAAGCCAAAGAAGAAGATGACGTCCTCACATCTCCTCTTCAATGTCGAATGGCCGATCCCGAAGTTGATAGCGGATTCGTACTCGACGCCTACGGAGACATCCACATCGTTCGATCACCATTCTTCGACGTCGGGTTTGGTTTTGACAACACCGTTGAAGATTACTTGAACCGAATCCTCCCTACCCTCATGGACATCATCGACGATCAATTCTCGGACTACGAGTGGACCATCATTGGCCATCCACCCATGCCACCTCCAACTTCGACTACCTTCCCAACAGCGACTACCTCTCCACCACCGTCAACCTTTCCGTGGATTAAGACCATTGGCGTTGCGACCGTCCTCGTGGCTTCGTTGGGTGTGCTGAAGACCTTTCTCCGCTAAGCCATACTTTGAGTGTGAGTGAGCATGGTAACTCATAGTGAACTTTCTAAATATTAACCGTGGGATTGTATTACAAAATATTTATTTTTCTGTAATAATTTCAGATCTATCTTAATTTGCCTTAAACTTCTGATTTGTAACTGCTTACTACAATAAGATCGACAATTGAAAGTTCTCTAATCTAATCTTACGAAACCTCAATCTTAAGTAGCAAGCTTTGTAATCCTTTTAAATATTTCCGTGCAATTCTTGTTTGTATCACATCACCACCTATACTTAGAAATCAATTAAAATAGTAATAAAATGTCTTCTGAAGTTGATGGAATTGATTGACAAGAAATTATAATTCCTATTATCATCACCTTATCATGAATGACTAGAATTGCTAGCGCTTAGTTTATAACCTTTGACCTTATATGAACAGTACACCATTTACAGGTTTCAAAGAATGGGGGTGCCCGTTTAGCCCAAAGTTTGACCATTTCAAAATCCTAATCAGTAGAACTAAATGGATGAAGGATTGGGCCATTATTTAATTTAGCTTTAAAATAGCACATTAAACTGACACTTTCCGCTAATAGCTAACTTGGTTCAACCAACTCATAAACAAGCCTTAATGATCAATGTTGTGAGATCCTTAAAAATTAGGGCAGAGCAAGCCCATGATGAGCTTTGTGTCGACTAAGCTAAATGGGTTTTGGGAAGGCTTAGATTGCCCATTTTGAATCATTCTAAATCAAAATATGAGTCTACCCCTTGCTTTAAAATTGGACAAAAGATTCTTTTCAAGTTGATAAATCATATTATCTGATAATATGGCTCGCAAGAAATTATTTACTAATATTATCCCTTAGTCAGTCGATCAAGCCAATATAAATTTTGCTTTAGGTTGAATTCCGCATGGTATAGTAAGCATATATGATACTGTAGTCCCTGCAATACCACTAAGCTCTTCTATCAAATAGGAGTTTGGCCACCAATTTTAGTCATACATTTTGCTCCTGAGATCCACCATCCTTTATTGTCATGCTAATCAAGATAAAGTAATGTCCTGTGTGAGTTCTAGAAACATAAATCATGCAAAAATCTAAATGTCACAGCATGCTATCAAAGAAAATCAAAAGGAGTGAACTTGAACGTGTATTGCAGACAGCTAGGTATCCCAAGTTATTGCACCTCATTGAAAATATAAGTGTATGAAACAAATGGGATTTATTGTAGATAAATGTGTTATATAAGCTTCATTACAAAAAAACAAATTTGCTTTACTGAGAAGATTGGATTATTATAACGATCAGTATATCAGGCATACCTCAAATTTTGCAAGCCCCACCAAAGACTATAAAAATACTTCCTAACAAAATCCGTCGCCACAGCCCCTGTTGTCAATGCATTCTCGTATATGCCAAAATTGAAATTGATATTATCATCACTAGCATTGCAATTTGCAAAAACAGCAGTACTATTTGCCCACTTTTGATCAATGTCGCTTGAAAAGTCACAGTCCAGAAACTTCATGTCGCATTTTGCACCTATAGTGCCGTTCTCCTTTGCGCATTCCAATTTCCAGCAGGTTGTCTGACGATCAATTGTTAGTAAATAATATGCTGCGCCAATAACCTGCATGAATAGAAAACAAGTAATTCATTAATATGAACATTGAGATTTTGAAGGAAACGAAATTCTGTTAGTCTCTTTCCAAGGATATTAGAGAAGCAATCAAGTTCCAAGAGGAGTGTTGCAAGTTACATACATGGCTAGCAATCATGTAAAGGAGCAGATTATATGCCGCTCCTGCCCAAGCAGTCTTTGTAACAACGCCAGTGGCTTTAATAATCTGATAACTCAGTGGAAATATAAGATATAACCTTGGAATGTACTGAAACAGAATAATCAGGGCAAGTGTGTTGTTATTATGCTGAGGATTCGAATGCTTAACCACAGGGATAACTGACCAGACAACAATCTGAAACACAATTTAGAAGATGGACAAAAATCAGGGCCTTAACGCAGGTAAGACAAACATTTGATGAAGAATTTTGCATGTACGCAAAGCAAAATTAAGAATTTAAAGTTGATAGAAGAATATTGCATGTCCTTTAGGAGAATTACATTTCTTTAATTACAGACCACCCTAACCGACTACATTAAAATGCTATGGAATGGAGCAGTGATAACGAGAGAGAAAATTTAAAAAACACCAGTGGCACAAGACGAAATTATATTGCTTAAAACATTTGCCATGTCCTTGTTCAGTAGTGAAAAGAAAATACAACAAACTTAATTTGAGCTGCTGCTTAATTAGAGCTGAGGGTTTAGCTTGCATAGCTCGCAGATCGTCGACCACATTTTGAATTTTGGCTCTGATTGAGATTGGCTCGAAGCAAATGAGTTGAGCCATGAATCAAAATGTATACACCAAAGTTACTTTTATTTATTTCAAGTTGAAAGTTCGTTAGGAATGTTAAGTCCTTATGAACTAGTCCAAGGCTAATCAAAAGGGGGGGTGAATTAGTATTTTTTTCCACAATTCACCACAAAGAAAAATGCAAAAAAAGCAGTAGTAAAAGAACACAGATTTATAGTGGTTCGGTCAGCCCGACCTACGTCTACTCTCCGAAGGCGCCCTCCGGGTATTGCACTAAACTTAGTGACTCTTCTTTTGCTCCCACAGCAAGGGGGAGAAATATTTACAAAACCTCCTTTCCACCGACACCGGTGAGGCAGAGAACCCAACTCCTTTTGCTTCCTCCTGAAGCAGGTAGAGAACCCTGATCGATTGCTAAAGTGAACCTCTCTCAACCCTCCAAGGACAAGGGACTATGGTGGAAGAAGAAGATGTGGATCAATGCTTGGAGCAACCTTTGTGAAACCCTCTCACAAACTCCCCCTCACAAGATCCTCTCTCCCTCTCCTCTAGGCTCTCTCAGGTCAAGACAACAGCAAAAGATACCCTCATGGGTAATATAAGAGAGCTTATATAGAAAAGCTTCGGAATAGCTCTTACTTGCAACAAACCGACATTGTCCAGGACGATCAGTGCAATTTTAGCTCAATCAGCCGGGACGATCTGGGATGATCAGAAAAAATTTGTTCATATCGTCCAGACTGATATAATATCATCCTGTACGATCAATACAAATCCTTGAATATCGTTCAGACAATGGCCCTGAAAGGATGTCTGAATCATGAAAAAAATATCTTGATCGTCCAGGCCGATCTCACGATCGTCCCGGACGATTAGTTCAAATCTGTGAAACTCGTCATGAGCATTGCCCTAAATAGAAGCTGTCTGATGTCAATCGTCCAGGAAAAACTAAGGTGTTTGAACTGATCGTCCCGAACAATCCTGCGATCGTCAAGGATGATGTGATCATATCAACCAAACTTTAATTGCTTTCATTAATTATCAGATTAATTTAGGCATAATTGTGTTGTATTGTTCAGAACGATGTCCAAAAATAAATAATACCTAAATAGATCAGGTAGTTGATTATTTCTGATTTGAGCATATCGTCCCGGCCGATACAAATATCGTCCAAGACGATGTGCTTAATGACGACTGCCTTAACTAGGATGCCCAAATTAGGGTTCTATTTTTTTCTTTATGGAACATCCAGGACGATATTAGGATCGTCCTGGACGATGTCCTCAAAACAGAGAACTCTAAATCAGACAAAAAAAATCCCCCCAAGTGTGTGTGTGCAAGGTTACTTAGCATCAGGAACCACATTTATTACAAATAAACTCAAGAAAGAATAAGGTGTACAAAGTGACTCATACATAGTCTATTCAATCTTGAGCTGGTTCAAATTGAAGTCTTGATCCTGTGGACCTAAAATCTTAGTAGGCAAGACAGTCGTAGAAAAATAGAAGTGTTTGCTATCATCAAAGTTCTATTTCTGAAAACATATACGCAACAATCTCCCCCTTTCTGATGATGGCAAACACAAAAAAAAAATCCAAGCAGTTAAGGCAATTCAATGGAAACAGTGTGAAAAAGAAAGACATAGATCAACTATTCAATAAAGCAAACAATACAGCAAACTACCCCCCCTTTTGACATCACAAAAAGGAGGAAAGTAGAACGGAAACAAAGTAGAAACTAAACAACATAAACAAACTACAATGAGAAAACAACATAAAAAAAACTAATAAAAAGACGGCCCCTGATCATCTGAAGAGGAGGTGGTGGTGGTGGTGGTGGCTGTTGAAAGTAGCTAGATATAGTGGCGAACTGTGCTCCAAATCAGGCCATGTCCTGGTCGTGCAGCTGCTGCTGGTGTGAGACGTAGGTGTCAAAACGGGCTAAGTCCTCAGCACGTTGATGCTCGAAATGGGCTAAGTCCGCAGTCTGTTGCTGCTCCTGTGCAACAACAAAAGTCTCGAATCGTGCCTCCCACTGGTCAAATCGCTCGACCAGCTCATCTAACTGAGAGTACTGGCGAAGTGGAGCAGGTGCAGGAACAGGTGGGGGCGCCTCCTCCTCCTCAGCTCCCTCAACTTCCTCGTGCCCCGGATGGAGACGAGTACTGTGAAGAACATGGAATGAGATGTTGGAGTAGAAGACAGGATGGAAATTTGGAGCAGGATATTGGAGGTTATATTTAGATTTTAAGACATAGGCAATGATATGTCATAGGGCTAGATTTAGTTTCCTCCTATGGCCTGGGTCACGAATAGTGGTCAGATGTTCAATATAACGAAAAATCAAATCAGTAGCATTGAATTCACGACGAGTCAAAATGTAAAAGGTGATGATCGAAAGAAGTTGGGTGATATAACTGCGATCGCCAGCTTTTGGAATAATAGAAGTGCGAAAGACATGTTGGACAGTCCTAACATCTTTGAGCAAGCTGCTAGTCTCTCCAACGTGAAAATGAGCATTGGCATTTCAAAGAAAGCGGTTGGCCGGAGTCCAATCATAGTCGGGGTCAGAATACATGGTATGGAGTTTATCCCTTGTGGTGGAAAGTTGTAAAAGTTCAACGCAACCCTGGTATGTGATTTCGACGAGCGTCGATTCACATAGGACACAAGCGAAGTAAAATAAGAGTTAATGCGAAGGCTGGCGAAAAATTCGAACAAAAGTTCAGAGTTGAAGGGTATATTGAGAGTAAGAACAAAACACAATGAGGTGTGAGCAAACAGATTTAGTACCGAATATGAGAGAATGTTCAGATTGATAGACCGGGAGATAGTGATTCCGGCCGTCTTGTATCTTTGGTAGGCGGCTTGATCGTCCGCCTCAGTGAAACGAGAGTCAAGAGTCGCCCTCGAGGAACTCCCAGAAGGGTGACGGGATCGCTTTCCTCCTGCCATTATCAAGAATAGCAATGCAATAGGAAGTATAAGCCTAGTAGAATAAGAGGATGTGAGAAAAACGGCTTGAGGGGCTCGGTTTATAAAGAACCGGTCAGATCGTCCAGGACGATCGCAGGATCGTCCAGGACGATCGCAGGATCGTCCAGGACGATCGCAGGATCGTCCAGGACGATCGCAGGATCGTCCAGGATGATCTGGTGCAATTATTAAGTCCAAGACGATTGGTCAAAAAGGCGGTTATATCGTCCGGGACGATCAGAGATCTTCCGATACGATAAGACACAAGCGATCGTCCCAAAGCGACAATCTGGACGACCGCTAAAAAAGAATATCGTTCAGGACGATTATGTAGATTGTCCGGGACGATGAACAATAATGAATCGTACCGACCGAATTTAAAATGTTTAAACGCACTGCCACGTGGATTGTCCAGGACGAAAAGGTGAATCGTCCGGGACGATCACCAATAATGGATCGTATCGGCCGAATTTAAGGCTTTTAAACGTATTTCCACGTGTATCGTCTAGGATGAACAGGTGGATTGTACGAGACGATTACCAATAATTGAACAAAAGCAAAGGTTTTTTTTTATCAAGGCATGAATGTGACATAGTCTTCATGTGATTGATTTTAAGGACTTGTAAGATCAATGAGTTAACATCAATGAAATCAGAAAATGGTAGAATATCCGATCTGCTAACATTAGCTCGGACTTCTCTTAGGGCAAAATCATCTTTTGAAAAAAAGAAACCTAACTCAGAACCAACCAATTGGATAAGAAAAAGAGATTCGTTCAAACCTTGGTTCCAAAAAAGATATCTTATAGAATAATATACCAAAATGATTTATCACAATCAAGAAATTTGAAATCAAGCCACTGAAAATATCAAGTGACACATAAATTCTTCTAAAATTTAAAGGTTTTGAAAGAGAGTGAAGTTTTTCTTTTTGTGAACTCATTTTATGCATCTTGTCAATTTGATTGGCGCTCTTTGCGCATCTTTTGATTTTTTATATACTTTGTGTATTTTTCAAATTTTTGGCGATCATTGTGCATCTTTTATTTTTGGCATCATTGGTTACTTTTTTGTTATTTTTTCAAGCTAGATCTCTTTTCAAAACTCTTAAATATTCTCAGTTGTGAGTATATCTTCTAGTTATTAGAGAAAAAATCTCTTTCTAATAAAGGGAAGAATAAACCACAAAGCAAAATCAAATTCATATAAATGCAACAACAAAATTTCAAAGAACTTGAAAGTAATATAAAGACTATTGAACATTATATATATAAAATAAATTACTGTAGCAAGATAGAAAAGATCTTAATTGCAAAGTCCAGTTATTAATTTGAGATAGACTTTTGTTTAGAAAAGAAAATTACACGACTAAAAAAGGTTAGAGGGAGGGAAACAATCAACGATGTTTCTCCCTTCAACTGATTTAAGAATGTTTAGACATTGGCTATAAGATTCCAAAAACTAAAAACCAAGACAAAATATCATTTCAAATGAAAACAAAAATATTAGAGATGAAATAACAACAAAAAATCAACAAATATAAAAAGAAAACAACAATAATCAACGGAGTAGTAAACATGCAATCCAGAATTTATTAAGCAGTAAGTTTAAGCAATTATGAGCCGCAAGCCTCCACTGTCCAAGTATCATATGCTCTCACGAGGTCTTTGGTGAGAGCACACCTACAAAAATCATCAACAGTCATATTTAGGAACTCAAGCAGGTTTGGGTCCCTTCTTATGAAAAGAAGAATACAATGTATGTATGTTATGCTGTGAATCATGCAATTTAGGTCTCCACACCCAATGTGTACTATGATGAATGGTGCAAGTGTGTGCAATGTATCCTAGCATGCCACATGAAAAACATCTAACTCCAGAAAAATTATTTACTAATCTGTTTGGGTTATAATGCCTCTTCCTAAATTTTGGCTTTAGATCAAGTTTTGATGTATTACAATTTCTCTCAAGTGTATTCAATTTAGCTTTAAACTTCAAATTAGCACTTTCTAAAGATGCATTACCAACTCTCAAATTGTGCTCCTTATGCTCAGATTTATCAATGTATGTCTTAAAATCATATTCAAGTGATGTGTGAGATGCTTTCAATGAATCATGCTCAATAACCAACTCATAGTGATTTTTATTTAATTCATCAAACTCGTTAAGTAAAGACATGTGATTGCTATCAATTATAGAATGATCTTTAAGAAAAATTTCATGCGCTTTTTGTAAATTTAAAAACTCCAATTTCAAGCTAGCATGTGTTTTCTTAAGTTTTCTATATGATGCATGAATTTTCTCACATATTTCAAATAGTTGATCATAGGTTGATTGGCATATCTCTTCTTGTTCAGACTGTTCAAGATGATCATCGGCCATCAAGCACAAGTTTGTGGTTTCCTCCTCTGCCTCAGTCTCAGAAGAGTTAGATGCAGACTCTGCCCATAATGCCTTTTGGATTCGCTTCTTATGCTTCCTGAACTTAGGTTTCTCCTCATCCTTCTCTTTGGTTGAGTGATCCTTAAGTGTAGGACAATCAGCCTTGACATGTCCAGGTTTCTTGCATTCAAAACATACAACATCAGAAAAAAATTTATAATTTTTGTTATCCTTATATTTTTTCCATTTCTGATGATGATTGTGATTCTTCCTTAGAATATTTTTGAACTGCCTAGTGATAAAGGCAACATCATCGCTTTCAGACCCGGAAGAATTTGTATTTGTTTCAATGGCCTTCAGTGCTATAATTTTTTCCTTCTTTTTCTCACCTGCATCAAGATTTCTTTGATTCCCCCTTGCTCGTAAGCAATGAGTGATCCAAATAAGTTATCAATCGAATAAGTATTCAAATCTCTGGATTCAGTAATTGCAGTGATCTTAGCACCGAAAGAGGAAGGCAAGCATTTTAAAATTTTATTCACTTTTTCATAGTTAGTGAGTTATCTTCCTAAGGCATGCAAAGAGGTAAGAATTTGAGTAAGCCTTGTATACATTTCAGAAATTGATTCAGAAAGTTTCATATGAAAAAGTTCGTAATCATGCAATAAAATATTCAATCGAGATTGCTTAACTTTATTTGTTCCTTCATAAGTAATGCACAATCTATTACAAATCTCTTTACCAGTAGCACAAGTTGAAACATGCATGTAGTCTTCAGATTTTAAAGCACAGAAAAAGCAGTTCAAATATTTTGTATTAAGTTGTATTAAATCCCTATCATCAAAAGTTCATTCAGTAAAAAGAAGTTCAATTTTAATGTTAATTACCGGAGTTAGCCATGGATCGAAATTCAAAAATTTTCAAAAACTCGTTTTTATGAATCCCGCTCTGATACAACTTGAAAGTTTGTTAGGGACGTTAAGCCCTTATGAACTAGCCCAAGGCTAATCAAGAGGGGGTGAATTAATATTTTTAAAAAAAATTCTTAATCAAAACACAAAACTCAAACCACAATTCACCACAAAGAAAAGTGCGAAAATTAAATGCGGAAAAAACAGTAGTAAAAGAACACAGAGATTTATAGTGGTTCGGTCAACTTGACTTACGTCCACTCCCCGGAGGCACCCTCCGGGTATTGCACTAAACTTAGTGACTCTCCTTAACTAGGATGCCCAAATTAGGATTTCTATTTTTTCCTTTACGGATCGTCCAGGACGATATTAGGATTGTCCTGGACGATGTCCTCAAAATAGAGAACTCTAAGTCAGACAGAAAAAATTCTCCCAAGTGTGTGTGTGTAAGATTACTTAGTATCAGGAATCACATTTATTACAAATAGACTCAAAAAAGAAAAAGGTGTACAAACTGACTCAGACATAGTCTATCCAATCTTGAGTTGGTTCAAATTGCAATGTTGATCCTGTGGACCTGAAATGTTAGTAGGCAAGACAGTCATAGAAAAACAGAAGTGTTTGCTATCATCAAAATTCTATTCCTGAAAACAGATACGCAACACAAGTCACATGTGAATCAAATTTGATAAGCTCAAAATAAGATCGAGAATATTTTTTTTTACTTATAAAAAAAAATTATATATAACTTAATTTAGTAGAATTCTAATTTATGCTTCTCCTTCAATGGACGACATTCTAAGCCATAAAGAATTCCAGGTCTGACAATAATTTTGTAAAATTTCCCTTAAATGTAAATTTGAGGGGTATTTTTCTATTACACAATAAGCCCAATGCAATCCTCCACTTCAACCATCCAACTTGAATTCTATTGATAATATCCCCATCTATTTTAACATTGCTTTGAATAATAGACCCGAGATATCCAAAATGCGTGCTCATTTTAATGACTTAATCACCCAATGGTACAATCCCACCACTAGATTTATTACTACTAAAATTACACTCCATGTATTCGATTTTAGATCTACTCAAATGATAACTTTTAGACTCTGAGGTTAACCTTCATAATTTAAGTTTTCTTTCAACTCCCTCTCTAGTCTTATTCATAACACTACCATTGTCAGGTCCCAAATCCTGAATGAGAAAAATGGAGGATTATATTAGGTAGCCGACAACCAACATAAAACTTGTCAAATAATCATATATTATTATGTTGCATAAAATAGTAAATGTTTCTGTTTTGTCCCAATATTTTTCCTGTGGTGGTTTATTACCACTATTGTATAAAAATGTTAGAATAAAAGACTGATACATTAGCAACACAACATATACAATCAATGGAATAAGTTCAACAAAAAAAACCTAATATATATGAATATAGAAAATTCTCAAAATAGTCCCGAGTCTACTCGTGTGTGGCCAATTTAATCTCAGAGTATTATGTTGCTCCAATAGTCACTCAACAATACAAAATTAATCCAAAATGATCCTTTAAATTATAATTGTGAAATAAAATTGATCCCAATTTAATCCCAGAGGGTCATTTTGGATCAATTTTGTATAGTCAATAGATTAAATTGGAGCAACATAATACTTTGGGACTACATAGGCCATATATGAATACATTCTCTAGAGTCTAGATATCATTGATGATACCCAGGTTGAATTCATTTACTTAATTATTTAAACATATTCAATTTATCAGACAGATTTTAAATAAATCCATTAAACTCTATAGTTAAAATTATTTTTCTCCTTTAAGAATCTTTACAAAAATCTTAGAGACATTTGTTTTCCTTCACAATCAGAGCCATGATGTAGATAATATTTTTGCATTAGTTGGCGTTAAGTATGGAAATAAATTGGCAGGTCTATCTAGTTTGCAGATCAAGTTAGATTATTGTAACAATATGGCATGTCTGTGTAATTATGCAGCCTTTTCTTTTAACAATAAATGCAGCCAGTGTAGAAATATTTGGTAAGTTGGGAGTTTAAAAACCAGCAGAAAATTCACAAGTATCTCTTCTCCTATTCTCAGCGTCCTCTACTCTCCTTCTAAGACAAATCATTGCAGGCCACCCGCCTCTTCTCTTCCTCACAAGCAAAGGGCGAGGTCGAACTCTTGCCTCTTCTCCTATAATTCATAGTCTCTTCTCCTATCCTTCTAATGTAGAGCAAGAGCATCGTCAGAAGGTGCTCAAGTTTCTTAACCAAACTCTATATTTATGTTTAATCAGAGCATTTTCATAATTTCAATTATCTTCAGATTCTAGTGCTCAAAAGAATATTATGATCTAGTTGTGTATGTTTAATGTTTAATGCTCTAAAATTGATTTATCTTGTTCATGTTTATTCTTAATTTGATCTATCTAAAATAACTATGTATTAAGGTTTAATGCTTAATCTTATTGTGTAATCCTTTCGTTCTTGATGTTTGCTCAAAGTTGATTCACTTACTTACAATGTTAGTCTTACATATTCAAGCTTCTATGAAGACATTTTTAATAAGTTATCAAAATCAAATTTAACAAAGTTTGCATGAAATTCATGAAATTAATAAAGAATGAAATTGGAAATAAAGTGGTAAGAAAATTTATTCATTAAAAGATTTAGGATTAGATTCACAAAATCTTCCATCAAATCATGGATAACCAATGCCAAATTATGAGTATAATCATAATATTCAAGATCAAGTTCAATGATCATGCTTAAAGAGGCTCTTGTCAATCTTGTAATTATGACTTTCCAAGAAATAAATTTAGGAGCAAAGATTATAACTTCAATCCTAGTTAGCTTGATAAGTACTCTAATTGGTTAAAGTATAGTATATCTCAAAACAAAGTATCTTGCTTATGTTGTTATCTTTTAAAGAGGTTGAGGAAAAGAAGATGATGAAACATTTAAAAAAATAAATTTCAAAAAAAAAAAATATTAAACTTCATGTTGAGGTCCCAATAATGGTCATAAGAATGCACAGAGAAATTGTGAGGGCTTCATGAAATAAAGTCAACATATTATTTTAGCATTTTAGAAACAATCTGATGATGCTAGAATTGAATATTGTATTTTTCTAAATGATTCAACTTATTGGTGAGATTTCTTTTAAGACAAAAATTGACTCTTCAAGAGTATGATGAATCTAATAAATCAAGAAATCAAGGAATCTTCATAAGCTTTTATTTTTGGTTAAAAAAAATATAAAATCTAACTAATATGGTATAATACCGAATTAAAAAATGGTCCCAAAAATTTAAAAATTAATAACTCCCCATATTCAAAAAAATATTAATAGATTTCCATCCAACGCAATAACAAATTTCATAAGGTGCTTGAAAATGGTTTTTTCAATTTTAATTAATGAATATTGTGATATATATGCAAAAAAATAAATAGGTATTGTTTTGCATTATGTAATTGAACAAGGTCAATTTGTCAGAGTGATTTTGTAGTATAGCAAATGTTCCAAAAATGCATTAAAATGATAGATGAACAACTATTCCCATTTTATGATTTAAGTATTTGAAGGATGCTTGGCCAAGATTATGATAGAGCTAGTAATATAAGAAGGCAATTTAATGCGTTGAAGGCATCATTCATAAATAAAAATAAATCAACACATTATATTCACTGCTCGCATACTAACTTCAATTAGCTTTGATATCAGTTGCAAAAAATCATGTTCTTATCTTGTTATTTAATATAATTTCAAATATGATAAGTATTATTGGTGTTCATGTAAACATCATGATTAACTCAAAGAAAAATAACAAGATAAAATATTATTGGGTTGTTTGGTTGCCTAAAAAAAGAATACAGTATTAAAGAATAGTTTGGAGTTTTTTGGATGCTTGTAAAAGAAATGCATGATAATACTTTTTTTTGTTTGGTTTGAAGTAAAATTGATGCGGACATCCAATCATGAAGATTTTCAAAGGAGGAAACGACGATGGATGGCCGAGATCATTCCACCTTATCTTAATTTCTTATTTGTAATTTTTATTTTTTATTATGAATTTTTCATTTTTACCCTTACTTAAGAGGGTCATCCTATGTAAGCCCTAGGGGCATATGTGTCTTATTTTAGTTTCTTAGGCCTATATATAGAGGTCATTTATATATAGAGGTCCTTGCTTGTGTAATGTAATGTTGGATGATTAATAAAATTTTATGTTTGCACTTGTGTTATTTGGGAAGAATATTAAGTGAGATTCCTATGGGAGGAATTCATAGCTTCCACCAGCCACAGAATGTGTCCGGGCTCGTGACCTGAAGTCCCTTGGTGAAGGTTAATGTAATACCCATCTACTGTATGATGTGTCTGGGCTCACGGTTGTATCTTTCTTTTCTTAAATCCTTTTCTCCTCCTCCCTTGACCGCCGGCCAAAATCCCCCACTTTCCACCGGCCTATTCTCCCATAAACCCGTGCACTTCCACAAAACCGGCCTATCCTTATCCCTCCCCACGGCCTTCAGCTCCACCTCCAACACCCCCCCCCCCCCCCACCAACCTCCTTAGCCACCGGTCTCACCAAACTGCCGGCCACCTTCTATCCCCTTGGCTCCACAAATCCCCCTTCACATTCAAAGCCCTTTCCTATTTTAGCCCTTCAAACTTAGTAACAACTTGAAATTTACAATTCAAATTAATTTGAATTTGAATTTTGTTTCTAAAATTATGATTCTTATTTTAGGAAAGTATTTGAATTAGGTCCAGTTAATTATTTAATTGGATGTGATTTAAATATTACTCCCAAATGTTAAGGTTCCAATCAAAGTCCTTTTCAATTCTCTTTCCATAATCTCTCCTCACCCTTTTAATGCCGCCGGCCCCTTCCCCCCTTCTTCTTTGCCTCCAAAATTTGAATTCCACTTTGATTACTTTCCTTTTATCAAACGATTTAAGTTAGGAAAATATTTGATTTTAAATTCTAAATAATATTGAATTTGAAATACTTTCCTAATTTAAGATAGCCTATTTTAGGTTTCTAATTGGATTTGATTTGATTTAATTATTCCTAATATTTTGATCTCAATTAAAGCAAGAAATTCAAATCTCAAATGTCCCTCCCCCCTATCCATTCTACATCAAAAATGAATATAATGTAAAGTACAAATAGGTTGTGGGCGGGGTGACCGACGGTGCAGGGGGTGGATGATGACTGTCAAGGCTGGTGGTGGTTGGGTGGCCAACGATGTTAGGATGGTCGGTGTGTAGTGGCAGTTAACGGCGCAGGTGGCAGCTTGCAGACGACAGCGGAGGTGGCGGCAGGATGTGGCAATGGCGGTGAGTTTGCGGTGTATTTGAAAATCGCCCAAATCTGAGGAATTCCAAATACACTGAATCTAAACTAGAAGGTGTTTTGTATTCTTTTTACCTCAAACTAAACACCAGTACTTCTAAAATATCTGCATTTGGAATACTTTACATCTCTTTTGTAGCCAACCAAACAACCCCTAAGTGGACTTAAAAAATGGAGAGCTTACTACAACATAAGATTTAAATTAGGAAATAACTCACAATGCCTTAGCGATACACAACAATGTTCATATTATCGATCATCAGTAAGATTGGTCATCATGTTCTCAATAATTGATGTACTAGAAATTGTGATGGATGATAGCATAACTATGAAGGAGGCCAAGCGTGTGCAATATAAAATTCATTGCAATCTTGTTTCTTTTCATTTTGCCTATATTTGATAAAAGATTTATTTGGAATTAATGTTGAACTGCACAAGCATTGCACATGAAAAAAAATAAAATAAAAAGATATTGTGAATGTTATATTTTTAGTTCAAATATCTTAAAAAAGGCTTACAAGATATGAGAGATGATAAGTGAAAATGCTCATTAACAAAGTAATTTTATTTTGAGAACACCAAAAAGTAGTTAGTCCTCACATAAGCAGAAAAAGGGTAGCTCATGGAAAAGTCCTCATTGAAAACTTATATTAAAGGATGTAGTCTAATGCATGATTTTCAACATTCAAAGGTATTAGAAGTTTTGTTGAGAAAATGATTTAGAGCAAGAAGTCTAATTTAAATCCCCTTGTTTTCAATCTATTAAATTGGCATTAATTTTATCCATTGCTACAAAAAAATGTTAAAAGAACTTTTCTATTATGATTGTTATAAAAAAACTGAATTCAAAATAGAATTTGAGATAAATGGATGAATAATACTTTAGCCAGTTATATTGATAAAAAAAATATTGGATGATATCAATAATAAAATAATTAATAATTATTTAGCACTTTCAGAATATGAAAATTTAATGTTCTCAATTGTAAGTTTTTTTATCATCATATATTTTACCTTTTTATATTAATATATTCTAAAAACGAATTTTGTTTAAATCTCCAATGTAGATCCCAAGCTTGATGAAATTTTTGAAATAGCCAATCAATGCCCCCACTGAGAATATTTCTTGACTATACCACTGATATTAGACTATGTCTAGTTTTGATTGAGTTTTGGTAGATATAACAATGCTCAGCGGTGAAGGTAGCAAGGTTGATGAACAAGAAGTCTAATTGAAATCTTCAGTGAATTTTGACAAAGACCGGTGCAGAAGTTCATTTTTAGCTTTTTTTTAATTGCGTGTAACTGTGTGGTGGATTTTAATAGCAAATGCTACAATTGTGATAATCAATTAGTTTCAAGAAAGAAATTATGGAAAGATGAAAGCATACCTGTGGCAAAGGTAGAGCAGCTGCCAGGTCGATAAAGAAATCTGACTTTAAATATCTTTTTGCTATCTGTTTATGGTCATTAACAAGCTCTCCCCTTCCAAAAACTCTAGAACTTGGAGCTATAAATGCAGTTCGAAACTTTATCACAATATGCAACACATAGACGATGTCAGCAAGTGACCGGAAAACAGTAACTGCAACGCACAAACCCCAGTCCATCTTCTTCACACATGACAAAGTATCACCATTATGGATTGAGGGCAAATAGAAATACAGTGGATCTATGAAAAGAGCAACCAGGCTAGTTATGAGGAATATGCGATTCCATTTTACCATTATATCACTTCCTGGATCAAGTGTCCATTTTTGCCATGGATCAAGGACATTTCCCTCAGGAAACACCTTAGACCCTGCAGTATTTGTCGGAATGACTTTGGTTGGTAAGCTCCCTCCGTTTTTGGGAGGCAGGAGAGCAGACTTAGCTAAGATTTTCTTCTCATCAGGATAGAACCTGAATAAGAAAAAGCATGAAGAATCTTATAACTACAACGGGCCTGCATTTAAAAAGGAACTTTCAAAAAACATAATTCCAAATTAAAAGAAACCACTGAATTGTTATTCAAACTCATCCACGAGGAGAACTCCTATCTTTTTCCATTTCATAGGTCATAAAAAGGCTATGTCGAAATTTTTAGTTCATAACCGCAAGGAAAAAGTCATAACATAATTCCACAAGAGAAGATAACTTCAAACAAATCACGCCAGCAACACGAAACCATCAAGGAAACCGAGACACAACTTTTAATTTTCGATAGCGTCGCAGAAATAAAAGGAAAAAAAACAGTTGTCTTCTTCTCAAGGTACCAAAAGATCGGAATCAGCAAGCAATCTTGTCCGAGCTGCCATTCCAAAGGGGACTAAATCAAAACCCAAAAAAGACAAGCAATATATCGAATTAACGACTTTATAAGGATTTAGAAAGTTAAGGAAAAAACCAAAAAAGGAAAAAGTCAGTGATCCGCTCTAGCATCTAACTTATAGCAATTAACCGACGAATTACCCCATGCAAATTAATGTTTCCTCGCAATCCATAGAGAAAGATCTAAACCGAAACAAATTCCAGCAACTCACCTGACCGTCCTCTCCATCCAGAGTTCCATTTCGTCGTCAACCCTCCTCGGAGCGAACATCGCCGGAGCCCAAAAAATTGAGACGGCGCCGATCTAGCCCAGCTAGCAGAGCTACTTCCCGAATCCCTCAGCGCCCGTGATTTCCTCCATGATTCAATCTCATTTCCCAAGCATCTCCGCTCCGCTTGTACTACAAAAACCTCGGAACCAGATTTCTCCTTGGAAGAAGCGTCCAAGCTCTCCAAGACAAAGATATAAACATGAGGAGAGCACGAAATTGAAAGCTATTTCTTCCCCGATCAGGTATGGATACCAATCTGCTTCATCTCCTGGTTTTTACTGCGAAAGAGTTGAGAAACACGGGTTCTTTTTACTTGAACTCGACAATAAGCACAATTGGACTTCTCTCTCTCTCTCTCGTTTGCTCTCTTACTTCTTACTTCTTCTGAATGGTTAGGGTTACACTTGATCAGCTGTTCAGCTTACAATAGGAGACAGCGTAGCCCTTGGCACGGCAGTGTTGAGCTTAATGCTGTCGGGCCCACTCTGATGCAGCTTTCACGTTGACTTTACACGTGGTACTGATCATAAAGTTGACTTGACTAAACTCTTTATGACTAGTTGTGCTGTTACACTAAAATATTTGGCCTTAGCAAGAAACAGTCCAACCCAAAATCCAAGCAGCAAGTTAGAAAGAATACTTAGGCTTCGTTTGGGATCTTATTATTTCTTAAAACAACTTTTTAGTACAACAAATAAAATTTTTATACTAAAAAGCAATTAAAAAGCCGTCCCAAACAAAACCTTCGAGATCCAAAAATCAAAGGAATTTCATAATGAGGGTCATTAGGAACGGTTTTCGTATTTAACTAATGAAGAAGTTAAAGACACATTTGGGAACTCATTTAGGCCCTAAAATTAATTGATAATATCAATATTCATACGAGTCAACATATCGTTGACAGGTCCCAAGTCCTGGATGAGAAAAGTGAAGGATTGCGTTAGGTAGTCGACAGACAACGTAAAACTTGTCGAATAATAATGACATGAATATCCAATCCCACATAGTGGGATAAAGGCTTGATGTTGTTGTTGTTGTTGTATTCATACAAGTCAACATGTTAACAACGTAATCTAGTAAATTGGGCCCATCAACAAACAAATTTATTAAAGTCACTGACTTTGCCTAATGAGTCGGACTATACCTAGTAAGTCATCTTAATAAGCCAGTGGCTTCTTATTTGGCAAGTTGTTGATTCCTTGAAGTGAGTTAGCAACATAAGTAATTTTGTCGTCATCATATGGTGAGATAGAGATTCATCAACAATCATGCACATGCATGGCGATCCACATTTATTTTTTAAAATAATTTTTTTTGTCTATATATTTATGGCCACACATCTCATGAATCATATGTTATTTTTTTTTTATTTTTTTTTTCATGTGTAGCTTCTTTTATAAACATCTTGATCTTACAAATATAGGGCTGGGAGAGATTTTTCATCCTAAATCATATGAAGTCCTATAATTATAGTTCAAGTATCACCCACAGACAAAGTTGAATCCAACAATAACACTATTTTATTTAAAAGATTTTTCGCAACAATAAAATTTTATGCAATAATTATGGATTCGAAATTGTGCATATATGAGAGCACAAAATCATCACTTGCAAACACAAATTGAGCCTAAAAGAGAGTTAAATTAAAAATCTTATCATATTGCAGTCAGAGGTACAAGACTGGTTTGACTTGAGTTAATTAGAATGTATCAAGCTTATCATCTAATCTCATATTTATAAGTCGGTTGTAGTTCAATATTATATGAATAATTACATTTTGAGTGATACAACTAAAATTTATATTACAATGCTTAAATAATGTTTATTGCAAAATTTTCTAACTCTTGTTGAATGATATCTGTCCAAATACTTGAGCAATCTTTGATGAGTTAACTAAGGATGAGATTTTTAATTAAGAATTCCTTTTAATGAATTCCCTAACAAGTTCTCTTGACTAGTTTATTTTAAGTGGGTGAATAGTTGTAGATTGTTTTAACAACCTCAATTGCAACATCATATGAGAAGCTTTATCATAAAATTGAGTTCATTAATTAGGCGACTTGACGAAAATGCCTCTTTTGTTAATATATGTTTTGATCGAGACTAAAAATAAAATTGATCGTCTCTGAAAGATATGTCAAATCATCGAGAAGAATTTTCGGAAGCGTATATGAATCAATTGAAATGCAGAATTAAGGTTTTCGGTCTTCCACGTTTAGAGCGGCGTTCTCCAATATAGCGAGAGACCCCTTTTTTCACTCAAGATGGGAAATGAGAACTTAACCGCTTAAACTGGGGACCACGACCCTTTTATACTTTAAGTGTATTTATTTTATTTCAATCCATCATTAAAATAAAATAAATACCCGGTCTCTACACAAATTAATTTCATACAAAATTAATTGAGATGCCACATAAGTCAAATAATAATTTAATACTTAAATAGATCACGAATTTAATTGGCTTAATTTTAGATAGTTTATAATGTACAAAACTTTATTTATATGTATAAGTATATGGGCCCACTTATAAAAATTTCCCAACAATAGAGAGAGAGAGAGAGAGATGAATTTTTTAGAATTACATATCACAATGGGTGGCACAAACGTTAAAGATGATTGTCAATCATAACTATTACATGCATATGCATAAACAATTGATCCTACTAGCTTGAATATTTGGACAAAAAGCTCCATCATCAAGAAGAGGAACTCCATTAATCATGATCGTGACGGTTGGAATCCATTAGAACTCTCATTATATCGGTATATGTGTTAATTTACTTTAGAATAAATATTTAGACAAAAATAATCAAAGAGAATATTTCAATTGCGTCGAAAGCACATTAAAAAATTGGAGAGAGACAAAGAAGAGAGTTATGCTGAAAAATTAACAAAGAGCTAGAGAGAGCTGAGATCTCTGATTAAAATTTTTGTCATAATGAGTTTTAAAAATATTAAATATATTTTTAGATAAATATAATATGAATATTTAAAATATTATGTGAAACTATCCTAATATATTTTTTATTGTAATGGGCTTTGAGATTAGTATTTTATATAGATTATAGATAATTTATATTGCACTAATCTCAAAGAAAATTCAATAATTTTGAAGGTCATCATAGCAAAAAAATTATCAAAATATCCCAAGCATTTTTTCATATAAATATTGATTGGTTCCTTATATATGAAGTAAATCTAATGATTTAGACCTATTTAGACTAAAATTTAAACTTAATTTCTTGAGACAAAAAGATTGAGGATACGAGGAAGAGAGAAATTAAACTATTAGAAGCGGATAATATCATATTTATAATTAATATATATATATGCGTATATTTAAGAAAAAAATTAGTTGTAAGCACTTATGATATTCTTACCAAACAATTTTAATGGAAAATAATTATTTTTTTATAGGATAATTAAGTGAAGAGCACACCCTCCGATATAATAAAAAAGTTCTCCATCTTAGAGCCTATCAAAACTTTGTTAGCAAGTTGCAATTATAATTGCAAGGTGGATGCCACATTATCCAAAATTTAGATAGTCATAATTGTAAGGACATCTTTTGTACAATATGATATAAGATGATTTTTTTTAATGTGTGAGCACATATCTAAGATTTTATTTGATATATTTTTAATAATATTATTTTAAAAATAATGACAATGTATATATAATTTTATTTCCTAGTTAAATGCAAGGATCTTGCACATACAGAGATAAAATAAGGGAATATATAATGCATAAGAGCTTTTACATGAAAAATTCATGAAATGAAAAGAATTGTTGGAACACCTCTAGAATCAGTATATGGTTCTACTTGTTCTAGCTTGGCTTGAGCTGAGTTAATCCACTGATATTCTACATTTATAACTCTTCTGCATGTGTGAGCATGTTTTTGTGTGCACATGAGAGTATATATGTACAGTATAAAGCGTGTCCTAGGGATCTTATTGCATGTTTTGAAAATCTAGAAATACCCCTACGGTGATGGGGTTGGCTCCACCGTGGCACTGAGACCTCTAGAATTTTGAAAATTAATTCATAATGCAATGTTGGGGGTGGCACTGTGGCGCTGTAGGATCTTAGAGGGAGCATTGCGACTCTTACTCGATGGGGGCGCCAAGACACTAGGCCAAATTTTTATATTAAAAATATAATTATTTCCACTATTTTATTCATTCCATTTCCCTCAAAGTTACTAGCTAGAGAGAGAGAGAGAGAGAGAGAGAGAGAGAGAGAGAGAGAGAGAGAGAGTTCATCTTAGGCTGCTTAGGGTCATTTTCAGCTGTCGACTTAATTATGAAAATTATCTGGTTTGAGTTATGTTGCATTTTACCTATCTCAATTTTTTAAAATAATAAAAAATTTGAATCTTTTGATTTAATTTATAATTTCATCAGCCAAAAATAGGGGATAACTTGTTATATGCAATACTTTCATTGCGTAATTTTTTGTATATTGTATATACAATAGTTCTGAATATTAAGATATTTTTTAGAAATTTTTCACAAGGTAAATTAAAAATTTTAGGGTTTTTGGCCTATTAGAAAAAAATGTAGTTCCTAAAAAAAAATTCTGTGTAATTAATACTTTAAAATACTACTCTAAATAATTTCTGATAATTTATTTATATTCTGAAACAATACATTTTTGCTGAGTAGTACATTATGCTGCCTAGTGTTAAAGCATTATATTAATTTTTGATATTGGTCTATTTATACTTCTTTTACTACAATGCAATGAATTATATGCTTATTTGATTGAAATATGTGATTCTCAACACATTTGGTGTGGGTGGAAGAAGTTCAGATATAGTGTTAAATGCATATTAAAGAGTTGAGGGCACATTCTAATACTACATGCACATTCTATTTATTGAGAGTTATAAGAGTCAAAATTCTTTGATTTATTTCAAATGGGAGACATAAGGGTCAGAATTCTTAAAATTCTATCTGATATGATGTACTTTTATATTTATTTTTCTAGCACTATTATTTGAATTTCTGATGACCACAATTACTAATACCCCCAACATAGTAATTTATGATGCATATATTAGTAATAAAGTTAGTCTTCTCATCATTTTGGCCCATATACTAATTTGATGATATCCCTAAAAATCACGAGGAAACCGCATAGTTGAAAATTTGAAAATAAAGTCTACCATGGAGATGATGTTGGAAAGAGGATACGAATATTTTGGGCCCACATAATTGACATTTTTTAAGTCATTGCACATTCTTAATCATAACCACATTAGATATCCACTTAAGATACTACACCTCTTAAATGAACGCAACCTTAAGGAGCATATCGTCCTCCTCATTAATTATAGCATTAATTTATTATGAGAAGTTTATATCTTTTAATTAATAGAAAGTTTACTTAGATCAATGTTTATGTGATGTATAATAGCACTTAGACCCACCCACAAGCATATTATTAGGCTCCTAGGTAATAACATCTACATTATTAGGCAAAATATAGGTCAATTCACTTAATCATTTACTTTAATAGAGAAAATTACAATGAATGTTCTTCTTGATATATTCGCTATTAGCATCACATTCTTTAATAACTCCTTTCTCTTTTATGATCCGCTCAAAGATAGAATTCTTGATGATCAAGCTAAGGTACCATTTTCAATATCATTTAACTAAAAATGTCTATGAGAATCATTAAAACATCAAAATGATTGATTTACACCCTATATTATCCCTACATATACGATAAAATTTCATGGTTCAATAAAGAAATAAGTGATGTGGGTGAATAAGATGAAGAATGAATATTTTCTTGAGGAAGATGATGTTCAACCAGTTATGATGCACATTGATCCAACAACCTTGGTTATCCATAGGAACCATCAACATATTCTTCAATTAACTACTTATTAGAATGTATGACAATAAGATACTCCTTTAAATGCCTATCCTTAATAAGTAATTTAAGTAGAGCTATCAATAATCCATAATCTTCAGTCTTATGACCATAATCATTATGATATAAATGAAAATTTTATTCATCTCAACTCTTTATTGGACTCTTCATAGAGGCCAATCACTTGAATTACTCCATATTTTCTACTCCCATCATAGTGGTGGATTAATTGATGGCAAATGAACATCATGATAGCTAGAATGAGAAAATACAAGATGATGCCTTCTCTGATCCATAAAAAACATGGCCTATTAAACAAATTTTCCTAATTGGAGAAGTTAGTGGTCTTCTTATTGCTATTCTCTAATGAAAAAAAAAACTTATTTATGTTATTTATAACATTTTTTCTCTTCCAAATTGGCTAATAATAAGTAAATATTATGTCCAACTTCAATTACATACAAAATTTTGACATTGAAATATTTAGGTATCTTCATAAGATGATCCCCCACCACTTTAAAGAAGTTATGGCAATCAAATTTAAAGTTGTCAAGCCGTAACTACAAATAGAGCTGTCAATATTGGACCCGACCCGAAAACCTGACCCGAACCTGACCCGAGAATTTCAGGTTTGGGTTGACCCGAACCTGAAGCGGGTCGGCTTCGGGTCTAGAAAATTGACCAGTTTGCAAAACCGGGTTGGGTTCGGGTTGACCCGGAAACCTGGGAATGACCCGAATTGACCCGGAATAACACATAAACCCGGCTGCCGACCCCGCGTCATCGTTTCAGACCCGCGTCAAGCAGTCAAGCGCGCCCCGCTACCACGCAGTCCAGCGCGCCTCGCCCCGCCCCGCATCGCGCAGTTGACTCGACCACCTGCCCACCTGACCTGTTATCGCGGGCCCTCGCGCAACCACTGCCCCGTTGAGGCCTGACCACCTGCCCCATTACCGCGGGCCCTCGCACACTGCCCGTGGTACCTAGCTGTCGCACACGACCACTGCGGGCCTGCGGCACTGCCCGCTTCTGCCGGTCTGCCCTAACGCGTTCCGCTAGTGCGCCACCCCCGCCTGCCCGTTGACGCTGGATGCTCGCTATTGCGGCTGAAACAAGTGGGGTCGGGTTAACCTGAACCCGACCCAAACCCGACTTGTGTAAATTAATTGACCCGCTTGCAAAAATGAGTCGGGTCGACCCGAACCCGAATAGTGCCAGGTCAATTTCGAGTTTGACCCGAACCTAACCAGTGACACGAAATTGACACCCCTAACTACAAAATTACTGCAGTTATTTTCAATAATTCTATTAGTGGTCGAATAATAAGTTTTATTTAACCATATAAGAGAAATTGACATAGCTCACATTGGTTTGTTGGTTGGGAGCTAAGCTATCAACTAAGGGGTCATGTATTTGAGTATTGTATATACGATGTGTGTGAGTCTGCATTAATTGGCCTATTTATCAAAAAAAAAAAAAAGATTGGTTGCATCATCACAAAAATATTGCTCAAAAAATAGGTACGAGGATTCTCAAAGCATATGATGCAAGGAAAAAGAGAAGTAAACCACATCTTCATTGACATTTTAAAGAATTTGGTTAGAAAAGTATAAACTTGATAGTTAGAAAATATTGTACATGGACAAAGTATTCTAGAAGGTTGACATGATGAGATGTAAAATAATATTTAAATATCAAGGGCACGAACTTTAAAGAGAATGGATGTGAAACCCTTAAATTTTCAATTTATGTTTGGAAAAAAAATTTTTTGTGCTGTTAGTACGGATGAACTGTTAGTACGAACTGAAGCAAATGTTAAAAATATGTATGGTTCGTCTGGACGAACCTGGGTTCATCGGGACGAACTGAATAGAGAGCATCGTCTAGGGACGAAACAAATTGGAATTAATTTTCATCTGCACGATGGCAGTCCAGAGGAGATCATCCCGGGACGATTTGGACATCATCCTAGACGATCCTGTTTGATAAATATCTGAATAGCGTCATTTTTTGAAGAGAGAGAAAGCTAAGGAGAGAGAAAAATGAAGGGAGAAGAAGAAAATCCGCATTTTGGGCGACTTCGGTCCATTTTCGTCTGTCACCGTAGTTGGGAAAGTTGATCGAGTCAACGTAAGGCACATTCTGCCTTTTTCAATTTTCAGAAATGTTGATTTTGACGATTTCTCTGTTCCACAATCTATTTCCGTTAGCGAATACTTGGTTTTATTTCGCACTGATAAACTTTTTGCCGCGTAACTTTTGGTATGTTTCTGATATGATGTTTTTGCACGTTTTGAGTATTTTCTGGAAGATTTTACCGGGTATTTTGAATTTTGCGGTGTTTTAATCGAATAACAAAGTATCTGGATGTTGAAATATGTTGCTTCAGTATAATGAAAGTTTATATTGATGTTTTGTACTATCTGTGGTAATTTGGTAAATTTTTGAATTTGTGAATTCTGTGAAAATTCCGTATACTGCCGTTATGTCACTGATGATTTTTCTAACGTAATCTGATTTCCTGAATTGAATGAATTGATGTGTTTATATGCTATCAGAAGAGAGTTATAAGGGGTCGGAATCCTTCGAGATTCTGTCTGTGTCAGGGAAATCTGAAAAGTCTGATTTGATATAAAATTCTATTTATCTGACAAGTTCTGGTGCTGTAAGCACAAGGAAGACATAAGGGGTCAGAATACATTGAGATTCTGTCTATGTCAGGGAAGGGAGGCATAAGGGGCCAGAATTCGTAGAGATTCTATCAGGGTCCGAGGATCTGATATGTAAAATCTGATATGTGAACTCTAATTTGTGAAATCTATATTATAAGATTTTATCCGATTTGACAATGTGCTTATGATTTGTACGGCTTTGTACTAATCTGTCTGTTCTGTGATTTAAAGGTAATTCTAATTTGAATATTCTGCTATATGAATGAATTCAGTTCTTCTATTTCAGTGGTTTGATTTTATGTACAATTATCTGAATTATGTACGACTACTCTTCTGATGTGAATTTCTGAATATTTTGATTGGCTAGTGTAGTCTTGCTGAACTGTTAGCTCATCCTTGTTATCTGTGTGGTTTTCAGGTTCTGGGAAAGAAAAGGAAGTCTTGGATTAGTAGTTCAGTGTCTGATCTGTGATTAGATATTTTTATACTTTTGATTTTTGTACAGTTATTATTTTTCTGTTCTATTTTTCTATTTAGAGTCATGCACTGCAATGTACATGATTATTTTGAGGAAAGAAAGAAGAAAATCATGGATGAACTTTTCTGTATATTTAGATGTTTATAGTAGCTCTAGTTTTCTGTATGTTTGATTACTAGAAGAAAGTCCGAAAGCAAATTCCAGAATTAGATCCTGGATTTTCAATATTTATCACGGCCCGGTTGGGTCGTGAAAAATCTTTAGTGGTATCAGAGCATGATTTTGGAATTTGAATTGTAAGACAGAGCTATAGGAATTGATCTTTAAGTTTGTCGGGGTAGTTCTGGTTTGTCTGGATTTTTATTATATTGTTTTATGTGCATAGTTGCATTCTGTGTGATTATGGATCTGCTAGACCCATATATGATTGATGGGCAGTGTGCTAGTTAGGCAGCTCATGTGAACAGTATTGCCCCAATGGTTGGTTATGTTACAGTTTCGTAGTTTACTACGCTGGTTGCTCAGATGATGAGCGAGACACAAAATAGAGTTTCTGCTGTTAGATCTGAAGATGTAGATAGACATCTACATATATTTCTGAGATTGAAGCCTCCGAGGTTTGAGGGCACTGTTGAGCCCAGAGCAGCTGAGGATTGGTTGAGGAGATTAAAAAAGACATTTGACGGTATGCAATGTCTTCCGGATAGGAAGGTACCGTTAGCAGTTTTTCTGTTATATGGTGAGGCAGAACGCTGGTGGATGGGCCAGCAGGAGGAGAAATTTTAAGGTAAACTAAACTCTCTGTACTTAGGAGGATTTTTCTTAAGTATTTCGATCATGATTTGTACCCCCTTCTGTAAGACAGCAAATGCAGGAGACTTTTTTGAGGTTGGTTCAGGAGAGTAGAATAGTTATGCAGTACTAGGCAAAGTTTATTGCTTTGGCTAGATATGCTCCGCAGTTGGTGAGTACTTCTGTTGAGAAGTGCTATAGATTTCTGAGGGGACTACGAGATAGTTTGAGGTAACCCCTAGTACCATTTCACATTTCTAATTTTTCTGAGCTTATGGAGAGAGCTCATCTAATAGAGAATGATCTGATGGTGACTCAACAGCGGTGGACTGTTAGTAGGAAGAGGTTCAGTGGTGATGCTTCTGGTAGTGGTATCTCTGGAAAGAAAAAAATTGTTTCTGGAGACTCCAAGAGGAGTGGACAGTCGGGATCCACTATAATTTCTGGTAGTGGCAGTGTGACCAGTTCTAGGTCAGTCAGTGGACACCTGTGTGTCAAACTTGTGGACGAAGATATTTTGGCCAGTGTTACAGGGTAACTGGTCAGTGTTTCAGATGTGGATAGCCAGGACATCGAATTGAAGAGTGTCCACAAGCTGGATTTGATCGATGATCTGAGTCTAGATCTGAGAGTTTTGCTAGATCAGCAGGAAGATCGAGGACAGTTCCTCCACGCACTATTTCTAAAGGCTCATCTGTTAGAGCTGGTGGTTCGGGTTCTGTAGCTAGGAGACCACCTAATGGTGATCAGAGGGAGTCTGGTAGTTCTGTAGCTCCAGCTCCAGTTCAGCCACGTGTATATAATTTGAATCAGCAAGAGGCTCGACATGCTCTGGATGTGGTGAAAGGTACGGTTTACATTTTTGAACATCCCTGTCATATTTTGTTTGATTCTGGAGCCAGTCACTCATTTATTTTCGAGCAATGTTTTGATGTTTTGCATTTAGATTTTGTTATGTTACTAGTTTCTCTTTCTATTTTTTTTTTTCCGGCTGGGAATAATTTGATTGCTCGGAAGTTTTGTTTCTGTGAGATTGAAATTTCTGCCAAGAAGTGGAAATCGTGTTTGATCTTATTGTCGATTTCTTCGTATGACATGATTTTGGGTATGGATTGGCTGAGTCTGTATGAGGCTCAAATTGAATGTTGAAGAAACAAGTGAGCTTGCTTATGGATGGTGAAAGATGTGTATTTGAAGGGTTAAGAGGAGTTTTATCCTGTTTGATTTCTATGTTGGAAGTCGGGAGAATGTGGAAGAAGGGCTGTACAGTATTTTTGGCATCAATACGAGATATGAATCTAGATGTAGGTTCTATTTCTGATATCCCGGTTGTACGATATTTTTTAGATGTATTTCCTGAGGAGTTGGTTGGTTTACCTCTGAATAGAGATGTTGAGTTATGTCTCGATGTATTTTTGGGTACCGCTTCGATATCCAAACCTCCGTACAGGATGGCACCAAAGGAACTTTCAGAGTTAAAAGCTCAACTCCAGAAGTTGGTGGATAGAGGATTTGTTCGTCCTAGTGTTTCTCCTTGGGTAGCATCTATTCTATTTGTAAAGAAGAAGGACAGGACAATGCGTATGTGTGTTGATTTCAGGGATTTGAATAAAATCACAATCAAGAATAAGTATCATTTGCCACAAATTGATGATTTATTTGATCAACTTGCTAGATCTTCTGTGTTCTTAAAGATTGATTTGAGATCTAAATATTATCTAGTGAAGGTGAAGGAAGATGATGTGATGAAGACAGCTTTCAGTACTCGGTACGGGCACTACGAGTTTTTGGTTATGCCATTTGGGGTAACCAACGCACCGGCTGTTTTTATGGATCTGATGAACAGAGTGTTCAAGGATTACCTGGATCAGTTTGTGATCGTCTTTATAGATGATATTCTAGTATATTTTGCTTCTGAGGAAGATCATGCCAGACATTTGAGGAGTGTGTTGGAGACTTTGAGGCAACATCAGTTGTATGCTAAATTCTTCAAGTGTGAATTCTGGCTGAAGAGCATTTCTTTTCTGGGTCATGTGGTGAGTGGTGAAGGTATTTCTGCTGATCCCCAGAAAGTTCAGGCAATTGATAATTGGCCGAGGCCTACTACGTAATTTCTTGGATATGGTCGGATATTATAGAAAAATTTGTGAAGGGATTTTCTTAGATTTCTGCACCTCTAACGAGACTGACTCAAAAGTCAGTAGCTATTGTTTGGACACTGGAGTGTGAAGCTATTTTTCAGATATTGAAGGATTGTTTGACATCTGCTCCAGTATTAGCACTTCCATCTAGTACGAAAGGCTTTCAGGTATTCAGTGATGCTTCACTTAAAGTTTTGGATTGTATTTTGATGCAGCAAGATCGGGTAATAGCTTATGCTTCAAGACAATTGAAATTATATGAAAAGAATTACCCGACGCATGATTTGGAATTGGACGCTGTTGTATTTGCTCTGAAGATTTGGTGTCACTACTTGTATGACGTCAGGTGTGAGATATTCATAGATCATAAGAGTTTGAAGTACATATTTACTTAGAAGGATCTGAATTTGAGGCAAAAAAGATGGCTTGAGTTGATCAAGAATTATGATCTGACTATTTAGTATCAGCCTGGTAAGGCTAATGTGGTGGCAGATGCCTTGAGTAGGAAGTCTTCTGGATTATCATGTGTTCAACTGACTTCTGATAAGTATTTGATACGAGACATGGAAAGATTACAACTGGAGGTGATTTCCTCTACTGGTTCAAATTTGGGTATGTTGACTCAGATGAATATTCAACCTTCTTTGAAAGAGAAGATTCATGAAGCTCAGAAGTTAGAAACTGAATATTTGAAGTTGACCGATCAGATTAAGTCTAGTAAGAAACCTGAACTACGAATTTCTAATTCTGGTATTATTTTCTGTAAGAATAGGTTGTGGGTTCCTATGTTTGGAGATATGAGGAAAGTGATTCTGCACGAATCTCATTATTCAGGCTATACCCTTCATCTAGGAAGTGGTAAGATGTACGGGGATATGAAAACTTTATTTTGGTGGCCTGGAATGAAAAAGAACATAGCGGAATTTGTTTCGAAATACGAAACATGTCAGTTAGTGAAGGCAGAGCATCAGCGACCATGAGGTCTTTTGCAGTCGTTACCTATCCCTGAGTGGAAGTGGGAGGAGGTGACGATGGATTTTGCTATGAGTTTTCCTAGATCGAGGCAAGGGTATGATGCGATTTGGGTGATTGTTGATCGATTGACAAAGTTTGCACATTATCTTCTGATTAGGCAGACGGATCCGATGGATAAGTTAGCTCAGATTTATGTTAAAGAAATTGTCAGATTACATGGTGTGCCAAAAGTGATTGTATCTGATCGGGATGGACGGTTTACCTCAAGACTTTTGAGAGGAATTCAACAAGGCTTGGGCACGAAATTGCATTTCAGTACGGCTTTTCATCCGCATACTGATGGACAGTCTGAGAGGACTATTCAGGTACTGGAAGATTTTCTAAGATTATGTGTTTTAGATTTTGGAGGCAGTTGGGAAGATCATATCCCACTGATAGAATTTGCATACAATAACAGTTATCAGTCAAGTATTGGTATGACACCTTATGAAGCTCTGTATGACAGAAAGTGTAGAACTCCTTTGACTGAAAAAGAAAGATAGACAAGTGATGGGTTCAACTTTTGTGGATGAAACTATGATGAAGATCAATTTGATTAAAGAAATGTTGAAATTTGCACAAGATAGACAGCAGAAATATTACAATCAGAAACATAGACTGGTTGAATTTCAGATTGGTGACTTTGTGTATGTCAAAGTCAGTCCGATGAAAGGTGTTAGCAGATTTGGAAGAGTGAGCAAGCTCAGTCCAAGGTACGTCGAATCTTTTGAGATCATCGAAAGGGTTTGTAATTCTGCTTATAGGTTGTTATTGCCTGATCAGATATCTGATATACATAACGTGTTTCACGTTTCCTCTTTGAAGAAGTGGATATCTGATTCTGGAAAGAAACTTTCTACTTATAATGTTGAGGTTCAGGCAAGTCTACAGTATAAAGAAGAGCCTGAAAAGATTTTAGCTTATGATGTACGAAAACTGAGAAGTAAACATATTCCTATGGTTAAGGTTCAGTGGAAGTTCAGAACGGCAAGAGAGGCCTCGTGGGAGAAGGAATCGGACATGAGACAGTCGTATCCAAGTTTGTTATGACTCAATTTACTTTGGGAATATCGAGGACGTCATTTTTCTTAAGATGGGTAGATTGTGAAACCCTTAAATTTTCAATTTATGTTTGAAATTTTTTTTTCTGTTAGTACGGACGAACCGTCAGTACGAACTAAAAAAACATTAAAAATCTGTATCGTTCGTCTGGACGAACCGTCGAGACGAACTGAACAGAGAGCATCGTCAAGGGATGAAACAAATTAGAATTAATTTTCGTCTACACAATGGCAGTCTAGAGGAGATTGTCCCGGGACGATCAGGACATCGTCCTGGACGATCCTGTTTGATAAATATCTGAATAGTGTCATTTTTGAAGAGAGAGAAAGTTGAGGAGAGAGAAAAATGAAGGGAGAAGAAGAAAATTCGTATTTTGGGCGACTTCGGTCTGTTTTCGTCTATCGCTGTAGTTGGGAAAGTTGATCGACTTGATGTAAGACACATTCTGTCTTTCTCAATGTTCAGAAATGTGGATTTTGACAATTTCTCTGTTCCGCAATCTATTTCCGTTAGCGAATACTTGGTTTCATTTCGCACTGATAAACTTTTTACCACATAACTTTTGGTATGTTTTTTAGATGATATTTTTGTACGTTTTGAGTATTTTTTGGAAGGTTTTTACTGGGTATTTTGAATTCTACGGTATTTTAATCGAATAACGAAGTATTTGGATGTTCAAATATGTTGCTTCAGTACAATGAAAGTCTTATATTGATGTTTTGTACTATCTGTGATAATTTGGTAAATTTCTGAATTTGTGAATTCTGTAGAAATTCTGTATACTGCCGTTATGCCACTAACGATTTTTCTAACGTAATCTGATTTCCTGAATTGAATGAATTGATGTGTTTATATGCTATCAGAAGGGAGTTATAAGGGGTCAGAATCCTTCGAAATTCTATTTGTGTTAGGAAAATCTGAAAAGTCTGATTTGATATGAAATTATGTATATCTGACAAATTTTGGTGCTGTAAGCACAAGAGAGACATAAGGGGCTAGAATCCGTTGAGATTCTGTCTGTATTAGGGAAGGGAGGCATAAGGGGCCAGAATCCGTAGAGATTCTGTCAGGGTTCGGGGATCTGATATGGGAAATCTGATTTGTGAAATCTATATTATATGATTTTATCCGATTTGACAATGTGCTTATGATTTGTACAGCTTTGTACTATTCTGTCTGTTCTGTGATTTAAAGATAATTCTAATTTGAATATTCTGCTATATAAATGAATTTAGTTCTTCTGTTTCAGTGGTTTGATTTTATGTACGATTATCTGAATTATGTACGATTACTCTTATGATATATTTTCTGATGTGAATTTCTGCATATTTTGATTGGCTAGTGTAGTCTTGCTGAGCTGTTAGCTCATCTTTGTTATCTGTGTGGTTTTCAGGTTCTGAAAAAGGGAAGGAAGTCTTGGATTAGCAGTTCAGTGTCTGATCTGTGATTAGGTATTTTTGTACTTTTGATTTTTGTACAGTCATGACTTTTATGTTCTGTTCTTTCTGTTTAGAGCCATGCACTGTAATGTACATGATTATTTTGAGGAAAGAAAGAAGAAAATCATGGATGAACTTTTCTGTATATTTGGATGTTTATAGTAGCTCTGTGTTTTATGTATGTTTGATTATTGGAAGAAAGTCCGAAAGCAAATTCCAGAACTAGATCCTAGATTTTCAATATTTGTCGTGGCTCGACACGAAGGGATTCATTCCGGTCGGGTTGGGTCGTGACAATGGATACCTATTGTAACAATTTATGGGGGAATTCAAGAAATCTGAGAAGGCTCTGCTAGGGTTTTGTAAGCCTTCTTTGCCTCTTTCATGCTGCTCTACGCCCGCCTCCCCCTTGGAGGCCTCTTCTCCATCTCTGATGGAGTTAGCTCCATCAGATTTTTCCCCCTCTCACTAATACTTCCAGCCTTGGCCCCTCGCCTGCTCCTAAGCCCATGTCATATGTCGAGAATGTTGATGCTCCTCCCCCTAAAGCTTAGGTTTTTTAGATGTCTTTTGTTTCTCCCTCGTCTAAACTCTCTTTCAAGGGAGAAGATTTGTCGGAAGGTTCAGCCATCTGGTCGCTTGCTCTTGTTGGTTATTCCTTGGGATAAAGGCCTTATTATGAAAGGCTGCTCTCGGCCATGAAGAAACTTTGGGTTCTTAAGGGTTTACTATCTCTCCTTTTGCTTGCGGATGAGTTTTTCCTTTTAAAGTTCACTTCTCAAGAGGATCTGGACATGATCTGGACGGGAGGTCCCTGGTTCCTTCTAGGGAAGCCTTTCATCCTCCAAAGGTGATCACCAAAGTTCAAGCCTGTTCGCGACGAAGCTGCTTCCATCCTGATTTGGGTTAAAATCGTTGATCTTCCACTGGCTTTGTGGACTCCTACTGGTATTTCCTGCATTGCGAGCTACATAGGTATTCCCCTTACTGTTGATTCGCTTACTGCAAATAGAACTAGGCTTACTTTTGCCCGGGTTTGCATTCAAATTTTGAAAGATTATAAGCTTCCTGAGGAAATTCCGATTCAAATTGAAGATGAAGACATGATGTTGAAAGTGTTTTATGAATGGAAGCCTTCTCCTTGTGAGGGATGTGGATCGCTTATCCACCCTTTTTCTCTGTGTCCTTCTAATCCCAACCCGAAATCAGTTTTGTCTCCTCCACCGACCAATACCAAGGGTAGAAGTTTTAGCCGCAACCCTTCTTCCTGGCAACCTGGTTCTCGCTCCAAACCTCCAGTTCCTACTTCCCTACCGTCCTCCTCTCAGCCACAAATACCCTTGAACGGCACTCAACATCCTTCCATTGCTCTACCGTCTTCCTCTCAGCACCAATTTTCCTTGGCTGGCCAACAGCCTTCCCCTCCTCCTCCTTTGGACTCAGGTTTCGTCTCCTCTCCTAAGAAGGCTCTTCTTCCTAACCTTAATGCCCCGTCGGAAGACCTCTCATCTTCTATCCAAGCCATTGTCTTGCCTCCTGCTTCCCCTCCTGTGATTCCAACTGGTAATAAGTTTGCGTCTTTACAATCTGAGGATATCTCTATTATTCCTCCCTCTCGCCCTGTCACGACCCGACCCGAGACGGGACGGATCCCGCCCGCGCCGGATCGCGACGGAGGATAGCTAACCAGGATCTGGCTTTGGATTAGGTTACTGAACTGATCTTCCAAATTCTTAACTCAACAGAAGCACACAGAACAACAGAGCTACTAAAAACATCAAATGCAGCGGAACAAAACATCTATCTTTTCATTTCCTCAAAATAATCATCTACAGAACAGTACATGGCTTTCAACAGAAAGAAAGACAGAACAGGAAAGCCATGACTGAACAAAAATCAAAAGTACAAAAGTACCTAATCTGATCAGACTCCGAAATCTAATCCTGAACTTCCTTGCCCTTCCCAGAACCTGAAAACCACCAGAAAGCAAGGGTGAGCTCAACAGCTCAGCAAAGCAACAAACCACCAATCTAAATCCTCAGAAAACAAAACCAAACTTATCAGACAGAAATCAGATCAGAAATCGAAACAGAATCAGAAATCAGAACTTATACGGACAGATATCAAAGCAGAAATAGAATCGTACAGATCAGATCACAGAACAGAATAAACTCAGCAGAGTCAGAATTATACAGATCATATCGAAACGGAACCAAATCGTATCAGAATCACATATCAGATCAGATATCAGATATTTAATATAGTTAAGTGTGCCCCCGGCACCAGAATAATAGCTGAGTAATTAATAGCTAAACTAAACTAAACAGAATCACTGCGGATTCTAACCCTTATGTCTCCCTTGTGCTCACGGCACCTGAAATTCGCTGAATAATTAATAGCTAAGCTAAATGTGCTCACGGCACCTGAATAATAGAATTCACGGATCCGGAATATAACAGATATTTCTCCAACTTGAGCTCTTCTAAATTTCCCGTTTCACTAACTGAATCTCATAGGATCCAGGCCCCTTATAGCTCCCTTTTTATAGCTTATACACATAGCATTTCAATTCAGAAGAAATCCGGACAATTCAGAAATTACACAAAAATCGGGCAGCACAACGGCAGTATACGGAATTTACACAAAAATTCCTGCAAAGAAAATTTACCGAATTCGCACAGAATACAGATATCAACATTTCAAAACCTTTATTCTACTGCACAGATAAATTCCAATTTCGCAGAAAAATCCGGTCGACTAAAAACACAGTCGAATCAAAAATACCCGGACGAAAATCTTCAGAAAATAACCAAAATGTGCACACTCGGCACGCCAACAATATACAGAAAGTTACGCGGTAAAAACCGAACCGATCAAAAGATACGGACGAAATTCGCTAACGGAAACAAAACCCGGACAGAATATACCGCCAAACACGACGGAACTGAAAATTGAGAAAGGTAGAATGTGCCTTACCTCGAGCACAGCAAATTCCTCAACAGTCACTTCGATCGAAAACGGCTCCGCGTCGTCCGAAAATCCACTTTTCTCCAAAATCCCACGACTTTCTCTCTCCTCAGATATTTATTTTTAATTTTCTGATTTTTCTCTCTCTTCAAAACGACTGAAATCAGCCTTATAATACACAGATCGGCCTGGCCGATCGCAGCATCGTCCCGGGACGATCTGACCAAAAGGATCGGCCTGGTCTCCCTTCAGGGCTATTGCATGGACGATATTTTCTACAGTGCCGATCGGCCTGGCCGATGTCTCCAATCGGCCTGGACGATGCATGCAGAAAATCACCTGGAGCAAAACTGGGCAAAATCTGGAACTGAATTTCCACTGATCGTCCCAGGACGA
This sequence comes from Dendrobium nobile, assembly GCA_022539455.1. NCBI lineage: Eukaryota > Viridiplantae > Streptophyta > Magnoliopsida > Asparagales > Orchidaceae > Dendrobium > Dendrobium nobile. The sequence continues at coordinate 56,071,106 of CM039726.1, forward strand.
TCCCAGATCGTCCTGGACGATACTGGAGCAGATCTTGATATTACAATCTCCCCAACTCAGAAAAATGTCGTCCTCGACATTATCCAGTCCAAACGCAGTCAAAACAAGTACGGGTACGACCGTCTCATATCAGACTCCTTCTCCCAAGTTGCTTCCCGTGCAGTCCGGTGCTTCCACGGACTTTAACCATCGGAATCTCTTTATTTCTTAACTTTCGGACGTCGTACGCCAAAATAAGCTCTGGCTCTTCCTTGTACGCCAGATTCTCCTGAATCTCCACCTCATCAGCTGACAGCTTCTTCCCAGAGTCTGAAACCCACTTCCTCAGAGTGGATACGTGAAACACATTATGCACATCAGGCATAGATTCAGAAAGCAATAGGCGATAAGCAGATTTTCCAATTCTTTCCAAAATCTCAAATGGTCCAACATACCTTGGACTAAGCTTGCTTACCTGACCAAATCTGCTCACACCCTTCATCGGGCTGACTTTGACGTACACAAAGTCACCGACCTGAAATTCAACAAATCTGTGCTTCTGATTGTAATACTTCTGCTGACGATCTTGAGCGGCTTTCAATCTTTCTCTTATCAAATTGATCTTCTGAGCAGTTTCATCAGCAAAAGTAGCCCCCAAAGCCTGCCTATCTCCGAAGGAGGTCGGAGTCAAAGGAGTACGACACTTCCTGCCATACAAAGCCTCGTACGGTGCCATACCGATACTGGACTGAAAACTGTTGTTATAGGCAAACTCAATCAACGGAATATGATCTTCCCAGCTTCCGCTAAAGTCCAGAACACAAAGCCTCAACAGATCTTCCAGTACCTGAATCGTCCTCTTAGACTGTCCGTCGGTCTGAGGATGAAAGGCTGTACTAAAATGCAGTTTCGTACCCAAGCCTTGCTGAATGCCTTTCCAAAGTCTGGAAGTAAAACGTCCATCTCGATCAGATACGATCACACGAGGCACACCGTGCAATCTGACTATCTCCTTCACATAAATTTGTGCCAAGCGATCAACTGAATCCGTCTGTCTGATCGGAAGAAAATGGGCTGACTTGGTCAATCGATCTACAACCACCCAAATGGCATCATGTCCTTGTCTAGATCGAGGAAAACCCATCGCAAAATCCATCGTTACCTCCTCCCATTTCCACTCAGGGATAGGCAACGACTGCAACAGTCCACCTGGTCGCTGATGCTCTGCCTTCACCAACTGACAGGCTTCGCATCTCGACACAAACTCTGCCACATCCTTCTTCATCCCAGGCCACCAAAACAAAAGCTTCATGTCAGCGTACATCTTACCACTGCCTGGATGAACAGTGTAGCCAGAATGATGAGATTCACTCAGAATCTCCCGCCTCAAATCTCCAGACACAGGTACCCACAACCTGTTCTTACAGAAAATAGCACCAGAATCAGAAATTCGAAGTTCAGGAGTCTTACCAGATCCAATCTGAGCTATCAACTTCGAATAGTCAGAATCTGACTTCTGGGCTTCTTGAATCCGTGCTTCCAAAGAAGACTGAATACTCATCTGAGCCAACTCCAAATCACTGGAGGAAACCACCTCCAACTGCAATCTCTCCAAATCACGAATCAGAAAGTCATCACAGGTAAGCTGAATACCTGAGAATCCAGAAGACTTCCTGCTCAGAGCGTCCGCTACCACATTCGCCTTCCCAGGCTGATACTGAATAGTCAAATCGTAGTCCTTGATCAACTCGAGCCACCTCCTCTGTCTCAGATTCAGATCCTTCTGAGTAAAAATGTACTTCAGGCTCTTATGATCAGTAAAGATCTCACATCTGACGCCATACAGGTAATGACGCCAAATCTTCAAAGCAAAAACTACTGCAGCTAACTCCAGATCATGCGTCGGGTAATTCTTCTCATGTGGCTTTAACTGTCTCGAAGCATAAGCAATTACCTGACCATGCCCAAGAAACTACGTACCTCAAATACCGTAGTCGGCCTTGGCCAATCAGCAACAGCCTGAATCTTCTGGGGATCTACCGAAATGCCTTCTCCGCTAACCACATGCCCCAGAAATGAAATGCTCTTCAGCCAGAATTCACACTTGGAGAACTTGGCATACAGCTGATGCCTCCTCAAAGTCTCCAACACAATCCTCAAATGTCTGACATGCTCATCTTCAGATGCAGAATATACCAGAATATCGTCAATGAAGACGATCACAAACTGATCCAAATATTCCCTGAATACTCGGTTCATCAGATCCATGAAAATCGCAGGCGCATTGGTTACCCCAAAAGGCATAACCAAAAACTCGTAGTGCCCGTACCGAGTACTGAAAGCAGTCTTCACTACATCAGCTTCCTTCACCTTCACCTGATAATATCCGGATCTCAAATCAATCTTCGAAAATACCGAAGATCCGAAAAGCTGATCAAACAAGTCGTCTATCCGAGGCAAAGGATACTTATTCTTGATCGTGACCTTGTTCAAATCTCTGTAATCAATACACATACGGAGTGTACCGTCCTTCTTCTTCACAAACAGAACAGGTGCTCCCCAGGGCGAAACACTAGGACGTACAAACCCTCTGTCAACCAACTCCTGAAGCTGAACTTTCAACTCAGAAAGTTCTTTCGGTGCCATCCTGTACGGAGCTTTCGATATCGGAGCTGTACCCGGAAAAACATCGATAGAGAACTCCACATCTCTATCCGGAGGTAAACCAACCAACTCCTCAGGAAAAACATCAGCAAACTCCCGTACCACAGGGATCTCAGAAACAGAACCAACCTCCAGGTTCAGATCCCGCACCGAAGCTAAAAATACCGGACATCCTTTCTTCCACATCCTGCTCACCTCCAACGCAGAAACCAGACTGGAGAGAACACCTCGTAATCCCTGAAATACAACTCTCTCTCCAGCCACAAGCAAACTCACTTGCTTCTTCAGACAGTCTATCTGGGCCTCATACTGACTCAACCAATCCATGCCCAGAATCACATCATACGAAGAAATCGGCAATCGAATCAAACTCGATTTCCACTTCTTGCCAGAAATCTCGATCTCACACAAACAAAACTGTCGAGCAACCAATGGATTCCCAGCCGGTAAAATCACAGACAAAGAAACCGGTAAAACCATTGAATCCAAATGTAAAATCTCAAAACAATGCTCGGACAGAAAAGAATGACTCGCTCCAGAGTCAAACAAAACACGACAGGGCTGATCAGAAATATAAACCGTACCTGTCACAACATCCGGAGCATCACGAGCCTCCTGCTGACTCAGACTGTAAACTCGTGGCTGAACTGGAACAGGAGCTGAAGCAACAGAACTACTCTGCTCCCTCTGAATCGTAGGTGGTCTCCGTGGTGCAGAACTAGAACCACCACCTCTACCAGCAAATCCCTCAGGGCGTGGAGGAACAGTCCTCGGTCTTCCTGCTGCTGAACCAACAGGTCTGACAAAGCCCTCAGATCGCTGCTCATATCCCATCTGTAGACATTCTGCAATCCTATGTCCCGGCTGACCACATCTGAAACAAAGACCAGCTATCCTGTAGCACTGGCCAAAGTGTCGCCGTCCACAACTCTGGCACACAGGTGCCGTACTGACAGATCCAGAACTAGTCGTACTGGTAGCAGTACCAGACGATCCTCCGCTCTTCCTGGAATCTCCAGATCCAGATCCAGGAACAAATCTCCTCTTCCCAGAGGAACCACTGCCAGATGTCTCTCCTCCAAACCTCTTCCTACTCGCAGTCCACCGCTGCTGAGTAGCCGTCATGTCATTCTCAATCAGACGAGCTCGTTCCACAAGCTCAGAGAAATCGGCAATCCGGAACGGTATCAGAGGCTGCCTCAAAGTGTCTCGCAAGCCTCTCAGAAATCTGTAGCACCTCTCAGCAGACGTGCTAACCAGCTGCGGAGCGTACCTGGCTAATGCAGTAAACTCAGCCTCGTACTGCATCACCGTCTTGCTCCCCTGAACAAGCCTCAGAAAACTCTCCTGCATCTGCTGTCGTGCAGAAGGGGGAACAAACCAGTCTCGAAATACTTCGGTGAACTCCTCCCAAGTAATCAAAGAGTTCAGTCTGCCCTGAAATCTGGCTGCTTGCTGGCCATCCCACCAGTGCTCAGCCTCTCCGTCCAACAGAAAAACAGCTAACGGAACTTTCCTGTCTGCAGGACACTGCATCCCGTCAAAAGTCTTCTCCAATCTCCTCAGCCACTCCTCGGCTGCTCTGGGCTCAACAGCGCCCTCAAACCTCGGAGGTTTCAACCTCAAAAATAACTGCAGGTGTCGATCAATGTCCTCAGATCTAACAGTCGAAGCTCTGCTCTGAGTCTCGCTCATCATCTGAGCAACAAGTGAAGCAAACTGTGAAAGCGTATCAGCACCGACCACTGGGGCTGTACTCCCCACTGGTGCTGCCTGATCGTCACTCTGACCGTCTGTCATGTCTGGGTCTGGCTGATCCATACAGAAAAATCCAGAAAATCCGGAAAACTATCACAAAACAACACAAAATAACACAATAAAAAGCCAAACGACACAAAACTACCTCCCAGACAGACTCACTGATCACTTCCTAAAGCTCTGTTTTACAATCCAACCTGTTTCCAAAACCAGTGCTCTGATACCAAAAAAGACTTGTCACGACCCGACCCGAGACGGGACGGATCCCGCCCGCGCCGGATCGCGACGGAGGATAGCTAACCAGGATCTGGCTTTGGATTAGGTTACTGAACTGATCTTCCAAATTCTTAACTCAACAGAAGCACACAGAACAACAGAGCTACTAAAAACATCAAATGCAGCGGAACAAAACATCTATCTTTTCATTTCCTCAAAATAATCATCTACAGAACAGTACATGGCTTTCAACAGAAAGAAAGACAGAACAGGAAAGCCATGACTGAACAAAAATCAAAAGTACAAAAGTACCTAATCTGATCAGACTCCGAAATCTAATCCTGAACTTCCTTGCCCTTCCCAGAACCTGAAAACCACCAGAAAGCAAGGGTGAGCTCAACAGCTCAGCAAAGCAACAAACTGTTAGGAAAGTTGCTATTTGCATGTTTTACATTCTTGCAACTTGTATTATTTTGATGATTCCAAATATTATTGTTTTATGTGTAGTTATCTCCTAACACTTTTTGGAAGATTTGTTTTTGCTCTTGTGTGTACTAATATTTCAGGAAAATCAAACTCCAGACTACGAAGACTTCAAATCAAATTTGGCATGAGATACTTTGTGAATTTGAAGCTTGTACTTTTTATTTAAATTAAATTTGAAAGGAAGTGATTGTAATTGAGTGAATAAATTTACACACACTTAAAGGAGATCTTGAAAAAGTTTTTATACTGATCGTACGGGACGAACATTGTTCGTACGGGACGATCAGATCAGTTATCTCCTTGTAAGAGCAATGGAACGGACAAGAACTGAACTGGAAAAATTTTCTAAGTCCTATTCGTCCAGGACGAAATTTATTATCGTACCAGGCGATGGGTTCTCTGTAAAATGTTCGTCCAGACGAAGTCCAGTTCGTCCAGGACGATGGGAACCGACTATGGCAGTTTCTGGCAGTTTCCGGAACCGACTTTTGATATAACTGTTCGTCCAGACGAAATATTTTCGTCCCGGGACGAACCAATTTCGTCCAGGACGAAATTGGTTCGTACAGATGAACAAAATTTCGTACGGGACGATCCAGTGCGCAGAAAAACTTGTTTTGGGCAGTTTTTTGGACGGTTTTTCTTCTGCTTTCTATATAAGGAGTCCTAGAAACTATTACAAAAGCTTTTGGAGTTGTTTTCTCTTGAGAGGGATCATTGAGAGGGAGAAGATCCTTGGAGGGGATTTCAAGGGAGTGTGGAGGGGATATTCACACGGTTGCTCCGGCGAAGGCTCTCAAGTGAAGTTCAACAACATCGGTCCGGTTCTCTGCCGACACTTGGAGAAGTGTAAAAGGACGACAAAGTGTATCTTTGACAGTAATTGTGTCTTCGTTCTTGTGGAGAAAACTTGAAGAGAGAACTTGAAAGGGAGAGAGGAAAGGGTGGAGTTTGAGAGGGAGAAGATCCTTGAAGGGGATTTCAAGGGAGTGTGAAGGGGATATTCACACAGTTGCTCCGGCGAACTTGCACCTCATTACCATCGGATTCAAGGGTCGTCTTGAGGGAAGTTTTGGCAAGAAGAAGATCTCTTTGATGTTAAAGAACCCGGCTACTCCGCCGCACCGGGGAAGGTGAAAGTGTTTTTGTACAGGCTTCTCCGCCTTGCTGTGGGAGCAAAAGGAGAGTCACTTTGTGGTATTAGTGCAATACTCAGAGGGTGCCTCTGGGGAGTGGATGTAGGTCAAGGTTTGACCGAACCACTATAAATCTGGTGTGTTCTTTCTTATTTTTTATTCCGCATTTAATTTTATTGCAAGTTGTTTACTCTGGTTGAAAAGTTTATTTTTATACTTTAATTTTAACTTGCATCAATAATTCAAAAGGTTTTCTAAAATTCCAAGAGTTGAAGTTACATTTTTTAATTGCCAATTCACCCCCCCTCTTGGTTAGCCTTGGGACATTCACTTAGGCTTAACAACCTAATTACTAGACCCAACAAGTGGTATCAGAGCTTTGTTTCAAAATCATAAGTTTAGACTACTTTTTGAAAAACGAATATGGCTAATTTTAGAAACCATAAATTGTTAGATGGATGTTCGATTGTTAGACCACCTTTATTTGAAAGTATTTCTTTTGATTTTTGGAAAATTCGAATGTCTACTTTCTTGCAATCAATAGATTATCGCATGTGGCATATGATTCAAAGTGGTTATTCTGTACCGTCACGTATTATAGATGGAATCAAAACTGATATCCCTTTTTCTGAATGGAGTAGAGTAGAACAAATTTATGCACAATTAAATGCTAAATGTATGAATTGTTTATTCTGTGCTTTAAATTCTGAAGATTATATGAGAGTCTCTACATGTACTACAGGTAAGGAAATTTGGGACAGTTTATGCATTACATATGAAGGTACTAGTGAAGTCAAGCAATCTAAGTTGAATTTTTTGATGAATGACTATGAACTCTTTAGCATGAAACCTTATGAGTCGATCTTAGACATGTATACTAGGTTTATTCAAATTGTAACATCATTGCATGCTTTAGGTAAAGAGTTTTCAAACTTTGAAATAGTCAATAAAATTCTACGTTGTTTACTTGACAAGTTTGATGCCAAAGTTGTTGCTATTTGTGAATCGAAAAATTTGAATGAATATTCTATTGATAATTTGATTGGCTCACTCATTGCCTACGAGGAATGTTTGGGTCAAAGACTTTTGGATGCAGGTGAAACAATAATGCTAAAAGCGGAAGACATGGAGAAAAGTGGCTTAGTTGGTGAGAAAAGCGATGACTTAACAAGCAAATTGAAAAGTCCACTAAAGCACAAGAATAAGCATCAACAAAAGTGGAATAAAGGTAAAAATGGTAAGAATGTTCTGATTTCTTCAAATATTATTTGCTTTGGGTGTAGGAAATCTGGACATCTGAAAAGTCAGTGCCCTAATTTGAGAACTCTTCCTGCTAAAGAAAAGGGCAAAGCTAAGCAAATTATAAAATGGGAAAATAATGAAAAGCAAAAAATCTCCTGGGCGGATCTAGCTTCTGAATCATCAGACCAGGAGAAAAATGATGTTTAAAATCCTTTGTTTATTTATTTTTGTTGTATTTTTATTTTTGCTTGTTTTGTGTGTTTTTGTGTTTTGAATGATTTTGAAATGTTTTCTCATTTGATTTCATGTTTTAGATCGATGTTAATGTTCTTAATCTTTATGAAATTCATTTAGTACTTTTAATCTCTATTGTGCCTAAACTAAAATTGTAATTAGAAATTAATTTCATTAGAAAATCTAGTTTATCTAAATTTAATTTTTTGCCTATAACTTGTTTTAGTTAGAATTTTTTTTTAATTTCATGTCTTTCATTTTAGACTACAAAATCTTAATTATTATTATTGTATCTTAGATGTCTATCTTATTTTGTATTTCATTTTTCAATTAATATTTATGCACTTAGAAAAATTTGAGATTCTAGATTATTGTCTTTGGAAAGAATTCAATTACTCTTGAAAATTGTACAAATGTACAAAATCAAAAGGAATGCGCAACAAAGTTGCTAATGTGAAAAAGAGGCACAAAATAAGCCCAATAAAGAAAGAAGCACAAAAATGTGCCACCTATATGAAAAAGATGCGCAAAGCGCCACTTGTGGTGATTTTCTTCTTTCCAGATTCTTTTTAGTCTATTAATTCAAGTAGATCTAATGTTCATTTATATTTCAATTGATTTTTGGAATATGCAATTTTTTACTCATCTTTATTACAATGATTTTTCATATCATAAATGTCTAAATTGAATCATGTTTTTCATAAATTCTTACTTATTACAATGTTATATCAATTTTTTAAATTCTATGAAATTCTATGATTTGACTAATGTTCTTAATTCTTAGTTGCATTCTTATGTCAATCACTTTTTTAGATTAAATTTACACATGAATTTTTCATAAGATTTTCTACATTACTAGTCTATTTCTTCTTCACTTTTTGTTGTTGTCAAAAAGGGGGAGAGATTATTGTTTGTATTGTTTAGGGGGAGAATTTTTTTTAAAATTTTGTGTGTGTCTTGTAATGTTTTTTGTGTATTGTTTTTGTGTATGTGTGTATGTAAAATTTTAAAACAAAAATTGTTTTTTTAAATGCCTCCTTATTTTAATGTATTCATCAATTCAGGGGGAGTTTAGGAGATTTTAAAATGGTTTGAAATTTTACTAACAATAATTGTTTTGCCATCATCAAAAAGGGGGAGATTGTTAGGAAAGTTGCTATTTGCATGTTTTACATTCTTGCAACTTGTATTATTTTGATGATTCCAAATATTATTGTTTTATGTGTAGTTATCTCCTAACACTTTTTGGAAGATTTGTTTTTGCTCTTGTGTGTACTAATATTTCAGGAAAATCAAACTCCAGACTACGAAGACTTCAAATCAAATTTGGCATGAGATACTTTGTGAATTTGAAGCTTGTACTTTTTATTTAAATTAAATTTGAAAGGAAGTGATTGTAATTGAGTGAATAAATTTACACACACTTAAAGGAGATCTTGAAAAAGTTTTTATACTGATCGTACGGGACGAACATTGTTCGTACGGGACGATCAGATCAGTTATCTCCTTGTAAGAGCAATGGAACGGACAAGAACTGAACTGGAAAAATTTTCTAAGTCCTATTCGTCCAGGACGAAATTTATTATCGTACCAGGCGATGGGTTCTCTGTAAAATGTTCGTCCAGACGAAGTCCAGTTCGTCCAGGACGATGGGAACCGACTATGGCAGTTTCTGGCAGTTTCCGGAACCGACTTTTGATATAACTGTTCGTCCAGACGAAATATTTTCGTCCCGGGACGAACCAATTTCGTCCAGGACGAAATTGGTTCGTACAGATGAACAAAATTTCGTACGGGACGATCCAGTGCGCAGAAAAACTTGTTTTGGGCAGTTTTTTGGACGGTTTTTCTTCTGCTTTCTATATAAGGAGTCCTAGAAACTATTACAAAAGCTTTTGGAGTTGTTTTCTCTTGAGAGGGATCATTGAGAGGGAGAAGATCCTTGGAGGGGATTTCAAGGGAGTGTGGAGGGGATATTCACACGGTTGCTCCGGCGAAGGCTCTCAAGTGAAGTTCAACAACATCGGTCCGGTTCTCTGCCGACACTTGGAGAAGTGTAAAAGGACGACAAAGTGTATCTTTGACAGTAATTGTGTCTTCGTTCTTGTGGAGAAAACTTGAAGAGAGAACTTGAAAGGGAGAGAGGAAAGGGTGGAGTTTGAGAGGGAGAAGATCCTTGAAGGGGATTTCAAGGGAGTGTGAAGGGGATATTCACACAGTTGCTCCGGCGAACTTGCACCTCATTACCATCGGATTCAAGGGTCGTCTTGAGGGAAGTTTTGGCAAGAAGAAGATCTCTTTGATGTTAAAGAACCCGGCTACTCCGCCGCACCGGGGAAGGTGAAAGTGTTTTTGTACAGGCTTCTCCGCCTTGCTGTGGGAGCAAAAGGAGAGTCACTTTGTGGTATTAGTGCAATACTCAGAGGGTGCCTCTGGGGAGTGGATGTAGGTCAAGGTTTGACCGAACCACTATAAATCTGGTGTGTTCTTTCTTATTTTTTATTCCGCATTTAATTTTATTGCAAGTTGTTTACTCTGGTTGAAAAGTTTATTTTTATACTTTAATTTTAACTTGCATCAATAATTCAAAAGGTTTTCTAAAATTCCAAGAGTTGAAGTTACATTTTTTAATTGCCAATTCACCCCCCCTCTTGGTTAGCCTTGGGACATTCACTTAGGCTTAACAACCTAATTACTAGACCCAACAAGTGGTATCAGAGCTTTGTTTCAAAATCATAAGTTTAGACTACTTTTTGAAAAACGAATATGGCTAATTTTAGAAACCATAAATTGTTAGATGGATGTTCGATTGTTAGACCACCTTTATTTGAAAGTATTTCTTTTGATTTTTGGAAAATTCGAATGTCTACTTTCTTGCAATCAATAGATTATCGCATGTGGCATATGATTCAAAGTGGTTATTCTGTACCGTCACGTATTATAGATGGAATCAAAACTGATATCCCTTTTTCTGAATGGAGTAGAGTAGAACAAATTTATGCACAATTAAATGCTAAATGTATGAATTGTTTATTCTGTGCTTTAAATTCTGAAGATTATATGAGAGTCTCTACATGTACTACAGGTAAGGAAATTTGGGACAGTTTATGCATTACATATGAAGGTACTAGTGAAGTCAAGCAATCTAAGTTGAATTTTTTGATGAATGACTATGAACTCTTTAGCATGAAACCTTATGAGTCGATCTTAGACATGTATACTAGGTTTATTCAAATTGTAACATCATTGCATGCTTTAGGTAAAGAGTTTTCAAACTTTGAAATAGTCAATAAAATTCTACGTTGTTTACTTGACAAGTTTGATGCCAAAGTTGTTGCTATTTGTGAATCGAAAAATTTGAATGAATATTCTATTGATAATTTGATTGGCTCACTCATTGCCTACGAGGAATGTTTGGGTCAAAGACTTTTGGATGCAGGTGAAACAATAATGCTAAAAGCGGAAGACATGGAGAAAAGTGGCTTAGTTGGTGAGAAAAGCGATGACTTAACAAGCAAATTGAAAAGTCCACTAAAGCACAAGAATAAGCATCAACAAAAGTGGAATAAAGGTAAAAATGGTAAGAATGTTCTGATTTCTTCAAATATTATTTGCTTTGGGTGTAGGAAATCTGGACATCTGAAAAGTCAGTGCCCTAATTTGAGAACTCTTCCTGCTAAAGAAAAGGGCAAAGCTAAGCAAATTATAAAATGGGAAAATAATGAAAAGCAAAAAATCTCCTGGGCGGATCTAGCTTCTGAATCATCAGACCAGGAGAAAAATGATGTTTAAAATCCTTTGTTTATTTATTTTTGTTGTATTTTTATTTTTGCTTGTTTTGTGTGTTTTTGTGTTTTGAATGATTTTGAAATGTTTTCTCATTTGATTTCATGTTTTAGATCGATGTTAATGTTCTTAATCTTTATGAAATTCATTTAGTACTTTTAATCTCTATTGTGCCTAAACTAAAATTGTAATTAGAAATTAATTTCATTAGAAAATCTAGTTTATCTAAATTTAATTTTTTGCCTATAACTTGTTTTAGTTAGAATTTTTTTTTAATTTCATGTCTTTCATTTTAGACTACAAAATCTTAATTATTATTATTGTATCTTAGATGTCTATCTTATTTTGTATTTCATTTTTCAATTAATATTTATGCACTTAGAAAAATTTGAGATTCTAGATTATTGTCTTTGGAAAGAATTCAATTACTCTTGAAAATTGTACAAATGTACAAAATCAAAAGGAATGCGCAACAAAGTTGCTAATGTGAAAAAGAGGCACAAAATAAGCCCAATAAAGAAAGAAGCACAAAAATGTGCCACCTATATGAAAAAGATGCGCAAAGCGCCACTTGTGGTGATTTTCTTCTTTCCAGATTCTTTTTAGTCTATTAATTCAAGTAGATCTAATGTTCATTTATATTTCAATTGATTTTTGGAATATGCAATTTTTTACTCATCTTTATTACAATGATTTTTCATATCATAAATGTCTAAATTGAATCATGTTTTTCATAAATTCTTACTTATTACAATGTTATATCAATTTTTTAAATTCTATGAAATTCTATGATTTGACTAATGTTCTTAATTCTTAGTTGCATTCTTATGTCAATCACTTTTTTAGATTAAATTTACACATGAATTTTTCATAAGATTTTCTACATTACTAGTCTATTTCTTCTTCACTTTTTGTTGTTGTCAAAAAGGGGGAGAGATTATTGTTTGTATTGTTTAGGGGGAGAATTTTTTTTAAAATTTTGTGTGTGTCTTGTAATGTTTTTTGTGTATTGTTTTTGTGTATGTGTGTATGTAAAATTTTAAAACAAAAATTGTTTTTTTAAATGCCTCCTTATTTTAATGTATTCATCAATTCAGGGGGAGTTTAGGAGATTTTAAAATGGTTTGAAATTTTACTAACAATAATTGTTTTGCCATCATCAAAAAGGGGGAGATTGTTAGGAAAGTTGCTATTTGCATGTTTTACATTCTTGCAACTTGTATTATTTTGATGATTCCAAATATTATTGTTTTATGTGTAGTTATCTCCTAACACTTTTTGGAAGATTTGTTTTTGCTCTTGTGTGTACTAATATTTCAGGAAAATCAAACTCCAGACTACGAAGACTTCAAATCAAATTTGGCATGAGATACTTTGTGAATTTGAAGCTTGTACTTTTTATTTAAATTAAATTTGAAAGGAAGTGATTGTAATTGAGTGAATAAATTTACACACACTTAAAGGAGATCTTGAAAAAATTTTTATACTGATCGTACGGGACGAACATTGTTCGTACGGGACGATCAGATCAGTTATCTCCTTGTAAGAGCAATGGAACGGACAAGAACTGAACTGGAAAAATTTTCTAAGTCCTATTCGTCCAGGACGAAATTTATTATCGTACCAGGCGATGGGTTCTCTGTAAAATGTTCGTCCAGACGAAGTCCAGTTCGTCCAGGACGATGGGAACCGACTATGGCAGTTTCTGGCAGTTTCCGGAACCGACTTTTGATATAACTGTTCGTCCAGACGAAATATTTTCGTCCCGGGACGAACCAATTTCGTCCAGGACGAAATTGGTTCGTACAGATGAACAAAATTTCGTACGGGACGATCCAGTGCGCAGAAAAACTTGTTTTGGGCAGTTTTTTGGACGGTTTTTCTTCTGCTTTCTATATAAGGAGTCCTAGAAACTATTACAAAAGCTTTTGGAGTTGTTTTCTCTTGAGAGGGATCATTGAGAGGGAGAAGATCCTTGGAGGGGATTTCAAGGGAGTGTGGAGGGGATATTCACACGGTTGCTCCGGCGAAGGCTCTCAAGTGAAGTTCAACAACATCGGTCCGGTTCTCTGCCGACACTTGGAGAAGTGTAAAAGGACGACAAAGTGTATCTTTGACAGTAATTGTGTCTTCGTTCTTGTGGAGAAAACTTGAAGAGAGAACTTGAAAGGGAGAGAGGAAAGGGTGGAGTTTGAGAGGGAGAAGATCCTTGAAGGGGATTTCAAGGGAGTGTGAAGGGGATATTCACACAGTTGCTCCGGCGAACTTGCACCTCATTACCATCGGATTCAAGGGTCGTCTTGAGGGAAGTTTTGGCAAGAAGAAGATCTCTTTGATGTTAAAGAACCCGGCTACTCCGCCGCACCGGGGAAGGTGAAAGTGTTTTTGTACAGGCTTCTCCGCCTTGCTGTGGGAGCAAAAGGAGAGTCACTTTGTGGTATTAGTGCAATACTCAGAGGGTGCCTCTGGGGAGTGGATGTAGGTCAAGGTTTGACCGAACCACTATAAATCTGGTGTGTTCTTTCTTATTTTTTATTCCGCATTTAATTTTATTGCAAGTTGTTTACTCTGGTTGAAAAGTTTATTTTTATACTTTAATTTTAACTTGCATCAATAATTCAAAAGGTTTTCTAAAATTCCAAGAGTTGAAGTTACATTTTTTAATTGCCAATTCACCCCCCCTCTTGGTTAGCCTTGGGACATTCACTTAGGCTTAACAACCTAATTACTAGACCCAACACAAACCACCAATCTAAATCCTCAGAAAACAAAACCAAACTTATCAGACAGAAATCAGATCAGAAATCGAAACAGAATCAGAAATCAGAACTTATACGGACAGATATCAAAGCAGAAATAGAATCGTACAGATCAGATCACAGAACAGAATAAACTCAGCAGAGTCAGAATTATACAGATCATATCGAAACGGAACCAAATCGTATCAGAATCACATATCAGATCAGATATCAGATATTTAATATAGTTAAGTGTGCCCCCGGCACCAGAATAATAGCTGAGTAATTAATAGCTAAACTAAACTAAACAGAATCACTGCGGATTCTAACCCTTATGTCTCCCTTGTGCTCACGGCACCTGAAATTCGCTGAATAATTAATAGCTAAGCTAAATGTGCTCACGGCACCTGAATAATAGAATTCACGGATCCGGAATATAACAGATATTTCTCCAACTTGAGCTCTTCTAAATTTCCCATTTCACTAACTGAATCTCATAGGATCCAGGCCCCTTATAGCTCCCTTTTTATAGCTTATACACATAGCATTTCAATTCAGAAGAAATCCGGACAATTCAGAAATTACACAAAAATCGGGCAGCACAACGGCAGTATACGGAATTTACACAAAAATTCCTGCAAAGAAAATTTACCGAATTCGCACAGAATACAGATATCAACATTTCAAAACCTTTATTCTACTGCACAGATAAATTCCAATTTCGCAGAAAAATCCGGTCGACTAAAAACACAGTCGAATCAAAAATACCCGGACGAAAATCTTCAGAAAATAACCAAAATGTGCACACTCGGCACGCCAACAATATACAGAAAGTTACGCGGTAAAAACCGAACCGATCAAAAGATACGGACGAAATTCGCTAACGGAAACAAAACCCGGACAGAATATACCGCCAAACACGACGGAACTGAAAATTGAGAAAGGTAGAATGTGCCTTACCTCGAGCACAGCAAATTCCTCAACAGTCACTTCGATCGAAAACGGCTCCGCGTCGTCCGAAAATCCACTTTTCTCCAAAATCCCACGACTTTCTCTCTCCTCAGATATTTATTTTTAATTTTCTGATTTTTCTCTCTCTTCAAAACGACTGAAATCAGCCTTATAATACACAGATCGGCCTGGCCGATCGCAGCATCGTCCCGGGACGATCTGACCAAAAGGATCGGCCTGGTCTCCCTTCAGGGCTATTGCATGGACGATATTTTCTACAGTGCCGATCGGCCTGGCCGATGTCTCCAATCGGCCTGGACGATGCATGCAGAAAATCACCTGGAGCAAAACTGGGCAAAATCTGGAACTGAATTTCCACTGATCGTCCCAGGACGATCCCAGATCGTCCTGGACGATACTGGAGCAGATCTTGATATTACACGCCCCATCTCCTCTTCTTCTCCTGTTCAGTCGGATGCTAGCACTTCGCTATCCTCTTCGGATGATGATGAAAAATTCAAGGAATCTACAAAGGATCCTCCTTCCTCATCCTCCAAGCAGAAGTCTTCTATCTCGTCACCTCAAACATCCAATAAAACCAAGTCAAAAAATGCCAAGAAGGCAAAATCGACCCGGTATTAATGTTTAATAGTTCTTTTGCTTGTTGGAATGTGCGGGGGTATAATTGCTCGGACAAGGTTCGGATGTGCAGAGATCTTGCCAAGTTTATGAGTTAAAATTGTTATGTATTCTTGAGGCCAAGGTTAATCAGCAGGCGGTTTTGGACCCTTGGTTTGTCAATACTCATTCTATTTTTGAAAATGAAGGTTGTTGTGATAATTTCCACTGTTCTTCTCCCGGCCGCATTTGGATTAAGTGGGATTCCTCTCTTGTGGCTTTCTCCCCCACCTTCTCTTCTTCTCAAATTATTCATGGCACTTTATCTATGGGCTCGACCCCTCCATTTTTATGTCTGTTATCTATGCGGCTAATCCTATGGAAGATATGAGAGCTCTTTGAGATCAATTAAGAAATCTGGTTCCTCTATCTGACCAGCCTTGGCTTATCCTTGGAGATTTCAACTGCTGTAGATTCAATTATGAAAAATATGGAGGTGTTTCTCTTAATTCTGATAGGCTGGATGAGCTCAATAAAGTCATTTTTGACTGTGATGTCCAGGACTTAGCATCTGATGGTCTTTTCTATACGTGGTTTAACCAACGGGTTGATCAACTTATTCACATCAAGTTGGATCGCATGTTAGTCAACTCTGCCTTCCTGGATCTTTTTCATCATGCCTTTTATAAGGTGGTGCCTCCTATTTGCTCGGATCACTCTCCTCTCATCTTCATGGCTGGCAATTTTGCTAAACCTCCTTCTAGGTTTATGTACAAGAATTTCTGGTCTCATATGGATGGTTTTTGGGAGGCAGTGCAACATGCTTTTTCTTCTCCTGTTTCAGGCTCCCCCATTGCTTCTTTTTGTGTTCGTCTTAAACTCCTTAAGAGGGATCTTAAGGATATGAATTGGGCTTCTTCCAATTATATATCTCATGCTATTCAGGAACTTAAAAGTCAGCAACATCAGCTTCTTCTTCAACTTCAAAATCAACCTCTGGATCAACTGCTCAACTCCTCCCTTAAGTTTGCTAACAACAATTTGTTCTCCTACCAAAAAGCTTAGTATTCTTGGAACTCTCAGCGTGCTAAAGTTTCTATGTTAACTCACGGGGAAGATGACATTGATTTCCTATATGCTAGTATCAAGTCTAGGAAAAATAGGAACTGCATTAAAGAGATTTCTACATCTCTTGGGCACTTTTCCTCTCATTCTGATGTGGCAAAGGCTATGATTTCTCATTTTAAGGATATCTTCAACTCTCCTTGCCCCACTACTATTAATGGCTCCAATTTTCCTATTGGCAATTTGGTTCCTCAATATCTGCTTAGTGATTTGGTTGCCCTTATTTCTTTTGAGGAAATAAAAGGTATTGTTTTTGTTGGGAAAGCTTCTTCTACTCCGGGATCCGATGGCTTCTCATTTGATTTTTTACAAGAAGGCTTGGCACCTAATTGGTCTCCAACTTTTTTCTGCTGTTAAATGTTTCTTTGATATGGGTTTTCTCCCTAGGGGAGCTAAGGCATCATCTATTACTTTAATTCCTAAGGGCTCCCATGCCTCCTCCATTTCTGATTACAGGCATATCTCCATGTGTAATGTGCTTTATAAGATTATTGCTAAGGTGTTAGCAAATAGGATTAAACCTATGATGCCTCATATCATACACCAAAGTCAAGCCGGTTTCATCTCTTCTAGGTGCTCCACTGATAACATTCTCCTTGCGGCTGACATTATGAGAGAGTTCAAAACTGGGAGAAATTTGTTTTGTGCTAAATTAGATATTAGGAAGGCCTTTGATTCTCTTTCTAGAGATTTCCTTTTAGACAGATTTCGTGCCAAAGGTTTTCCTGACATGTTTATCAAATGGATCAAGTGTTGCATTTCTGATGTTTACTTCTCTATTTGCCTTAATGGCTCGCTGGAGGGTTTTTTCAAATCCTCTTCTGGTCTGTGTAAAGGTTGTCCACTCTCTCCTCTTATATTTTGTATTTCTATGGATAGTCTTTCTTGCTCTCTTCAGGACTCCAATTTTAGGGGCATCGATTGCAATGGGGTTAACATTAATCATCTCTTGTATGCTAATGATTTGTTGGTTTTTGGGCAAGCTTCTATTTCCAATGCTATCAATCTCATGGTTGCTCTAGACAATTTTGTTGGTATTTCTGGTCTTCACATTAACCCATCCAAGAGCTCCATTATTTTTTCTCCCAACGTTCTTTACTTATTTAGGCCTTCCGATATCTCCGCACAGGCTTAAAAATGCTCACTTTCAGCCTCTTTTAAGTAAGATTTCGGGCCTTCTTGAGGGCTGGAAGGTTAGGTTCCTCTCTTTTGCTTGCCCGGCCCAATTTTTAAAGTTTACCATTGCTAACACAATTGCTTACTGGATTAGGGGCTCGATTATACCTAAAACCTGTCGTAACGTGATTTCTAAATTGTGTTCTAAATTTCTTTTTCACGGGAACATTTCTGACAATAAGATCCATCTCATCTCTTGGAACACTACTACTAAGCCTAAATGCAATGGTGGTCTTGGATTGCCTACTTTTGATTCTCTATACTTTGGTGTTTTCTGCTCCTGTATTTGGAGACTGTTTGGGCAGAATTCTCTTTTTAGCTCTTGGTTTAAAGCTAAATATGAGTCCCCTTGGAAGGCCCCTCCCCCTCTTGCTTCCAAATCTTGGAAATTAATTTGCTCTGCTGCTATGAAAATTAAGTCTTCTTTGGAGTTCTCGGTTGGCCCATCTTGCAAATTCTCTATGTTATGGGACCCTTGATGTAATGGGCGTGCTTTATCTGATTTGGTTCCTCACACCTCGAATGCTTTATCTCATAAACAGGTTGAAAATTTTATTTGTAATGGCCAATGGGTCATTCCTGCTGATTGTTCTCAAAGCATTCGTGAGGCTGTTCTTCAAGTTAAGATTCTGGAGCAACCGGCTCTTGCCTTGGATGGCTCCATCCAGCCTCCTTTCATGCATTTTACTAGCTATTTTCACAAGGATTTAGAGGAAGTACAATGGCACAAATTCATTTGGCACAAGAGGTGCTCTCTTCGTTTTGCTTGTTATGCTTGGATGACTATCCTTGGTAAACTGAAATGTGCTGATTTACCGATATTGAGAGGGATTCTGGTTTCTCAAGCTTGCTCTTTATGTCAAAGTTACCCTGAGAATCATCATCACCTATTCTTTGAATGTGATTTTTCATTTATGGTGATTATTGGCTTGCTTCCGGTTTTTAACAACTTTCTTCTTAGGCCTAATATTTTTCAAGTTTTTGAATTTTTAGATTCTTATAACTCTTTTGGTAATCTGGAGAAAAACTTTTGTTTCTTTCTCATTAGATGCACTATTTATCATCTTTGGAGGGAGGGAAACAACCGGCATTTCTCTGATGCTTGGTCGGACCCGTTATCTATTATCCATAACATCAAGTCAATGGCTAAGATCAAAGTGACTAATTGGAAAGGTTATGACAAACTTAAAGATGTTTTTTATGGATATACTATAGCTCCCTTCTTCTTTCTGGGTTGTTTCTTCGGCTGCTTCTTGCTATGGAGGTTGTGCTGATTGGTTACTTGGACTTTGTTATTTCTGGACTGCTGTGGTTTTGTTGGTCCCGTAGCTTTTCTGGGGCAAAGGGCATTGTGGGGACGGTGATGAGCTAGGATCTCTCTGTGGATGCTCTGTCGCCTGCTTATTTTCAGATCTCATTGGACGGCCATTTACCTGGTGTTCTGTTGATCAGTTTTTTGGATAATTTTGCTGCTGCTCAGTTTTTGGTGGTATTTGGCAACCTGGACTGCAATACCTGTCAGCCATTGATCTAATATTTGTGATTTTGAGGGATCTCATTATGCCTGAGTCCTTTGTCCTCTCTCCTTTCTAATGTTTTTGTCCCCTGTTTGGGATTTTGAGTTTTTTCTTTTTTTTTTCTTTACAGGTTTACTTGTAACTGATTTTGGTTTTTAGTACAAGGGCTTTGCCCCAAAAATTCCCAAAAAAAAAAAAAATTTATGGGGAGGTGTTTTATCTTAGAAAAGCACATATTTAATTTAGTAGAGTCAATAAATGCGTAATATTTTCAAAAACAGATAATTATAGTTTGTTCACCTTATGATGAGAGGTAGTCAAGTAATAACTTCTTGGCTACAAAGTAATAAAATATGTTGGATTAAGATTTTGTTCGGGACAGCTTTCTTACTGCTTCTTAAAATAGTTTTAGTATAAAAATTTTAATTTTGATACTAAAAAATTATTTTAAGAAATATTAAGAAAGTCGCCCCAAAGAAAAACAAAATATAACAAATTATCAAGGTGTGTCAATGGATATATTGATTTAAGAGAAATGAATGATTTTAGATTTTAGCATTTGTTTGAGACAACTTTTTACTACTTTGCTTTTCATATCACAACCATAATTTTTATTTTTTCATTAATTTTTTTTGTTTTTAAATAAATTTGATACAAGAAAGTTATTTTTTACTGCAACTTTAAAAGGATGCTTTATCTATTTCAATTTTATAAATTACTAAGAAAGTTATCCCAAATAAAATCTTAGAATTCGTTCGAGATGTCTACAATTTTTTGTAAAACTCGTGTAAAAAAATTATGATTGAGATTTCAAAAATCAAATAATAAGAAATCTGTCTCACATAAAATCTTAAAAATCTAAATCAAAATAATTTTTTTTAATCGAAAACATACAATGAGGAGAGAGAATAACCAGATGCACTACAACAAAACCAGTGGTATAAAAAAAATAAAAAATCCTTGGAATTTAGAGCACCAATTGTTTCTATACGTTCACGTAATAAATAAAATTTATATCATTTAATATTTAATTATTCTAATAATATTTTTTTATATAAATTTTTTTGAGTAGCACTCGGCGCGTTATTTCAATCCATTGCTGCCCTAATTGCTCCTTCCCCGTCGCGAAAACTCGCCGTGATCAGATCGCGATCATCTCCATTTCGCGAGCGTCATGGATGCCGTTGACTCTGTTGTTGATCCTCTGAGGGAATTCGCTAAGGACAGCGTCCGTCTCGTGAAGCGATGCCACAAGCCGGACAGGAAGGGTAAATTCCAAATCACAGCTCGGTCACCCTCCCTCCTGTCCTTCAGCCGCCGATCGAATTGCGATTCTTACATGTATGGATCTACATTCCTGATTTTGGAACCTATTTTGATTGGAATTATTGCCCTTGGAATGCAGAATTTACGAAGGTGGCTGTACGAACGGCGATTGGCTTTGTGGTCATGGGATTTGTGGGCTTCTTCGTGAAACTAATTTTTATTCCGATCAACAACATCATCGTTGGGGCTACCTAGGTAATTAGGTCGTTATGCACGGGTGGAAATCACTTTAGTTACATGAAAATTCCCATAATTTTATGAGTTTTACAGGTGGGTAGTTTGATATTGGAGTAAGGTTAGATAAGTAAATGAGCATGACTCGATACTTGTTTAATTTCCTACCGTCTCTCTTTACCCTTGATAGTGAATCCATTTGAATCATGCGGTTCACCGATTCTTGGATTCCATTGTTTCGATTCTGTTTATTGTTATGAATATCTTATATGCATTTAAAAGGCTCACTTGTCATCTGAACATGATTGTTTTTTGTGTTACTTATTATTATTATGCTTACCATTTAACAGTTTTTTCTGATAAATTTATATGCACCAAGCCGGCGATGAGCCAATTGCAGTTCTATCCAACCACGACTCAACCTACAGCGCAATGCTTTGACCTGCCTCAAGTATCACGTGGAGATTGGTTAATTAATGGGCATTCAATTGGGTGAATAAATGGTAACACATGTAATTTTCCCTGTGTTTGTTAACGAAGGAATAGGGCTCCTATTTTTATTTAATCTTTTGAGTTTAGGCTGTGTCACTTGGTGCTTAGTAGAAAAAAATGCGCTACTTTGGTAATCATGAAGAGGGATTTGCATAAAATGGCTACAGTAGTTGCATTGGGATAATGAAATGTCAAAATTCCTTATAATTTCTTAGTTTTCTCTTATTCTTTCTTGTTCACTTTTTGCCGTAATGATACTGTGTCCTAGGAGTTGCCATCATCTTCCTTGACTTGCCGTTCACCCATATCAACTAATGCTCTTGTTGAGCTCATTATTGAAATGGATGATTGAACCCGCAACACATTTAAGGAGAGTGATTGCCTCTTTGCTATTGAAGACAAACTTGCCACAATCAACTAGACTCTTAGGGATATCCAAATTTGCTTAACCCTCGTGGAAGTCAAATTTGAGCAGTATCTGCCCTTAGTCGCTCCTATCAAATAGCCTCCACACCTTGTTGTCGACGAACAAAGCATGATAGAATTGATGGGCAACAACACGTTCAATGCAATGCCCATCACCATTCCCTAATTCATAAGTGACACAATGAAGATTTAGATCCAAAACGTCAAGCGAACCCAAATATGGCTTTCGCAAATTATTCGATCTAGACAAATCACATTGAAGTCCTTCAATGTGGGCTGACTAGTTGATGTGTGGTACTTGTGGTTTGTGAAAACAAGTCATCTCACCTTTTGGCTAGATATCATTACAGCTCTTTGCATTTGCTTTGGACCATCAAATTATTGTAACCTTCATGATGAATTAATTAAACTAATAAAATCTGCCACAATGGCTGATTACTAACTACAGTTCAAAAAAAAAAAAACGCTCCAATATATCTTTGGGGTTAATGGAATTTTCTATAGAGTTTTTTTTTTTTTTAAATTACGATTTAAAAGTCAATATTCAGAATCCAATAAACAACAAATCCTCTTCATCAACTAGCCCCTTACCACCTCTCCAACCCAATCTCCCAAAGCCATCATACCTTCCACTATAACCAACATCTCCAATGCCCTAAAAAAAAATTAACTCTAGTTGAAGTGGTTGCACACCAAGGAAAAGGGGTTTTGTTTTAATTGTGATGAGAAGTTCCTTCATAATCATATTTGTATTGGGAAATTATATACACTCTTGAATGACCTAGATAAACCATAATTGGAACCTGTCGACAACTTAGTCGACACAATCCCATAACCTGTAGACATGAAACCACCATATGGAACATCACCATTAAAAATTAGTTGCCATGGTTGACTGAGTTTATGTTGGCTCCACTTGTGGTTTGTGGGGTATAATTTTTTAGTTTTATTGAACTTCGAGGAGTCTCTTACAATAAAGCTTTGAGACTTAATCCCCCTTTAGAGTTTGTTTTGTTGAGGAAGGTCTTTATGGGATTTTTTTGGAGCTCTCACTCCAAGATTCATGGGAATTAATATTGTTATTGAGGTCTTGAGAAGAATTCAAGTTATATGATATTTATTATAAGAGCAAATACTATTGAATTGTCTTCAAAAGAATAAAAAATCTAGAAGGATTTGAATGGGATCCCAAAAATGCTAGGGCGTTCCTTGGAAGCGACGCGCTATATAGGTTGAATACAATGGAACTGTGCAAAGGCAGCAACATCGGTACCCTGATGCAGTGTTAAATAAGTGTTCCCATATTATGAATGGATGTGGGCAAATAAGTTAGTCTATGAAATTAGAATTAGAATATAAACTTATAATATAGGTTCTCTTATGGGCAAATTAATATAATTAATATATATTATGATTAATAGGAAGATAAATATTTTATGTATTCAAGAAATTATATGGATTTGAGAAAAGGTTAAAAAATTTGATAGTTTAAAATTTAAACTATTGCATTTAGTTGGGAGTCATACTAGAAATGACGTATGTGTGATTGCAGATAAGAGTTTGAAGGATAGTGTTATAGAATTTAATAGAATAGAAGATAGAATTATAATTTTAAATATTGTTGTTGATATTAAGATTATTAATATTATAAGTGCTTATGCTTTTCTAGTATGTTTGAATATGTGTTTAAAATTAAAATTTTGGAATGACTTAGAAGAAAATTATTATAAAGAATATATTTTGAAAAAAGAGTTTTTGTTTGATGAGATTTATATGGATATTTTAGTAGAGTGATATAAGATTTTAAAAGCATTTATGATGATTATTGATATGAAGTGATTAATGAAGATGATCAGATCATATTAGATTTTGATATAGTTTATAATTTTGTAATGGCTAATATCTTATTTAAGAAAAATGAGGAGCATCTCATAACTTATAAAAATGGATATAATAAAACTCAGATGAATTATTTTCTTATAAAAAATAAATCGTTTAGATCGTAAATATTGTAAAGTTATTCTAAGTGAGAGTTTATCCATCTAATGTCGCGAATTAGTTTAGTCTTTAAGTGAAAGGATGCAATATGAAAAGTAAAGTAAAATATTAGTCTAAAATTAGATGATGGTATTTAAAGAATGCAAATTTTTTTTTGAGAATATTATGTGAATAAAAGTATCTAGAGATATTGCTAATGTTGCAAAGCATGTACTTGGAGTATCAAAAGGAAAACTCCTAATACTAAAAAAAGTTGGAGATAGAATTAAAATATACAAAAAATATAAAAATATGAAATTTTGTTATAAAACTTGATTAAGATGTAAAAATTCAGTAAATTGAGAAAGCAATTTGCGATGCAAAAAGTTTTGTTTTTAATGATTTATATAATAAATTAGATACTAATGAGGGCGAATTATATATGCATAAGTTAGCTAAATAAATAAATATGAGAATTAAAGATCTAGTTCAAGTGAAGTGTATTAATGCTAAAGATAAAAAATATACTTTTCTTAGAAAATGATATTCAACCTAGATGGATGAGATATTTCAATAAACATTGCAATGGAAATTTTGAGAATACGATTAACTTTAGTGATCATAACACCCTAAATAAAAATAGATATTTTTTATCATAATATTATTAAAATCGAAGTTATAGATATTATAAAGAAAATGAAGTGTGGAAAAGCTGTGAAACCTGATGATATATAAATGAAGCATGGAAATGCTTAGGAGATCAATGAATTTTTTGTCTCATTAAACTTTTTAATATTATTTTAAAGATTAAAAGATATCAAACGAGTGGAGAAAAGTATGTTTGTTCTTATTTTAAAAAACGAAAGTGATGCACAAGAGTGTGCAAATTGTAGAGGAATTAAATTAATGTGCCATATATTAAAATTATGTGAGAGAGTAATTGAAAATATGTTTTGACATGATACTAATGTTTCTCAAAATCAATTTGGATTCATGCCGGGTAGGTCTACGATAGAAGCTATACATTTGTTCAGAGGTTTGATGGAGAAGTATAGATAGACTAAGATTGATCTACATATGGTATTCATTTATTTAGAGAAAACACATGATAAAATTTCAAGTGAAGAGCTATGGAGAGTTCTAGAAAAGAAATAAGTTAATAATACATATATTCAAGTCATTATATATATATATATATATATATATATATATATATGACATATTACTTGTGTTCAAACATAAAGTGATTTGATCAAGTTTTTTTCTATTTCAGTGGATTACATCACAGATCAACTTTAGACCTATATCTTTTTTTGCTTTAGTCATGGTTTTTCTTACTAGACATTTTATATTCTTGTTGATACAACTAGATAGGGAGTTAAAAGGAAACTTAAATTATGGAGGTCAACCTTAGAGTCTAAAGTTTTTTGTTTGATTATATCTTAAACTAAATACATGGAGTATTATTTTTGTAGTAGTAAATCTAGTGGTGGGATTGTGATGTTGGGTGATTAAGTCATTAAAATAGTACACATTTTAGATATCTCGGGTGTACTATTCAAAGCGATAGTGAAATAGATGGGGATATTATTAGTAGAATTCAAGTTGGATGGTTGAAATGGAGAAATGCATCGGCCGCATTGTGAAAAGTACCTATCAAACTTAAGATATAATGGGAATTTGACCTCTCAAAATTTTTTTATTAGATTTAAATCAGAATTTGATTTAAATGAGACTTTGACTCTTAAGAAGACATAATGGAGAAAAATGATTTATATAGCCGATCCATATAGTGAGATAAATGCTTGATGGTATTGTTGTTGTTAATTTGTTATTATCTTAATACTTGCATGTATTGGGTTCATAATAATTAAAAATTGATTCTTGCATATATTCATAACAAAAATCACATGATATGAATTAAGTTTAATTTAATATTATTTTGAAGACTAAAAAGATATCAGATGAGTTGAGAAAGAGCATGTTAGTTCTTATTTTTTAGAATGAAGGTGATGTATAAGTGGTGCAAATTACAAAGGAATTAAGTTAATGTGTTATACATTAAAATTATGGAAGAGAGTAATTGAGCATAGATTACAACGTAATACTAATGTTCTCAAAATTAATTTGGATTCATGCTGAGTAGGTCTACTATGGAAGGTATACATTTGTTAAGAGATTTGATGGAGAAGTATAGATAGAGTAAAGAGGATTTACATATGATATTTATTGATTTAGAGAATATGCATGATAAAGTTCCAAGAGAAATGCTCTGGAGAGTTCTAGAAAAGAAAAAAGTTAATAATGCTTATATTTAAGTCATCAATGCTATGTATACAGGCGCTCTTACTCTTATTCAAATATAAGGTGGTTTGATCAAGTATATTTTGATTTCAATTGGATTGCATCAAGGATTAGCTTTAAGTCCACATCTTTTTTGCTTTAATCATGGATGTTCTTACTAGACATTTGCAAAAGAATGTACCATGGTGTATGTTTTTTTGTTGATAATATTCTTCTTGTTGATAGGACTAGAAAGGGAGTTTAAGGAAAACTTAAATTATGGAGGTCAACTGTAGAGTCCAAAGGTTTTTGTTTTGAGTAGATTTAAAACCAAATACATGGAGTGTAATTTTAGTAGTAATAGTTATAGTGGGTGGATTGTGACTTTGGGTAATCAAGTCATTAAAAAGAGTGCATGTTTTAGATATCTTGGGTTTGTCGTTCAAAATGACGGCCAAATAGATGGGGATATTATGAGTAGAATTCAAGTTGAATGATTGAAGTGAAGTAATGCATGCATTAAGCCTATTGTGTGATAGAAAAGTATCCTCAAACTTAAGGGAAAATTTTATAAGATCGTGGTGAGACCTGCAATGCTTTATGGCGCACAATGTTGGAAATTAAAAAAAGAAGCACAAAATTAAGTGTTGCAAAGATGAGGATGCTCAAGTGGATGAGTGACTTTCCACTTAGAGACAAAATGAGAAATGAGTATATATGTGAATAGGATGGAGTAGTACCAGTGGTAGATAATATTAGAGAGAGCAGTCTGAGCTGGTTTGGTCATATATAGTGTCTGCCTTCTGACTATCCAATTATGATAGTAGAGGTGTTAGATTTGGCTTATATTAAGAAAGGTAGAGGTGGAACTCTAAAAAGTATTTTAAATGATATTTTTTATTAAATTTAAATGAGAATTTAACTCTTAATATGACACAATGGAGAAAAGGGAAAAATGATTAATGTAGTCGAATCCATGTAGTGTGTGATAAAGCTTGATGTTGTTGTTGTGCCTAGATCCTTGACCGCTTTTTTATAGGAGCACATTGAAGTTACACTGCAATCTAGAATATTTAAATTACTTTTTAATGGTACTTTGGCCTCTCTATTATTGGATTTGGTATCCTTGAATACCACTCTTATTGGTAGGTGTGTTTCTTGTAGATAAATTACTGCAGGATGAGTAGGATGGATATGGTTATCAGGTACAACTTCTTTTTACTGGTAACCAAGTACAATTGAGCAAGCATTGACATCTAACATTAATGGTTAGGTACTATTGGGCAATTTTGCTTGAAATGGTTACCCTTTGTAGGGTTCTTGGCTTTTAATTGAGCTAGTTATAGTTGATAACTTCTCTTAGACTACTTCTTGTTGACGATTTAATCTAATGAATGATTTTCTTAGTTCGGCTTAACCAGACAACTCAGCCCAAATCACCAATAACTTAGCTCTTATCACTAAACAGTATTTAAAATTTAATTTCTCTCATTCTTTTAAATTTTATATCCCTTTTCTGATTCTTTCCAACCTAGTCCATGAATATCTTAGTCTTCAATGGAAGGTTTTTGTGACCTTTCATTGAAAATATGACTTGCAATATGAAGAAAAGATGGGTCGAAAAATCTCATATGAATAAGAAACCTTCTAAAGCAGCTAACTCTTTTGCAACATTATTTACAAACTATGTTGCTGCCCTTCTTGTAGCAACATCTCGTTTCTAGTCAAAGATTATCATTTCTCCTGCCTTTATTAAGATGATAGACAGAAGCTACTAGTGGAATCTATCAATGAGATTCTTCCTATTTCTCAATCTACAGTTATAAATTCTGCAACCGCGTCCCTTCTCTTGATTTTGTTCAAAGAATTACTTATCTTTAATCTCATTAAATTGTCTACTACAAAGTTCGTTCCTTCATGGATGTAGATGATGGACAATGAGGAAGTCTCAACGAATGCTAGCTAGACCTAAAAAATCTTATATGATGAAGTAGCCTTCATAGTTACCTCATACCTCATACGGTGAAAAGCTGGAACCATAAAACTTGTCAATAGGGCTTTGGTTAGGAGGATGACCTTGTAGACCGTTATTTCGATGCTATTAACCAAAACACTAACGACTTGCTCAAGTATTAGGCGGAGTCCTTTGTTTCACACAAAGCAAGAAGGTGAACATAGTCCCAGGTGCTCAATGATGAAGCTGGAATTGCCGAGTATTTGCGATACATTGATATGTTGTTTAACAAGCTTGATGCTTGCACATATCACCCTCAGGATCTCGTGAACAGATCAACAATTTAAGAGTGAGGGTCGGTTGTTTGAAAGATAAACTTAGTGTATTGGAAGCTATGTTTTGAGAACAATAATTTGTGTTTATTTGTTGGAAGAGCGATTGCATTAGCTAGAGAAAGAAAGATTGTTTTTCATAGGGGTGTCAATTTCGGGTCACGGTTCGGGTTCGGGTCGAACCCGAAATTGACCCGGCACCATTCGGGTCAACCCGAACCCGACCCGTTTATGCAAACGGGTCAGTTTTTCGGACCCGAACCCGACCCGCTTTGGGTCCGGGTCAACCCGATCCGACCCGAATGACCCGGGTCAGACAAAAAAACTAATAGTTTTCAAGTCCAAAATCGGGTCAAACACCGCTTTTCGGGTAAAAAAGGGTCAAAATCGGTCAATCTCGGGTTCCCGGGTCATAAACGGGTTTTCATGTCAAAAACGGGTCATTTCCGGGTCAATTTCGGGTCAAAGTATCAACCCGAACCCGACCCGGTTTTTGAAACGGGTCAACCCGTTTCGGGTTCGGATCAACCCAAATACGAAATTTTCGGGTCGGGTTTGGGTCGGGTCCAATATTGACACCCCTAGTTTTTCATTTAATACTTGTATTTGAGGATGTTGACAGCTTGAAAGTCCTTGGATAAAGTGAATCAACATCACCGTGAAATTTGTGAGTATCTATGGAGTTGCTTATTTTGACTACTTTGTAAAAAGAATAGAGTTCATGCTATAGCAGCTGATTGAAGTAGGTGATGTACACTACAGTATTGTTTACGGTGATCGCTTCCACGCTTCCACAAAATAATCAGAGCTTCAATATATAGGATCAATGAGGAATTCTTGAGTTATCTTCGTTACTAGGTTTTTGGACATTATCTATATTATCATCCGAGTCATTATAAAGAACTACCAATGTCTTCCTCCAAATAGGTTCCATTAGAATGGTTGTCTAAGGCAATTATGCAAGAAAAACAAAATCAGACACCTCTTTTTGAGTTGCGATCCTCATGAGCAACTCTCGTGGAGCAAAAGTCAGTGCTTCTAGCGGAGCAACAATCTTCTTTTAATTTTGCTCATTTGATTCAGCTTCTTAAAAGATAAACACCTCACCAATTTAAGTTAGAAAAGGGGAGGCTTATTTTATAATAATAATAATTTTTTTATGTATATTTTTAATTATTTATTGTGTTGGGATGAAAGGTTTCCTTATATTTCTTTTAGACACGTGCTTATAGTTTTTATCTTTCATTTTCTTGTTTATTTTCATTCATTTTATATGGTGCTTATATGTTTCTAGGTAATAGTATGCTATATCTTGTAATTATTCCTGTTTTGGGTTAACCAACTTATGGTTCTTGCTCAAGTTTTGATAGGTATGTACCAACTAGTGGTTGGTAGTTGGCCATGATGCATGAATTTAAATTTCTTATGTTAGTACCTAGGTAGAAATTTGAAAGTACTTTTTTTTTTAATTGACACTAGCTATTATCTATGTGGATGTTCTTAGTATTCTTTCTACTTCTCTAGGCATTTCATGCCTTTTCTTCTTTCTCCATTCGGCAATCTTCATGTCAAAACCAATGGCTTTGGGATGTGCTTAACGTTTTGTTAATCTTGAGTGGATGACTGTTTCCATCATGATGATGCGCCTTGGTGGTATTTACACAGAGTATGCAATTTCACTTAAATGTTTTCTACGAATGTTTGACAAAAGTGAATTTTCAATCTCCTTTAAAAAGAACGATTAATTCATATTAATTTTGGCTTGGTCTTGAACTTCACTTGTTTTCCTTCGGGTGTAGAGATTTTTGATTTCGTTAAGTGGCAATTTGATTGGATGTTTTAAAATGCATTTTAGAAATGCAAGTAATTTAAATGAATGTGTCTTAGAAATGTTGGGGTTATTTGGTTGAATGAAATGCATTGAAAGTTTTTTTGGGCTTGTTAAGAAACATTTCAATTATGTTAAAACCCTTCTCTTTCTATCTTGTGTCCACAAGATGGACTTGGGCTTGGGTGCCGGTGATGAGAGTTGCTCCGTGGGGTTTTTATGTCAAGTTGGTTGAACATCTCTTCGAGGTGAGATGATCTTGTGCTTGATCTTGCCAATCTTGGTGGGGTTATTTCTCATGAAAGATTTGCTATTATGAGTGACAATGTAGGTTATTCTATGTCATTAGTGCTGGTAGAGATCAGAGTGGTTGCATATGTTTTTGGAAAGGTGAAAATCAAAGGGCAAGATGTTAAGGAGTATGGATAGGTCGAGTTTAAGGTGGTGGAATTTGCTATTAAGGGAGCCTTTGGAGGAGAATACATATATGACTATAGGTGGAGTTGTGAGACATAAGCTTGGGCTGCTAGAGAGGCCTGTGGTGTAATAATTCAAATATGTGAAATAAATTTAATAATTTATTTGAAAAACATGAAAATTTTTAAGTAGCGTGCTTTGACATTGATCTGGTGAGCGTTGTGGTGTTATGCCATGAACAATATATATATACCTGTCTTACCCCACCAACTCCCCACTTGGTTGCTTGGTCAGGAAGAAATTGAAAGAGGAGAGAGGAGAGAGGAGAGAGAAAGGCATTTGATCATATTTGTCAGTCATTTTTGCTACATATTTTGTCTATTCATTGTAAGCGTCTAATCTCTTCTTTTTTCAATGATGTTGATTTCTACGAATTTTATGTTTCCTAAATCTAACAAAAATACATTCTCCTGATATTATGAACGGTTTGATATGATTTTATTACATTTTAAATGAAGTACTGAATGATATCAGATACATGATATGAGAACTCCACGTGATACCTTATTGATCCACGTGATACCCTACTGATCCACGTGATTCATTAATTGGGAGTCATCATGAGCTAAAGATTGATTGAGAGTTATAAGGAGTCGGGGCGACTGATTCATATAATTCAAGGGAAGTTATAAGGAGTACATTAATTGAGAGTTATAAGGGGAGATTGATTGGGAGTCATAAGTGCAAGAGCAAGATGCCCTTAATATACACTCATTGAATATTTGAATTTTGATAACGACACTGATATGAATATGGTATTGATATTGTAACTGATAATAATACTATTTACTGCCATTAACACCATTTAACGTTATTGATCATGATACTAAATTGTTACTTGCATTAGTACTGTTGACTTTTATTGATATTGTGACTGATGATGTAATAGATTGAGATGTGATGAACTATAGAAAGATAAATTGATACAGATAATCAGTGTAGATATTGATGCATATATTTTTTATATAATTTTTAGCATATTGTTCTCTTTTTTTTATATTGATTTTCGTTGTAAGATTTTAGTTACTTGCTGGTTGTGCTCATTACACATTTTTACATGTTTTCAGGAAAGGGTAAGGATTCTATGATATGAGGCTCCAGACAAGACAAAATATAATCATGTTTCATTTTGCTGTTCATTGATAAGCTTTAGTTAAAATGTTAAAATGAAAGGCAGATGTAATTCTTCTAATATAGATCTTGAAGTGTAACATTTGGGAGGTTGCATTGGTGATGAGTGGGCTTAGGGAAGGAAAACACAAGATGGGATATTATTCATTTATTCGATGAAGGTGGGAGGCATTGTGAACAAAATAAAAGGCTAGAAGAACGGTTAGTTTTCTTGTTGGCGCCTTAGAAGATGGGAAGATTTAAAAAAAATCCCAGTACTATTGTAGAAGATTACCAACCTTGAGTAAGGATGAAACGATGTTGCATTCCTGAAGAATCACCTGATGGATTAAATGTGCTGTTGAAGGAGTACCTAATCACATTTTGGGATGCCAACAACCCCAATGATTGTTCCTTACTAGTTTGCACTGAACTTGGTCGCCAGCATAGTTGCTTTTGTTGTCTTTTCTTGCAGCTAAATGCTTTCAGAGCCTTCTTCTAGATGAAGGGGTAGAAAGATGGGACTATACTCTTTTATTCGATGAAGGTGGGAAGCCTTGTTAACAAAATAAAAGGCTAGTTAAATCGGTGGTTTCTCAAACACAAGGTGGTTTGACCAAGTATTTTTCTATTTCAGTTGGATTACATCAAGGATTAGCCTTAAGCCCTTATCTTTTTTGCTTTAGTCATGATGTTTGCTTTTTGCTGATGATATTTTTCTTGTTCTTGTTGATAAGACTAGAGAGGGAGTTGAAGGTAAACTTGAATTATTGAAGTCAACCTTAGAGTCTAAAAGTTTATGTTTGAGTAGATCTAAAACAGAATACATGGAGTGTAATTTTAGTACTAATAAATCTAGCGGGGGTTTCGTGACTTTGAGCAATCAAGTCATTAATAAGTGTACTCGTTTTAGATATCTCGGGTCTATTGTTCAGAGTGATGGTGAAATAGATGGGGATATTATTAGTAGAATTCAAGTTGGATGGTTGAAGTGGAGGAATGCCTTCGGGTTTGTTGTGTGATAAAAAAGTACAACTCAAACTTAAGGGAAAATTTTATAAGATGGTAGTGCGACCTGCAATGTTTTATGGCGCAGAATGTTGTCCATTAAAAGAGAAGCATAATATTAAGTTAAGTGTTGCTGATATGAGGATGCTTAGGTGGATGAGTGGATTTACTCTTAGAGATAGGATAGGAAACGAGCACATCCGTGAAAAGGTTGGAGTAGCTCTAGTGAGGAATGATGATTAGAGAGAGTTGCCTTATATGGTTTGGTCATGTAAAATGGCGGCCTTCCGATGACCCTGTTAGGAGAGTTGATGTATTAGATTTGGCCTATGTAACAAAGGTAGAGGTAGGCCTAAAAAGACTTCGTTAGAAAAATATTAGAAATGATTTTTCTTTATTAGATTTAAATGAGAATTTGACTCTTAACAGGATACATGGAGAAAAAATATATATGTAGCTGACCTCACGTAGTGGGATAAAGGCTTGATGTTGTTGTTGTTGTTGTCATAGGAGACCAGAAGAGTTCAAAAAATCTGGGTAGTATTGCAGAGGAGTACCAACCTTGAATAAGAATGAAAAAAGATCTTGTTGAATTCCTAAATAACCATATGCTTTGGGATGTCATGTTTAGTGGCTGATATGTGGATTATCATTTATTTTTTTTGTTTTGTTCTTCTTTATTTTAGTTCATTGAACGAACTCATTCTTTCATTTGCATCAACTTAGATATCAAGTGGCTTGATTTCCCTTCAGCTTTCACTACTGAGCAACTTGCTATTACTTCCACAAATGTTGTCTCTCTTTCTGAGGAGGATGAATGCAAGGAACATAAAGAATTGGAAGCCTACCTTCATTCTTCCTAGTATTCAAAAAGTAAAAAAGGTCAGTTCTGAGTGAGTGGAGGTCAAATTGCGGAGTACTCGCAGCGGGCTTTGGTTACGTCACCATCTTTGGGGGCCCTCTAGCTAGTTGAGGTGCTGTTTTCCCCACACCTTGTAGGGGAAAAGAGATCAAAACTTTGCCTGAGTTTGACACCCCTTTTATTCTGGAAGAGTGATGACAATCTACTTTCTACATTGAATTTTTCATTGGATCATAGATTCGATAATAGTGTGTATAACTCAGTTGCTTTTGACTAAATATTGTTGATTTATTCAAAGGATAGTTAGAAGAAAATTTATTCAATCATTCTTTACTGGCTTCACCTCATCGTTATGGAAAGAAAGATAGTTAAGTTGGGAATATGATAATTAATTGTGAATGGCTTATCGTTAGTTCTTCAAGAAAAACAAAATTTTCTAGCATCTTCTACATAAAATAAACAAATACCATAAGAAAGTTTGTGATGAGTAAGAGAAAAAAATCTAAGCTAGAGTTCTTGCTCTTGTCTATGAATGGAAAATTTCTAGAAGCAAAGATAGCCTAGGAGACTGCAAACCAGAATCTTTAAGTTTTCATTGAAGTTGCCCTCTTTGATGATGGTGAAGGTTCACACATTCAATGTATGGCATTATTTGAGAAGCTTTGCAACACATGTCGAGAACTCAAAGATGAAATTATAAAATTGAAGATTTGAAGGGTAACTACAAGCATCATTTGGATATTCATGATTTGGAGTCAAAGAAGTCGTCAAGGCTTCAAGACAAAGTATGAGCACTTGAGATGTCTGAGTGGCTGTTGAGGTGGCAAAGGAAAGCCAATCACAGGATATCTCCATAGTGAAAGAAATAATTTTGAAGATGCCATTTGAAGCTGAGGCAAAGGAGAAGTTAGAGTTGTGAATTGAGTTTGAAGATGCAGTCTCGTGCCAGCTCGAGAGTACTATAGGCTTTTTTCTTAAAATCTGGCTTCGAGAATGTGCAGTTAGTACTGAAGCATGACAACTCCAGTGTCATTTTGGATGGCTTTTAGGATGAAGGCCCCTCTGAGTTATTCCTTATAATTTTCTATTTCTTCTTGTTTTTTCTTTTAATATCCTATTGGAAATATTTAAAAAGTTATATAAATATTTTTTTTGTGAATGTGATTTTCTTTAAATTGCTGAATGCGTTTTTGTGATACTTGAGTACTTGCAGTTTTCTTTGCTTTTAATTTTTCTATATTTCTTTTTAAAATGTCTTTTGTTGATGTGTCGAGAGTGATAATTATAGTTGTCCATTAGTCCTTGCAATGTGGTACCTTATAACATTTCCTGTGAGCAAGTATGAACCTTTATGTGGAGGGACCTGGTTGCATGAAGATCTTGCTGTCGTTTGGTGTTTGCCTCTAAGAGTAACCATAAGGAGAGAGTCGAGAGACTTCTCTTTACTGCTTAATGCAAGTCTTGACACAGGGCTTTTTAGCAGAGAGGCTGCTTTTCTTTCCAACTCATTTATTGAGTGTTTAAGGGCCTTACTTGCATGCGAGAGCAATCTGTTTAGTTATGCTTTGTGGCATTTTATGAGTAGTGAATGTGGTAAGGTTGAATGGTGAGTACCTAGTATTAATCAACCATTGGGTTTAACTAATGTGGAATCACATTATACATTATGAGGTGGAAGGTATTGCCAACCAAGGGCTTTACTGCTATTGATGGACTTGGTCTCTCGCTCCAAAGAGGAGTTTGTCATAAGCTCATCGCTAGTAAGGACTTCGTTATTTTGAAGGACCTTGGTCTCAACCCAGAAGGTGCTCGTCATTGAGATTGGCCCTTTGCTTTCGCAATTAGAGTAGTCAGACCTTAACATGTGAAGACACCTTCTAGGATACTCTTTGATACCTCATAAGTTGTACTCATTGCCTAGTTCTTGAATTATATGTTTATTTGATTGGCTATTAATGCTTGGATTACTTATTATGGAGATTTTTTTAATCTAATTATCTAGATTAGGCTGCTTGAATTACTTGCTGTAATAAATATTTCTGCTACCTGTACGTCTTTGAAAAATTCACCTTAATGTTTAGAGTTGAGTGCCACTAGTTGGCAACCAATTTTAAGCTGTCTTTGAAAAATTCACCTTAATGTGTAGAGTTGAATGCCACTAGTTGGCAACCAATTTCAAGCTTTGTCTTTGAAAAATTCACCTTAATGTTTAGAGTTGAGTGCCACTAGTTGGCAACCAATTTCAAGCTTTCTTAGAGCTTTCATTTGAGCTCCACAAAGAGATGGTCATCGCTAAGCAAGGACTTTTCCTCTATGGAGGGACTTATGGTCTCATCCTACAAAAAATTATTATACAAGTTCACCACCCGCAACGATTTCCTCCTCGAGAGGGACCTTGGTCTCATACTGGAGACTAGTCTCCTACCATCATAGATAGAGTTCTTGGCCACATCATATGAAGAATCATCTCCTAGAGTTCTATTCCCTTTGTTTTGTTAAGTTATTTGACATGATATTAAATTTTAATTATTTCGACTGCCTTCAAGTAATTATGAAATAGTACTAATTCTCCTTGAATTATTGTGGTGTGGTTTTCGATTGGGAACATCACAACTAAATGATTGGTTGATGCCACGACCTTCAAGGAGTTCTACAAAAGTCTTTCTAATATAGTGTTAACAATGAAAAACTCGACATGGTGACTGAAGGAGTACTACCCATGTTATCAATAAGGTGATTATTACTTCAATTCCTTTTATTTTCTAGAAAAAAAAAACAAATAATGGATCTTTGTGGTGAACGACTTATGGGTCAATGTTCATTTTTGCAAGCTTATGTTTGAAACTCGATTAGTAAAACTTTTTTCTATGAGCATTGGCTATGTAGTTGGCTATCATCACACTATTGTAATGACATTATTTCAAAAGTTGCTTGTGATCTGCTAATTGTCTGTAAAGTAACTAGATGTTGATTGATGTGCTTATGCGGCTGAAGATGTAAGAACCATTCAATCATTCTATGCTCGAACTACTTAATGCATTGCACCCAACTTTTCTTAAGATAATAGGAACTGCATCAGCTATTTTTATAGCATGAGCGAGAGCAATTGTATTGCTCTCTTCTTTTATTGGCGCCTTTTTGGGTTATTTTCTAGGTCAATTAGAATAAATTCTTTTAGCTTCTCCCCTCTGATGAATCCTTTGATGAGAACTCGTAGGTGTCGACAATCCTAAAATGCATTGGCGGTGACCTTTTGAAATCCTCAACCATTGAAACTTGCGATGACATTTAGCTTGTCTTAAAAAGGTGACCTTTTTCTCTATAAGGGATTGTAGGATGCCATTCCTTATTCAAAGTCTTGAGGCTATTTTGTGATAATGGCATCTTGGATGATGAAGGTTATGACTTCTTTAGACTGTCTTTGTGATGATGTTACTACTCACTTTTGTACTGAACTTTTTTTGTCAATATTAGATGGTTGTATTCTTCCATGTTAACGTGTCTGGTGCCCATATCTAACAACTCAACCAATCGGCTTTGGCAGCTTCATATCGAGGGCATATTGAAAAGGATCTTCTTAGAGTCCTTAGTATGTTTTGCTTGAGCAACCATTTGTAACATAAAAGGCTGCCACTCTGAAAGAAGCTATGAATCCAAACTTCTAGGGGAAGAATAGTGCGAGAGTGCATTGATAGCCTGGTCATTCTGTAGATTTGTTGCTAATGGCCTAAAATCTTGGGGAAGGTCGCCGATAAGATCAGTTCCCCTTGCTTATTTATATTAGATGGTAGTCTATGAAAGAGCTTCTCATATAAAGGAATGCACTGTTCGTAGAGCTCAGTCCAAGATTGATAATCTAGATATGCTTTCAGCTACCACAATGTGATAGTTGGTCGTTTCGAGCCCATCCAACAGGTGTTATTGGTAGGATTCTAGAACTCGATCACTCTTTTGATCTTGGTGGGAGGGATGCTCTCAAAGCTGAATATCAAGGTATATATGACTCCATAAACATCTGCTTCCTTTTAAAGTATTCTTGTGTGACTGCAAAATTTATTGAGCTCATTGGATGTACCCGCTCACAATAATATAAATTTTCCCCACTAGAGAGTCTCGAGACCACTCAACTTGACTGTAATGGGCGATGAATTAACTGCTTCGATCGTCTGCTTTGCTAAAAATATTATTATATGGCTCCAAGATATTACATATCCCTTAACTCACTTGTTTAATGGTACTTTCTGGCTAGTTATACTCCGCATTTTAATTTGGTGGTTACCCATTCTATAGGATCTCTATACATAGAAAGGCCAAGCTCTCAATAAGAAAGTGTGAATGACCACATTAAGAAGTCACCATAGACATTACAACTACTTAACTTCTCCTAATTTTGCTCAAGCCTAATATCCGCCTTGACAGTCTCCTGAGGGTCATGGTTATTTATCATGATCCAAATTGCCTGCTTAGTAGGATCGCCACATGGCATTTCATGTGGTCTCCTCTAGTTGAATACTTTTCTACAATGGAGATAAAATAAAAGCATATATTAGAAAATATGTGATATATCAAAATGCTGAAGGAGAAAATTTAAGATTGTATCATTGATCTAAATGAATTCATATTTGAATGTCAAAGTTCAACTCGTGATTTAGGC
The DNA here is from genome assembly GCA_022539455.1 of Dendrobium nobile. Classification (NCBI taxonomy): domain Eukaryota; kingdom Viridiplantae; phylum Streptophyta; class Magnoliopsida; order Asparagales; family Orchidaceae; genus Dendrobium; species Dendrobium nobile. Next base: position 56,109,635 of record CM039726.1, read on the forward strand.
AAGGTGTGAGCCTCAACATACTTTGCAAAGTCAAAGAAACAGCGACAAATCTTGTTACTGTAGGCCTCAATATTTATTTCCTTGAAAATTTTATCTTAAGTGTCAAAAACCAAGAATTATTATATATAAATTTTTATCTTTTTTTTCCTATACTCAGTGCATTATTATTTTGTGTTAGCCCTTAAGTTTTTCAAAAATCAAGTCGATGTAATGTGCAGCACAGTGAGTCCAAGATAAGTGCTTCATCTTCTACATAAGTTTGCACTTGCGGACTCATAAGCATTGGTATTATTAGGGGTGTCAAAACAGGTTTTCAAGTTCGGTTAAACTCGAAATTGATTTGCTCTTAATACATCTGACTCGAACTCAACCCCTATGTTTAAAGGGGTTAAAAATCTAGACTCTAACCCGACTTGACACCAGTTTGACCCATCTTGCTAACCCGATGGAGTGCGAGTGCGCGCCTGCACGAACACGAGTGTGAGTGCAATGAGGATGGGCGAGGCGAGATGCGACCGAGCGAGCGCAGGTTAAACGGCTTATTTTCGAATTCGCGGGTTACTCCTTAGTCGACCCGATATGTCATCAGGTATGTCAATCGGGTCGAAAATTAAACATGAACTCGATCCATTTGTTAAACGGGTCGACCCAAACCTAGAATTTTCAGGTTGAGTCCGGGTAGGATTTTCAGGTCGTGTCACATATTGACATCCCTAGGTATTTTCTTTTACCAACTAAACCACCAAGTGCTCTTCAATCTTATCGATAACACCATCAAGTACTCCATAAAGAACATGCAACTTTTATCTGATCAAATGTCTCAATAGACTTCAAGAACACTGTGCCTTAAGGGTTATAATTAGTATATTTATCAAGCTTCTGTTCTTTATATATGACCATCCATCAGACATGATAGTTGCCCATGTCTTGCTCCAAATCCTTTTGATTTTCTCCTTGTCTTTTTTAGTGTTCACTAGTTCCTCCTTCAAAACTCATGTTCTCAAATCATACATATACGAAGATTTTAATCCCATCATATGCTCCAACAGAATGGATAATATTCTAGTAAGCAGGGGAGGTCACAAAATTAAGAGGGATAACATTCTCATACAAAAATCTGCATATATCCATGTCCATGTCTACGTTGCAGTCTCTGGGGGTAGGTTTTGTGATGCAGAAGGCCTATCTCCATGTCCATCCTTCATCGGGTCCATCATTTAGTGATCTATGAGACCTCTTGCACCCTTACAGGATATGAGCTGTAATGAGGATGATGAGTCCCGACCATCACAGTCGCCCCCTTAGTGCAAGCGAACATCAACTCTGTCATTAATCTGTTGTTGTCCCAAACGCTTCAAACTTGTTTACTTATTCATGTGTGCTTTGATTTTCTCCTTCACTGTATCAGGTATTTTGCATACGGTGCCACATTCTTATTGGATATGGGTAGGTGCTTCTTCATCCTAGTTATACTGCCATTTACCATATTTTGACAATAATTATATTTCAAATAAATATATGTATTCTTACTGCTTCCCTCACCAACTTGAATACTATGTTTCTATGACAAGCCCTTCCTATAACATGACTTAATTTTTTTCCTTACCTCTAACCATCCTCTGTGAAACTTAGAATAGAAAGTTGAGAACAAAAATAAATAAATAAAAAAGGTTGCAAATTTTTGTTTTTCAAACAAAATAAAATTTGAAAGAAAATGTAAATTAAGTGGAGTTATTCAAACAAAAAAATTTAGATTTTCAAAATAAAAAATAAAGGAAAAATGCTGAAGAATATTTGGGGGAGAAGAAAGTTATGTAATAGGAAGAGGAGGTGGTGGCTCCCAAGTGTTGGCCGGTGGTGGTGGGTTGGCGGCATGGAGCTCGCATATGGATGAGTAGTTGGGGATGCTTCAGCTTCGACTTGGGTGCATCGTGTGCAACTATATTAGATTATAGTTTACACTTTAATTATATTTCTTTTTCATAAAAAATTAACTAAAATGTTGAGGCGTATACCTCAAGCCGAAGAGGCAAGGCATGCCTCATCCAAACTGAGGCGAACACCTCAAAAAATGCTCGAGGCATGCGCCTTGAGGCATTTTTTTGCCTTTTCTTAAAAAATGCGCTAAGGCATGCCTTGTATTGCCCAGTTTTAGACAATGCTCAAGTGGATTGTACATATATAGAATGATAAAAAATACACTAATTGAATGTATAGATAGAAAATGCTGATGGATTTGGCGAGAAAAACGGTAGATCTAATGTAAAATTGATAATTTAAATGATTTTTGAATAAACATAGCACCTCAGGGACAATGTTATAGAAGCAAATGAAAAGTGAGGATTTATGAAGTTGATCCTTAATAGTTGAGGTAATGCTAATGGTGGTGGTGATGATGATAATTAAAAAAAATAAAGCGTTAGCACTTATTTCCATTTTTTAATCATTCCTTTTAGTAAAGTTTTTACAATTGAAATGCAAATGAAAATAGTACTAATTTGTTCATTTAATTATTTTTCCAGAACTATTGATTCAACTCCCGTTTTTCTATCCTTCTTAATCCACAAATGTTGGGTACAATGGATTCCCGCAACTTGTATATTGAATAAATCCTTATTCTTGTTAGCCTTAGACTTGTTACTACCATTATTTGGCATCTGCATGTGTGATCCCTCAGACAAATTTTTGAGGCTGAACAGTGAATTTCATGCTTAAAATTTTTCTTCTTTAAAGCTGTATGTATTTGATATATTGGGATAGTTATCACGGTAAGACGTCAGTCTGCCATTAACTTTGTTGGAGTTTTTACATCTGATAGTAAGATGATATAAACTAGTGGTAGTGATTCTTCTATGCATGACAGGTCTTAAACTTGTAATTTTCACTTGAAGGCATTCATTTCTATAGATAAAATCTGATTGTTCCATAGCTTGCAATTGTTTATCATCATTGTGTTGATCCTCATAAGCTCTCCTTAACTTCTTATGGCTTTTTAAATTTAATGATGAGATTATTTGAGCTGGTAATGATTCTTCTTTTTCACGCCTAAATGGTCTTGCAACATCTACTTTCCACCTCTAGTATGTTTCGTTTTGCTTATGGTAACAGATTTCTTTTTTGTTGCATTTCATTGTCTTTTTCTTGGCTGTTGAATTAACATCCTACAAATAACCGCTTCTTTCTCATGGCTGCTTTCCTTCTGAAGAAGTTGAGGACTTGTATCACTTTGATGTGTTATTGTCACAATTTTTTATGGCATCAATCCTTTTTTTGTGTAAAATATATTTTTCTCATCAATCTTACTCTCATTCATCAATCCTTTTGATTATGTTCATTTGTTCACGATTGCCTTTGATTATTCATTTTCCCCGCTTTATTAATTATTTGTATTTAGGGAAATTGATGCAGAATAAATTATAATAGGATTTATTTTTGACATTATTTATTAAACTTTTTTGTTAAAATGTCAAGGACTTTCTATATGCAAAGAGATCTTTCACCTAGGGTTTCAAAGTTTGGATTATTAATGATTATGTAATGAATGAAAATTGATTTCCTCAAAAGCCATGAACTTCTCTTTGGTCCCTCCTTTCAGCAGCGAAGTTTCAAAGGACTCTCTCTCTCCTCTTTGGTCCCTCCTTTCAGCAGCGAAGTTTCTTTTTTTTCCATTGTGTTGCCCTAATTCAGTTTAGGGTTAGAGATTACGCATGTTCTCCTGCCCTTTTCAACTACAACCTCGACCATGACTGTCATCCTTTAGCTACCGATCATTCCCTTGTTGTTTCAATGCTTATTTCCACTCTTGTCCATATTTGTTGAATTTTTGCTCCACCTTGGCCCGCAGCTTGCTCCACTCATTATTCAGTCACTCCCTTGCAATCCAATCGATTGTACCCTAGCTCGCACTTATTGCAAGCTACTCTTAGTTTCCCATTTTGCTACTCTTCACGTTTTATTCGCTTCAGCATGCGTGTGTTTTCACACTATTATCGCTCAATGCATCTCTGCCCCTCTTTGCTCATTCACGGCACATCGCACTGTACCCAATATCTCAATTGAGATCTCAAATCCCTCTTCTTGAATGGTCTTCATTGACTTCAACGGCTCCCCCATTACTTGATGAATAATCTCTTTTCTTAGCGACATTCTCTCCCATCACTTCTCCACTTAAAGTGCTTGAGCCCTTCTTATGGGCCTACCCAAATTGTTGCATAACTGCTCTTAAGTAGAAAAGTTGAGTTTGGTGCACAACTGATTGCTGTCTACTACAAAATTGATGACTCTTCAACATGGTTTAAAATTGCGTAATATGAGGCTCGCCTTTGCGCAATTTCAGTAAAAAACGGCTTTATGCTTACGCCTCGAGTTTTTTTATGAGGCTTGCGCCTGAACATGGTTGAGGCCCGCCTCGCCTCACTGGCATGAGGCTTACGCCTCAAGCTATATATATTAAAACTTACATAAATCTTGAAGTAAATGTCCGATATTAGACTCGATAGGAGAGGAGGAAGGGGAGAGAGCAATTCATCATAATGATGATTCAAATGAAGAACCTCTTAGTGATGACAGTGTTGATGACTTATGAGTTCTTATGTGATATGTCATTGCTATTTGTTTTTGGAAATTAGAATTATATGTTAATAAAAATAATACTGGGATTTGGGAAAGATAGAAATTTGAGTTGAACTATATTTCATGTTGTCTTATTATTGGGATATTTTGATTTCACTTCATATCTTATGCTTTTTTATGTTTTATATTATTCACTCATTAGTATATAAAAAATTTATCATTTTATGTTTACGCAATCATTTGATTTTGAGGCTTATGCCTCAAAACGCCTTTAGGCTTACGCCTCGCCTCACGGATAAAAATGCCTCAATACCCAAATACGCAATTTTAAACATTACTCTTCAACACCATTAAATTCTAGTACTGTGCTTGGGGATCAATGACTTTACTGGTGAAAAATTTTTAACAAACAGAATTTAATTAGAAACTTCTGTAAGATATAATCCATAGCTTAAAAAATTGGATTTAATTTGAGTTTATTGGAAAATTTCATATCATGCATGAATTATGCCTATGAAGCTCTTTATTTTTGTGAGTTGAGTGTTCATTGCAAACATTTCCTCTTTTTTTTTTTTTGAAAATTTCCTTTGCTTTAATTAAGTCTGTGTGAGTTATCTCCCCTTCTTGAGAGAGTGGCATCATGAGATTAAATCTTGCTATCTACAAATCACATGATACGAATTAAGTTTAATTTAATATTATTTTGAAGACTAAAAAGATGTCAAATGAGTGGAGAAAGAGTATGTTGGTTCCTATTTTTAAAAATGAAGGTGATGCATAAGAATGTGCAAATTATAGAGGAATTAAGTTCATGTGTTATATAGTAAAATTATGGGAGAGTAATTGAAAATAGGTTACGACGTGATACTCTTAATTTTTCTCAAAATCAATTTTTATCAATGCAGGTATGTGTACTATGGAAGCTATATATTTGTTGACATATTTGATGGAAAAGTATAGAGAGACTAAGGAGGATCTACATATGATATTTATTGATTTAGAGAAAGCATATGATAAAGTTTCAAGAGAAATACTCTAGAGAGTTCTAGAAAAGAAAGGAAGTTAATAATGCTTATATTCAAGTCAGTAAAGATATTTATATAGGAGCTATTAATTGTATTCAAACACATGGTGGTTTGATCAAGTATTTTTTTTTATTTTACTTGGATTACATAACGGATCAGCTTTAATCCCATGTTTTTTTTTTGTTTTTTTTTAATCATGGAAGTTGTTACTAGACATTTGCAAGAGCATGTACCTTGGTGTATGCTTTTTGTTGATGACATTCTTCTTGTTGATAAGACTACAATGGGAGTTGAAGGAAAACTTAAATTATGGAGGTCAATCTTAGAGTCTAAAGGTTTTCATTTGAGTAGATCTAAAACTGACTACATTGAGTGTATTTTTAGTAGTAATAGATCTAATGGTGGGATTGCGATATTGGGTGATCAAGCCATGAAATAAATTGGACGTTCAGATATCTCGAGTGTATTGTTGAAAGCGATAGTGAAATAGATGGGGATATTATTAGTAGGAGAGTGAACTTAAAGAGTATCCCCCACTATATATTAGACCACCCATTAAATATAAAACAATGAAAATTTGATTATGATTCTTTTAAATTATATAACAGATGATGTTAGATGCATTAAAAGATAGATAAAATTAATATTCAAATATTTGAAAGAAAACACATTGACTAAAAGTAATATGGATGGAATTTGTGTAAAAAAGTTATATTATCATCTAAATGAGCTCTAAGTATGAGCAAACAGATGATGATGATGCTGGTATTGCTACATTGGTCATGTTTTTTAAATCTTTATTATATTTGTCCATTTCTCAGAAATCTTTTAAATTCCCTTAAATTAAAGCCTTTTTAATTAGTGCTATCAAATTGGCTAGAAAATCAAAGATCAATTGAAATTGAATTAACTCTTGGCTTATATCAAAGTCAACGAGCCGCAATGTACCGAGCCTAATTTAGACCAAAATTGAATTGATTCGAAGCTCAACATTAGATTGAGATGTCTGTGCATGCATATGTAGTGCAACAAGGAGAGTGAGTAAGTTAAAGCTAGTTCTTTGAAAAATTTTATCAAGATTTTCATTTCAGTCCACAACAGAAACAATCAAATGACGCTAAATTGTGGTTTGCTACAATTGTGATCCTTTGCTCAGTTCGCTTCGAACTGGTGTTTGCATCATTTGATTGTTTCTGTTGTGGGCTGCAATGAAAATCTAGATAAAATTTTTCAAAGAACTAGCTTTAACTGCCACATTCTGCATGCTGTATATGTACAAATATATTTTAATTATTTAACAAACAATTACATCATCCTCCTCCTAACTGCAGCATACGGACCCATTCTAAATGCAGGCGCGAGGACGAAACAGGAAGGAAAAAAAAAAAAGGTTGACGCATCGCTATCTTGTTTTATTAAGACCTGGCTGTAATTGCTCAATCGAATCCTTCTTCATGGATTGATTAGCTTCTTTTAAAAAAAGATAATTCAGTCTTTTTTTAATAGTTAAATTCTAACTTGGCGTGTTGCGTAAAAGAATTCCAACGAAATCTGCCCAGAAAATCTCTTCGACTGTGATGGCTCGCTTCTATTCTTGTCTGTTATGAATTGGTTTTCCTTTCGTATATTTTTATTTTTCTGTAGTCGCAATCGTTCAAAAGGGTGAGCATCATGGCCTCCTCAGCTTTTAATTGGTGATGATGGGGATGATTTGTGCCTGCCTTCTGATGGCTACATTTCTCTGATATTTATCAAGAGAATTGCAGTTTCCGATCATGCAATTTCGGCTCGGTGGGTCCTGATAAGGGAGAGATTATTAGGTGCGGAGTGCGGACGGAGAGAACCATCTGCACAAATATTGGATACCTAGTGGTACCCGTACTCCGTACCGTTAGGTACTGTTAGGTACCCAGTGTTTGTGCGGATGGTGTGCACTCCGCACCTAATAATTTTTCCTGATAAGGATTGCCATCCAATCGATGAAATCGTGAGCAGTTGATAACCATACAAAATATGCTTATTGGTTTATGAACCCACTTGCTTTAGAAGTTGTGTTGGACTCAATTTGAACTTGCTAGAGGTGAATAATGGTTGCCCACTTCAAATTTGATATGACAAACCTTAAAATATATTTATTTATACATATATTAATTTAGTTTTCTGGTTTTCTAGAAGGATATGGGGATTTGTCTTCATCTTTCTTTAAATGATTGAGATTTAAAGGAGATTATTATTTTGCTAGATCTTAGCCATTCGAAAATGTACATGAGAAGTAGTAGGGAATTGAGGGAGAGGGTTATGTAGTAGACCATCAAACTCATTTGATTATATTATATTTTTTATTATGATCTACAATCCAAACATTATGTTATAATTGAGTTTATTATATTTTTTGAGATGAGTAAATTATAAGCATTCAAAAATTCATAAAGAATTTGAGAGCAAGTTATAGGAGAGGAATTTTAAACATGGAAACATGTAAAGAGGAAAATTATGAGGTTTGGCTTAATTGAAATGTTCTATTATTGCTTGTTGTAGGTTTTAAATGATATAATTTTTTTGTAATTAGGGAAGTTGTTAATAAAGTTTAATAGAAATGAATTTTGGCAAATGGCTTTAAAGCACGGGTGGAATCAGCCTTAGTTCTTAGGCGGTAAGTGAAAAATTTATAAAATAAAAATAAAAATATATATAATTGTGCAAAAATAATTTATTTTGCATGTAATTGTTTTTCATATATTTATTTATTAGGCAAATTATAAATAATCTTTATTATATTAAGAGTTTTAATTTTTTTTAGTAGGGGTAATTGCCCGCTCATCATTACACAGTTTCGCCCTTGCTTTAAAGATGAAAGTTTGAGTAGCTTTGAGGGGTTTGTATTGTCGTCAACATATTATTAATGATTTGCACAATTATTATGCTTAGAGGTTGGGAGAATAGAGATGAAGAGATCTTTGCTTGTTCGATAACTTTCAACAAGAATTTAGTTTTGATTATAAACATGTAAGATTTGTGGTGTTTGGGTGCTCAAACATTGTCTTGAAGTTTCCAAGTATCCTTTTTTGAGTAGTTGGCTTAAATCAGTTAAGACTCCAATCAAATTATTTGTGTTACTTGATATGCTAATCAAAATATTCGTTTAAAGTTTGTCTTAGGCTTCGTTTGGGATGGTTTTTTTTACTGTTTTTTAAAGTTATTTTCTAGTACAAAAATTAAAATTTTTATACTAGAAAGCTGCTTTAAGAAGCAATAAGAAAGCCATTCCAAACGAAGCCTTAATTGAAAAAGGGTTTGCACTAATCTTTCCTTTAGGGCTGGATTGAAATTTCGCCGATCGGTGGATGTCAATTCAAGCATGCTTTGCTACCATGAAAACTTAAAAAGTTCTTTTGTCTTTATCCTCAATATTTTTTTTTGGGACATTTAGGCCATTTAAGGCAAACTCACACACACAACGCATACACATAGACTCGAACCCTGAACCTCTTAGTTGGAAGCCTAAGCTCTCAACCAATAGGCCAAGGAGAGTTGTGCTATCCTCAATATTTTGCTTAGCCCTTTTTTTTTTTGGTGAATATAAATTAGGAGTTTATAATCTTGACTTATCTGTTGTACTTTTTGATAGAGAATATAATGAACAAGATAACTATTATAATAATTAAATACCATTTTTTATTTCCTCCATTTCATCGGATAACTTCACAAATATTTTTTTTAATGAATTAGAAATAAAAAAAAATATTACCAGAAATAATAATAAATATATAATATGGAGAAAATTTAAATTATTTTGATATATTATTTTTATTTTAAAATAAATTTGATAAATAAAAATTTCTTTTAAATATTAGATTTTGTTTTGAATTGCTTTTTGATTATTTGTGGTAAGAAAAATAGTTAGTAAAAAATAATACTCGTTAAAATACATTTTTTTTCCTTTTTTCAATTTTTACCTTTAAAAGCTGATTTTAAAAAATTACAAAATTTTGTTGTCCTTTTGAGATGGTTGTAATTTTTAATGAAGTTGATTATGAAGAAAATAAATTATTTTTTTTTAAAAATAAAATTTAAACATAAATATTTATTTAAAACTAATTAAAAAATAAGCAAAAGATTAAGAAAGTTAACTTGAAACAGGTGGCCTTCGGTTTATCGCTTGCAGCCATTAGTACAGTCAATTCTTAAAAGTTGTTGAAAGTTATGCTTCTTCAATTATTAGAATATCTGTCTGTTAGACAAATAATAACAGCTTGTATTTAATCAATTAAATAATTCATTTAAAAAAATAGAATAATAATTATTTTTTTCAAAAGGATCTATCTTAACAAGCCATCAAAATTCAATAAAATAAAATTTAAAATAAAAAAAAAAATATTTTGAAATAATCTTTGGCTGCTTTGTGTCAGGCATGCATTGTGGCTTTGCTTTATGTTTTTTTGTTGCGTTGAGGGCACGCTTTTCCAATTGGAATCCTTCACAGGCGGCAATAACTTGACGAAAACTTTGATGCATTATTATTAGCCTATTTTCTAATTTTGATTTTATTTTACTTTGGGTATTATCTTCGTTGGAAACTGTAGTGAAGGAGCAATTTTATTAATAAAATATTAAATTATAATATTTCTTGTATGAGCGACTGTATATTATAAATTTATAATATATAAATAAATAAATGAAATAATTTTTTGCATTTATAAATTTTTTTAATATTTTCTTTCTTCTATACACACGGAAATTATAGATAGGGATGTAAGTAAGTCAAGTTGATTTGATTTGTTAGCTCTCAAGCATGCTTATTTAAAAAAATATAAGTATAAATGTACTTAAAATACATTAGCATTCATAATTTTAATTTTTTTAATTTAAAAATTATATATTATTTTTTATATTAAGTAATTCTTTATTATAATAAATAAGTTGGCTAAAACTTGTAGAGCAAAGCTCAAACTTGAATTTGATTATTTAATTGAGTTCAAGTTCGGCTCAGCTTCATTCATTTACACCCCTCGTTATAGGCGTAAAAAAATTCTAAAATTTCCATCAAATATGCAAACTTCAAGGAATAAAATCTCAAAGTTTTATTAATTTTATAAGAAATATTTTTATTTTTTATTTTTTGAGAGTATGATATTTCTCTTCCTGATAACTAGGAAGAGTATGATATGAAAGTGCTAACCTTCTGAGCAACTTCATGAAAGTTAACTATATGCTTCACAAACAAAATTTTCTTTTCGCATTTTTTGTTGTGTCTATTAACCTATTATATATGAAATAAAATATACAAATATTATAAGTCTACTATTTATTGGTTGCATGTGTTAATGGTCCCAAAAAACTAATAAATGAAGCAAAAAAACAAAATCTCATCTAAATAACAATTTAATTTAAAAAATTTCCTTTCTTATTCAATTCAATAAATTTTCTCAACAAAATAAAATAAAATAAAATAATATATATATATATATATATATATATATATATATATATATATATATATATATATAATTTTCTTTTTTCAATCCAAATCATTTAATTCTATTCAAAATTATGAGTCATATGAGTAAGTTTTTTGGGAAAATTAAGGACTACTAGTATTTATTAATAGGTGAAGATATTATGATAATTATTTTTATTGAAGATATTGACTATAAAATTAATAAAATAAAGAATTTCTCATTATAAAAAATATGAATTAATATAATATATATTTTTTTAAAAAAATTTCATGCTAGTTTGAGCATGGGCGGTTTGGTTTACTTATCCATATAACTAGAATTAGTATAATAAATAAAAAATAAATGACATTGACATTATAAAAAATATGAACACATATTATTTTTATTTATTGTACTAATTATAGTCATATGGATAAGTAGACCAAGCCGCCCAAGCTCAAATTAGCATCCACTTAAAATAAAAATATTTTTTATATTTTATTTATTCATATTTTTATAATGATAAAGTCCTTTATTATTATTATTTTTTTATAGTCAATATCTTCAATAAAAATAATTATATAAACATCAACACTTATCCTTATTTGTGAGATTGGACTTCTGCTAACTTCCAAATTAGCAAACCTTCATTTTTTAGGAAAATTTAAAAAAAAAAATTTGAATTTTTTTATATTATATTTATTATACTATGATGAGTATAAAATAGTATTAATTAACTAAAGTTTATGTTATTTTTATTATTTATAATGACGGTCATAACCCGATCATTAGCTGAATAATTATTTATAAGTACATAATCTAATTTGTCTTAATCTGTGACAATCAATTCTTAATTTAAAAAAAAATAATTAATTATTTTTATATTAAAAAATAGTTAATTGGACTTATTGGTCGGTGGGTCAATGCTTACTCTATGTGATGATCTATGTTGATCATTAAAAAATATGACCTAATTTAAATATTTGATTAATAAAATATTTTTTTTATTGAGCAAAAAAAAAAAAAAAAAAAGGTTCAACTAAGTTATGGCTTGGTTAGATATTAGGTGAATCTTGGTTGATCATGATAATGCTTTAAAATTTTTCTAATTTATAATAAATTTTGGCCAATAAAATCTGCAATTAACATTTTTTAAAAAATTTAATATATGATATTTATTGTGAACCATTATATGAAGGGCTATAAATGAATTTAGTCGAGTTTAAAATTAGGATATTTAAGTTTTTTTTATTTAATCAAATTAGAGCTTCGAATAAAAGTCATGGTTCAAAATATGAAATTTATTTATTTATTTCTTATTGACTTTAAGCTGTAATTGAGCCTGATTAATTCTAAAGGATGTTAATAATTTAAACAAATAATTTTATTATCAATAGTAAATATATTCATAATTTTTTTAGTAAAATTGACAAATAATTAGTTTTTAAAATGTATTCATTTTGTTATTTTTTAATATTTCATTCACTATAAAAAATCTGACGTTTCCGCAACAGTTCATAGCGATGATTTGTAAATGCTACAGAGATCAGGTATAGGCAGCGGGTTTAGCCTAGCGCTAAAACCTCTTAAAATTTTATGTTTTTTCACAACCCATTAGTAGTAGCTTTATTTAAGCAGCACTCATGAAACAATTGGGAAAACCTTTCCAGCGAACACAGATATAGCGGTTTTGCAACGATTTTTAAATCACTGCAAATAATTTAGCAGATGTTTAAATCATTGCAGTAAGTAAAAAAAAAAAGTTTTGTGAAAGCCTAATTTATTAATAGTGACTAGCAAATATTAAAATTTAAAATAAATTTAGAATTTAATGTCTTATTCAATTGTTTAATATTTCTACTATCAAATATAAATAAAAATAAAGTGAAATTTTCTATCTATCTTGTAAATATATCTTCAATGTTTCATCATGCTTATATTTTTAACCATACAAAGGGACAATTTACAAACATGCCACTGATTCTTATATAATTACATATCTAATACCTAAATTATTTTTATTTATAAGTATTTATGTGATTTAACCACTAAGATTTTATAAAATTTTACCCATTTAACATGATTTGATTTGAAATTTTTGTTCTAAAGTATTTATCATTAAAATAGATTTCATTAAAGATAATGCTTTACCTAAACCCTAATCCCTACCTAAGGAATCTAATAAATTAAAGCCTAAAAGAAACCTTAAGATGAATGACAAGTGAACCTAATACCTAAAACTAAGATCTACAATTTCATTGCATCATTAATCAAACCATAATATTAATTAGTTGACCAACATTTAAAAATATAATATCTTATTAGTCTTAATTACTTACCTTTGGTTTATTCCAATCTGATTAAATTAAGGTTTTATTTGAGATGGTTTTTTTACTGGTTTCTAAAACAATTTTTTATTATAAAATATCTTGAAAATAGCAAAAAAATAGTAGTAAAAAACTGTCATAAACAAAACCTAAGTAAAAAAAAAAAATTTATTTAAATAAAAAATCAATCAAATGCATGCAATTTGTTTTAATAATATATAAAATTAATTAATTGACTTATTATTTTATTCAAATTTTAATAATTTATAATAGTTTATCCCAATTTTTCTCAATTGTAATCCACATAAAATTCGCAGGATGGTAAGATCTTCCACGTCTCTCCTATCATTCAATCCAAAACTCTTCTCTCCAGCGAATAAGATCTTTAAGATTTTGAAGACTAATGAAAAGATAGATGAAACAAAAGAAAAGATTGAAGAAAAAGAAAGAGAGAGAGAGAGAGAGAGAGAGAGAGAGAGAGTCTAATTTCTCCACGCTTCTTCTCTCTCTTTATAATCTCATCTGTGTGGAAAATTAATAAGAAGAAGAAGATAGTTAGCTGGTGGTGTTAGTTCTGATGTTAAAAAGGCCAAAGCCAACCACAGGCACGAGCTAACTGTACTGTGAAATGGACAGCAACCTAAAATGAAAGAGAAGGCAGCTAATTCAACACCAAACTTAGTACGTTTTGCCATTAATTCATCCATATTATATATATACCCATTATGATCAGGCTTGTCAATAGACTTATCCAAGTGATAATATTTTCTTTTATTTTTATATTTTTGGCTCTATCTTTGTTTGACATGACTGTACTAGGTTGTGCAATGCAAAATAATTAAAATATTAAGAGTTTTATGAAGTATTATTATGTGTATTCATGGAGAGATTATTACGTGCGGATGTCAAACGTATTCGGAGGCCAATCAGGAGTCACCACGTCACGCAATGCATTGTGCATTAATGGGTGACATGGCGACTCCTGATTGGCATCCGGATAAGTTCCGAGTTTGCACGTAATAATTTTTCGTGTTCATGATGATGACATGATGCACGAGAAAATGATATATTTTAAGCTTTTTTTATCAAATAAAATATTTTAACTATTTTCCTTAGTCTATCCAAATAAACTTATTGCAAATACTCTGTTGATATTTTGGTTTATGTTATATCATTAAGATGTACTGATATGAATATATAGTACACACATAATATGCGAAAGATTTAACAATTAAAGAAAGTATAGGACATATATGTACATTCAATTGTAAATCACTTTTATTTTTTGGAACGAGGTATCTACCCGCTGTCACCTTCTAGAGCTAAACTTAAGGAGCCTAGCGGCAACCAACTCCATAGGTGTCGGACCACACACTTATTTTCTCCCAACTTAAGGACCCGCGCCGCTTGAGAGGAGAATCGAATGTGTGTTGGGGGTTCCCAACCACACTCCCGCATACCAAACCAGCTAAGCCCAGTGTGGTTCAAGCACTCTTTCATTAGAGTCATTTAATTATAGTTCAAAAAATTATATATATAACTACATAATTATGTGAAGAAGCAGCCATTATTTTGAGGGCGGGAAAAATAGGATTGAGGTGAAACAAAAAAGAAATTTTCTTAGAATTTTAAGCAAATATATTTACTTAGAGAGGGCAATATATATAGTTAAAATCCTTCTTCAACTATGAGAAAAAAAAATTCTGTGGTGGGCAGGCAATTGCCCACCCCGAGTTCTTAGGTCCACCCCTGAACAAAATATCAACAAAAAAAAGTAATAAATTCTTTTTTATTTAACTTTTTAACTCATATTATATTTTCCATATTAAATTCAATAATAATAATAATAATAATAAAAGGTGTCATATAAGCTAAAAAAAAAAAAATAATAATGAGAGCTCTATTAATTAGCTCATATTTGTCTACATAATAGCACGAGACTTTTGCTTGCAAAGATGGGAAAGAATATTGATAGAGTTAGGTTGGAAGACGTAATTAGCCATATCTATGAAAGGAACGCCTAACGTCCACATTAGTAGGAGATGCCACCCTGGCGGGAAACCGGGACGCAGCCTCCCACGTGGCATCCAATCTGTCATACACGTGTCTCGTTTGTCAAAGTAGGTTAATGCTCCATTTTCCATCACATATGTCTAATTTCAAAGTCAAATGTATCTGCGCCTATGCTAACTATATTCTTCTAACATTATATGATGTGATATATTTATTTATATATCTATGTAGTTATTATTATTATTTTATGAATTAGATTGATTATAGATGATAAAAAGTTAATAATTATATTAAAGTTGAATATGGCATTATGTAAATTTTCTTTTATTAAAGGGTCGAAATGGCAAATATTCGTGTTAATGATAAGATATATGGCCGCAAAACTAATTATTGATTTTGGGATGTGAGAGGACTTGTAGATTTAAAAACTCATGAAAATAACAAGAGAAATTCTTCTTCTTTTTTTGTTTAAACAACATACTTTATTCCATAAATGAAAAGGGTCGTACAAATATAGGTTATCAAGGCCAAAACACGAAATCACAAAGCTTAAAATACCACAATAATTTACAGATTGCAAAGCAATCAGAAAATGAAAAATAATCCAAAATGGAAGAAAATAAAAAGGGGTCTGAAGCCAATTAGACTCAGTATCACCACCCAATTACGGGGTTGGAAGCCAATCAGACTCAGTATCACCACCCAATTGCCATGCTTGGACCATCCATTGGAGGCAGAGAATACAACATCAAGAAGTCCCAAATACCAACCAGAAGCCACCATTAACCACACAAAAGAAATAACCACAAAGGTTGCCAAGACAAGCAAGGCCATCCAAGGGTGTGTGTAGGAAACCTGCCTCATCATAGTCTGACCCTGATAAATGAAACCTTCCAAGTAGATTCCAACAAATCCAGTTATCCAAACCTCATAGCCTTGCTACCGATCCAACCGAAAGCCAAAACCTACTAACAACCAACGACCGCATAGGCAAACAAAAGCCCACCAAATAGAGTAGTAAAAAAAAAAAAAGAACACATATCACACCAACAAAAAAGGATCCACATCGAGTCAAAATAAAACAAACCAAAAACTAAAGAAGAAAATGGGAACTTTCCTGAAGCCAGTAAAGACGACAATAGCGGCAAAGCTGCCAGGGGAAGCCCAGGCGGAGTGGCGGAGCAGAAGAATACTTTGACAACAAGACACGTGTGTTACAGATCGAATGCCACGTGGAAGGCTATGTGCCAGTTTCCCGCCAGGGTGGCATCTCCTATACTAATGTGGACGTTAGGCGTTCCTATCATAGATATGGCTAATTACATCTTCCAACCTAACACTATCAATATTCTTTCCCATCTTTGCAAGCAAATGTCTTGTGCTATTATGTAGAGAAATATGATCTAATTAGGAGAGCTCTTCTTATCACATATGTTAGCTCTCGTGCAGGGCATACTTACGTAGGGCATAGGATGGTCAATTGCTTATCTTGTCATTGTTTTTTCACGTAATATAATATATATTTGACTATTTTGTGCTCTTCAATAAATGCATTTGTCAAAAATTCTAAGTAAAAGAGCTCTTTTCTATTTCACCTCCACTCCCGTTTTTCCCACCCTTAAAAGAGAGGCTAATTCTGCCCCTGCAATCTCATATGTGAGATTAATGTCGTGAAAGCTAATTAATATAATTCTTTAGTTTTGGCCCTTCAATATGACATGTATAGTAGATAGATGCATTACAATATCAAAATATGAAAAATTTGACGCATAAAGATATGAGGCAAGACATTGTTAGAAATCATAAAAAGTTATATATTTGTTTGGTTGAATTGTGTGCTAAGACAAAAATGCCTATATATAAGGCAAGAGAGTAGAATATTAAAGGAAAAATAATAAATGAGAATATATTACACTAATAAATACTATAGATTTCTACTTTAAATATTAAATATATGTTCTAATATTTATTTGAAAATAAATAACTTCAATACCTTCAATAATTTTTTGAGGCATTTGTCTAACACACATTCGACACATGTTACGCACATTATGGATATATATTTGATTAGAATAAATAAATAAAGGATTTGCATGCTTATGATGATGATAGAAATGAATAATTTGTGAAAGGATCAAAGACTAATATGCTTTTAATTTTAAAAGACCAAATGAAATATGCCTTCAACAATTAATTTCCTTAGATTGCATTTACTTTTAGTATACAATTTTTATTTCTTTTATAATTGAACAAAATTTATTATTATGCAAATAAGATTATCTATATTTTATGTTTATTTGATTTGTGCAACATATTGTACCATATATATATATTTATGAAAATCAAACATGATTGAGCAAAAATTTCTAGATCATATTTGAATTAAATCCTTTTCAAAAAATAAATTTAGGAGGATCCAAACAAACTTATAGTTAAACTGAATGTCTTGACAAGATGAATCCAATGAACCAAAAGTAATTAAATTGAGTCCAAATCAATAACTTGAAGTATTATTAGAAATATTGGGTATAAATTGAAGAATCAAATGTTCTATGATTTTCACATGCTTATAGTTACAAGGAGAGTTTAGACTAGATAAATCTAATGAAATTAAAATCATTCAATTTTAAAGTCATTAAATTACTTAAATACTATAAAAATAATTTATAATCAAAATAAATAGCACGGGTAATTAGATTGTTTTTTTTTAGCATTTTGACTAAATTTACCAAATTTTCACCTTATAACATATAAATAAACTATTTTTCTCCACATGAAGTGGACCTAGACTTTAGCAAATATTATGACATAGAACTTAGAGCTAAACTTGAACTTGGAGAGAGTTTGAAGATTTGAAAAACTCTAGAGTTTTGCCCGACAACCACTGCCAACAATCACTATCTTTTGACTATCATGTTTGTTCGACTATCATCATCAATCCTTCGTTGCCCGATTATCATCATCTAATTATTGTCACCTGACTGTGATCTCTTGACCATCATCACTTAACTATAATCTCCAAATCATTGTTTCCCAACTACAATGTCATACCTATTATCACTTGACAACAATCTCCTTTTTTAATTATTTTTATTATTTATTTATTCTTACTTGACAACAGTCTCCTGACACCATTGCATGACTATGTTTCACATCGACTTCAATACTAACAATGCCAACACATGCTATCGCCTATAAAGCTGATGAATTATATTGACAATAATGTTGACGTCCACCAATTTTATTTAATATCATCACCAATAATGTTAATGTATGATATTGCATGTGAGGTCAATGCATGCCATTAAAGCCTATAAGCTTTGCTGCACTCCATCATACAAGACTGGTTCTCGTCGATCTCATCACTTAACATTATTCATAATGCTAATGCAAGCCATTACAAATAAGCTTTATAAGGTACGTGTTCATAAAAAAATCTCAAAAGGCAAAAATCTTATAAGTCATGTTCATCACAATATCTTCAAAGGTATAAATTCTCCAAAAATCTCATAAGGCATAAGTCTCAATATCATTTCTTCAAATATCTTAGAAGATATAAGCCTAAGTAGGTATATGATCTTTAAAAAACCCTCAGAAAGCATAAACTTCAGAAGGTACATGATCTCAAAAAAATTCTCAAAATACTTAATCAAAGGCACATTTTTTTATTCCACGTAAAACCCCGCAATATATAAGTCCGAAAAGGTACGCCCACCCTCTTTGTTTGTTTAAAAATACCAATTATTAATCAAGAAGTAAGGCTATTATGCTCTTACAATAGTGCAATATGTTTTTATTGGTTTTCTAGTAAGACTTAAAAATTTTAAATATGTATTAAAGACATCTAAATGGTTTAATATCCTATGAAGGTAAGTTTTTATAAATCTAATTTACTCTTTGTTTTGATTAAAAAAAAATATTTATGTATATATAGTTTTGAAAATATATTAATTTTCTTTGGGAGAAATTAATTTTTTAAATTTTTGTTTTGAAATCGAACGCAATATTAGGAACAACATATATCGTCTCAAAAAGACGAGACTGTCGTTCATTAATAGGTTCAGATTACAGAACTTTAAAGAATCATTAATTTTATAATCAAAATTAGGATAATAAAATGATATATCTCTCCAAGGAAAGAGGATATCATTTATTATCAATCCTTTGAACATAACGATAACGATTGTTTAATTGATATTTCCCAAAGATAATTAATTAGAGGTTTTGAAAATTTCAATTTTGAAAATTAGATCTGGGTTTCTAAATCTCCTACGAGCGCAAGCCCTCATAGTTAATTATATCGTAGGAAATCGGAATTTCCTACGAAAACTCTCGATTAAAATAGCGATACAAATTTTATTCAAGAATTTCGAAGATTGATATCAAAGGAAGTTAAGGTTTAGAATTTCAAGTGGGATTAGTTCAATGTTAAACAGTTATTTCTGGAGTCAAAGGAAGAAAGATAGGAGGTGTTTTGAGATTCTGAATTACTTCAGAAACACCTCAATCTATCTTAAGTGTTAGGCTTGTATTTGATTGAAAGAAATTTTTAGTTTAAGTGGCCAATTTTATTAGAAATTTGGGATTCAATTCCCGAAAGTTGAGGTCTTATGGCCCGAGCCAGCCTCGGAACCTAAGTCTAAATTGGGCACCAAAATTTAGTGCCCCGAACCTAGCTAGTGCAATGCGAATCTGGTCTTACCCCGGCCTGGATTGGGGAGCCAGCTAAACCACCTAAACGATTTTAAAATATGAGTCCGATCTTTTTGTAGAGTGGTAGGGACATTAATTAGAAAAGTATAAAGAAATGGGGTCGACATCTAGAGCAGATCCTTAATTGACCCCTTAGACTTATGTTGGGTATTTGATGCAATTAAATATTAAACTCGATTTTAATTTGTTACTAATGTGATGCATGCTAATTGACTCGATTGAATGCAAAATCAGTATGTAGCAGTTTAAAAAAACTTTTGGCTTAGAAAATAGATTTTTTCCTAGAGATTGCATAACATCCCCTTGACAGATCGGCACCCTCATAGGCCAGGTGGTCTGCCAGAACCCGCAGGCGGGGAGATGCCTAACAAGGTTGAGAAAGTACAATATGTATGCATGAAAAACCCTCAGCGAGTCCGAGCTTACTTCTTAGGACCGTTTAGAGTTTCTATCTTATCTTAAAAATTTTATTTAATTAAAGTAGAAGAATTTTTTGACAGACCTCTAAGAGCCTAAATTCGAATTCCAGGCTAAATCAAATGCGGCATGCAAATAAAAAGACTAGAAAAGCAGGAGTTCTAATGTCACGCCCCAAGATCTAACTTGGAAAGAATGTCAATCAATTACTCAAACAATTTACCAGAGCTATCTAAAAACCTTCAAGTAACAGTCTATCAAACATCTATGAAATTTAAAACATCAATATACAAGTCGATCCATAACTCAAAAGTTCATGTACAATACCCAGGAACTACACTACAATTACCAATACTGAAATCTATCCTGAGTACAAAAGAATTAAAATCATCAAAAGACAAAAACCTGCAGATCCGGATCAATTCCTATCTTCTGCTCCCTTACCCTGACCTGAAAATATCAACCACATATAATGAGCTTTACAAAGCCCAGCAGGTCACCTAATACCTATAACTGAGATCAAGGCACGGCGATGCTATCAATATGCATGTCAGTCAATCACAGTCAATCAAATCTATATCAGTCAATGGTCAATGAATCTATGCAATACGAAAATCCATAGTCAATAAAACCAGTCAATGCAGCAGCAGGCAAATCAATAAATCAAGCTCGATCAATTCACGTCAATCTCAAAGAAATTCGTACACAGAAGAAAATCAGTCGATCCGTCAAATCAATCAAATCGTCGAATCAATCAATCCGTTAAATCATTCGTGTTAAATCAATCGATCAAATCAAATCAAATCAAAATCTACTATTACGTCGATAAAATCAATTGGAAAAGCGATACGATAAATCTCAATCTATCCTATCGATAAATCAAATGTAGCAAGTCAAATCAGTACAATGCAGGATCAATCTATAGGCAATGCCAATATCTATAGCATCAATGGATCTATACAATATCTATATCCATTCTATCCATATCAATGTCAATAATCAATAATCAATAATATCCATGCTCAATGATCAATCAATGAAATCAACGAATCCGTACAAAACAATAGACCCGATTAAATCAATAAAACAGAGATCGATAAAACAATAAATCCGTACGCAATACAATAAACATGCATTCAATACAATAATACTGAACAAGTAAAATCAACTGGCTATGTTGCTGTTGTAGAATCCATATTACTGTTGTAGATCCATACGTTGGTTTCAATCAATAAGAGTCGTCACTCTTTTGCCCGTTGGCCGCCCGTCGGCATATCTATAAAAACTCCTTATGACTCCCAATCGTTATATCAATGATCAATGGTTTAAAGGAAAGCCCGTCGGCCCACCATCATGTACAGGTCAATATCAATCTCCAACCAACGTTCAACCAGGTTCCACTTGTTGTTCAGTAACAATCAATACAATCAATAGTCAATGCAATAAGTAAGATTAAAGCAATCTAGAACAATCAGATCAATAGACATACGCATATCAATTCAATCTATTAATTCCAGAAAATTCGGAAATCATACGAAGATCGGGCAGCGTAACGGCAGTCGGTCAAATTTACACAAAAATCCTGCAAAAAGTGCAAATTCCAAATTTCTCCAAATTACAATAGAAGATCCACAACATCAATACAAGACTATTATTCTATAGAATCTAAATCAAATCACGTCCTGACATTTTTCTATTCAATTAAAATCACGTAGAATCAATTCCGACCGGTAAAATCGTCGTAGAAAACACTCAAATTGTGTACAATAGTCATATCTATAACATACCAAAAGTTGTGCGGTGAAAGTTGTGTCAATCCCAAATCAGATCAAAATTTTGACTACGAAAACATAAAACAGATCACAACTCGGTCAAAACTCAATATCTTTGAAAACAGACATAGGGTTCGGAGTCCTTACCACGAGATCTTCACTTTTCCCAACAGCGACGTCGGACGAAAAGCGCTCCGCGGCCTCCAAAACCAAGATTTCCTCTTTTTCCCTTTCTCTTTCTCTCTCTAAAATCAGATATTTTGATTTTAAAATAATTTTCTCTCTCCTCAAAACGAGCTGATTATCTTATATCATTAAGCTGATCGGCCCGGCCGATCGCCAAATCGTCCCGGGATGATCAGACCAAAAAGATCGTCCTGGACGGTTCCCAGGACTATTCTCAGGACGGTATTTTCTACAATGCAGATCGGCCTGGATGATCTCACTATCGTCCCGGACGATCCTGAGAGGAAAATCCAAATCAGAGAGGAACAGTAAGGGAACGAGGTCTCACAATCTCCCCATCTTAGAAAAATGTCGTCCCGACATTTCCCTACAGGTACGAGACAAAAACAACGCAAAACAAATCGATCCAAATCCAAATCCACATCAAAACTCGTCGAAATCCATACAAACACACAATGCAATCAATCACATGTCAATGTGCATGATCAAATGTCAATATCAATCGGTTAGTCAAATCAATCTTACCAGTAAAACTTTCTGTGCGTTGTTGATCTGCATGATGCTGTAGACTGTAAACACGTGGCACCACTGGAGGAAGTGCAGGAGGTCGTGGCGCAACTGTCTCTCTCTGATCTCTGACAGCTCTATCATCCATCCGGTTCCCTGATCTCTCACTGTAAGCCCTCGAGCCAACAGTCCTCTGCGGTCCTATACCCGTGCCAGAATCAGTCCGTCCACCCAGTCCTTTCTGAGGACAATCTGCTGCTCTGTGCCCTTGCTGTCCACAGTGAAAGCACTGCCCCGTCAACAGGTAGCATCGACCTGCATGTCGTCTACCACAGTGAATACATGCTCCAGAACTACCAGACGATACTACCGATGCAGATCGCGATACAGATCCCGATGCAGATCGCGATACAGATCCCGATGCAGATCCTCTCGAACTATCATATCTGCTTTTCTTCTCTCTATCTCTATCTCTATCTCTATCTCTACCAGAATCATCCCGTCGTACCTCATCTCTCCTCCTCCTGGTATCCTCGTACCTCGATACCGGAGTCGCCAAATCAATCTCTATCAATCGGGCCCGCTCCACTAGCTCAGAAAACTCATGTATCCGGAAGGGTACTAGTGGATGCCTCAGCTCTCTATTCAATCCATGTAGGAATCTATAACACTTTTCCTCGGGAGTAGGAATCAAATGAGCAGCGTACCTCGCAAGTGCAGTAAACTCGGCCTCGTACTGCATCACTGACTTGCGACCTTGCTCCAATCTCATAAAAGCTTCCTGCATCTGTCGTTGAGCTGATGGTGGTACAAACCACATCCTGAACACTGCAGTGAACTCATCCCAGGTGATCTCAGCATTGGTCTTCCCTTGGAATTTCTCTCTTTGCTGTCCAATCCACCATCTCTCCGCTTCACCCTCAAACAGGAACACAGCTAATGGTACTTTTTTATTCCCTGGACACTGCATGCTGTCAAAAATCTTTTCCACCCTCAGGATCCAATCCTCAGCAGCCTGGGGTCCCACACCTCCCTTAAACAACGGAGGCTTCAGCTTATGAAACATCTGCATATGTCTATCCACTTCTTCCTCTTTGCTACCACTCATTTTGCTCTGAGCATCCCCCATTACATGTGCAATCGCAGTAGCCAACTGCATCATACTCTCTGAAGGTACTGGGGCTGCGCTGTGTTGCTCATTCGGTACACTGGATTCTGCTGGATGATCCACAGCTTTTCACCTGCACAATTCAGAACAGATAATACGAACATGCAATGATGTATGCCAATGAAGCTCTTAAAGTTACCCAATCTACCCAATTATCAATCCAATCCTACAACTCTGGTAACAATCCATTCTTCCAATAACACTGCTCTGATACCAAAAACTCTGTCACGCCCCAAGATCTAACTTGGAAAGAATGTCAATCAATTACTCAAACAATTTACCAGAGCTATCTAAAAACCTTCAAGTAACAGGTTATCAAACATCTATGAAATTTAAAACATCAATATACAAGTCGATCCATAACTCAAAAGTTCATGTACAATACCCAGGAACTACACTACAATCACCTGTACTGAAATCTATCCTGAGTACAAAAGAATCAAAATCATCAAAAGACAAAAACCTGCAGATCCGGATCAATTCCTATCTTCTGCTCCCTTACCCTGACCTGAAAATATCAACCACATATAATGAGCTTTACAAAGCCCAGCAGGTCACCTAATACCTATAACTGAGATCAAGGCACGGCGATGCTATCAATATGCATGTTAGTCAATCACAGTCAATCAAATCTATATCAGTCAATGGTCAATGAATCTATGCAATACGGAAATCCATAGTCAATAAAACCAGTCAATGCAGCAGCAGGCAAATCAATAAATCAAGCTCGATCAATTCACGTCAATCTCGAAGAAATCCGTACACAGAAGAAAATCAGTCGATCCGTCAAATCAATCAAATCGTCGAATCAATCAATCCGTTAAATCATTCGTGTCGAATCAATCGATCAAATCAAATCAAATCAAAATCTACTATTACGTCGATAAAATCAATCGGAAAAGCGATACGATAAATCTCAATCTATCCTATCGATAAATCAAATGTAGCAAGTCAAATCAGTACAATGCAGGATCAATCTATAGGCAATGCCAATATCTATAGCATCAATGGATCTATACAATATCTATATCAATTCTATCCATATCAATGTCAATAATCAATAATCAATAATATCCATGCTCAATGATCAATCAATAAAATCAACGAATCCGTACAAAATAATAGACCCGATTAAATCAATAAAATAGAGATCGATAAAACAATAAATCCGTACGCAATACAATAAACATGCATTCAATACAATAATACTGAACAAGTAAAATCAACTGGCTATGTTGCTGTTGTAGAATCTATATTGCTGTTGTAGATCCATACGTTGGTTTCAATCAATAAGAGTCGTCACTCTTTTGCCCGTCGGCCGCCCGTCGGCATATCTATAAAAACTCCTTATGACTCCCAATCGTTATATCAATGATCAATGGTTTAAAGGAAAGCCCGTCGGCCCACCATCCTGTACAGGTCAATATCAATCTCCAACCAACGTTCAACCAGGTTCCACTTGTCGTTCAGTAACAATCAATACAATCAATAGTCAATGCAATAAGTAAGATTAAAGCAATCTAGAACAATCAGATCAATAGACATACGCATATCAATTCAATCTATCAATTCCAGAAAATTCGGAAATCATACAAAGATCGGGCAGCGTAACGGCAATCGGTCAAATTTACACAAAAATCCTGCAAAAAGCGCAAATTCCAAATTTCTCCAAATTACAATAGAAGATCCACAACATCAATACAAGACTATTATTCTATAGAATCCAAATCAAATCACGTCCTGACATTTTTCTATTCAATTAAAATCGCGTAGAATCAATTCCGATCGGTAAAATCGTCGTAGAAAACACTCAAATCGTGTACAATAGTCATATCTATAACATACCAAAAGTTGTGCGGTGAAAGTTGTGTCAATCCCAAATCAGATCAAAATTTCGACTACGAAAACACAAAATAGATCACAACTCGGTCAAAACTCAATATCTTTGAAAACAGACATAGGGTTCGGAGTCCTTACCACGAGATCTTCACTTTTCCCAACAGCGACGTCGGACGAAAAGCGCTCCGCGGCCTCCAAAACCAAGATTTCCTCTTTTTCCCTTTCTCTTTCTCTCTCTAAAATCAGATATTTTGATTTTAAAATAATTTTCTCTCTCCTCAAAACGAGCTGATTATCTTATATCATTAAGCTGATCGGCCCGGCAGATCGCCAAATCGTCCCGGGACGATCAGACCAAAAAGATCGTCCTGGACGGTTCCCAGGACTATTCTCAGGACGGTATTTTCTACAGTGCAGATCGTCCTGGACAATCTCACTATCGTCCCGGACGATCCTGAGAGGAATTAAATGACTTTGAGATTTGGGATTTTTCTCGTTGTCCAGTCCTTCGTCTTCTCACGAACATCTTGATTCGTCGGTTCAGGATATCCAAATGGAAAGAAACCCCCCCTTGATCGGGGTGTTATCTTTCCTCTTTGTATATTTGCAAAGTATCCTAATTTGACTTCCAAATGGAAGAAGACTCTCCCCTTTAGGGATATCTTCACCTCTTTAGAATTCAAATTGGATAAAATATCCCAATCTCAAATCATTTCAAATAAATACAACCTTATTCAATCAAATTTACATTAATTTAAAAATAGAAAAATCTAGACTTGATCCTGCAATGTTTTTCTAATAATCAGCAGTTGTATATTCAATCCCAAGCAGTTATAATATGAAAATTGAAATGCAATTTTTAGCCACACTTGGCCATGCTCTTTTGTTTAAAGGGGGTCTTAAGCGCAGCGGGTACCTGTGCAAAGAGTATATATTTTTTTAATTGCCCCATTTAATTTCAGCTCCTTGTATGAGCATGGCCACTTGCATAAGATTGCATAAGTATAATTCGTCCCTAACCTAAGAGTAAATCTAACGCACAATCAAACCACAGTGCAAAGTACAGTAAGCAAGTAAGTAAATAAATACATCAAGTTTAAACTAGCAAACAACATGCAATGAAAACTCGAAAACCCAACACACAGCGGAAAAGTAAACACCGGCCTATCCTAAAACTAGAGTCGGTGATCCTAGCAAACCATCTAAAGTGTGTGGGATAGGTCGTGCGGTTTTGATATGTCCTAAATGGGATACTTGATTGGAAATGCTTAAGGTTTGATTGTTGATTTTAAGGGTTGGAAAGTTAATGTATTTTATTAAAAAAAGAGTGTTTGATTGCTGATTTTTAAAATTGATTAATTTAAGTTTTCCATTAATTGATTCGTGGCATTGTGCCACCAGGCTCGAGGAACCAGCCTTCTTAGGACACTTAGCCCCGCAGCCCGGAGTAGTCCAGCCGATAAACCAAATTAATGTAATTGAATTAAAAATTTTAAGAGGTTAAATAATTAATGATTAATCTATTTTAAGGTTTAACACCCCTTAGAATCCATTCATGGCGTTGTGCCACCAGGCTCGAGGAACCAGCCTCCTTAGGACACTTAGCCCCGCAGCCCGGAGTAGTCCAGCCAATAAACATCATCTTTAGGATGGTTGTTGTGTTTTAAAAGGTTTGTTGAATATTTTAAACATTAAACTAACATTTTTTGGAGTTTTAGAACGATTTTGAGTTTTATGAATTTTTGGAATATTTTAATCATTTAATTAAAGGGTCAAAAGTTGAATTTTTGATTAAGGGTGTTTTCTGGAATGTTTGTATTTTATTAAAATACTAGACCTTACTACGATCAGTTAGAAGGTAAGTACGTCAAAATCGGAGTTTTCTACATTTTATTACAAAGGTTTGAAGTTTTTGAACTAGTTTTGACTTAAAGTTGACCGATTTGTTGACTTTTTGATTTTGAAAGATTTCTGGAATTTTAATATTTTTAATAAATACTAGACCCTATTATGAGTTGAATGCAAGTGAGTTTGTTCAATTTTGATTTTTCGTGAATTAGTTATGAATATTTGAAGCTTTGACTATTTATTGAATTATTGAAAATCCTTAATTAAAGGCCCTCTTTTGTGATTTTGCTCCAAAAGATATCCCAACTCCTTGAAATCAGCTCCAAAGGTCAGGAATGACCTAAGGAGAGATTCCCAAGTGTTTGGAAAACTTTTGGAATTTTTAAT
This sequence comes from Dendrobium nobile, assembly GCA_022539455.1. NCBI lineage: Eukaryota > Viridiplantae > Streptophyta > Magnoliopsida > Asparagales > Orchidaceae > Dendrobium > Dendrobium nobile. The sequence continues at coordinate 56,137,847 of CM039726.1, forward strand.
TATTACTAATTAATTAAATCAATTAAAAATTGAATTTCACTTAAAATTAAACTAGGGTTAAGTTTGCTGTCAAATAATTTTGGTTTTAATTTTCATTGGTTGAGGATTCAAAACTGGTCAATTAGAGGGGTTATACATATTTTTTGGATTTAAAATGGATTCATTATATCTTTTTAGAAGTCTTAAGGGCTTAATTAAGGTTTAAACTTAAGAAAATTAATTAGGGGGGACTTAATGACCTCTAAAACCAGTGAAAATTTTCCTAAGGCTGAGAATGTCACTATGTTTGAAATGTTCAAGTTTCAAGTTCAAATGAGATGTATCCTAATCACAATGTATTTTCTAAGTTACTAATCAAAGTCCTTAATTTTTTTGTCCTTAATTATGTCACTAGGTTCAATAGGTTTGAATCAATGTTTTAACTAACCCTTGACTAAGCATGAAAAGAACACACAATAACAATCAAGTCCTTAAAACTAGGAGAGCATAGGCTAAGTGGTGTGTGTACAACCTAAGCATGCAAGAATTAACATTAATTAAGATATCAAAATTTTGATTAGTGAATGATTATAACATAATCACTCACTAATAATTCCCCAATGATTTCTATTCAAACAAACCTAACCTATGTTTAAGATTTCAAAAAGATCTCTCAAGTATATTAGAAAAATTTAATATGTATAGTTTTAAACTAGATTTCAAAATATAGGTATTTATAAATATAAACCTATGTACATAAAGATATAGATTTTAAAATAAGATAATTAAAAATATCATAAAAATTTTAAACTTGCAAGATCCACTGATTTTCAAAGTTATTTTGAAAATAATTTTTAATTTCCAAAATATTTAATATAATATTTAATTAAATACTAATTAAATATTAATGATATTCAAATAATTCAAATTAATCAAAATAAATTAAGTTTCAAAGTTTGAAAATAGTTTCAAATTAAAATTCTTAATTTTCTAAAAATTTTGATATATTATTAATATTCTTTTGATTTAAACTGAATTTGTATCAAATTTTTAAACATTTAAGTTAATTAAATGAATTTAAAGTAGTTTAAAAATAATTAATATTCAAAATAATTTTTATTACATTCAATAACAAATATGTTTTTGAAGTTTTGAAAATATATCTTAAAGTATAATTTTGAATTATTTAAAATATTTTAATCAAATATATATATATTTTTTAGTTAATTATTAATTTAAAATATGAAATATTTAATAACCAAAATAGTTGAATATATATATATATATATATAATATTTTAAATTAAATTTAATTTCAGATTAAAGATCTTAATTTTATGAAAAATTTGATACCTCACATTTAATTTTTGGACTTATATTTAATTTTAAATAATTTTTAGAGTTTTTCTGCATTTAAAATGATTTTTAAATCATTTTAAATTAAAAAGCGGCGCCGGCGGCCACGTGGCGGCTTCTCACTGGTGGGCACGAAAATGCGCGGCGGCGGGCAATCATTGCCACGCGGTTTCCACTTAACCACGTCAGCCGTTCGTTTCTGTCGTTCGATCTTCCGCGGGTTTGATCCGACGGCCGAGATCGAACCCCACGTTGGATCTTAACGGAACGAGATCAGATGGCCTGGATTTCATCCCGCGGTTTGGAAGGGAGGGTCCAGATACCGCCGGACCGTTAACCGAACGCCGAAATGAAATACACGGGTGAAATAAAGCATCAAACGGCTCGATCTGGACCGTTGATCGAGCGATCAACGGTCCAGAAAACGTGCACCTGAGCCAGACTAGGAAAACGCCCTAGAAAACATTTTCTGGATCGTTCTCAAAATCGGCTCGATAAATTTGCTTGAAATTTTAAACTCAAATTAGAGTGATGAACAGAAACTTTGGGGAATCAACCATTTTGAATTTAAAGCATTTAATTTAACGCTATTTAAATAGGCATCTAGTGACCTATATCTAAGGTTTTAAAAGATTTTTACCGTTGAATTTATAGGGAAATGACTCGGTTGCAGTTGTAGACTGTCCACGCTCCTATTTGATGAAGATCGCTCGAGCTAACAACACCTGGATGAACTGCGATGGAAGCTTGGACGGAATACCCTTGTCTCGCTGGAAGGATGATCGCCGGCGATCTTTCCCATTGAGATCGAGCTAGAAATCAATGGAGAAAGGTCTAGAGAGCTTCAGGGAGCTGGTGGCTGGGTTTGAGAGGCTTTTGATAGTGAGAGAGAGCTAGGGAATCAATGAGGCTCATTTTCCTCCTTTTGCCCTATTCAAACCCTTACAGTTTGAATGGAGGGCTGAGATCAATTGTTTGGACTCCCAGATGGCTGCCACCTGTCCAGGGAGTTGGTGGGATCAGAGGATCAAAAGGACAAGGGTACATCCTAGGTGGAAAGTGAGTTTTGTCCTTTATTTGGACACATGGATTAATGGGGGCTGTTGGATCTAGATCAAGTGGCTAGGGAGGGTTTTAGGAAGCTTCTAGAGCCTGAATTAACAGTTGGAATGATTTTAAATAGGATGGATTAGCATAAAGGATTTATTTAATCACCCTTAACCCTCCTAAAGCCTCATATTGACTGTTTGACTGGTCAATCAGTCAAACATGAGTGAGATGGTAACTGAGTTGGCATAGAGGGTGGGGTTTGAGTGCTAGTTAAATGAGTTGGAAGGATTTATATGCTTAAAAGTTAGAGTTTTAAATTATTTAATCAAGTGGAAAAGGTTTGACCAGATGTTGACTGGTCAAATGACCAGGTTGACTGCTGAGGGGGCATATGGAAAAGTGGTTGAGTATTGTTTGGGTCATTCCAAGGTTTAGATGGGTTATATGAATTAAGAAGGCTTATTGCGCCCTTAATGGGCCTTTGAGTCAAAATTGATCGACTTGGTCAATCAGGTGTATCCAGGGTCTGAAAATGGGTTCAACAAGTTTGAAATATCATTTAGAGTCAAATGGATGTGATCCCAAGGTTTAAAGAGTTGGATTTAATCAAATGAGCCTATTGGGCCCATTAAGGACATTTGGGTCAATCCTAGTGAATTTGGTTAATCAGGTTGGCCTAGGGTCTGAGATCCGGCTCAACAGGTTTGAAATGACATTTCAAAATCAATGGAAGTGGTTCCATAGCTTAGATAGGTCATTTAGGTCAAAAACACCTATTTGGATCCTTAAAGGGCCATTTGGGTCAACTAGGTTGACCCAAGGTCTGGGAATGGGTCCGACAAGTTTGGTTTGGTATTTGAAACTCACTGGAAGTGGTTGCATTCAATTCGGAGTTCATTTGGTTGAAAATCAATATTTGAACCCCATAGGGGTATTTTGGTCATTTTGACTCCTAGTCAACTGGGGGTCAAAGTTGATACAGAAAAATACAGTTTAATGCTCAACATATCAATATTAAAGGTCTGGAAGTGACTAGAGGCTTTGATGAAGGCTCTAAGATCAGAATCTTCTAGGTGATAGGTCCAGTGGCATAGGCTGTAAATATTTGAAGGTTTTACAGCCTTTGGATTTTGATTTAGATTCTGAGGTTAGAGACCTCAGAATGGGCTCAAATTTGGAGGGTTGCCTCCAGAGACATGTCCCATCAGTATGCAACTGACAGACACTGAATCGGAGGTCATTTAACTAGGTTTCAAAGTGTTTGAAATTCAATGAAAAAAGGCCTTTAGGGCAGGGCCTTAAGACTTTAAATTTGGCTTGATTGACCTAAGATCTAGGTAGATCCTAAGGTCTGAATAGATCTTAAAGTTAGGAATCTAGAAGGATCCTAGAGCCTAAGAAATTCCTAGAACTTGGAGTCTAGAAGGAGTTTAGGATCTAGAGTAGCTCTTAAGGTCTAAGCTCTAGAAGAATCCTAGCATAGATCCTAAGGTCAAGATTCTAGGAGGATCCTAGAGTTTAAATTAATTTGGAAATTAAATTAATTTAGGATCAAGAGTAGTCCAAGTGACCTCATACCAAAATGAGGTCAACACTCTTACATGAATATTAAAAGTTTTTTACTTCCAATAATTTGATTGTAATATCAATTAAGCATGCATATTAATACACCATGAATCATACATATAATAACTAGATAATTTCATAACCATATGTAAAATTATTATTTTTATATGATGCCAACACACTATTCATCACCATCATGAAAAATTTCATAAAGTCTTCTACAGTCTTCAAACATTCAAACTCCCACCTCAGCTTTGAACTAATGGTCTCCTTTCACTTAAATTTTATTATAATTTTGAACGATCTAACTTCTTCCTCAACTATAACAGATAATTAATGATTTCAATGACATCAAAATCAATGCCATTGTATATGTATGTAAAATACATTCAATATAATCAAATATATCATTTTCTAAATATCATACAATTTTAAATAATATTAATGGATAAATAGTAAAATCATATTAAGTCTTCATTTGGGATAGCTTTCTTACTGTTTTCTAAAGTGGTGTTTTAGTACAAAAATTTCTTGAACAAGAAATTTTTGTGTTAAAAAGCTGTTTTAGAAAGCAATAAGAAAACTGTTCCAACCGAAACCTAAATCACATGTCATAACTTTTACTCTATCAATCAATATAAAGCCTCTTTTAACCCCACTTACTTTTCATTGTCTTAGAGAACTTAAACTTCTCTTGTAGCTTAGAAAAATGCCAAAAGTGGGAAGAATTGGTATCAAAACGCATCATGCTTGTAAAACAACATAAATAGCATGTGCTTCATTAATTATATAAAAATAAAATTTGTATGTTACTTCTTGGTAACATTTTATGTGCATCTTATAGACAAAACAAAGTTTAATTCAAGGAATAATTTTTTTTTTTCAATAGGAAAGTGCATGGAAATTGCTACACCTATTTTGCTTGTACCAACTTTTGATGACTTGTTTACCAAACTTTCAAATTGTGTGGCTCTAAGTCCATACCAAATTATGACTGATTTAATTTTGTATGTTCTACAAGTTCTCTCTCTTATCCACTTACCTCTTAGAAAGCTTCTATTTTGCATGTGTCTTTAATGGGCATATTCAAGGTTAAATTTGGTAAAAGATCTAAGTTTTTTTTTCTTTTTAGTGGAAGTATATGGCATTATATTTATTCTCTAAGACAATCTTTTTATTGATAAGAATCACTATCTATCATAAATTTTTTTTTATTATTGCATGCAAGAATTTATATTGGTTGAGAGAGAATTAGATTGTCCTGGCCATGGATGATGACCCACAAGAAGAAATAAAGGGAAAAGCATATGTAATTTAATAGTAAAAAATTTAGAAAGGGAAACAATTATAGGTCCTAGTTTAGTTTGCAAAAAATTTTAATGGTAACATATATGATTTATGAAGAGCCTTTTTGGATTTCATGAATTGAAGAAAGCATGTATACAGAGTAGTTGAAGCAAGCTATTGTAAGGGTATTTAGTGGTGGCAACATATGAAAGCAAGGGAGGTAGATGGAGTTAGCTGTATTAATCCTCTTTTTAGAGGGAAGATGTCATGGACTTAAGGTGCTAGATGAGGTGACATTACAGGGTTATGGTTGCTATTGAAGAGGACTGCTATGGTCTCCTCCTAGAGATAATGGTGATAACTTAGAGGCAATAGGAAAAATGACTCAAGAAATTTGTGAAGGTGACTAAGTGTAGCATGAAGGTCCTCTTTCAAGAGATAGAGGTGACATGAATTGAAAGCGAAAATGATGCAATGGAAGGTAATAGAGTTCATTCAGAATAGACAAGATCATTCATCTTCTAGAGGCAAAGGTGGCATGACCTAGAGGTGGTAGGCAAGGCAAACCAAGAAGGAAGTGCAGGTGATTGATGTCAATTTGAATGATCCTCCTTTTAGAAGTAAAGATAATGTAACCTAAAGGTGATGGCAAGTGGTGCAGGAAGGTCATGGATGACATTATAGAAGAATGGATTTGCATCTCCATTGAAGATGGTGATGATACAATATAAAGGTGTGATGAAGTGGCGCATGAATGTCATGATCACAACTTAAGATGGTCTTTATAGTCCCCTGATTCAATTCATTCAAGCTTCTAGATTTGCTTAATGCAACTATATGGAATAAAATCTCCATCAAACTAAAACAATTTGAAAGTAGCCACTGAACAAGCTTCTACCATGGTCTATGATTTTCCCTTAAATGGAACAACCCATTGTTTTGATAACAATCTTTGAGTTAGGTTAAGTTGACTACTTTAACTAACCAAAGAGATTAGGGTGCATGATCACTAGGGAAAATAGAACTATAAAATCTTTATCATGTGATTCAATAGTTCCCACTAAATCGATTTAAGCATAGGAGTGGATCATCTATTCTATTATTCTAAAAGAGCCACCAGATAATCAATTTATGTGATTGTATGTACTACTAGCCCTAATTGAAAATTTCCTCTTTCATAAGAGAGGTAATTAATTGTGACATCTTGAAACCATAAGAATCCTTCAATCCAAGAAAATAAATTCATCTTAAGTGGGTGAAATTTTTGGTAGTGCTTTAACATGACTTAAAATTTCATCCTAAAAAAGAATAAACCCTATTCAAAGATCAATTAATTAACACTTTTCAAGACCAATAGACTTGAATGTAATATGCGAGGAAGTGAAATAAGGTCATGAAGGTTACTAAAGATAGCTAGGTCCATATTCCTCTTGGAGATACAAACATTACAACTTATAAATGGATAGCAAAATGATATAGGAAGTCCTTGGCTGTGGCTTTTGGCATTAATTTTTGAAAATCTAAAATGTCACTTGATACTGAGGTTTACTTAGCTCAAGTTGCTTAACACTGACTTGATTGAGTTAGCCATTCTCAATCTAGGTTATACACACTTGAATGGGTTTAGAACTCTAATGAACTAATCTCTTGGTCAATATGAATGTTTTTTTTTTTTTTTGGGATAAAACCCACGAGGGGCTTACGTGTTAATTAAAAACAATAATTATATGTCCTTAAATAACCACTAGATGTCTAAAAATATAGTATTCAAAATAAAACTTATGAGCAAGTGGTTCTACATATTACAATTAACTAAGTAAAAAGAAAAAAAAAAAAGACAAACAAAACAAGCCCAAACATCACAACAAGATAAAGAGGCAGCAACCAGCAATTGCTAGAGGAGAAGCCATAACAACCAGGAGGAAACACCTGCAAAAAAAATGAAACAGGAGACCACAAAAGGAAATAGCTAGAATAACAGACAAAAGATCAGACTAAACACCAAAAACCAAACCCACAACAAAATAAGAAACTCCCTAACCTTTCAGAGAGAACTAACAAACCAACCAGACAATAGGACCCACAAACGGAGAAACCACAAACACCAAAAGAAGATACCCAATAAAGAAGATGCCCAAAGACAGAGACGACAACAATAAATTACTTCTTTTTAGATTTTCACCTACGTTACTTGCCACCACTAAACACTTTACGACTCAAATTCAAATTATACACTTCATGAAAATCATCCTTAGGGTCAAACAAGTCATCCCAACATCCCCACATTGCGGTGAAAGAGAACCATCCAACCAATCATTATGTTTCACACACTTTTTTTTTAGGAGAAACCCATAGAGGGGCCTACGCGTTAATACGAAAGGAAATTACAAGGTCCTTACAGAGAAACTTCAGCTCGCAACTACTCAAAAGAGCTACAAAAAAATTCAAAATAAAACCTATGAGCCAATTGTTCCCTCTTCTACTGAGTACAAAAAACCCTAATAACATTCTAGGGCTCCCAGAAACAGGGCCCCAAAAAGGAAGAAAAAGAAAGTACACTCGGCACCATCTTCCTGCAAAAAACCAGCAAAATTCCAAAATCTCAATACCTTTAACCTGCATGAATGTCAAACTGCAAAACATACAAAAAAATGGCAAATAATATGTAGGATAATGAGTAATTGAATATAAACAATAAAAGTTCCAAATAATTTAAAAAAGCAAAGCAGATACTTCCTTGAAAATGAACTGGACACCCCTCAGAGTTCTTTCAATTATAAACCAAAATGTTAGATGCCATTTCAGGAGTTCAGACGAGGATTTACTATTGCAGCCATCTAACATATGGTAAAGATGCAAAAAAGTAAAGCCATTCGGACAGAGAATCAGGCATTGATAACAACAATAGGGACCCAAAAAAATAGAGCAAAAACCTTTCAGATTGCAGTGACAGTGGATACCCGTCAAAGTAGTCAGAATAACATAGTCAATAACACTAGAAATAGGAACTGAATAAGACATCTCCCAGATACAGAAATTACTATTAACTGAGAGCCAATAATAGCCCAGGTAAATAGAAAATTGGTAGCCAAGATAAAAGGATAAAGCATGAACAATAACACACATAATCCTACCAAAAATGATAGCAAAATCAGAGCAAACCTAGTTCACAACACAGAAGAGCAGTCTGGTCAAAATAGAGAAATAGAAGTTCAAGCCAGGACTAAAAGGATCAACAAAAATAGCTTACGGGATAGCCAAACACCAATTGGACCAAAAGCTGTAATCCAGTAAACCATAATTCAATGCCTTAGCAAAAGGGCTTGGGAAAGCCAGAAAAATGAGATCATTAATATGCGAACAACTCAGGTGATAAATAACAAGAACATCATGATGTAACCCCAGATGCCACTTCAATCTAATCCTTGGATCCACAAACCAAATGCAGCCCAGAAAATCAGCAAACAAGCTGACAAGATGAGAGTTAACCAAACAAATATTAACACCCTTATTTAAAGGCCCAATAGGTTCAATCAAAGTGGCTACATCCATAACATTTCCAGCCTCGCTATCCATTTTAGAAGGCAAAAGCAGCAAATCACCAACAATAGGAGCAAAATAAACCTCCACACAAACACCAGCATTAGAAACATGAGATGGGGGGGGGGGGGGGGGGGGGGGGGGGGGGTGGGGCGAGGAATCGAGTTATCAACTCCCAAAACATTATCACCACCCACATTAATGACACAAGAATTAACAAGAGGAACATCAACAAGAGAGGAATAAGCCAAATTCGAAAGAAGGACATGTTAGAAAGACGAATATCATCATCCAACAAAGCCACAATAGCATTGGGGCCATTCATAGAACTCACAGCATGCTTAAAATGCAACATAGGACAATCCAAATAGGAATGGCCAAGCGACTTACAATGATCACAAAATTGAGGAAACTCCTCCATTTCCACAATTTGAACATACCCAAATTTATCAGGACTGATTCAAACACGATCAAGATAGGATTTAGTGACGTCGAATTCTACAAGAACACATGCAACAGAAGGGAGCCAACCAACTGTGGTGGCATTGTCCGTCTTTAACAGTTTCCCAAACAAAGACCCCAAACCATGAAGGATACATGGAGAAAAAAATGAGGGCGCAAATTAGGGAAAGAAATCCAAATTGGAATCACAAGAGATTCCATATTGACGTCAAAAAAGGGAGATCATTTAGTAAGTTTCATAAAGGAATTGTTCAAGAAATAAGATCGATGAGAGAGACAATAATCTAAATCCCTGTTCAACTTAATCAACCCATGCTTAGGGCTTAGTATTGTAACAAAGAAGGAACAATTTAGCTTTAAGTTGAAAAAGAATTTTCAAATGGCATCTATAGTGGGTCGACAGTTAGGAAAGAAACCAATCAACGAAAACTCAAACGGCGCCGCTAAGGCGAGGACCTCCTCCTCCGAAATCCATAGAGAATGCAAGTCCCGATACAAGAGGATTTTAGCTCGGGAAACACCACATAAGAAGAAATATCAGAAAGGGACTCAAGAAAGGAACATGAAGAAAGCTTACCATATAAGAAACTATGCACGTGATTTACCACCATTCCGACCGTAGAACAGCCAGAGGTAGACGAATCACGTCAGCAAGCATATGACCATCAAAGAACAAATAAAATGTGAAAAATGAAGGGATAAAGCCACTTACCACAACATGGCGACACCGAGAAGGCACGTCACATAGAAGAGAGCCGGAGGGAGAAACCCTAGCAGAGAGATCTATGCATGAGAGAAAAAGTTGAGCTATGTTATAGATATGGTCGATTTGACAATGCCACTCAACTAAGGTTGATATAAGGCATTAAATCCCAAATAGTAGCATGAGTGACTAGGTTAAAGTCATTCATATATATTATCATATGGTAACTCAATTTTAGTATATGAACTCCCCATGTTATAATGTTAGTTAGCTTAGTCAAGCCTATTATAACCATACTGAGCTTAAAAAAAGGCCAAAATTCACTATAGTCTAATTATCCCTATATATTTGTAGGGAATTATCTAATCAAATATATCAATTTGCCTATTTTTGATAACATTCAACACTTGACCCTATTCTAACTCGATGGGTCAATTAGGATTTCAATCTATTAAATATCTACTGCAATACATCAATCATATTTCTTTCAAAGTAAAATGATCATTGTATCAATCAATTTCAATCATGGCCTCAAAGTTTGACTAATAATCAATCCCACTTAACTGCTTGTCTTAATGGGTTATTTTGAGCCAATTGGCCCAATTGACTATCCAAACCTCTCATAGCGCCTACATGCCAACCATATTCAAATCAAGTCAAATTGACCATTTAATTAACCTGTATCAAGCTCAAACTCTAATGAACCCAATATGACTGATTAAGGACCTAAACTTTTGAATTATCCAAATTGACTTTAGTCAACAATTCTATTGGGTTCTAATAAGTTAATTTTAATCAAATTGAACCAAATTCATCTTTGGATTAGCCTAAGTTAATTAGACTTGACCCCTAATTTAACCAAATTGACCCTAATTAGCCCTTCCACCGAGTCCCGCTAGGTTAACAATGACTACATTGGGCCTAATTGATTAGTGGCATCCTAATTAGCCGATGAGACCAAATTGACTCATTTACTCAATTCACCCTAATTGATTAAACACAAACTTGAATTGGCTGCCTAGGACATAATCCTAGCTAATTGGAACCAACTAAATCCTTAGACTAACCTAATTGGCCATTGAACTCAAGCTAGCCCAAAATTGAACCCAATTGGATCTAATGGAACTAAACATGTAATTCCATTTAATATGATCAATTATTCTCAAAGAAGAGGACCAAAGGGTGGTGAGTGAAGCAATAAGTTTATGGTGGGCAATACAAATAGCTAGGCTGATGATCCTTCTAGATGTGAATACAACATTACCTAAAGATAAGAGATATAAAGGTGCAAGATTGTTGTGGAGGCTATTTAGGAAGGTTGAGTTTGTCCTTCTTTTAAAGGTTAATTAAGATGGTATGACCAGAAGGTGATAAATAAGTAATAATCTATATTTTGAATGAGTTAAATATTTTTTTAAGGAGTCATTATAAGTCCAATTTGTAAATTGTCTTCTTCATAGTAAAAATAGGAAATAAGAGAGAAAAGAGAGGAAGAGGAAAATAAAACTTAAGTTTTAGAGTCATAGAGTCATAGAGCCAATTTGCCGGTCCATCCATTTCTGAAATTTACTTGTCTCGTTGTAAGCTACTATTACTTTACCTCTTATTTCAATGATTTTGAGTATTTTGTGTTTCATGAATTTTAATTTAGTCAAAACTCGCAAAAGTTATGATATCTTACAATTTAGCAAATTTTTACTACATAACTTTTGTTCAGAACATATTAAATTTTCACCACGTAAATTAGAAGCAATGATTTTATGAAGTAAATGTATAATAAACAAATTTTATAAATTTTTCTATATTTTATAAAACTACTGCATTCCATACATAATATTGACTTACATTATACAAAAAAAAATACAACATTCACATGTAAGTAAAGAAGACTGGCTGTTAAACACTATAATTAAAACATGTTGGCTCTTAAAATATAATGTCATATGCAGGAGGGTGGGCCAACGTGCTTTTCTTTAAATAAAAGGTTGGTGATGTGATATTTATTGTAGCCTGTAATTGATTGACCGAATTACGCTGACGAATAAAGAGTGACAACTCTTAAATAATCATTGAAAATTACTTATGAAAATAAATGATTAATAAAAATAAATAAAATATAAGATAAATTTGACAAATGAATAGATATGACAAATAACAGATAGAATGATGAAAATACCACATTAAACTTAGATGTTCTATCTTATTCTTTCTAATTGTATTCATGATTATATTTATATGATAGTGCATTGAACTGATTGATAGATATAAAATACTGATAGACAATTATATATGACATTATGATTGATATAAATATATAATAAAATCATCAACATGAATATACCTGATTAATAATTGATGTTTGTTTTACTACAACACCTGTTATAGATTTATAAACTTTTTACTAATTATTTTATAGATTAATAGATGTCTTTTGCTTAGTGAGATAATATTGATTGATATTGATTTGAATTAGATCAAACATATTGAATCTATTGGCTTGCATTGAAGGTAGTCATAAGTTTTGATTATTTACTGTGCTTTGCAAGCTCATTACGTGATTTTTACATGAGTTCAAATAAATATAAGGAGACTACAGATTAAGGCTAGATAATGATGATTATTTTAATTATGTTTTAAGTTCTCTGACTTATATGCATTCTTTTATAGTCAATAGTGACTATTATATATATATATATAGAGAGAGAGCTTATAGCATAATGTAAATATTGACAGTAGCAATATAATTATGTTTTTCCTATTATTTATTTATTTCCTTTAATGTAATTAATAAGCTATAAATATCAAATTGATCTGGTTGTAAATGAATGATTATTTGTTATTAACTGAAAGAAAAAATGTATAGAATGATTCGAATCGATAATAAAAATAAAGAGAAAAAAGAAATTATTCTTTTTTAGATTTTGAGGTGCTACAAAATAAACTTGTGCAAAGAAATTATAGGGGACATATAATTGATTGGTTCATTCCTCCCCCTAAAGGTAAAGGTGGCACAACCTTAATGCGATGGATGAAGTACTTGAAGTTTATAGAGTTAAAAAAAAAAAATAGAGAGTAAAGAAGAGCAATCATATTAATCTACCTTCAAAACATAGAGATAACACAACTTAAAAGGCAATTAGTGAGATAGTGTATAAAAGGTCTTAGATGCCCTAAGGGAGGGGGTCCTTTTCATGGAGACCAAGATAGAATGAATTCAAAAAGTGATCATTAACAACTTTAGGTGGCAATAAGAGCTTTTAAATTCTCCAATCTAAAAGATTAGAATGTCTCCAATGAGGAAAAATGGTATTTCTATATAAGCTCCAAGGGAGGGGGACATTATAGTCCTTACAAAAAAAAAAAAAAAATCTAAACATTCTTAATTTAAAGATTCATTAAATAATCATTAATGATTGCTTATTGATAAAATTAGAATCTATTCAATTTGTTTATTGCGCTTGTAAATTAAGAATGTTTTAAGTTCTCTGATATATATGTATTCTTTTATAGTCAGTAGTGACTATTATATATATATATATTTTGGAGCTTGTAGTAGAATGTAAATATTGACATTAACAATATAATTATGTTTTTCCTATTATTTATTTATTTTCTTTATTGTTTATTTATTTCCTTTACTGATTAATCATCTATAAATGTCAAATTGATCTGATTATAAATGAATGATTATTTGTTATTAACTGAAAAGAAAAAAATGTATAGAATGATTCAAAAAAATAATAATAAAAAAGAAAAAATAGAAATTCTTCTTTTTTTAGATTTTGAGGTGCTACAAAGTAAACTTGTGCAAAAAATTATAGGGGACATATAATTAGTTGGTTCATTCCTCCTCCTAAAGGTAAATGTGGCACAACCTAAATGCAATGGATGAAGTACTTGAAGTTTACAGAGTAAAAAAAAAAGAAAAAAATTTAGAGAGTAAACAAGAGCAATAATAGTAATTTACCTTCAAAACATAAAGATAACACAACTTAAAAGGCAATGAGTGAGATAGTGTACAAAAGGTCTTAGATGCTCTAAGGGAGGGGGTCCTTTTCATGGAGACCAAGATAGAATGAATTCAAAAAGTGATCATTAACAACTTTTGGTGGCAATAAGAGCTTTTAAATTCTTCAATCTAAAAGATTAGAATGTCTCCAATGAGGAAAATGGTATTTCTATATAAGCTCCAAGGGAGGGGGACATTATAATCTTAATTTACAAGCGCAATAAATAAATTGAATATATTCTAATTTTATCAATAAGCAATCATTATTTCAAAGATTATTATTTTTGATGATTGCTTATTGATAAAATTAGAATCTATTCAATTTATTTATTGCCCTTGCAAATTAAGAATGTTTTAAGTTCTCTGATTTATATATATTCTTTGATAGTCAGTAGTGACAATATATATATATATATATATAAATTTTGGAGCTTGTAGCATAATATAAATATTAAAAGTAGCAATATAATTATGTTTTTTCCTATTGTTTATTTATTTTCTTTATTGTTTATTTATTTACTTTAATGAAATTAATCAGCTATAAATATCAAATTGATCTGGTTGTAAATGAATGATTATTTGTTATTACTGACAAAAAAAATATATAGAATGATTCAATAAGATAATTAAAAAAAAAAAGAAAAATAGAAATTCTTCTTTTTTTAGATTTTGAGTTGCTACAAAATAAACTTGTGCAAAAAAATTATAGGGGACATATAATTGGTTGGTTCATTCCTCCTCCTAAAGGTAAAGGTAAAGGTGGCACAACCTAAATGTGATGGATGAAGTACTTGAAGTTTATAGAGTAGAGTAGACAAAAAAAAAAAAAAGGTTTATAGAGTAAAGAAGAGCAATCATAGTAATCTACCTTCAAAACATAGAGATAACACAATTTAAAAGGCAATGAGTGAGATAGTGTACAAAAGGTCTTAGATGCTCCAAGGGAGGGGGTCCTTTTCATGGAGACCAAGATAGAATGAATTCAAAAAGTGATCATTAACAACTTTAGGTGGCAATAAGAGCTTTTAAATTCTCCAATCTAAAAGATTAGAATGTCTCCAATGTGGAAAAATGTTAATTCTATATAAGCTCCAAGGGAGGGGGACATTATGGCCCTTACAAACCAAAAAATCTAAAACATTCTTAATTTACAAGCGCAATAAACAAATTAAATAGATTCTAATTTTATCAATAAGCAATACAGGAATTGTACTGTCAATTCTTGATATGGCTCAATTGGATGTGTCGAGTGGCGTAGCAATCTTGTGTGAGAGAGAGGACATAAGCAATACAAGAATTGTACTGTCAATTCTTGATATGGCTCAATTGGATGTGTCGAGTGGCGTAGCAATCTTGTGTGAGAGAGAGGACACGGGCAAGAATTAGAATCTATTTAATTTGTTTATCGCGCTTGTAAATTAAGAATGTTTTATTTAGTTATTTACTTTTTTTTGTAAGGATATGGAGAGAGAAAAAAAAAGAATCTCATGATGATGGAGGTGATGTAAACAAACAAAACTATGGAGAGGCAAACAAAACGGTCGAAATGTTGATTTGTATTGGAAACATAAAAAAATAGATTAAAAAAGGACGAGCAAGCATGTCTCCAAGTCAAGATAACTCTTATCCATCCATTGTTCGCCTTTGTATTATTATTCAGAAGATTTGACTTGCGCCATATGCATTATCAAAGATGGCATATTCTATAAGAAAAGCATAAAAATAATGCCGCTACAGGAATCCATCTTAGCCAACTAATCCATAATAGTATATATTTTTTTCGGTTCATGAACACAACTGCATTATTGAGAATGTTTATTCAAGAAGCTTCCAACTAAGACATTGGATCTTATCCAAATGATGCCTTTATGACAGAAGATACCTACGTTTTATACAAAAAATAATTCACATATGATCTCATCTTCTTTCAATTGAAGCAGGAACTATTCCAACTATGCGGGATTGAAGGAAAATATCAGAAGAATAGAGAGATAAAAGGAAAATATTGATATTTCTTACAGAATATTCAAAGGAGTACAAGTGTTGAGAGTATATGCAAGCAAATAAAATGGATATGATTTCATGTACCTGTAATATGAGTGCTACAAAGAAGAACAAAAGAACAGCTGCCCTGTGATATTTACATAGCTTTTTTTGGCTTTGAAATTCTTCATGTGCAGAGCTGACTATGAAGGTATTTAAGATTATGTGCAAGGAAGAATATTTAAATCTTTAGCTGTTTATTCCAGAATTAGAGAGATCCTTCGAATGATACTTGAAGGTGAGATCTTCTAGCTGGTTGAGAAGAAGCAGTGGCTATGCCTTGAAGCAAATTGATTACATCAACTGTGTCATCGAGGTAGTACTTTGCCTTGCTTGGTTTCTTGCCAACTGTGCAGGCAAATACATCAGAAATTGCGGGAAGAGAAGGCTCGGTCGTCGGGGAACCCATGATAGCCTCGAACATATCTTCATCGGATCGATCGTCGCCGATACAAAGAACGAAGTCCGGTGGCTTCCCTCTATTCGACATGGTCGAGATCAGATTCCGCACAACTATGCCTTTGCTTATGCCCTGCGACATTACAGAACCATAGATGAAAAAACAATGGCTGGTTTAAGAAAACCAAGTCAATAGTAATGGCTGAGGCCAGCTGTATATGAAAGTTAGATTATGAACCTAGAGAAATTCGGTAGCCAATTAGAGGGCAGAACTTATCCACAAAGGTTTATGGTTGTTAGAAAGGAATCAACAAATGTCATTCAGAACAGAAGAAAGGCAATAATTGTAAACACTGGTACAACAATAGGTAGGGCCTGAGAATGATTAATTATTTTACGTTTATTTTGATTCATATTTGTCTTGCTGAATAAGACTGATCACCTTTTTAAGCAAGGTGAAAAATAAAAAAAAATAAAAAAAATGGAGAGAAATTCAATTATATAAATATACCTGAGGGTTTACTTCCAGAATATGTTGGCCTCTCTTAACAACTACAGGTTCATTAGCAAGAACATTCTCCAAGTGATCAAGGAGTTCTTTTGCTTGGCAGGAACCAAAGTCTGAATCAGCTTCCTGATGGTGCCAAACTAGAGCGGTTTCTTTGTGTTCAATATAGGAGCCATCTGTTGCTTCTGTGTAATGCCTCATCACTGGTTCGGCGATCCTTTTCCACTCCAAGTCAGAAGCCACGTTGCAAGACTCCCATGGTGAATCTCGGCACCATCTACAGTAATTGAGAACGAGTCAAAAAAATAAAGTATTGAGCAGCAATGAATTACGTGTTAAATTTCCTGTCCATATATACTAATTCTTGCAATTCAATCAAAATGAACAGTCAGATAATTAATTGATTCCCTTGGTTGGCAATGCACGGAAGTAGCTGGATTCAACTTTTGATTTATAGTGGAAGGGAAAATTGGCAATATGAGAAGCACGAAAATGGGTTATTTCAAGATCAATTGAATTCTTGAGCATATTTTAAGTGTTTAATAATGGTAAGACTCTACTTAATTCATCCTATGTTCAAGATAGGATGTTGTGATGAGATCATCAAGCCTATGATTTCATGTTATAAGGAATTAAAGACTGAATTAATCTGATAAATAAACAACAATATAAGTTTAGGGTTTTAATTGCAAATGAGATTCTCCCTCGTTTTTTACCTTTTTTTTGTTTAAAACACTCTGAATTAAGGAAAATAAAGAGGACATCCTAATCAAAATTTGGTTAAGGATAAGTTTTAAAATTAATAAATTTGTTTTCAGATAAATACAATATAAAATGATTAATTATATGATCCAAAATTCATACCAAATTTTGGTTATTCAAAATTTCTCCCAGAATTAATATACTGAATAAAGATAGATTTCAAAATGCAAAGAAATACCTTGTGAAGTATCCATGCTCAGCAGAGATTCCTAACTTCAGACAAGAATCAAACCACTTGCTCAATGAATCTTTCCCTCTACCGCTAACCACAAAAACAACATTCTTCTCATCAGAGCATAAGCTATTCAGAACATCAATAACCTTCTTGCTTGGGGTCTTATCGATCGAGCTCTGCGGCATCATCGTCCCATCATAATCCAACAAAATCAGCCTGCTGCTCGTCTTCCTGTAAGCAGAAACTAAATGCTCTACTGATAGCTTCCTAAAGTTGGGACCTAGTGCAACAACCCTAAAGCTCAACCCAAAACCAATGCCCCAACACCTTTTTGTGAAATGATCCTTACAAGCTCTCTGCAAGTCCCGATCAAATGACCTTGCCCAATATGTCACATCATGAGAACTAACGTACTTATAGTGCTTGTCGTGCCTCATCTGCTTCTCAGTTTCTGGCATGGTGATTGCCAAGTTCATTGCCTCGGCCCCAGCTTCCACATTCCACGGATTAACCCTAATTGCTCCACTCAGTGATGGAGAGCACCCAATGAACTCTGAAACCACAATCACACTCTTCTTCGGGAAATTCTCCAATGCCGGGCTCCATTGACGACAAATGGTGTACTCATAAGGTACCAAGTTCATCCCATCTCTTACAGGGCTGACGACGCAGCAATCAGCAACAGCATAATAAGCAACCTTCTCAACGGTAGTTAAAGGGCCACCATCTAGCAACACAATGGGATTGTACCCAGGAGAGCCGAATTTCTCATTAATCCTCTTCGCTAGAGAATTTGTCTCCTCCTGCACCTCCTGTATGTCCTTCCCCTGGCTCCGGGCAGGGTTGGCAATCTGCACTAGAACAACACGGCCACGAAGCCCAGGATTGTCAGCCAATAGCTGTTCCATTGCCAAAAACTTCAAGCCGATTCCTTTGAATATATCCATATCATCAACACCAAGAAGCAGTATTCTATCTTTGTAATTAGCCATCAGTTCCTGGGCCTTGGATTGGGATTCGGGCGAGGAAATCACGGCCTCCAGTTGCCCCATGTCAACACCTGCAGGGAGAATCTTAACGGTAACAGTTCTTCCATAGTACTCCAAACCAATATACCCGCGCTTGGATTCATAGTGAAGGCCAAGGAGGCGAGAACAGCAAGAGAGGAAATGACGAGCATAGTCGAAGGTATGGAAGCCGAGAAGGTCGGTGTTGAGAAGGGCCCGGAGCAACTCCTCTCGAACAGGGATGGTGCCGAAGATTTCCGAGGAAGGGAAGGGGGAATGGAAGAAGAATCCGAGCTTGATTCGTGGGGAGCGCTTGCGGAGGAAGGATGGCAGGGCGAGGAGGTGGTAGTCGTTCGCCCAGACAAAGTCGTCGTCAGGTGAGACAACCTGCATGACGCGGTCGGCGAAGAGCTTGTTGGCGGAGAGATAAGCAAGCCATAGGCGGCGGTCGAAGCGGAGGCCACCTTGGACTGCGGGGGAAAGAGGGAGGAGGTAGTGGAGAAGAGGCCAGAGATAGTGCTTGCAAAATCCATGGTAGAAGCTCTGGTGTAGGTCGGGGGGCAGGAACACGGGGACGCAGTGGAACCTATCGGAAAGTATTTGGGCGACCTCGTCCTGCTCGGCCGGGTCGATCTCAGCACGGAGGGTGCCAACGTGGATGACGTCAGAGGAGGAGGAGGAGGAACCGCCAGGAAGGCCGGAACGGAGCTGGAAGGCGAGGGCGTCAAGGTCCCAGGAGAAAGACCATTGGCCTGAGATGGGGTCACGAGCGGCGTGAAGGGGGAGATGATTATTCACGATGATGCGTCGCTCCTTCATCGGAGAGGGAGAGAGGGGGCCACCCAAAATGGTAGAAGAGTCGTCGGCGTAGGCGTCGGAGAGGATGCCGGGAAACGTCATGACTCGAGGTAGGCGGGCGGGGGGCGGTGGGGGAGCGGTTAGGTCAAGAAGATCAGCGTATGAACGGGAAGGCATGGCGCAATTTAGGATTAAAATTAGGGTTAGGGTTTACAGTTGCGGTCGTCGGAGTAGAGCGGTGAACGCGTGGAGAAGGAAGAGGAGCAGGAGGCCATTCGGGGAAGAAGAGAAGCGCGTCTCGGCGCATATATGTTGGGGAGTCGTGATGTGGGGACCGAAAGGTATGGTTACCGATAAGATCGCTGGCGATAGCCGGTAGCCTTTTAGTGGGGTGACCGGGAGAAAGAGGTTAGCGGATAAGTTGGGACTTGGGTGGCGTGGGGTCGACTCATGGGGACCGGTGGGAGTGGCGATGGGTTTTTACAGAAACCACGTGGGTATTTCTATTGCCAGTTAGGATAAGTTGGGAGTAGAATAGATGAACCGTGTAGAACGGGTAACATTAAGAGCTTTTATCAAAAAAATTAATTTCCTTTATCAAAAAAATTGGATAAAAGTTTTATTACACTCATCATATTTAAATAAATTAATTGTAAGAAAATATTTCTCTTCATCATAATTTTAGAAAAATAATAAAAAACAATCATCAAATAATGGCGGTGACAATAACATGTGTTTACAGTGTATTTGAAAAATAATTCAAATTAGTAAATTTAAAATACACTCAAAATGCATTACTTGAGTTATTTGAAATACACTTTTTTTACTCTTTGAATTACTTTACATCAACCAAACAACCCCTTAAAACAATTAAAACTTCAAATCCAACTAGAAATACATTAGGACGGGGGCGGAATCAGCCTTAATTTTCAGATCAGAGGGGTACTTATTAGTAACTGTTGGTGATGCCTAAAATTTGATTCAACCGTTCATTACAAAAAATAGGTCAATAGTGAATCATTTTTGTTCATATCTTGAATCGTCATACACTACACAGATATATTGAGGGTCCAGGGGGGATTCGAATATTTGTTGTAAGGATATTTTTGGAATTCAAATGAATAAATAAAATAATTAATTTTATTTACTACTTGCAGAGGGCAATTGCCTGAAAATCATAGTATTTTAATCTTGAACCCGGATTTTTTCAGGTCGGGTTCGGGTACTGTTTCAGGGTGAAAAGTTTACAAGGATGTGGGGTCAGCTACATAAATACTTGGTTAAATTGATTGTTGTAATGATACAAAATAACAAATTTATTTCACCAAACAGTCCTGACTTATCAAAACAGTTTTGTAAATACTTTTGTAAACAAACATGAAATATATAGGTGAAAAACTAAGCGGCATTTAATGCATGAAAGAAATGCTTACATAATTTTTTTTTAATAATTGCATGGGATCTAAACATGGCCAATGTTTAGGGTTTAGGGCAAACTAAATAATGAATCAAATAATTCATTACCACACAAATAATAATATTTTTATTGATGGTGGTCATCATTATACCATGCATCATCATTTTCAATTGTTCGCCATTGTTTGCCGCTCGCCATCGCTCAACCACGCAGTCATCAAAGAAAATAGGGTCACACGGTTGGTATCCGAGCATAGAAATAATTATTTTCATTTTGGGTTTTTTGTAATCTTATATGAGCACATAAAACGGCGGCCTTACTAGGACCCGATTAGGAAAATAGAAGTATTAGATTTGACTTCTGTTAAGAAAGGTAGATGTAGATCTATACAGATTTGGTTAGAAAATATTAGAAATGAACTTTCTTTATTAGATTTAAACGAGAATCTGACTTTTAATAGGACACAATGGAAAAAAAAAAAGAATTCATCTAGCCGACCTCACGAAGTGGGACAAAGGCTTCATGTTATTGTTGTTGGGTATGTAAATAGCAGGAAATAAAGTGGTATGCATGTAAATTTCTCTTAAATATTTCTTAAATTTAAAATGATCAAATATAAATTGGGACTTCAAAACTATATATATAGCGATTGATTATGAATTGATTGCCTATCTTCATGGATAAAATAATAAAATATCATTCATCATATATGCATGTGAATAGCGTTGGTTTTTTTTTTCTAACACATGTATAATTATACGCTTAGAAAAAATAAGGGAAATCAATGAATTATTGGCAGTATAGGACAAAAAAAATATAAAATTACATTGCGTGGCTCTCAAATGCATGGAAAATGAAAAGAATGAAATAAATAGCAAAGGGGAAATTTGCATAATCATATGAGAATGTATAATGATTGCTGAGTAGGAATATTACTTGTTTACGATGACTAATAATTAAAATTTGCTTTGAATTTCTTGAGGAATTGGGGTCAATATTATACAGCTTTGGAGTTCTAACTAAACTTTGATTCTACACGTTCTAATTTTCCATTATTTTTTTTTTCTCCTAAGTTGTTTGAAGAGTATGTGCACCTTATTAATGGGATAAAAATGTAAAAAAATTAATGCTGGATGTAATTTAGGATATGTTTGAGTCAGCTTTTTACTTTTTTTTTTTTTGCTTTTACAATTTTTTTATATAAAAAGCTACCATAAAAAGCAAAAAGAAAATTATCCCAAATAAAAATTTAACTTTAGGCTTCAATTTGGACAACTTTCTTACTGCTTTCTAAACTAATTTTTTAATACAAAATATTTGGCCTACATATAAATGCTAATCTTTATCAAAAGAGCACTAAGGCTTCGTTTGGGATGGCTTATTACTACTTCTTAAAGCTGCTTTTTAGTACAACAAATAAATTTTTTATACTAAAAAGCTGCTTTAAGGAGCAGAAAGAAAGTCGTCCCAAACAAAGCCTAAGGCTTCATTTGGGATGACTTTCTTATTGCTTTACAAAGCTGCTTTTTAGCGTAAAAATCTTTTGAAAGTAGGAAAAAATAGCAGTCCAAAATTGTCCCAAACGAAGCCTAAATTTCTCTACTCTATAGGCCCTAATAATCCACTTATAATGTTTCAAAGCATAAAAGAGAAGGAAAAACTTGCAATGTGTGTAAATAATCCAACCTAAACCTTCTCAATTATCTCCTTTGGTTGCAACCATATTCCCATGCATTGATGACTAAATTAAAGCAATCATAAGCTCACCCAATCCGACAGCTTAGGATCCGCCACTTGTATCCATCAACGGCCAAGATTGCTTGTAATTCTTGCCTTGAAATGCAAATGAGCCTATGATCTGAGGCCCTAACAACCATACCCCTAAAGACTACCATTTCTGAAGCACAACGTCAATGGCTGGAAAGAATTCTGAGACTCCTCAATTGAGACTTGTTTCCTGAGAGGTGAAATTCCAGTCTAACTTGAAGTGGATAAGCATCGTTATCTATCGTTCAGGTCAAATAACAAGCCAAAATAAAATTTCCTTCATGATGGCTCTCTTACGCAAAAAATTACTCTGCACAGACACCAGTCGTCATCCGAAGACCAATCAGAACATGCCACGTAACTTTTTTACTTAATCACAGTGCTGGATACCGTTGTGTACCGGGTGACATAGCGTATTCTGATTGACCTCCATGCTGTCCTGCTTATAATAATTTCTCCTCCTATGCAGTACCTTCCAAAAAAAAAAGAGCTTCCATATACGCAAGAAAACAGATCTTAACAGTTCCAAGAGAAATCCTGACAGTCAACAAACTTTTAAGCTAGCTTATTTTATTGAATAAAGTAAAGCAACTGGTTTTATGGAAGCTAACTGATAAAGACTGCCAAACTTTTTCCCTTTCCATGAAAGAAACTGGAGAGGAGGAAATAACATGAAAAGAAAGTAAAGGACCGACGACTACAAAGGGCCTCATAAATATTAAATTTTGATGAGTTTGCTAAGACTTTTTCAGCTTATTTTATTGGTTAAGGCCCATGTGCTGGAATCCAGTGTGAGGAAACATGGACGCTTTCCCAATTATTGTACATATCACTTTGGTACAGAAGGGACATGTTCATACAATCATCAGAGCCATCTAATGGCATAAATTGGGGGAAAATAGGTAGATTTAATGAATCCTTATTTAAATGATTAGATAAACCCAATGAACAAGTTTGAACATTCACCTGCACATTCATTTATGTTCATAAAAATATCTATTTGTCGTTCAAAATGTAGATCACTAAGAACTCGATAAAATGCTCATTTAAGGTCTGTCTGGGATGGCTACTGCTACGTTTTTATAAAGTTGATTGTGAAGTTGTTGTGGGAAAAATAACTTAGCTATTCTGGTTATAAAAAGTAACTTTCACCATAGAAATTTCTAAAAAGCAGTGATAAAGCAACAAGAACGTAGCAGTCAAATTTAATTGTGATTGTTATTGGAAAGGCAAAGCAGCTAGATAGCTATCCCAAACAAACCCCTAATGATGATTTAATTACTTCTTTGATGATTCATTCTATATTTTAATAGTTTATGCACTTTAAAATTATGTATATTATTTGAGGTATAATTATAATGCTGATATCAAGTAAATAACTAGTAAATTAAAATTAATTTTTATAAGTATAAATATATATGCTTAAATTATTAACATCAAATATATAATTATTTAAGATTGATTAAATTTCAATCATGACTTGAATTTTGATAAGAAACTAAACTATTTGAAAAAGCTTTTAAAATATGAGTCATGTTCTCGCTCAGATCAAACTACATAGTGTATTGTCAATTTTGGATACATTTTATCTAGATAACAATTGGACGGAGGTGCCCAGCAATAGCTATAAATGACGCAGCTCACCTCGGTCTGTTTGTTACAAACTTTGACTATCAACTAAGAAGTCTTGATTTCGAGTCTTACATATGTGATGTATCTATGAGTTTGCCTTAATTGACCAAAATATCCTCCCAAAAAATAGCCATAAGGGTCCTGTATAGCTGAATTCACTCGTTAAAAGCCAGAGGAAATGGTCCCAGATAAGGACCGAACGGGGTCATCAGAAAGCATTGATGATGACCAACTACTCAAAAGTGAGAAAGCTTAGCTAAGAAAGATCCCAAGAAAAGCTTGAATTGGCAACAACTTAAAATAGACATTCAAGGTGGAGGATAAAAGGACCTAACGAAGCATAAATTGCTGACACTACACCAATTTGTACTGTTTATGTCATTTCCAAGCATTGTGTGCTTTTTGTTACAATCTGGACATGTTAACTAGTATAATCCATGATAAGTTACCACTCTATTGAAGGTATGAGCTACTATTACATCAAACTCACGTCATAATCCATAATACCAGTTCAAAATAATTTGAGTGTCAAATTATGAATCTGTTTCCCACGACTAATTATTCTATGCGGACACTGAACGGAGAGAACCGTCCGGATTTGCTGCGCTTTTAATGACCTTTTGCTGCGCTTTTGCAAAAGGGCAGCAAATATTTAATATTTACTAAATAATTGATATTTGTTGTGCTTTTGCAAAAGACAGTAAAACACATTCATAATTGAATATTAGTTGCCTTTTTACTGTGCTTAACGTAGCAAATCCGAAAAGTTCTTTCCGTCCGGTGTCCGCACAGAATAATTTCTCATTTCCCACAGCCCTCTTTATTCTTTCAGTTGATTTTGCTTCCAAAATGCCTTCATCGGATCAATGGAACATACTATATTTGTTATGAAGACTATAAGTTGTAGGGCAAGGAGGAAGAGTATGATGCAATCTGAGCAAATGGAAATTATCATACAAGTGATTTAGATAGTCCAAACTCAAATAGCAAGAACAATGGAAAGAATTTGGTAAATTACCCTCTAAAATCCATCATGTTTCCCCTACAAGTGGACTGAATTTACCGTTGGCATTTGAGATTGATATTAAGGTACAGTAAATTAAAACTGTTAAAGTTGCTGCTCATTAGGAAACATAAATGGGCGCATACTTAATGGTTGCTTGAGATGCTGAAAGAGCTGACCTTCAATGGAGTGACGAACACTAATGGAGCTTCTGGTAAATCACTGGCTGCAAACTTCTCATGCATCAAGCAGCTGTCCACAATGCATTCATTTTTGGGAACAATACGATAGCAGTAACAGCTTTTGAACCCTTCCTGGTTGCGGTAGCACTCATGATTGCTGTTCTTTACCTGCATGAAATTCCAAATTACGCTGAATTTGACAATAGTGGCGACAAGATGCTTCTTCTGCTTGCCATTCTGTGTCCTGATCATAGAGGGGTGTGTTAAAGAAAGAAAATGCAAAATGAAGTAATTTGAAGGAACATGTATTATAATCTAGGCCACAAATAAAATATAAGGCATGAATGTTTTATATATTGATGTAACAAGCAAAGCCAACTGATATATCATCAAAAAACTATCTTGATCGGGCACGAAGTTTGAGGCAGGATCAAGTTGGAAACTCCCGACATTAAATCTGGGACCATCGGAACTCTAATTTCGGCAAACTTATAGTCGAACTGAATGTCTCGAAAAGACAAACTCAACGGCACCAAATTTAGTTAAATCTGAACCCAAATAGGTCCAAATTGAAAACCCAAAGTGTATTTGAAAGATTCAAACCATAACTTGGATGACCAACCGATTTCCAAATATGACATACTTATAGTCAGATTGGCTAGCTCAACGAGACGATTCGAACGAACCCAAGATCGCCAAATTTTGATATCATTAAAACATTCAAATTCTCAGTACAGGGCCCATATCAAAGGGGTCCATATCAATTGGCCATTCAAACCACTCCAAACGTACCCTTGATCAAACTCCTATTTTTCAGCTATGCCACTAAAAAAAAAATATAAATAAGCTACTCATTTTTCATTAAGGGGTGAATCTCAAGAAAGCAAGAGAAGAGAGAGAAGACGAAGAAGGAGAAACCAGAATTCTCTTGCCACCAAACTCCTCGACCACTGTTCGATCACCTCTTGGTCGCCAACTAAAGCTGGATTTCCGTTTGACCACCGATCGTCGTCAGACTTCTGTCCAATCTCCGTTCATCACTAGATTTCAACATGACGGTTGACTGTTATAATATGATTGTCCTCAATTTTAAGGACAAACCAATCATTTGTAATATATTCAAATAATAGTGGAATCATTTCAATTTGGCATGACCCCGTAGTTTTTCCCTTCAGGGTTTTCCACATAAAAAATTATGTTGTTTCTTTTTTCTCTATTTGTATGCTGGATACTCATGCAACGCTAAGACGTTAAATTTTTTATACTTTACTGCCGCGAATACTCTAGCTTGTAACAGTTTGGCGCCGTTTGTGGGAAACTTAATCCCACTATCCTAAGCACTACTTCAATAGCCAACAAGCGTAGCAATTGCAACTTGGGTGTCTCCCGCTCCAGCACATATCAACCCAAGAATCAGCCTGTGAATCAGGAACGCCAATCATCTGTCGCTTTTTATCCTGGTGGGCAAAACCCTATTGGAGAAGGAATTTCAGGACCTTCCCTGGAAGATCATATCCAAAAGATGGAAGAATATCAAAATAAGATCCTCCAACTTCTACAAGAGACTCGACAACCAGTGTTAGCACAATATGAGGAGATTCATCTCCCTCAGAATTCGCCACTGACTAAAGATGTTTGACTTGAGAAATTTCAAGTAGTACCCCCTCTCCCCCAGTCAAGGATGAATCCTCCATCACGTCAAGACAACAAACTTACTGACACAACAAGCTCTACCCATCCTTTGCCCACACGTCGGCAACCTCACATTCCTCCAGTTGTCGTCGAAGACCTAAATCGACCTCACATTGATGATTTCCCACATAACGCTTTACGTTATGAACTACGACGATTGGTTCAAGAAGAATTCCCAATGAGAGGTGGAAGGACATTTCTTCATCAATGGGACTTTCAGGAGTCATCACCCATGACTGAAGACATTCTTCAACATCCCATTCTGGCAGGCTTCAAATTACCCAGCATAGATTCTTATGATGGGACGTTCGACCTTGTGAACACATCAATCACTATAGAACTATCATGCATATCCAAAGAGTCTCAGATGTGCTCCTCTGCCAAATTTCTCATGCTACTCTAAAAAGACAAACTTGAATGTAATTCTATTCACTTCTAGCCGGAACTATCCTCACATTCGTCAAATTGGCTAAAGTGTTCGTCGAAGAATTCATTGTCAATCAAAAAATTGTTAAGGATTCTTCTCACATCTCTAGGGTTCACCAAAATGAAGGAGAAATACAGAGAAAGTATTTTCAATGATTTTCCACCGAGACTCGACAAATTCCAGGAGGGGATCCTGAGTTGCTGAGAGGTGTTTTCCTTGGAGACCTCTGTCCCGGTCCCTTTTACTCGACGCTTATGTGAGAAATAGTTCATTTGTATGCTGATTTAATTCATCATGTGGAAGTACAAACATCAGCAGATGAAGTCATCAATGATCATAGGAAACAATTTCAGCAAACTTATGACAAACACAAGAATGCTCCTACAATGGATAACTCGTCATCGCAGCAAAAGAAACAAAGGAAGAGTAACATGCCTCCTAAACCCCTATTGCCACAATGCGAGCCTCGATAAGAGGAGTATACGCCACTCAACATATCTCAAGCAAATGTATTGATGACCATTTAAAATTAAGAAAATGTTAAGCGGCATAATCCTTTAAAGCCGAATACAGGAAATCAGGATCAATCCTGTCATTTCCACTATAGTCATGGGCACACCATTGAAGCTTGTAAGCAGCTCAAGGATAAAATTGAGAGACTTGTCCAACAAGGCTACATTCGACGATTTATTCAAAATCCTCCTGCTCGAGATAAGGCTCATCCCACTACGGGGCAAAATCAACAACAACAAAGGCAAACATTGAATAATCGTCAAACGGTTGGTGAGATTGCAACCATTGCAGAGGCCCTTTATTGCCTAATCAAATCTTATTTGAGTAGATGAAGAGTCAATGTCAAAGAAGACCCATATCGATCATTCTATTACTTTTGATGATTCTGATTTGGAGGGAGTAAAAATCCCTCATCAAGATCTACTCGTGATTAATGCATGGATAGGTGACCCATATTACAACTTCAAAAGAATTTTGGTGGACGATAGGATCTCAGTGGATGTCTTATTCAACTCTACTTTTCTCAATATGAGTGTCACCAGAGAAATACTTCAATCCGCCTTAGAACTGCTATATGGGTTTGATAATTGACCCGTACATGTAGAAGGGACAATTAGTCTCCCAGTTGTACTTAGAGAATTTTCTCGACAAGCTACTCACATAATCTAATTTATTGTGATAAAATCAGAGTCATCTTATAATGTATCTTTAGAAGACCCCTCTAATCAATCTTTAGAGTTGTCACTTCTATATCACACCTCAAACTGAAAATTTTCACCCCTATTGGGATCTGTACGGTGCACGGAGACCAACAAGTGGCACAATCCTACTATCTTAAGCAGACACAACCGTGCCCTTCAGTTACTTTAAGTATTGAGAACTTTGATCTTCAGAACAATATCCCTCAGAGGGCTTCTCCCGCGGAAGACCTCACTTATGTATATATATCAAAAGAACATCCTTCAAGGACTGTGCAGATTGGATTTCTTCTCTTAGACGAAGAGAAGAAAAAATACGTAGATTTCCTATTTAGCAAGATGTTTTTGCATGGAGTCCAGCCTATATGCCCGGAATAGACTCTGAAGTGATTGTGCACTCCCTCAAAGTAAACCCGAAGTGTAAGCCAGTATTCCAGAAGAAATATAATTTTGCACCACATCGCCATCAAGCAATCGAGCAAGAGGTTGATAAACTCCTGGAAGCTGGATTTATACGGGAAGTGCGCTATCACACAAGGCTGGCGAATGTCGTCATAATCCGAAAGGCTAATGGAGTTTGGCAAATGTGCGTAGACTATACAAATCTAAAAAAACCTGTCCAAAGAATAGTTTTCCGCTTTCTCGTATTGACCAATTGGTTGATACTAAAGCCGGACGCCAGATGCTGAGTTTCATCGATGCCTACTCTGGTTACAATCAGATAAAAATGAATCCTGTGGATGAGGAGAAGACTCCTTTTCAAATAGATAAAGGGTTGTTTTATTATCTTGTTATGTCATTCGGGCTAAAAAATGCTAGAGTCACTCAGACTTTATTCAGTGCCTCATGAATAAAATTTTTAAAAACTTTATTGGACGCACTATAGAAGTATACATTAATGATATGTTGGTAAAAAGTCTCGATAAATCACAACATATCTTAGACTTGGAATAATATTTTCACCTTCTGCGACGGTACAATATGCGACTCAATTATGCTAAGTGTACTCTTGGAGTTGTCTCAAGAAATTTTTTGGGTTTCATGGTAATCCATAGAGGGATCGAAGACAATCCTGAAAAGATCAATGAACTAAGAGATATGATACTCCCAAGGAATATCAAAGAAGTCCAGATACTGAATGGAAGGATCATAGCACCATCTCATTTTCTGACCCGCTGAGGGGATAAATATTTGCCTTTCTTCATGATACTCAGAGGTGTTCGTAGTTCTAGATTCTAATGGACCGATGAATGTCAAAAAGTTTTGAGCAACTACGAAAGTATTTAGCATCACCACAATTACTTTTAAAACCAATGCTGGGAGAAAAGTTATATTTGTACATGGCTATTTCTGCCCGTGCTATCGGCTCGATCTTGGTATTAGAGAAAAGTGTTATACAACGCCCTATCTATTATGTCAGTAAAATCTTATCTGAAATAGAGGGAAATTATCCACTAGTTGATAAAACAGCTTTGGCATTAGTTTACTCCACCAGAAAACAACTCTCATAATTTTAAGCCCATACAATTGGGGTCTATACAAATCTATTGTTGAGAAATATCCTACAAAAGTCAGAAGCGTCTAGAAGATTAATCAAGCGGTCTGTAAAGCTAGCAGAGTTTGATATTCACTATTTGCCTAGGCCCGACATCAAATATCAGGCAGTTGTATATTTTATAGATGAATGCACCAGCGCCATATCTAACGAGCCATCGAGTACTTCTCCCTCTCCCTCGTACTGAAAATTATATGTTGAAAGAGCTTTTGGAAGTTCTGGCGCCATGATAGAAATTTTGTTAATCCCTCTATAACAAGTTACCACTGAGTATGAGCTCCGACTTAAGTTCCCTACAACGAACAACACAACAGAGTACGAGGCCATTATTACCGTGTTAAGGCTAGCCATAACTGTGAAGTGCAAATTTTGGTGATTCACACTGATTCAGAATTGGTCATCTCCCAAGTCGAGGAAGAATTTGATGTCCATAACCCGCAACAGGCCCCGTATTACAACATCATAAAGTCACTCTTAGCCTGTATAAAAGAGCATCAAATCACTCATGTTCTCCAAAAACAAAATTCATGAGCAGATGCTCTTTTCAAACTTGCTACATCAACAACTAGGAATGTCTATAAGAGAAAGTGTATCGAAGAGATCCACTTTTCTAGTACCCAAGGTTCGTGGGTCTTACACTCGATCGATGAGCAAAGAGTGGCTTCGTGGATCGATCCCATTTTGTCCTTCTTAAGAGATGGTGTGCTACTTGAAGATCTTGCAGTTGCAACACAACTTCAGAGACAAGCAGCAAATTTTACTATTATTGGTGGTGAGTTGTACAAGCGAGCCTTCACCGGATCATACTTCAAATGTCTCCCATCTTTAGAAGTTGATTACGCACTTCGAGAAGTTCATTCAGAAGTATGCGAAGAACATCTGAGAGGAAGAGCATTAGCCAACAATATCATGAGATAGAGATTTTATTGTCCCAAAATGAAACATGATGCATTTAAATTCACTCAAAAGTGTAAAAACTGTCAATTGCATTTTAATCTCACCCATACACCCGCTCTAGAGTTTGCATCACTTCAGAGCACCTAACCTTTCGCCAAATGAGAGATCGATATAATGAGACCCTTTCCTATAGCCACCAGACATAAAAAATTCATCATCTTAACTGTAATATTTCAATAAATGGATGAAGGCAAAACCTCTAGCAAATATTACCAAAGCCAATGTTAAACAATTCTTATGGAAGAATATAATTATCATTTTGACATTCCTGCAATAGTCATCACTGACAAGGAGACTTAGTTTACTGGAAAAATCTTCCCATTCCATAAGGATTTTTATATTCAACTAGTGCACACAATTGTAGCCCATCTTAGGCAAACGAGCAAACAGAGGTTACAAACCGGCCATATCTATAAGGAAGGCTGGAGAGCAATGGGCTGAAGAACTAAATATCCTCTGGGCTTAGCGAACTATCGCTAGAACTCCTACAAGGCAATCCCCGTACAACATCTGCTTTGGTACGGAAGTAGTCATACCAGTTGATATTGAAATCTCAAACCATAAAATTCAAACTTTTGATTTCAATAACGAGAAGCTCATAAATAACTTGGATCTCCTTCTAAAATCAAGATATATAGCCTCACTTAGAGTCGTTGCATACCACCAAAGAGTTGTCTGTCACTACAATCGGAGGGTAAAACCTCGATATATCTCAATTGGAGACCTAGTTCTAGCTGGAAAGGGCCCCTAGCGTAACAAACTCTCTACCCTGTAGGAGTCCTTATTTGATGGCAGTTATGGTCAAGCCCCTACACCTTCAAACTAAAAGATGCCGATAAAAAGATACTCCCGCGAATTTGGAACGTTAGAAACCTTCGCAAAAATTATCAGTAGGTGTTGATAATACTATTTGTCTCGTGTCATGTATTTCCTTCCCAGTTAAATATCGTGTAATCCCCA
The DNA here is from genome assembly GCA_022539455.1 of Dendrobium nobile. Classification (NCBI taxonomy): domain Eukaryota; kingdom Viridiplantae; phylum Streptophyta; class Magnoliopsida; order Asparagales; family Orchidaceae; genus Dendrobium; species Dendrobium nobile. The sequence continues at coordinate 56,170,293 of CM039726.1, forward strand.
TATGTATTTCTTCTATGCTGAGTATAGTGTAACTCTGATATCCCCAAGTCATATTAGGGAACTATAATATTGCCTTACATAATACAGTAATATATTATTCACTCCTTTCTGATATTATTTCCTTTAAAAATATCAAAAACGATAATAAAAAAACTAGCAGAAAATCTAATATCATTATCCGTGATTCGAGATATACACAATTTTCATTGTATCTCAATCACTGGATTATCCCATGGAGATTTGATTTAACCTCTTCCATACATGTTAATATCATCAAGCAATGCTTTGACTAACAACCTCAGATAGATTAAACATCCTAGGAGGTTGTCTCTCACATTCGCTCGAGCTAAATGAGTCCACTGAAATATTTATCATCATCTAAATTGAAATGAAATTGAACAAGTTTCATATACATATAATAAAGAAAAGAAAAAAAATACCAACTCCTCCTTATTATATCACTAAATAAATCACATGACAACACCAACTTCTAGTACATACAATAATCACTAATATAAATTATCAGAAAGACCTGAGAAATACTACATAACCTCAACATTGTCATCCTCGAGGGAAAAGACCTTCTGCAACTCACTTTCAATCTCATCACCATATGAATCTGAAGAAAAATCATCAGAAGATTGGTTAGGCGTCAACCCCTCAACCTCAACTCCAGTCTTGCGCTGCATTGGACGGACTACTTTTAGAAAACCTCAGATAAAGCCTTCCTCCATACACTCCAGCTCTAAGGTCTTCACCTTCACATCATATATATGATCACGACCATCCTGAGCATGATCCTGAATTACTATCTTGAATGCAATAGACTTCTTAAATTCTTTTATGACTCTGGAAGGTAACAGTTCTCATCTTCAAGGTTTTTGTCTTCTCCTCAAGGATCTGCTGATCTTTTACGTGCTGATTGATCGCCGCTTATGCATCCACCAACTCAATATGGATGTGATCAATCTACTGATTCTACAAATAGGCTAAAGTTGTTATAATAACCAATTATGCACTGCACTCTGCTGTCGCTTCTCCACTGTCTTCATTTCCTTAATCTTGCCATCATATTTCATCTTGTACTCTTCTTGAAGATATTTGACCTTCAAAAATTCATTGTTCAAGTCATTCAAGAATTTGATTAATTCAAGATTCAAGATTTATACACTGCAGCAACTGAAACAATAAAAAAGAGTTTGTAAGGGACATGCTTATAAACGTGTAAAAAGAAAAATAAAAAAGAAATGAGAACTCACCAGTTCCTCAGCTCATCGATGTCCAACACATTGATATTTCAAAATATTTTTTGGAATGTGTAACTTGGATGTAGAAGAATTATGACATTTGGCTGACTTCTTTAACATATGTGCATGAGACCTCCCTGCCTGAATAGATAGTCCCACCTTGAACAAATGTTCATCATATACATACTTGTTCAAATAACACACCTTGTAGTAAATGGTGTCTACATCAGAAAGATTGAGCATCTTCATCACATTTTCTGCTCTAATATGAAGGAAAATGGATAAATCCTTTTGTTTTTCTCATTTTTCTAACATATTCTAATCATTTTGTACGAAGAAGAATCCACTAGCCCAGCTCTTTGATAAGTATCAAATGCAAAAATCCAGTCATTTGGATCTAAAAGTGATACAACCCTGTGTATCACAAGTGAGTCGACCCATCCGAGATAATTGAAGAAATGAAACTGTTTCCTGAAAATGATCAAGGAGTCATTGGTTTTTATGGAAGTCACATCATTAGTCTCGGCCACCTTATGAGATTTCTTCATACCTTCATTCTAGGCAACAGGACGATCTCCTTTAGCCAGGGAAATTTTGAGGGAAGCGTGGTCACCCATTTGAGCTTCTATATTAAAAAGGGGCACTAAATTTAGATAGGGGATATTACCTATAAAAAATAATGGAAAGCTTCTAAAGTAAGAAGGAAAATAGGGAAGAGAGAGAGTAAGGTTGAAAACTCTAACTTCTACATAAGAGATTGACACTTGTACTTGATAGCAGATGCCACTTGTTCAAGGCAATGGAAGGTCTCAACTACAAGAAAGTTAACTGGAGAAGAAGAGAAGGTGCATTTTCCCTAATACCCTGAGGGGGAGGGGGGGTATTTATAGGAGCAAAGGGGGGAGTTTACATTTTTTTGAAAATTTTTACTTTTGTTTCAAATAATAATAATAATAACATACATATATATATATATATATATATATATATATAATCATAATAAAAAATGATTATTATTATAGGTATATATATTATGTTTATTTTGTAAAAAAAAAAGCTGCAGCTATGGTTGGCGCACAAACCATCGCACGGCAGCTAACCGGCATTAGCCGAACCATACGGGCAGCCGTAGGCAATCACGAGCAGGCGCACAAACAGGTGCTTCGCATGAGAAGCAGAGCAGCTCGTGCAGACGTGCATGGACAACCGGGTAGGCGCATTGGAGCACGGGCAGCCAGACAGGCACACGACGGAGAGCATGATAGCGGCGGTGGCAGCGGTCGGACAGCCGGTTCGGCCCAGTCCATTTCGAGCCCAATTTTTGGCCCGGATAGGCTGATTCAGATATTTTCGGGGTCCCTCGGATAATTTTTCGATGTTTCACTTAATTTCAACACTTTTAGAGTCAATTGAGACCTCTACACTCAAGATCAGGTTATTCTAGAGTTTCAAATCGCATAAAAAATTCTCCAAAAGTTGTGATACATATTTTTGGACTTCTGGAGCTTCGACGTCCAAAAATAGGGGGACAACTGATATATCATCAAAAAATTATCTTCATCGGGCATGAATCTCGAGGCAAGAAAAGTTGAAAACTTTCAACATTAAATTTGGGACCATCCAAACTCTGATTTCAGCAAACTTATAGTCAAACTGAACATCTCAATAAGACGAACACAACGACACCAAATTCAACTCAATCTGAGCCCAAGTGGATCCAAATCGAAGACATAAAGCACATTTGAATGATTCAAACCATAACTTGGATGACCAAATGATTTTCAAATATGACATGCTTATAGTCGAATCGAGCGGCTCAACGAGAAAATTCCAACGAGCACAAGATCACCAAATTTTGATATCATTAAGACATTTAAATGGCCAGTAAATTGTCCCAAATCAAAGGGATCCATATTGGTCGTCCTTTCAAACCACTCCAAACGTACCCTTGATCTACCTCCTTTTTACTGGTTATGGCACTGCAAAAAAACTATAAACAGACCTCTCATTTTTCATTGAGGGGAACCTCAAGCAAAAAAGAGAAGGGGGGAAGGAAGGAGAAACCATAATTTTCTTGCCACCAGATTGCTCGATCACCGACCGTCATCGGACAATCGTCGGACGCCTGCCTGGCCACCAACTGATGCCGAACATCCGCTCAACCACCACCTGTCGCCAGACTACCTCCCGGCTGCCAATTAACGCCGGATTTCCATCAGACCACCGAACGTCACCGAATTTTTGTCCAATCTCTGTTCATCACTAGATTTCAACCTGATTGTTAATTGTTGTAATTTGATCGTCCTCAATTTCCAGGTCAAACTAGTCATTTATAATCTATTCAAAAACTAGTGGAATCATTTTAATTGGGCAAGGCCCCATGGTTTTTTCCTTCAGGTTTTTAAACATAAAAAATTATGGTGTTTTTTTTTTCTCTGTTTGTGCGTTGGATACTCGTGCAACACTAAGACAGTTTTTTTTACTTTACCACCGCGAATACTCTAGCCCGCCGTTAGTGAGAAACAAAATCCCACTATCCTAAGCACTGTTTCAATGGCCAGCAAGCGTAGCAATCGCAACTGGGTAGCCTCTCACTCCAACACACATCAACCTAGAATTCATCCTATGAATTAGGGATGCGAAGCATTTCTCTTTTTATTCTGGTAGGCGAAACCTTGTTGGGGTAGGAACTTCAAGGCCTTCACTAGAAGATCATATTTGAAAGATGAAAGAATCTCAAAATGAGATCCTTCAACTTTTGCGAGACTCGACAACTGGTGATATCACAACAGGAGGAGATTCATCTCTCTCAGAATCTACCACTAACTGGAGATGTTCGACATGAGCAATCTCAAGGAGTATCCCCTCTCCCTAAGTTAAGGACGCATCCCCCATCACGTCAAGATAACGAACTTGCTGACACAGCAATCTCTACCCATCCTTCGCACATAGGTTGACAACCTCGCATTCCTTCAGTTGTCGTCGAAGATCTAAATCAACCTCACGTTATTGATCTCCCACTAACGTTGTACGTCATGAATTAAGGCGACTGGTTCGAGAAAACTTCCCAATGAGAGGTGGAATGACATTTCTTCATCAATGGGACTTTCATGATTCATCACCCCTGATTGAAATTATCATTCAACATTCCATTCTAGCAGGCTTCAAATTACCCATCATAGATTCTTATGATGGGTTGTCCGACCCTTATGAATACATTGATCACTATAGAACTATCATGCATATCCATCGAGCCTCAGATGCGCTCCTCTGGTCAAGTTGAGAACTATAAAGACACTGTTGAATAATCGTTAAATAATTTGTGATATTGAAACCATTATAGGGGACCCTTATTGCCTAATCAAATCTTATTTTGCAGTAAATGAAGAGCCGACATCAAAGAAGTCCTGTATCGATCATTCTATTACTTTGGATGATTTTGATTTGAATGGAGTAAACATCCCTCTTCAAGATCCACTCGTGATTAATGCAGGGATAGGTGACTCATGTTAAACGTCAAAAGAATTTTGATGGATAATGGGAGCTGCGTGAATGTCTTATTCCACTCTATTTTCTTAATATGGGTCTCATTAGAGAAAAACTTCTACCTGCCGCAGGACCGCTATATGAGTTTGATAATTGACTCGAATAAGTGGAAGAAACAATTAGTCTCCCAGTTGTATTCGGAGAATTTCCTTGACAAGAAACTCACACAATCCAATTTATTGTGATAAAATCAAAGTCAGCTTATAATGCTATTTTTTGAAGACCCCTCTAGTCGATCTTTGTAGTTGTTGCCTCTATTCCACACCTCAAACTGAAATTTTTTACCCCTACTAGGATCAATATGGTGCGAGAAGACCAACAAGTGGCGCAATCCTGCTATCTTAGACAGGCACAACCGCACCCTTCATCAACTACCTCCTCGAGTTCATCCACATAGTGTTGGTTTTCCTTGGTCGGAGTAGCGTGCATGGGGCTCTTTTCAAAGCACCCAACAACGTCCTCCCAGATGGAGTCATCGACGAACTCTAGCTAGGTCCAAGCCATGAAGTCCTTGCCAAATACCTTAACATTGTTCTCCTCATCAGCTTCGTATCCGTAAGTGTTCTCGAATAAACACCTCTGATACTCATTCTGGAAATTCATGTAAGCCTCTGCAGTGAATAACTTGATTGCCCACACTCCATCAGCCACAAAATTGACTCTCCTTTGATCTAGAAACTACTTCACCTGCATTGCAAGGCCAACCCTAGTCTGAACCTTAAAACCAACCCTAAGAACCAAGGGTGAAAGGACCCATGATATTCCTCCTCATCATTGTCTTCATTGGAATAATCGAACGAAAGCTTGAAGAAGGAGAAAGGAACAACCTTCTCGGAGATGATCCACCTGGCTAGGGAAGAGCTATCACCAATGATGCGAGCAAAAACTAGAGTAAAGAGACAAATTGGAGAACACCAGGACAAGACTTAAACCAAACTCGATTCAATTGTAACATGCAAACATTCAAACAAACTTAGGAAAAACAAAAGCCAAATCGAACGAAAACAAAATAAAAATATAAAAACACTATCCTCAGTATAACCGTCTGGCGGTTTCCTCACATGCAACGAAAGTAGGAATTTAAGAAAATTGTGCTTAGGCTTGCAAACCAAGGGTCCACCACTGCAAAAGAGTCCAATGTCCTTTCCAAATTCCTCCTGCAAATGTCACCAAATTTCAGCCAACATACACTTCCAAAGCTCAAGAAGAAGGATACAAGTGGAGGGGAACTTGCGTAGAGAAGAATAGGTTAGAAGCCAAAACGAAATAGAGAAGAGGAGAAGAAAGGGATGGAACAAGCTCTCAAGCTTTCCAAGAAGAAACCCTCAGGTTTTTGTAGAGTTTTTACTCATAATTTCAACAACCTTTTCCATGCCAAAACATCTCCATTTTATATGCAAAAGAGAGGAACCAAACAGCCATAACACCTCCAACCAAACCAATTAGATTTAGGGAAATGAAAGGCCAATAGCCACAACACAGCAGCCCCAACCCGGTACAGAAAATAGGGAAAAGAAGGCCACGGAAAACCAAGCAGGCAGCCACTAGAAACCCAGCCAGCAAGGGATTCGAGGAGCCAGCACAGAGAACGGAACAGCAGCACGGGAAAACAGCCAGAGGCCACGGGAACAGCAAAAGCCAAGAGGAAATCGAAGAGACAAAGGGAGGAGAAGGGGCAAAGTCCACTCCAAAATGAATCCAAGACATAATAGCATACCTTTTTGAGATAATGAGCTAGAAAGTGCAATAAATCCCCCAATCATTGAGCTAAACTTCAGCTCAAGCATTTATGAGCTAACACCAAGTAGAATTCATCATTTTTTAGCTCAACACCAAGTAACCAAGGCCCACCCGAGAGCAGCCACCACACCAAAATAGAAATCAGCAAGCAGACCAAGGACGAAGAGGACCCAAAAGCCAGCAAATCCAAGGTTTGACATGCCTAACACCTTCCTACCATGATCATTGGAAGCCCAACCATCATAGGATAGCATAAAAAAAAACACAACTAATATCATTCAAAATACAATAAAACATAAATAACTAGATGCATCAATTCCCCCCTGGTGAGAAAGTCTCATCTCCTGTGAGAAAGCTTCTACCACTCTTTTATAAAGCTCCGGATGACGCTTTTCAAGTTCTTTTGCATCCATCCAAGTACAATCAGTCAAAGGGCGATTTTTCCACTTTGCTGAGAACTTCATATGTTCACCATGCCGAGTTTTAGTAGTTTTGACATCCAGAATATCTTTAACCTATTCATTATAACTCAAAATAGATGTGAAGAGTGGTAAAGTTTCATGTTCCACATGATCGTCAGTATTTCCTTCATATAAAGAAAGATCATAAACATTAAACACAGGATAAGTGCCAACAGTAGAAGGAAGATACAAAAGATAAGCATTTAAGCCCAATTTTTTAAGAATAAAAAATGGCCTAAATTTCTTCCTGCTTAATTTTCCAAAAGTACCAACAGGAAATCGTTGGTGACGAAAATAATCCATAACCAAATCTCCTTCTTTGAAATAAACCTCTCTACAGTATTTGTCAGCATCAGTTTTGTACTTCACATTAGTCATTCGGAGTTTTTCAAGAACTTGCTATTGAACAATTTTAATATGGTCAAAAGTTTCAGAAGCTTCAGCACTAATTTTATTTGGTAAAGGCAAACAGTTTCTATCTAAAATATGAGATATAGGCTGGCCATAAATGACTTCAAATGTAGTTTTACCAGTAGAGTGATTGACAAAATTATTGTAAGCAAATTCAGCTTGGGGCAAAATCAAATCCTATTAGGATGGTTTCTCACCTGTTAGACACCTCAACAAGTTTCCCAAACTTTGATTTACAACTTCAGTTTCTCCGTCAGTTTGTGGATAATAAGCACTGCTAAACTGAAGAGTAGTTCCTAATTTTGCCCAAAGTATTCTCTAAAAATGACTCAAAAATTTAGTATCTCTATCAGAAGTAAAAGTGCGAGGAACACCATGAAGACGAACAATTTCTTTAAAGAATAAATCAGCAATATATGAAGCATCAGAAGTTTTCTTGCAAGGAACAAAATATGCCATTTTGCTAAATTGATCTACCACCACGAAAATGGAATCAAACTTTCTAAAAGTAACAGGCAATCCCAAAACAAAATCCATAGAGATATCATCCCAAGGTTTATTAGGAATTGGAAGGAGAGTATATAAACCAGCATTTTGAAAAGTTCCTTTAAAAGCCTGACAAAATTTTGCATTATTTTGTTTCACTAGCTTAGTAGTTTGTTTTTTCAAATGAGGCCAGAAATATTTTTTCTCTACAAAAGCTACAGTTTTTCCCTGCCCAAAATATCCACTCATTCCCTCACTATGAAGTTCATGAACAAGTTGTTCCCTTAAAAGAATTTTTCGTTATGCAAAGTCTAGATCCTTTAAACAAAAATCATTTATGAATAACAAACTGAGCAGTAGGATCAATTCCATAAGCAAGACAAGAATCCTAAATGTTCTTAAAATCAGGGTCATTTGCAAAAATCAAAAGAAGTAATAATCGGGTAAATAGTTACTAACAAATGAGATCTCTGACTTAAAGCATCAACAACCTTGTTCAAAACACAAGTTTTATGTTTGATATGAAAAGTATACTCTTGCAAAAATGAAACCCACTTAGCATGTCTCTTATTCAAAATTTTTTGAGAGCCCAGAAAACGAAGTGCTTCATGATTAGTATTTAAAACAAATTCTCGATAAATCAAATAACATCTCCAGAATTTTAAAACTTAAACAATAGCATAAAACTCCAAATCGTAAGTAGAATATTTGGATCGAGTATCATTCAGTTTTTCACTAAAGTAAGCAACAGGTTTTCCCTCTTGGCTAAGAACAGTACCAATACCAGCATGAGAAGCATCGCAATCAACTTCAAAAATGTTTTCAAAATTTGGCAAACTAAGAATGGGAGCTTGACTCATTTTTTTCTTAATGAATTCAAAAGTCTGTTCAGCTTGAGGGATCCACCTAAATATTCCTTTTTCAAACAGTCAGTAATAGGAGCAATCAGAGAACTGAAATTTCTAATAAACCTACGATAGAAAGAAGCAAAACCATGAAATCCTCTCACCTCACTTATGTTTTTAAAAGTGGGCCAACTTTGAATTGCCTCAATTTTTATCGGATCAACTTTTATCCCCTCAGCAAAAACAATAAAACCCAAAAATGTTAAGCTCAAAGTCATAAAGAAACATTTTTTGATATTGATGTATAGCTTTTGTTCCCTTAGAGTTTGCAACACTTGTTTCACATGATTAAGATGCTCAGAAGATTGAACACTATAGATCAAAAAAGCATCAAAATATACAACAACAAACTTGTCAATGAAAGGTCTCAAAACATGATTCATAGTTTTCATAAAAGTGCTTGGAGCATTTGAAAGCCCAAAAGGCATCACAAGCCATTCATATAAACTTTCTTTAGTTTTAAAAGCAGTTTTCCATTCATCTCCAGATCTTATTCTTATATGAGGATACTCACTTCTCAAATCAATTTTAAAAAAGATTTTTGCACAGCTTAACATATCTAGCATGTCATCCAACCTAGGAATAGGAAAGTGATATTTGATAGTGATTTTATTTATTGCCCTACTATCCACACACATTCTCCACGTCCTATCTTTTTTAAAGTAAATAAAGCAGGCACAGCACAAGGATTTAAGCTTTCTTTAATTAAACCCTTTTCTAACAAATCAGACACTTGCTTAAAAAGTTCGACATGAACAGTTGGATTCATCCTATAATGAGGTAAATTAGGCAATGTTGCTCTAGGAATTAAATTAATATGATGTTGAATATCTCTCATCGGTGACAAACCTACAAGCAGTTCTTCAGGAGTTAAATCAGAAAACTCATCGATAAAAGATCGAATTTCAGTAGGATTTTAAAGCAGAATCAATTTCTTTTCCCAAAACCAAGTAAACCACATCAGAGTGTTTCAAATCATTTGCATTCAAAAGCAATTCAGAAGTACTTATTTTGGCAACTTTGTTATTTTTAGCAGACGAATCAGGCACATATTTTTGCGGATAGAGAGTGAATTCCTTGTTGTTTTGAATCAAAGAGTAAGTGTTTTTCTCCCCATTGTGAATATTTTTGTTATCAAATTGCCAAGGTCATCCCAATAGAATGTGACAGACTTCAAGAGGCACAACATCACAAGTCACTAGATCTTTAAAAGACCCCCCAATTGTTAAGTTAACAGCACATTGCTTTGTGATGGGAACTTCACATCCCTCTTTAAACCAAAAGATTTCATAAGGTTTAGCAAGCGGTTTGGACTTTAATTTTAGCTTATCGACCATCAGTTGAGATACAAAATTTTCTGAACTTCCACTATCTATCATAAGAGTGCAAATTTTCCCTTCAACTGTATAAGTTGTTTTGAAAATGTTTCTTCTGAGCCACTTATCCCCGTTATCAATTTTTGTTGTTAAGACTTGTCGGATTACCAAAAGTTCTTCTCCTTCATCCCCCTCAATATCAATTTTCTCTAACTCTATGTCATTTTCAGATTCATTTTCTTCCTCTTCCTCTACTTCTTCGTTGTTTTCAATGAAATTAGTTCTTGGCGGGTTGTTTTTTCTACAAGTTGCAGAAAGATGACCATAAAGCCCACATTTATAGCATGGTCCGATTAATTTAGGCTGTTCAGAAGGCTTAGGACCCATAATTCCCTTTCCTTTATCCACATTTTGATTTTCAAAAAGTTTAGCTTTAGTACCCGATGTTCCCACAAAAGTTTGAGTTTGACTCTTAATCCTGCCAGTTGGTCGCCGCTTATAAGTTTCCGTTATCTTGTTATGACCCCTTTCTCTTTGTTGTTGTTTTTCAAGTTTTAAAGCCATTCGATATGCTTCGTCAAGTTTTATTACATTATGCAAGTTCAAGTGATCTTGAATTGTCCACTTGAGACATTTAATGTATCATGAAACAGTTTTCTCTTCAGATTCATCTAAATCATTTTTTTATTGTAGTTTGTAAAACAATTCAGTGTATTCTTTCACAGTTTGAGTTCATTGACGCAAATTATTAAACTCTTGAAATAAAGTTCGTGCGTGATCAGACCGTAAAAATTTTCCTCTCATTTTTTCTTTCATCTGTTCCCAGTTTTATATTTTTTCTTTGCCTCTCCTAAGTCTATTGTTTTGCAAATTTTTCCACCTTGTAAGAGCACGACCATTTAATTTTAAGCTTGCAAATTTCACTTTCCAATTTTCATGAATTTCTTTCCAATCGAAAAATTGATTCATTTTCTCAAGTTATTCGAGAAATAGATCAAGTTGCAACTTACCCTCAAAGTTGTGAACGTCAATTTTAATTCCAAAATCCCAATTTCGTTGTCTCCTATTTTGATTCCTAGGGACTTCTTCTTCGCTTTCAGATATTTGAACATGTTGTTGATTAATATTAAGATTAACAAGAGTATTAGCCATTTCATTTATCTGATTTTGCAAATCCGCTAATTGTTGCATTACATTTTGTCATTCCCCCGAATTATTAGTCATTTTAGAACTCAAAAGAAACAAGGGACTCACAAACCAAGTATTTCCTAACACGCTCTGATACCAACTTTGATGCGAGCAAAAACTAGAGTAAAGAGACAAATTGGAGAACACCAGGACAAGACTTAAACCAAACTCGATTCAATTGTAACTTGCAAACATCCAAACAAACATAGGAAAAACAAAAGCCAAATCGAACAAAAACAAAATAAAAATATAAAAACACTATCCTCAGTATAACCGTCTAGCGATTTTCTCACATGCAACGTAAGTAGGAATTTAAGAAAATTGTGCTTAGGCTTGCAAACTAAGGGTCCACCACTGCAAAAGAGTCCAACATCCTTTCCAAATTCCTCCGGCAAATGTCTCCAAATTTCAGCCAACATACACTTCCAAAGCTAAAGAAGAAGGATACAAGTGGAGTGAAACTTGCATAGAGAAGAATAGGTTAGAAGCCAAGATGAAATAGAGAAGAGAAGAAGAGGATGGAACAAGCTTTCAAGCTTTTCCAAGAAGAAACCCTTACGTTTTTGTAGAATTTTTACTCACAATTTCAACAACATTTTCCATGCCAAAACATCTCCATTTTATAGGCAAAAGAGAGGAACCAAACAGCCATAACACCTTCAACCAAACCAATTAGATTTAGGGAAATGATAGGCCAACAACCACAACACAGCATGTGAGACCTCGTTCCCTTACTGTTCCTCTCTGACTTAGATTTTTTCTCCCAGGATCGGCCGGGACGATGGTGAGATCGTCCAGGCCGATCAGTGTACTGAAACGGCTGCTTTCTGGATCGTCCTGAGCATAGTTCTGGGAACCGTCCAGGCCGATGGATTTTGGTCTGATCGTCCCAGGACGATCTTGCGATCGGCCGGGCCGATCAGCTTTATGATATAAGAAAATCAGCTCGTTTTGAGGAGAGAGAAAATCATTTTAAAACAAAATATCTGATTTGAGGAGAGAGAAAGAGAAAGGAAAAGAGGAAATCTTGAGTTTCGGAGGCCGCGGAGCGCTTTTCGTCCGACGCCGCTGTTGGGAAAAGTGAAGATCTCGTGGTAAGGACTCCGAATCCTATTTCTGTTTTCGAAGATATTGAGTTTTGATCGAGTTGTGCACTGTTTTGTGTTTTCGTAGTCGAACTTTTGACCTGATTTGGTATTGACACAACTTTCACCGCACAACTTTTGGTATGTTATAGATATGACTATTGTACACGATTTGAGTATTTTCTGCGACGATTTTACCGGTCGGAATTGATTCTACTCGATTTTTATTGAATAGAAAAATATCAAGACGTGATTTGAATTGGATTCTATAGAATAATAGTCTTGTATTGATGTCGTGATTATTCTATTGTAATTTGGAGAAATTTGGAATTTGTACTTTTTGCAGGATTTTTGTGTAAATTTGATAGACTGCCGTTACTCTGCCCGATTTTCGTATGATTTCCGAATTTTCTGAAATTGATAGATTGAATTGATATGCGTATGACTATTGATATGATTGTTCTAGATTGCTTTAATATTGATTATTGAATTGATTATTGATTGATTATTGAAATGATTCTTGAATTGACTATTGATACTGAAAAACAAGTGGAACCTGGTTGAACGTTGGTTGGAGATTGAATTGACCTGTACAGGATGGTGGGCCGACGGGCTTTCCTTTAAACCATTGATCATTGATATAACGATTGGGAGTCATAAGGAGTTATTATAGAAATGCCGACGGGCGGCCGACGGGCAATAGAGTGACGACTCTTTTTATTGAAACCAACGTATGGATATCTACAACAGCAATATGGATTCTACAACAGCAACATAGTCAGTTGATTGTACTTGTTCAGTATTATCGTATTGAATGCATGTTTACTATATTGACATACGGATTTATTGTTTTATCGATATCTACTTTATTGATTTTGATCGGATTTACTGTTTTGTACGGATTCATAGATTTCATTGATTGATCATTGAGCATGGATAATATTGACTATTGATTATTGACATTGATATGGATAGAATGGATATAGATTTTGTATAGACTCATTGATACTATTGATTCTGCATTGTATTGATTGCTACAATTGATTTATTGATAGGATAGATTGAGATTTATCGTATCGCTTTTCCGATTGATTTTATCGACTTGATAGTATGGATTTGATTTGATTTGATTGATTGATTTGACAGATTGATTTGACGGGCGGATTGACTGATTTGACGGATTGATTGATTTTCTTGTGTACGAATTTCTTCGAGATTGACGTGGATTGATTGAGCTTGGTTTATTGATTTGCCTGCTGCTGCATTGATTGGTTTTATTGACTATGGATTTCCGTATTGCATAGATTCATTGACCATTGACTGATATATATTTGATTGACTGACATGCATATTGATAACATCGCCATGCTTTGATCTCAGTTATAGGTATTAGGTGACCTGCTGGCTTTGTAAAGCTCATTATATGTGGTTGATATTTTCAGGTCAGGGCAAGGGAGCAGAAGATAGGAATTGATCCAGATCTTCAGGTTTTTGTCTTTTGATGATTTGATTCTTTTGTACTCAGGATAGATTTCAGTACTGGTGATTGTAGTGTAGTTCCTGAGTATTGTACATGACCTTTGAGATATGAATCGACTTGTATATTGATGTTTTAAACTTTATAGATATTTGATAGATTGTTAATTGAAGGTTTTAGATAGCTCTGGTAAATTGTTTGAGTAATTGATTGACATTCTTTCCAAGTTAGATCTTGGGGCGTGACACAGCAGCCCTAACCCGGTACAGAAAATAGGGAAAAGAAGGCCACAGGAAACCAAGCAAACAGCTAAGGGATCCGAGGAGCCAGCACAGAGAACGAAATAGCAGCACGGGAAAACAGCCAGGGGCCACGGGAAAAACAAAAGCCAAGAGGAAACCGAAGAGACAAAGGGAGGAAAAGGGGCAAAGTCCACTCCAAAATGAATCCAAGACATAATAGCATATCTTTTTGAAATAATGAGCTAAGAAGTACAATAAATCCCCCAATCAATGAGCTAAATTTCAGCTCAAGCATTTATGAGCTAACACCAAGTAGAATTCATCATTTTTTTAGCTCAACACCAAGTAACCAAGGCCCACCCGAGAGCAACCACCACACCAAAACAAAAATCAACAAGCAGCCCAAGGACGAAGAGACCCAAAAACCAGCAAATCCAAGGTTTGTCATGCCTAGCACCTTCCTACCATGATCATTGGAAGCCCAACCATCTTAGGATAGCATAAACAACAAAAAAAAAACACACAACTAATATTGTTCAAAATACAATAAAACATAAATAACTAGATGCATCAACCAATTTGGAGGTAAAGTTTCACAGCGTTCTTGAGATTGGGACCTTCAGCAAGGGTGGTGGAAGCGGAGGAGGGGGAATAGAAAAATTTTCATTTATTAATTTTTTTTAAATTGGACATTAATTTATAGTTATAATTATAAAAAATAGTTTACTATTATAAAAGTTTTTCAGAAGTAACTGCCAAATTAATTAAGATCAGAAGAGCACAGTTAGCAAATTACCCTCTTTGGCTGAATTATTAAGTAGCTCAAAATTTAAAATCTTGCTCAATTTTATCTAATGAAGTCTTATTAAAATTAAATTATAATTGAGTTTTAATCAAACATAATATTATATATATATATATATATATTAGTTCATAAATGAATTTATGAACTTTAATTAAAAATGGTATAGTTAAAAAATAATTTTTATATTACTTGATCAAACTAAAAAAATAATAATAACAATAATTTTAATATATATATCATCAAAAAAATTTCTTAATCGGGCACGAATTTCAACTTATTAGAAACTTTCAAAATTAAATCTAAAGTCATATTATCTATGATTTCAACAAACTTATAGTCGAATTGAATGTCTCAAAAAATGAACCCAACGACACCAAATTTGATCCTATCTAAAGCCCAAATTGGTCTAAATCAAGGGTCAAAAGCACATCTAGAAGGTTCAAGGCATAAATTAGATGACAAAATGATATCAAAATATAGTATTCTTATAGTTGAATTGAGCGGCTCGATGAGACAAATCTAACGAGCCCAAGATCTCCTAATTTTGAAATCATTTGGGCAAAGCTTTATAAATGCTCCATGATTAAGAGGGTCAATATGAGCCATCGTTGGAGCACTGCCAACTTTCCCTTGATTTTCTTCAAATTTATTAGTCATGTCACTCCCAAAAAACTATAAATAGACTCCTCTTTAATCACAAGAGTGGGGAGAGAGAGGAAGAGAGGAAATGAAGAGAAATCTGAGATCTCTCTTATCACCAAGCTCCTCCTCGACCACCACCAGGCCACCGACCGTCGTTAGACTTCCATCCGGTTACCAACTTTCGTCGAACATACGTCCAACCACCACCCGACAACCGACCGTAGTCAGACTTCCATCCACTGACAACAGTCTCTCTGACCACCATCTTTAAATTACAGTCTCCCCGACCATCGTCGCCTAACGACGGTTCTTTCGATTACCATCGTCGGACTACGGTCTTTCCTACCTCCGTCACCCGCCGATTACAATCTCTCTGACCATCGTCTCCAGACTACGGTCTCCCCGACCATCGTAGCCCAAGGTCCTTCCGACTATCATCGCCAGATTACGATCTTTTCGACCTTCGTCGCCCGCAGATTACAGTCTCTCCGACCCTTGTCTCCAAACTTCTTTCTCTCCAACCATCGGCGCCCGACTATAGTCCTTCCGACCTCCGTCGCTCGACTGTGGTCTCTCCAACAGTCGCCTCCAGACTACAGTGTCACACCCCAGTTTGGATCACCCTCTAACAATCAAACTGGAGTATAACAGAGAAGGAAAGGAATCTATTTTGACTCTCTTAATACGTCAACATATCAAACTCCACAATAAAAGGAAGCATGTAATGTACCTCAAGTAACATCAAATATAAACAATGTAAATACAGAGCTCTACTAAAACTTTCGAAATTTACTTACATACTAAAAGGTTTATTCAACTATCCTTAAGATCTCCTCTAAGATCTCTTTGTACACCAAAACATATTTACACAAAAACGAACAATCACCTCTTTCTCGCCTAGTGCCCTACGGGCTCCTTTCCCTTACCTGCAGTATAACAACTGCTAATGAGCTAGGGCTCAATAAAATACATCAGCAATGTAAAGGAAATAATAATAACATTTTAAACATTAAAAAAGCATAACATTAGTGACTAAATAACATGATTAAAGCACCTTCTACATGAGGCACAAGAAAACATAGTAGTACTTTCCATCTTACTAATTATTCAACACCATTTTTAACAAGTCAAATGATGGCTATAAGCTTTTGCACCCTTTTAGCTTTTCAATTTAAGGTTGGGTCTAGCTTCCCAACTTTTAGAATTGAAGTTGTTTTCTCAATTTAGGATTGAGTCTAAATTCCCAACTTCTAGAATTGAAAGTATAGGCTTACCTATTCAGGTCTTTCGCCTTTACTAGTGTGGGCTTATCCCCCAACATATGACTTATACTCTCTTTCATTTCAGGAACATTGTCATAATCATATCCAACGATTATATAAAGTGAAATCAGTACATGTGTAATTCACATATGAAGCAATTGAACTATTTGAAAAAGAAAAACATGCTATCATGAGAAAGGAAATGTTAAACATGATAAAAACATCAAATTGAAATTTTATAAAATTGTTACTATTTCTTATGCATCATTGGATATCTCACCTCACTTGGGATTCGTTCTTCCTGTTTTCTTCTTCTTTTGTACACTACCTACAACATACAAAAAAAAAAAGAAGGAACAAGCTATATGAATATCTTACTACTTACCTCAACTAAATTCTTCCTCATTAAATAGTAATCTGATTCTTTTCTTTCCTTCCTATGTTTCTTTCATATTTCCAGAAGTTTACCATCACAAACTGAGTCATAACTAACTGATTTCAGCAACATTAATTTTAGAAATTCTCTTTTTTTTCCATCAGCTAACTTAACAATAGTCTTACCCCTTTTTTTTTCTACTGATTTCCACATTCATCATTCAAAATGATTGACAGAAATCCACAATTTATGCATTCCTGCATTCAGAAATTCCTCACTAATTTGCATACACTCACTCTTATAGAAAATATGGCTTGAGAAATACTAGTATTGCCTTTCTATATTCCTCATTACCTGAGAAAGAAATACCCAAATTGCAGCTTCTACACCAACAGTTGATTCAACACTTATTTTTTTTTCCTTCCAACAGTTTTGTTGATTTCTCCTTCCAGCAACTTTGCTGATTTTTCCTTCCAGCAATCGAATCCTCCCAGTTTCCCTATTTTCTTACCCGCTGGTTTACCTCCAGGTTTCGGGACTTCTAGGTTTTGGCTGAGGGAGGGGATAAAAGGAATTGGTATTCTAATTTTAATGCTCTATGTTTTATTAAATAATATTACTCTAATGTAGTACATTTTCCACTACCTTTTCAATATTTTCAATACCATATCAACCATTTGATTTACATCAGACGCATGCATAAGTGGCTAAGTGGAAAGCTACAGCAAATAAAAAAAATATTTATAAGTACAACACTGGACAGTGAAGGAAATGCCCATTAAACGTGAATTAAATACATTATGTCACTAATCCTAATTAATCTATTTGCAAGACATAGAAGTACTATGCAATCAATTGTCTAAAAAAAAATGCTTGGATATACAAAATTTAATTACTAATAAATATCTAATTAACTGCTACTAACATAAACGATAATTAAATCAATAACTATATATTTATACCATTTGATTCATTTTTTGATTGAAATTGAAAATAGATTTTTAATTAAAATACATTAACATTCATAAAAAATTATACTTACATTTATTTTGAATACTTGGGTATTATAATCCACCCCTCCTTATTTACATTTCGTCTTCGAAATGATACCCAATGATGCATAAGAAATAGTAACAATTTTATAAAATTTCAATTTGATGTCTTTATCATGTTTAACATTTCCTTTCTCATGATAGCATGTTTTTCTTTTTCAAATAGTTCAATTGCTTCATATGTGAATTACACATGTACTGATTTCACTTTATATAATCGTTGGATATGATTATGACAATGTTCCTGAAATGAAAGAGAGTATAAGTCATATGTTGGGGGATAAGCCCGCACTAGTAAAGGCGAAAGACCTGAATAGGTAAGCCTATACTTTCAATTCTAGAAGTTGAAAATTTAGACCCAATCCTAAATTGAGAAAACAACTTCAATTCTAAAAGTTGGGAAGCTAGACCCAACCTTGAATTAAAAAGCTAAAAGGGTGCAAAAGTTTATACCCATCATTTGACTTGTTAAAAATGGTGTTGAACAATTAGTAAGATGGAAAATACTGTTATGTTTTCTTGTGCCTCATGTAGAAGGTGCTTTAATCATGTTATTTAGTCACTAATGTTATGTCTTTCTTAATGGTTAAAATGTTATTATTATTTTCTTTACATTGCTGGTGTATTTTATGAGCCCTAGCTCATTAGCAGTTGTTATACTGCAGGTAAGGGAAAGGAGCCCGTAGGGCACTAGGCGAGAAAGAGGTGATTGTTCGTTTTTGTGTAAATATATTTTGGTGTACAAAGAGATCTTAGAGGAGATCCTAATGATAGTTGTATAAACCTTTTGGTATGTAAGTAAATTTCAAAAGTTTTAGTAAAGCTCTGTATTTACATTGTTTATATTTGATGTTACTTGAGGTACATTACATGCTTCCTTTTATTGTGGAGTTTGATATGTTGACGTATTAAGAGAGTCAAAATAGATTCCTTTCCTTCTCTGTTATACTCCAGTTTGATTGTTAGAGGGTGATCCAAACTGGGGTGTGACATACAGTCTCTCTTTCGCCGAACTTACGTCTAACCACCGATTGTGACCAAACTTCTGTCCGGCCACCAACAATCATCCGACTTTCGCCTGAGCACCGATCATCGCCAAAATTCTGCCTGGACACCAACGTCTCCTGTCAACTACTATCTTTTCGGCCTCCGTCGCCTGCCGATTACATTTTTATCAACCTCCGTCATCAGCCAATTATGGTCTCTCCTGCTGACCAAACAAACATATAAATATTGATTCTTCTAACTCCCGCCATGTAATGCACACTATATAATATATATTTGCTAAATCAAGTCAAAGCCTTCCCCCTAAGGAAGGGCCTCATTTATAATGAATTGTAAACACTAATGGATTCATTTAAACTAGACAAGACCCAGTGTTTTTTCTCCCTTTTCAACGATTTCCACGTAAAAACTCTACTGCCTCTTATGAATGCTATATGTAACAATTGAAGCCTAAACATGTCATATGTCAAAGCCATAGCTGTTAATGGCGCAAAATAGCGCGCGCCATGGCGCACGGCGCGGCGCATCTACGGCGCCATGTTCATGGCGAGGCGCATGTGTTTAAAATAGCGCGCACTATTTGTGCCACATGTGAGCCATGGCGCATTGCGCACGGCGCAAAATAGTGCGCCAAATTGTTTTTAAATTTCGGTATACTTATGAATATTTTTTATATTTAAAAAATATATCTATATTTTAAGATAAACGACTATTCATTGCCCTAATTTCACGAAAGATTTTCTGTTTGCTGCATTCGCCGAACACATCCCGTCATCCCTAAGTCAAGGTCGCTGAATCTATCCCGAAGTCGAAGGTTTTCTGTTTTCTGTTTGCTGCATTCGCTGCTTCCGCCGAATCCAGCCGAATCTGTCCCGAAGTTGAAGTCGATGTTTCCGCCGAATCGTCCCGCAGAGCAGTGCTCTGTCAAATCCGCCCCCTCCTTCGTCTGTTCCAATAAAAAATCTAACCAGCTGACTCTGATTTGCAATCTCCGTCTGTTCCACACAGCTCTGTTGTTTTGCATGGCTACTTCTTACAAGAATTTACAACTTAACAGGTATGCTCGGTACCGTTAGGTATATGCTCGATACCGCTAAGTAAATGCTCGATACCGATATGTATATGCTGGATACCGCTCGGTACCGCTCGGTACACCTAGGTACAGCTCGGTACAACTAGGTACCAGCTCGGTACAACTAGGTACACGCTCGGTATTGCTAAGTACATGCATGATACCGCTCGGTACCGCTATGTAAATGCTCGGTACCGCTAGTTACATGCTTTGTACCACTCGGTACAGCTCGGTATAACTAGGTACATGCTCGGTATTGCTAAGTACATGCATGATACCGCTTGGTACTGCAATGTAAATGCTCGGTACCACTCGGTACATGCTCGGTACCGCTAGTTATGAAGCAATTTATATACCTTAAAAATACTATAGTGTATGCCTTAAAAATAGCTGGTCCTTTATTAAAGGTTCTTAGATTGGTTGATGGAGAGAAGAAGCCCCCAATGGCTTACATATATGAAGCAATTGATAAAGCAAAAGAGGCAATTGCTGCAAGCTTCAATAACAGTGATAAGTATAATCAAATTTTTAAAATGATTGATAGAAGATGGGAAGTGCAATTACATCGACCTCTACATGCAGCGGGACATTTTTTAAATCCTGAATATTTCTTCAATAACCCTGATATTGCCAAGGATAAGGAAATAACTGATGGTCTTTACCAATGTATTGGAAGATTATCTCAAGATGTAACTGAAGAAGATAAAATCAGTAATGAATTAAGTTTATACATAAGGGATGAAGGACTTTTTGGTATTCCTCTAACTGTAAGACAAAGAACTACTCGATCTCCAGGTATCATTATTTACAAAAAAATTGAGACTGATTTGTTATATAATATTGAAAAAAAAAATTCATTTCTTCCAGCTGATTGGTGGTTGGCATATGGACAAGGAGCTCCCAATTTACAAAGCTTTGCTATCAAAGTCTTAAGTTTAACATGTAGTTCATCTGGATGCGAACGCAATTGGAGTATTTTTGAAAATGTAAGTATTTTATAATGTATGTGTTGATTTTTTATATATGTTCATAATATAGTAATGTAATAATATTTTAATTTCAGCTTCATAGAAAACAAAGAAGCAAATTGGATCATGGTCGCTTAAAGGATTTAGTTTATGTGAAATATAATAGAGCACTGATTCGGAGATTCAATCATCGTGATGTCATTGATCCTATTTCTTTGACTGAGATAGATGATGCAAATGAATGGCTAACAGGAAAATTAGATGATGAGTCTGATGAAGAAAATGACTTTATTGCTGAAGAGGAAGATTTAACTTGGACAAGTGTTGCTAAAGCTACTGGTGTTTATGATAAAAGCTATAATATTCGGGAAAGATCTAAAGGGAAAGAGAAAGAATCTTCAATTAGGCATGATGTTGCTATTGAGAATGATGATGAGGAGGGTGATGATGAGGATTATGAAGTAGGAGATAATGTTGAAGAAGATAATGAAGCTTTTTTAACATTTGCTGATGATGATGATTCACAAGAAGAGTAGATTAAATTCTTATTTGATCTTTAAAAAAAAAATTGTAATATTTGAATTATGAGATATTTGAATTTTACTTAGTCGAATTTATATATGTTATGGTTGTCTTTTATTATTATGATAGCTTGTCTTTCATTTTTAATAATATTTCATATTCATGCTTATTATTTTATAATTTTTATATAGCTTGCGCCATGTTCAAACTAGCGCGCGCCGCGCCGTGCGCTATGCGCCATGGCTCCAAATGGACCTTTGCGCCATGGTGCGCCATTCGCCGTTAACAGGTATGGTCAAAGCCAAACTCAAACAACTATCCATTAGAATACTGATCTCTTATAAGGCCACTTTTTTCTTTCAACTTACTGATCAAGGCTTGGGTCTCAAAAATAAAATGGGAGGTAAGATCTCCATTGAAAAATTGAAAGAAAACAACTGAATGTGAAAAATTCAGAACCTTCTCTTACAACAGGTATGTCCAAGTGGAGGTAAGATCTACATGATAAAATGTCATAGAGATACAATATACAGCATATAATGAAATGGTAATCTTCTGAAGTTCTTTCATGACTCTGACATGGAGAAAATTCATCTATGAAACTAACCTTTTGTCACAGGACCGATGAAAAGTTAATATAACAAAAAATAATATTTATAGATGAAACTGTAAAAGCAGGGGAAGAAGATTCCATTTGACCTTGCTAATTTTGGAGGAAAACTTTAGTTTGGAGAGGAGTTACAACCAAAGACAAGGATGAAACCATAATCCATGCTCTTTAGCTATTCTTTGATTGCTTTCACAAGGAAATGAAGCCATGGCAAACAAAGCTCTTCTTTACAGACAAAATTCATGAGCACATCCGCCCGTATATGACTTGAATTTTATGGAAGCTTCAATACACTGACAAAGAAACTCTGCCAATAATATTAGTGAAATGATGTCTCACTGCATGCTTTGTATAAAGAAAAATCACTCCTGCCTATGCTTGGAATCATTTGTGAATTAGTATACTGCAGTTTGAAACTAATTATGCAGAAGCTAAGTCAGTAGAATGTTACTAAAGATCATTTAGATCAATCATCATCTCACTTTTCCAGCTATTCTCATTGGTATTTGTCTTGGATAATGAACAAAGGTCTTCCACAGCCTCAGCCAATGCAATTTCCAATGAATCAGCTAAGTCTCCCTCCCAAAGGCCCAACCTGCAGACCTTCTTGTAGGCTTCATATCCTGCTGCCCTCAACCCTTTCACGACCATGTCTCTTAAAACACCAGAAACAATGTCTACTGAACGCATGTCTTTAAGTAATATCTCAGCAGAACCTAACCTCTCAAAAACAACAACAGCGCAAGTCTTATCAACAAAGCGAACATCAAAATCTTCTACAAACACTGGATGAATTTGCAAGAGACAATGTTTTAGCTCCACAGCAGAAGTTGCACCACCAAAGCCCCATAAGAAGAGTATATTATCTGTGCTTACTCTCCGGGTAGTATCAATCTGCCAACCAGTCTCATCATCTTCACCAGGTTCATGAAGTGTTAGAGATGCTGGATTGAAAATATTTGCATAATCTTCAATTGATTTGGCTTGCTCGAGTGCAGATCGGCTCGAAGGAGCATTCTTTAACAGCATATTCAGCTTAGCAAACAAAAATGCTAACTTAAGAACATTGTTTCCATGGCTCTTGTTCCCATCTTCAGCTTGCTCAGGAACTTCAAGTTCTATTGGCACAAAATAATGCCTTTTTAAATAACTCAGGGCACTAGGAATATTTTTTGCTTTCCTTAAAGGTCCAAACTCCTTCAACAAATGATTAATATCAACCACATTGGAGAATAGCAACCTCAACGAGCACATGAATTCTGCCACCGTTTCAGGTAACGGACCGAGAAACTTTTCATGAATGAAGGTAAAATCATGGAGGCAGTTGTGGGAAACAATTGTTTTGTGAGAACTTGAGATTAAATCAATGACTTGCCGGAATCCCCGGAATTTGAGATTCTGCTCATCTTCAAAACTCTGAAGTTCAGTCATGAGAACCTTCTTATCCTCTTCTGAGCTTGTTAACACAACACGCACCGCCTTGGGCTGTCCTCCATTGTCAGGGATAAGAATAGGAACTAGGTCATCAGAGATCTGTTCGACAATCTCAAAAACTAACTGAGCCTGCTTTTCACTGCAGATATCTACACTCATACCTGGCCTTGAACCATAAGATTCCCCACCTAATACGAGTTTCCTCAGAGATTGAACAAGAGACCCATCTTTTGCTTGGCTAGTATCTTTACATGCTTTCCTCCAGTGGGTGACCCGCGACTTGATTCTTTCCTTGAAAATTGAATCGGCAACAGAAGGATTTTGTGAAGAAGTAACTGTAAGCATCCATGATCCAGATTTTCTCTCTCTAGCCTTGGTTTCTTCTACTCTAGATAAGTATGATATGCCATCATAAATGCAAGCATTGAAATCAAAACCCTCGCGAGCCATGGAAGCAAGGAATGATGTTTGACAAGCAAAGCTATAAGAAGGCATGCCTAAGGCGAGTTCATCTCTGGGAAAGAGATGAAAGTTATATGGGAATGCAACGACCTTTGAACCGCGGATCGAGAAGGGGCAGACGGCGAACTGGAGGAGCTCGAAGGTTTCGGCGGCAAGCTTCGATTTGAGGTAGGCGGTCTCGGAAGTGTCAATGGGGAGAACCCGACGCCATGGATGGCGGAGAGAAGAAGAGGAGAAGTCTCCGGTCTTGCGGGTGGAGATGGCGACGAATTGTGCGGCTTCGATGTCGGCTTTGATTTGCTGGATTGCGGCGGCGAAGTTCGATTTAGTTACTTGCTTCACCGGCACGCCTGCGAAACGTCCCTTCCCGACGGCGACAGCCGCCATCAACCGCCCGCCTTTTTGAGATTGTAGCTGACCTGCGCGTCTCGCTGGTTCCGCAACCCAAGCAGGAGATGTGAAGTGTTTTTTTTTTTTTTTTTCTTTTTTTTTTTTTGGATTTAAAGCCCGGCTGCAAAATTTTTACATTCATTTTCATAATACTCAATTTTTAAATCATTTTAAATATATTAGTAATATTAAATTATTTTACGAGCTTATATTTTTATAAGTAAGATTTACATACATAGCACTTTATTTCATGCTATTTACATATCTAACATCCAAAATATTAATATTACATATCTACCACCATAGAACAAATATGAGTGCATGAAATGAAATATTAAAATTTATGGGATGATATAGTGATAGAAATGAAATATAGGAGTGTATATTTGATATTAAAATTGTATATGGGTGGTAGGCATGTAATATTAATATTTTAGATGTTAGACATGTAAATAGTATAAAATAAAGTGATATGTATGTAAATCCCCTTTTTATAAACATCAATTTAAATAATCAGTTAATATTTTCTTTTGAATTTAGAGTTATATATATAAATAGAGAGAGAAATTTGACTGTTTATGTTTGGCATTTATTTCTTAGAGAGATGAGAGATACATTGGAAAGTTCCTTTTTAGACAAAAATCACATACTGTAGGAGTTCATGGGTCGAGCATTGCCAACGATGAATCTGATATGCATCCAAATTCTTTCTTCTTTTGGTTTTTTTTTTTTTTGGTTCAACCCCAGCCAAATAAACCAAGTTGTCCAGGAGCATGGAACTATACTATTCCAGCGCTGTAATAGCCTACTGGATAGAGCAAATTGTTTCTCAAATATGCTTTAAAGTTTATTACTCATTATTATAAAAAAAAGGTACTTATGGCCAATTAATATCATGTGTATTGATAGTTCATATTACATACTGCATGCAAACACAGGCAACAGCCAAAAAGCAAAAAAAAAATAAAAAATAAAAAATCAAAGAATGGTGCTGCAGTTGGCGTGGCTGCTCCCTTCACTCAAAGATTGCAGCCGCAAAACTTATTATCATGTAAATGCAATGCAATACTGGACAATAAAATCTTCGTCTCATTCTTGATTGCCTCACCTCTGCTTTTTGCCACCAGCGAGGATACGAGAGATCTGAAGCCCACGGCTGAAAGCCTGGTTGAAGAGCAATCTCGTCTGGAACTCGGAAACAAATGGGAACCATGCCAGGACTGCAACAGGTGTAAATATCACAAGCCCCATCATATACTCATACCCACGACCCAGAGCCTTCACTGAACCCCAAAGTCCAAATGCCTTCACCGCTGGCTTCAATGCTTGTGATATCTGATCCAACAACACTAAGCTTTGTAAAATTCTAATATATCTTTCCAAAAAAGGCTTAAAAATATCTCACCTGGAGGATGGCCCAGCCTGTTGGCATGAATGCAAGGAAGCTGACCACAATGTCTGCCACCGTCAGATTGAGGAGGGTGAAGAGGATGCAGACAGTTCCAACGCAACCGAGGAAGAGAAATAGTTTCAGGAGTCTGAACATCAGTTGGAAGTCGGCACTAAACTTCTTCCGGCCCATGGAGACCACCTGTAGCAATCAGCACGGATTTAACAACTGTATGTATAGAAGCCATGGAGAAGAATCTTAAGCAACAAATTTACCTTCAAGATGAGCATCACAGCAACAATCACCAACCACGAAAGGGCGTAAACCTGTAATGAAGGAGAAAATATAAGGCTTGGATTGTGGAAAAAATAATAACATGATGATAGCAAGAGAGGTTCCAGAAAGAATCGGTGATTTGAAAGGTTTGGAGTGGTTTAAGGACGTACAATGAGGCTTTTGCTGCTGTTGGAGACATGAAGATGATACACAATGCCATACTGGAAGACAAAGAATCGGAGTGAAAGGAAGATCTCCCAGAGGCGCCCAAGTATTCCGGTTGAACTCAAGTGTTCCTGCTCTTCTTCCCACCATGATTCCCAGCTCTTGTTGGCAGGGACGCCAATCCCTCCACGGCTATTTATCCACTTGCTCCAATCATCCCAGTCATCAACTATTTTTTGCCACTCAAAGCCGGAAGGGTTGAAAAGAAATGGCGCAAAAAGCCAGGTGGCAACAAGGAACCACATGGATATAGTGAGAAGTATAAAGGCTATTGAATCGGTAGTTGCAGATCCATAGATCTGATAAACAATTAGCAGCAGCATAAGTTCCAGACCCTTTGTAAAATGACTTCTAGAGTACATCCTGTAGTTCTCTGCAAACTTTACATGTCGCACAACGAATCCTCGTCCAGTAGCTCTATATTTTGCTCCGCCATGGAGGATTGTCCGCCCAAAGTAATGAGATTTTGTTCCAAGCGAGAATGTAAAGAACACTGAGCACAGTTGAAGTTGCATGATGATTATGTCGCCCAATGCAGTTCTGAATCCCCTTTCTAGCCCAATCTCCATGACCATGGGTAAGGCCATCAATAAACCAAGCTGGACGGCAGATTGAGATGCCATAGCAACCTTCAGAGGATTATTTCCTCTCATCAATGCCTGCTTCATAATGGCATCCTCAAGCCCACTTAATGACAGGTAAAGTTTGCCATAGAGGAAAAGGTAGACTATGATAACAACCATCTGCATGTTCATGCGGAATAATTTAGAAAATACACAAAGATATAAACTAAGGAAGGCAGCCTTTTTGTAATCATAGCAATGAATGGTACGATGAAATCAATAAATGTTCCAAATAATTCCATTGGTATTTTAACCATAAATAAATCCACTTTTTAGTCATCCTCTTGTGGTTCATGTTCTAGACTTGACAATGATGATCACATTATATTTTTCTTCTAAAATGATAGAATTTTCTGTTGTTTCCCTAATTTTTTCTAGGCAAACAGGCAGAAGAGGACTAGAAGTTACCATTGAGCTGGCATAGAACCCTATAGTCGTGAAGTAGCAAGAAAGCATGCGGAAGAAGTCAAACCGGTGGCCCAAGCGATAGATATCTCTGCTAAGTATTTGTTCCCCATTGCCACATGCAACCTTTGCTTCAAACAGGGAGATTTGGTTGAGTCCCACGTCACGGCCCTTCCCAACCTGAATATACTCATGATGGGTGATATTTCCTTGCCTTAAAGTCGAGTTGAATCCTGAAAATGAATATGTGCTTTTGCAATTAGTGATTTGCAAAGGATTATTTTAGTTAAACAAATAAGAATGAAAAATATTTACCTGCAAAGATATCCTCACTCAGATTGATTCCACGAGAAGCTTTGCTTATGCCACCTCTAGTGATGTGAAAAATTCTGTCAAATACATCTGGATGTCCATAGTGGAAGCGGACCCTGAGCAGATATGAACAGAATGTTCACATTAATCATGACCTGAGCTACAGTCAGTTTATGGCTTACTTTTTAATGTGATTGTTATCCCAATATTTTTTATTACCAAATTGCATATCTATGTTTTGATGATTCACAAAGCCATATTCTTTAATATCTAGACATCTATTTAAATTTGAAGAATTTTCACTGGCAGCAGATCAAAAGTAAATCATTACAAGGAAGAAACTCACTTTAGTGGAGTAGCAAGAACCCTTTGTCCAATTGTTACAAAAGTTGTTTCTTGGTTTGACATGAACCATCCCAAAGATGAAACACTGTAATTAGGTAAAATCACTAATTAAGTCATTTGTTTAAATCTTTATGCCAGACAATATTAAGGTATTGAAGCTAATATTGCTTTACCTTCCTGTAAAAATGTGCTCACGTACACCAAGAATGGTTGGTGGGCGCAATCCATGGTCTTCATTGAATTCCTCCAAAAGATTCCTCATTTTTAAAGCCTCTTCCAAATAGTTATCCTAAAGCAGTTTGAGATACTAGTTAGAATCTATGTGAGGCCACAACTACAATATAAATGAGCAATTTAAGTAAAAAAAACCTGGTTCATATCAATTGCCTGAAGAGCCTCCCCTCTCGTAAAGACAACTGCATGGTTTTGATTTTCTGGCTTACCTTCACCAATCTTTGCTGCTCCAGGTAATTTGATGCGGTAGATTTCCTGTTTTTAAGAAATGTTAGAACAGCTTACCATAGATCTAGTTTTGTGCGTTTGTTTTAGTAATTACCTGATCACGATTATCAACTGCCTTTATTAGCACAGAATAGTAGACCTTCTTTACCTTGCCACCTTCTCGTTCTTCAACTTCATCAATATATGCTACACGGAGTGATGGAAAACTGAATTTATAGCATAATTATTAGTTTCAAGATGTTACTAAATGATAAAAGGAGCGTAGATTATAATACGAGCATTAGTTTCTATAAGTTACTAATTTAGAAGAAACAATGGAAAATTATAAGGCATATTTCAATTATAAGGTGATGGAAAATTCTATTTGATATCTGGGAGATGGAATAATGAACCTACTTGACCATCAGGTTCAGGATATCCGTTGCACGGCGATCGCCAGATTGTTTCTGATTGCCATAAATTTGACAAGTTGCAACAAATGTGAATTTCATATCTGCTATTGCCTCTAGTTGTGCAGAAAGAGATCTATGGCTCCTCTTTCCTTCTTCCTCTGGCTCAGTCACTGCTTTGTATCCTTCCAAAATTTCTGTTTGATATAGAAAGATCAGTGTCCCTGAAAAGAACATTTCTCATCCACAAGAAACATGTCAGCTATTTTTCTTACCACTTTCAGAAGCCATGTCTAGAAAAGCTTGAAGCTTAAGTGCTCTTTGGTAATACATCATTCCTCTAACTGTAACAGCATAAACACTTTGATCAGAACCTAAGTAATATGATTTTCTGAAGTATTTAGATAACCAACTAAGCACCTGTTCTGCAAAGTGTTTGGCCTCTCAGAGATGCCCAATGACGAAGTTGCAAGATATTTTCTTCATTAGCCCAAACATCACTCTCCTTTTTACAGTCTATTCGCTCCATGAAATTGTTCCATTCATCTATAGAAATAGATGGATTGGTCACATCAACGAAGTTAGCAGTGAGGAATGAAACCTAAAGAAAGTTTAATATTAATAACCAGTGGATTACAATTAAACTCAACAATTTTACCTGGAAAGATCTTTTGTAGGTAAAATATGATGGATACACCATCTTCATTCTCCAGATCAAGGTCACTCTTAGAATATACAGTCTCCTCACTGTAGTATGGTGTCATGACACTGCCAACACCATGTCATATAGTTATTGACCACAAGAAAAGAATGGTATTTGAAATATTGATGTTTAACAAATTTTTTTGACAGCATAATACTAAAACAGGCATCATACATGTAAGTAATGAATCTTGCATCATTAACGTGATACTTTCTAATAAAGTCGAACCATTATAAAAAAAGATGTTCAAACAAATAGAACCAGTGCTGTAAGTAGAGATGGTGCACAAAACCCAAATTCTTCTATTTCAACTAAGCAGTAGAAAATAATGGGATGTTTTTAAAATGAATAATAGCTCTTAAGAAAGAAATTTGTGTAGGAACTAACTTCCCACCACCACTCCTCTCCCTATATCCATTTAGGCATTGTTTCATTAAATAGGCATGCAAATGCAGTAATGAAAAATACATGAACGAATAGAACTATGTATGTTGTATATCCGTTTATGCACATGCGAACACCACAAAATATGCTGTAGGGAATTGAAGTTTCTTTATAAACATCGGATGTCATGGTTTCCGCAACAGTGAGCTTACAGCTAACAGACAAAAAACCCAAGTACAAAAGGTGCCTATAGAAATTTTTGTTTTACTCTGCAAAGTGAATTTAACTCCTTCAAGAACTATTATGATATGCATCATATGCTCCATAATGCAATTGGTAACCTGCAGGGAACATCGAAACAAACCTAAATGACAGCATTTTGCGTACTCGAGGTGCCCGTGGCATATCCATAAATAAAGAGTTGGTGAAAAATGCTATTCTTCTACGAGCTTCAAGATTTGTAGGCACATCTATGGCAGATTCTTTCACTGTCAAGAGGAGATATAGGCGCTTGATCTACAAAGACATGAATACAAGAAATCAGTTGCTTCACTTCTGAAAATTGAAATTGTTTCCGAATGATACCAACCTGTTCTTCCCATTGCGCTGTAGTCATTGGAGGGAGCAATATAGCAGACTTCGAACCTGTACCAGCAAAAAGTTGCCGTCGAGGGACTGACTCCTTGTTGCCATGGCCAAGCTCGACCAATTCGCTGATCACAGCATATGAGAATAGTCAAGAGAATAATACGCTACATGTAACAAAAAAATTTGAGTCTTAAAGATTCAAGAATTCAATAAGTTATCTTTCACAAACCGAATTTCATTGACCATCATATCACGCGTAACAACTTCTAGCATGTCTTGCAACAACAGCACCACACTATCACGCTTAGATGCATCACCTTCTTTCTATAATATCAAAAGCACAAATGGTCAAATATTTCATACCATCATGATGGGAAATAGGGGTGGAACTAACCTCTCTTTTGAGGTGGACAAAATAAAATTGTGTAATTTATAATTTTATATATGAAATAGAAAAATAAATTTTTTTCTTAGAATTTAAAGGCAATTGCATTTATTGAAGGCAGACAAAATAGTTAAAATGTTTATTCAACTAAAAAAAAAAATCGGGATGGACAATTGCCAACCCTAAACTCTCCTTGTTCCATCCCTGGGAATCTACATGCAAGCATGAGTACTTCAAAACAATCAACAAGCATATGAGAACTTGGAATGTGCTTAAATAATCTTCCAATATCTTCTGAGATATTATTGTTGCCTCTAAACAGAAATTATAAACATTAACTCACCAAGATGCCAACAAGCTCAACAATCTTCTTACATAGTGTTGGTAGGGCACTCATCCGAAAATTGGCTAGAAATGATCCTTTTGCAATGCTAGCTTCAATCTCCTTGATTATAATGCCAATTATCCTGCCAAAAAAATTTGTTAAAAACACACGTTGAGAATAATCAACAATGTTAGTTACTGCTAACCTCTACCGAATCATATAGTATAGAAATAACACATACAGATGGAGCAAAAAACAAACCAGATAAGTAGGATAAGATTCATTGCCATTGAAAAATAACATTTACAATAAAGATAAGGTAGATTTGGATGATTTTTAAGCAGGACAAGGACAAATATATCATGTTACCAATAACTGATGACTATATTCTGTATCCTTGTAACATGGTGGTAAATCCATGTTCAGTAGAATTATTGGAAAGTGAACCACTTGACTTTATGTTAGATATTTAGAATTGTGGTAATTATGTATTTTGCAAAAGAATAATCGTTAAATCTACAATAAAAAAATTGAAGAATTTTGAAGTACCGATTTTCATGGATCTACTGGGCAGAACAGCAACCTCAAAGAAGGGAAAATTCACAAAAGAAGTGGAGATGAAGTACTGGCAGTAACAAGCTAACCTTATTGCAGTATAACCATATAAAGATATGCATGTGCATCTGAGAGAGTTATAATGAAATATCAACAATTTGTTGCAGTAATCGTTTTAATAAACGCCACCTAAACTATTGGGTGCACAAAGAAGAAAAGAAATGGCGATTGAAATTTCTAGTTCATGAGGAGTTGATGTGAGCTTATAGAAGAGCACAGGTCCTTGGATGAAATACTTAAACTTTGAGTTAAAGTACCCAAAAAAAAAACGGAGAAATAATCATTTTCTTCAGATCCCTAGAGTAATCTTCACAAATGCAAATGATTTCCAGAGTTCGAGATCATTCACAAAAAAGTTTTACACCATACCTTTTCTCATTTTTACCAATTATCAAAAGGTTGAGCACAAGCTTGAAAGATTCATAACATTCAAGCACAGCACATTTCATGTACTCATCAGCACATATTCGTTTCCATAGATCAGAATCCTTTGACCTAAATTCGGCTGCCATATCTAATGCAATTGGAATCTGCATAAATTGAAAAAGGATTAACAACTCCAATATATTTAACATTTTTCAGAAAAATCCTACAAACGGTTATTGACAAAAACCTTGCTAGCAAGCAAGAATGGCGGCCACTGTATCATCTTGAGGCTGGGATCTGATGAATATGGAACTAGCAAAAGGTCCATCTCCCTGAATCATTACAATAAGCGATATGTTAAGCACGTGGAGCTTAAATTTCTTCTAGATAAAATCTTCTTAAGAAATGATTGAATCATTTTATGATATATAGATATATTTTGAAGATCTTGTATTAATTAAAATATTTTGAAGAGATCTTACATAAACTTTGAGAAATCTTATAAAAATAAAGTGAGTTGGGAAAGGGGTTGTCGCTTAGAAAACAAAAGAAGATTTTTTTTTGTGCTTGCAGGAGGGAAGACTTCCGCTTCAGGATGAAGGTGTTGTTGGTTTCGGTTCCATCAAGAGATGAAATGTTCAGCTATAGTTGGGGATATTTGGACTCTTATAGTAGAGAAAGGAAGAGAGTAGCAACAACAAAAACACTTTTTTCTCCACGACCAGCCATCATCTTCATGGCAGGTTATTGCGTTGTTTCTCGATGAATGATATGGGCGAGGTGTTATCTCTGTTATTATCTTCAGCTTTATATGAAGCATTATCTCTCAATAAACTCCTTTAAAGTTTATTGAATTATTCAATTTCTGTGCAATCATGAGCAGAAATGAATTTCACTAACTAATGTAAACTTATATGACGTGTGTTTTTGTGATCTTTGTTGTGTTTGTTCTCCCATATTCATTTGATGTTTGCTTAAATACTTTTTACTATCTTAGCAATTGATATTAAAGTTTTGTTCTAGAAAGCTTACAGATTTTTGCATAGAAGATAATAAGATCAACATCAACAAGTTTGTGGCAAGTACTTCAAGTTCTGTAAGGTGTACATAAAGGACTAACTAAACTAGAGAAAGTTTCATCGAATACTGAAGGGAGTAAAGCCACAATTTGTCAATTAGGAAGAGTGGAATTTAATAGATAAACAAGCTTAGTGAATATTGTATTTTAGCAAAAGGGGATATATATCACACAATTTTAATGTATTTACATGTCTAACACCTAAATTTTGATATTTACTTATTTTGACCCATAAAATCTTAAAATCTCAAACCACAAGAAAATAGAGTGAAAAGAGAAAAATAGGATGAGAGCGGATAAACAAGAAAAATAAATTGAAAAGTCTTTCAGGTGCTAGGATAGTAGGATGGAAGTCTATTGCATCTTCAAGATATAGATGCTGCTGATTTCAATTTCATCAAGACAAGCTTTTAACCATAGTAGAAGAAGCTCTTATTTGGACTCTTATAGCCAAAAAAGGGGGGAAAAAAAAAGAAAGCAACAACAAAATATCTTCCTCTCTAACTCCATCACTAAATGTTTGCAACAACTAACTGCGTTCTCTCTCAATTGCTAACATAGACAAAGTAATATCTTTGTTTTTACCTCCAACATATTATTAAGTGTAATATCTCAAGTATCCCTTTTGAAATTTAGTGGATTATTCAATATTTGAATGGTCATAAACATAAATATATTTCACTGAACACCACAAACTTCTGTCATGTGTTTTTATGATATTTGTTGTGTTAGTTCTATCATATTCGTTTGATTTTTACTCAAATTTTTATTACTGTCCTAACAAGGTTATTGCATGATAATTAACAACAGAGAAAGCGAAAAGTAATTTAATATCCTATTAAATGTTTTCCAATAGTTTTATCTGAAGCCTTTCCTGTCACTTATAAGATCTTCTTCTCGAAAACTACATATGATTTCATTCCACAACTGAGCAAACTTTGCGGCTTCAGTTCTCTTGCTTGGTGAAGCCTAGAAAAAAAAAGGGGAAAACAGATAATTAACCATTCGAAGTATTCTAACTCCATAAGAAGGAATTCATCAAGTATTAATGGTACCTCCGCAAAGCGTTTTGACAGAGAAAACCCCCTTTTTTGTCTCTTGTCAGATGGCACCAAGCAAGAATTGAAAGCTCCAGGTAAGGAATGGAAGCGTGATCTCAGCATGCCTAGTGTCCGTATCTGTCAGAGAAAAAAAAAACTTGTCACACGACCAGTAACACTTTCAGAAGAATCTATATAATATTGAAATTATGTGAGCACTAATACCAACAAAATTTTGATATTCTATAAAGAAGCAAAAACAGAATAATAGTAAAATGTGCAGAAAACTTGTGTTTCTCTGCGTTGAAAGTTTCATCAAGGTGAAGGGACCCCAGCAGGATAGTAACTTCAAAAGCAAACAGGCAGATCTCTACAGCATAAAATCCCTGAATTTTTTTTCTGTGCTTCTTTTCGTCATGAATAGATAAATTTCCTCACAATTCTTTAGACTAACTCATGGCTTGGTCAGCCTCCTCTCCCCAAATGAAAAAATTAGTATACCTATTATGTCCAGTTTCAAGAGGACTTTACCTGCTTGCATTCATTACCCCATCCCGTTTAGCATTCAGAAGGATTTATCAAGATGAGAACTCAATGAGATTAGTCAAGACAAAAAACATGAAAATGATGTTAAGAATGTATAGCTTTTCAAGGAAAAACAACAAATTTTAAACTTTTCATATCAATCATTTCACCTATTTGAAATCATGTTTTATGTCAAATGTATGAAGGGTTTTTAAAAACACCAAAGAGTTGGAATAAGGTGAGCTGATGATTTACAAAAGTGTAGCCAACAAAATTTTCAGTATGCAGATGTATTACCTCGCCAAGTCGACCAAATGCTCCAGAAACACCTCCATAAAAAGTTGAGAAAATTGAATACCAAATCTGGGTATCCATAAAATAAACCTGCAATAAAGTTGCTCAGTGTTAAAAGGAACCATTACTGAAAACAAAAAACACTAATTACTGTAAAATTAATAAAGCTTACCAAAATTACAGGGATCCAGAGTGATACTACAGCACCGATATTGTTTTTAACTGTATAGATAGTAGAATCAGTAATATGGAAACTACATACCACAAGTTCTAATAGCAGAGGAATTAAATGAAATAAGTACCATTTGGAAAGAACTCATGCCAAGCATAACGAATATTGTGAACTTTCATTATATCTTTCGTTGGCTTGATTAGAGGTTTAATCTGCAAGAAAAATAGAAATTTAAAAAAAGAATTAAAGAGGAATAACAATTTTGATTCATTTACTTGATGTCTAACAAGGAAAAAGCATGCCTGAACAAAGTAACTAAATGCAAATTTGGAAGCCAACAGCAACAGCCAGAATAGAGTATACCTGAAATGAGAAGACATTACGAAAATACCAATATGACAGAAGATGATAGAATAGCTAATTGTATTTTCCTGATTAAAACCTTACTTGAAAAGAGTAAACTGGCTTTCATGCATACCCCGTCCAACATATATTCTAGGCTGCAAATGGTGAGTAAATAATTAATAGTAAAAAATAAACCATTACCAAAGAGAAGAAAAAGATAAAATGAAGCATGCTTGGCCTTATTCATCGATTATATAGCCATAAACAGTGGAAGAATTGTGCACCAAATATTCAATAAATTACAGATCCAGTAAGATGAGATGAGTATAGAAGCAGCACCTGAGACCACCATAAAAGAAACCTAACGACATGCCAATCAGAGTTTTCGATCCACCGACGGAGCATTGGAAATACAAAAAGCACTGCAGCTAATAGATTTGGAAGCATGTACAATGCAACCGCCATCAAGTATACCGGTGGCAACCCCTTAACTTGACCGAGCCACTTATGTAGGTCAACCGGTAAAGTGATTGGTGATCCGGAACGCATGTATAGAAGTGGAAGAATAACAGCCCATGCAAGACTGACAATTGTTTTTAGAACATTTCTCATCACAGCAGTAAACTTCCATCTATGATACCCAGGAAAATTGAGAAAAAGGTCCAACACGCCTGAAATCAGATGAAGAAAAGTAAACTTCTGATAGTGAACATAAAATAAAATCAGTAAGTGGAAAGTCAGGTTGATGATGTATTGAGAAGAGTTGTAAACATTTAATGTAACTAGTCACTGTGAT
The DNA here is from genome assembly GCA_022539455.1 of Dendrobium nobile. Taxonomy (NCBI): domain Eukaryota; kingdom Viridiplantae; phylum Streptophyta; class Magnoliopsida; order Asparagales; family Orchidaceae; genus Dendrobium; species Dendrobium nobile. The sequence goes on from CM039726.1 coordinate 56,207,040, forward strand.
CTAGAGGTTGCTCATCTATGGCCACGCCAAGACGTCCTTTTTTAATGCTTTGAACATTTTTTTCCGCCAAAGAAGCATTCATTTATGTGGAAGAGAATAATAAAAGGTTGGACCTCTTAATGTTTAAAACAACCAAATACGCTAAAACCAACATAAGTATATGATTATGGGTGAAAGTGAAGGATGAGGAAAGAATCATATGTCAGTAATTCAATCTAAGGGAACACACATAGAATGCGCAGGTCCTTTCATATGCTAAAGACAGGAGAAACAAATATGCAAATGGGATAGCTAAGGAGCCTGAAAATTTTATCAGCATTTATAAATATACCTTCAATAAAATGTTAAAATATTTCGGTCATAAATCTAATTCAAAGTTTGATTGACTGCAATCAGCATCTTGTATTTTGTTTTTGTAAAAGCATTCCCGCAAACATAATCACAAGGATATTTTATCGAATTTATTTCCCTTAAATGATAATGAGATACAACAAAGGGTTAAAGGAGAGAGACTTTGCTGTATGATATGATTGGGCTTTTTTCAGCCTGAGCAGAATTTCCTCTTAGTTGACTAGTCGTGATTGACTTCCATCTATTAGGAAAGAGTACATCTAACTTCATTCTACAGAAATGAATGAGTCAACCAAGGATCAAGTATCATGAACTACAAAAATAATTATCAAAGAGATTAAGCGTCACGAAAAAGAGAGCAACAAAATTCACATGTTTATGCTGTGCATTCTTGAAAGAAGAAGGAGAACCAAATCAAAAAATGAAGAAGTCCCAATCGTGATGTACAATAAAAGGACACTCGTCAATCCTTCTCAAAACCCGTATGCACTCTTTTTCAACAAAGGAAAAAAAAAAAGCACAAAGTTCTCAAGGCAAATAAGAGAAAATAACTTATGAGAGATAACAAAAAAAAATGATTACTAAACAAATATTGGAAAATCCACATCAGAAATTCTTCAAAATGGTACCATCAGTTCATCAAGGTAATACTCCGAACTTCTAAAAATGAACTTCTTGTAATTGTCTTCTTTCTTCTTCTCATTCTCTCTCTTATTCTCTCTCTCTCGCCATTTTTTTTTCAATTCGTACAAAAAAAAAACTCAAGATTACCTTATGCTTTCACGCCAATCAAGCTTTTATAAAACAACCCAACGTAAAACCACCTAACTTACACAAAATCACCTAATCCATTTTCAAACTTTCACACAAAAAGCTCTATGTCTACCTAACCATCTAATCAATGCTTGCATATAGATTCAATACCCAACTTATTTTTGAACTTTAATATAAGAAATTTGAAACATATCTCACCATGTGATTAATGCATGAAAATAATATCAAGTAAATACCTAAAAAATCTTTCCCCTAATTCCATATTACGAAAAAAAACTGACTCCTCATCTCCAAACCAATCACTCTAAGCTCACAAAGCCACAAGCAGCTCAACACAATGCAATTTTTACTTGAGTGTCAATTGAATTAAGTACCTATAAAAGATTAATGCAACACAAATGTTCCAAGCAGTACCATTGAACTTGATAGCCGACATACTATATTTTTTTACCCTTGAAGTAGTTGCATCATCGCCTTAAACGTTGCAATGGTACATCGTAGCATTGAGACAAATTGTGCAACACAAAAATCATCTTTTTGATCACCTTTAAAATCTTACCCTCAACATGTGCCTTAATTTGTTATGGAAAGTTTCATATAGACTATAAACTAACTCTACTTTACTTCTCCAAATAATGATGTTTCAACGAAGTTGTGGAATCCAATACATTAGCACTCAATGTTGTACTCTACACACATAGAGTTCATCAACTCTTTTTGACTTTAAGCAATGAAAGCACCCTCACAAACAATAAGACCATTAACATCATAAAAAACATATAACATAAAACATAGAAAGCACTTAAGAATGATAGATATTTCTTAGATTTGGTACATACCTGACACCATCAAGTGAAATAGTTAGAGTATCGTATGGCCACAACTTTATAGTATTGAACCCCAATCTTGCATGAATTTTATTTCTCATATAAATGTAGCCTCTAAAACATTGCATATGTAGAAAATATCCCCAAAATAGAATAAGTGTGACTTGAGCAAGACGAGTCCAAATTTAAATAGTCTTTACACTAGTCTCCATCAATCTCTATATGATTATCACCACTATTAGAACCAAACCGATTTGCAACTAAAATTACTTTTTTCTAACTTCCCCTCCTTGCGGTTAATATTTGTGTGCTTCTCTTTCATCTTCCAAATATAAAAAATTTCTCTTTATGTAACTTTTTCTCATATTAAAGCAAGTAATATTCTTGAACTTGCTTCAAGTTGCTCCTACCAAAATGAGGAAGGGACCTATGCTCATAAATCTCCTTCTATCATGTAATAAACTTCCAACATTTCCTTCGAGCTCAACAATCTGCTCTTTTAAAAATAGTAAATACTTCACATCATCAAAGTTTTTAATATTATGTCCATGTAGCAAAGTGTCCCTAAAGTGCTTGTAAAAAGGTCATAAAAAGTACAATAATGGCAAAACTTGATTTTATTCATCAATATTCCTCGAATCTTTAACAATGAATTAAATTCAATTCATAGGTGATTTATTAGGCGTATTGTCATATATGGAAAGCATGTAAAGTTTGTTTATGTTAGATTTTATTGGAGAGGCTTCTGGTCACATAAAAAGACTTTAATATAAATCATAATTCATTTACAAATGTTTTCTATAAAACCTTTATCAAGACCTCACCTTCCAAACACACTTGAATCATTGAGAGATTCTTCTCATTCATCTTCTTCACTCATGATTTCGGTATTGGTTAGCATTATGACTGCCTTCACAAATATCTCCTAGACTAAAGCAATATTCATCTAGTTTCATCGAAGTTCAAAACTCTTTGAGTGGTCAAACTTCTAAACTTAAGCTTTATAGTCATTATATTCATAATAAACCTCCGCTCTGAAACAAATATTAAGGAAAGAGTACACCTAACTTTATAATATAAAAGCATAAACACATAAGCAAGTATGAAGTAATTTCAAAAGAGAGCAAGCATCAAAAAAAGAATATACTGAAAGTTATATGATTTAGCGTAAGTAAGCTGAAATCTACTAAAGCAAAGAGAGAATTCAATCCACTGAAGGAGCAACAATCATAATGTACAATTAAAGGATACTCACCAATCATTCTCAAAATATAAGTACACTCTCGCTGAATTAATAAAAAGAGAAGCCTCAAGTCTCTAAAGAAAAATAAGAGAAAATAACTTTAAAAAGAATTAATAAAAAAAAGATTGAATAAATAATAAAAATGAATACCAATCATATGTTGCTTATAAATATCATTGATTCGTTCATTGAGAAGATACTTTGAGCTCCTGGAGAAAAGTTTCATATGTTTTCCTTCTCTCTTTGTTTCTCCTCTATCCTATTCTCTCTCTTCTATAACTTATCAATTCCTTCCAAACTCCTTCCTAAAAAAACTCAATATTATCTTAGACTTCCATGCTAGTTAAGCTTTCATGCATCAACTTAAATAGATGCCAAACCTATTTAAAACAACCTAAGGCAAAATCACCCAACTCATTTCCAAACTTTCACATAACAAACTTGATACCCACCTCACCATGTCATTAATGCATGAACATTGAATCAATATCTATAATAAATCGCCTAATTCATTATCAAACTTTCACTCAAGAAGCTTTAAACCTATATCATTATGGGATTCATGCATGAGCCCTTTTCATTATTATTAGTAAGCTACACGAGATTGAAGCTTAAAAGCAATAAAAAGGGACATTAAGAGTAAGAGCAGATTGTAGGTACATTAGGTAAGAAAGCTAGAATCTCATTACACCCTCATCATTGCTAAGAACAGCCTGGACATATGATTTCTTGACAAACTGTATCCTCTTTAGGATCAACGCAACAACATGCAGCCTATTACTGGAAAAATTAAATAATTTGGCCAACAAATTTTTTATATGGAACATTAGAATGTATAGCCTTGGAACTTGCCTTCAGCATCAAACAATGAGTGCTAGACCAACAATTGTTATCCACTTTTATTAACGCTACAGCTCTTTAAGCTCATTTAACATTTGAATAATTTTGGATGTTAACACCGATAGTTTTTCTGAGTTAAAATATCTGTTCCTTGTCTGCCGTAAGGCATGAGAAATTCCAGTTAATCTCGGGACCCGAAAGATGGTGTATAATTCCTTGTTTTCAGGTACACAATATTCATCATTTAGCATCGATTTTACGCATCCACAAGGGAAGCATCCACCAATTACAATAATCTCTGTGATACTGTGGAAAATTATACAGAAAATTATAACACATAAAAACAGAAAAGGTTGAATAGAGTTTATACTCTGAAGAAACCGAAGGAATGCTGCTGCGATAAAAATACTGGACATGTCATAGAGGAAATCCTCGTCTAAAATATCATTCACAGTATATCCACCCCAAGCTATAATTATCATTGCCTGAAAAAATATCAAAATGTGGTAAATTTATTCTATTAGTAAAAAGTGCTTAAACAGCTTGTTATTTGACTGCTGATCACAGACGAAATTGGATAAGGAAAATGAATGGAAAAATTAAGTTAACAGCTATGCATACCTGCAATGCCAGTGCATAGAAAGTCCACATACGATCAAAACTGCGAAATATATGCCAAAATGTCCTTGTCTCCACAAAATATGATTTCCCAGTGCTTTTGCTGGATGTTTTCTGGGGTGGATGTTCACCCTGCAGATAAATTGTACTATGATGACACTTGTCATGTGACAATGAAGGCTTCGTTTGGGACAACTTTTTTTATTTCTTTGTAAAACAGCTTTTAGTGTTGGGGATGGAAGTAAACGCCATAACAAAACAAACAAGAAAAATATAAAACCAGGGGAAAATAAAGGACACCAGGATTTAACGTAGAAAAACCTAAAATCGGAAAAAAAAAACTATGGAGTCACACCACACCAAGAAATCCACTATGAAAATGGGGAGAAATAAGTATAGATCTCTCTTCTCTCTCGCTCTCTCCTTGCTTCTCTTCTATCTTACACCATTCTCACTCTCTAAACATAAGAGAAAACAATAACCATACACCAATGGATGCCACTCTTAAGAAAAAATAAAAAATATAACTATCCAATCCATCTCGAAGCGTTACGGTGTCAATTTGGAGCCTTGCAGCACTAAAACACGCAGTGCTGCGGCACTGCACAGTATTGCAGCACTATGCTCTCTGTCATTTCTCCCAACAAACTCAGCAGTGCAGAGGCGCTCAAGTACACAGCGCCAAGGCATTGTACAGAAAAAATTTAGTTGTGTACACCTGAACCCAAGCAAGGGGAGTGTGATAAATTAAAAAAAATTGCTTAATTACATTTTTACCCTTAAATGATTTTAATATAAATATACCTCTCTACTTTACATAATTTATCGAAACCCAATTTCTAAGAATTTATTAGCATAGAGGAAAGAAAAAAAAAAAGAGAAAAATAAAGTGAAGGAGAGAGAAAAGCTTAATTTTAAAGGTCTTAGATTCGTTTTTGCCAATCAGCCCAGTTGGAAAATTTATTCGTCTCGAGATAGGTCATTTTATGTCTATCTCATTTTTTAAAAATATGCAATTTTTATTGAATTTTTCTATGAAATTTTTGTTTTCGTTACCGAAAAATGGGGATAACGTACTTTGTGCTGGTAAAACTTTCACAATGTAAATTTTTATATGTAATAATGATTAAGATTATTAACATTTCGAATATTTTCTATAAATTTTACAGCCGGGGTTTTAGAATTTGTGGGTTTTTATTGAATAAAAAATTATATAGATGTTGAAAAATATTGTTGTAGTTCAATTAAAGTCTTAAAATAGTGTTCTGCACGATCTATGATAATTTGATTATTTATCGAAAAATGTGCATTTTTTGTTTAGTAGGTTTTTTGTTACCAACCATTGTAGAAAACTGTGTAATTCTGACACATGTTCAATTATGTTTTAATTATTATAATATAATAAAAATATGCATATTTGATTAAATTATATCTACTGGGAGAAATAACATGCCAGAATCCTTTGAGATTCTATCTGTATCAGAAAATATTTAGTGTCAATAAAGAATGTTATGGCGGCTATGAGCCATATTCTGATACCTACGAGTATATTCTTGTGCTGTAAGCATAAAAAGGGAGTCATATGGGGCTAGAATCCTTAGAGATTTTGTCTATATCTGAGAAATGTGATATAAACTGCATTAAAATTTTCAATTTATTTATTTGCTCAATATTATTATTTAAATAATTAGATAACTGCTATGCTCTTATTATATTTCTTAGTACAATGATTTATTAGACTGCATTTAACTGCTTTTAAATATTCAGCAAAATATTTAATAAAAGAATTTGGGAATTTAGATCAGTTTGTGTGGCCTGTTGAACTATTGTAGCTCACTATGATTTTGGTTCAGGTTTTTAGGATTTTGGAAGGGAAATAAAATTGTTGATTAGTAGTTTAGGATCAGAACTGAATTTAAAGGCATTTCTCTTTTGATTTTTTATACAGTCATGACTAATTTATTATTCAATTCTGTAGCTTTTATTTGTAATAATGTATTGTAGTGTTTATACATTTTGATGAAATGAAAGAAATCTCATGGATGGGTTTATTTTCAATATTTGAATAATTTAGTAGCTCTGAGTTTGTAGTTTATTTAAAATAAATATTGGAAGAGAATTTGAAAACATTTCAAAATTAGATCTTGAGATTTGTGTGTCATAGCTCAACACGATGGAACCTGCCATAATTGAGTTGAGTTGTGACAAAGAGGATCCCCCGCACCTCCCCCAACGAACAAGACAAATTAAACTGCGGTTTGAGGTAGTTGTACAATCTGATTGGTCGACACAATCAGATTCCACACAAACTAACATTTAGAACAAAAAATTTAAGTTCAAGAATTTTTTGTACTAAAAAATGTTTTAGAAAATAATAAGAAAGTTGTCCCAAACAAAGGTAAAATGAAGGATGAAACTTAAACTTTCTAGTATTACCTGCCTAGCCTTTGATTCGCCTACTGATTTAAATAATTCACCATCATCACGCATAGGCCACCCCAGCGAAAAACAATCAGGAGACCTAGATGGATGCATATGTATAACTCCAATAAATGAATTATGATACAAGTAGATTTAGACTTAAGCATGCGTAGCATGAAGAATTTTTACGAACCAGAAATATTCATTGAGATCATCATAGTTACACCAAGCTGAATGTGGGGCTTTTCCATCGTTGCTTTTCTTGGATTCCTGCCAAATCAACCTCATCACTTTACTACTCGAATAAGCAAAATCTTAAGGAATTTAAGACTACCGAGGAAGGACATACCTTCTCAATCACCCGGTATATAGGTGTGATGACTTTTTTCAAGAAAGCTTCATCATCACCTCCATATGAAGGTCTAATGTTTTCTCCGGTTACAACGCTCACATTTCCAGCCAAGAGACCATGTAATTCATAAGCCATCTGAAAGCAGAAAAAATTTATAACATGAAATATAACAAAAAGGGTCTGACGTTTGCGTGTGGATTAGGGAAAATATAAACTTTACATTGTGAAAAATGTAGCAAAGGCATTCTGGCATAAAGCGAATATTGGCAGCTTCTCCCCAAATAAGCAGATAAAGGCCCATGTAAAGAACCTTTCGCTGTTGAGCTTCCTGTTTATCTTGGGGAAGCCTGAAATCATGGCATTGTAGCAGCAATAGATAATGTAAGACATTACAATGAAAGTTAAGAACCAACAAGTGAATTAAGGTTTATTGATAATGATACCTTAAGCTGTGTTTGCGTCCCAAAAATTTACACCACTTTTTGTAGTTTTTGAATAGCTTATTCATGACCGCATCAACAGCTCGGTCATCCAACTGTAGCGCAAGTAGTTCAGCAACAACCAAAAATTCCAGCAAAAAATATGGTCAAGGAAAGCAGACAAAATGATACAAGATTCAGCAAACAATAAAATACAAAAGCGCAGCAAACAACAGTAAACATCACGATTTCAAAAGGCAATAATGGTTGCTTGTTTAGGTGAATATTAATGTAAAAACAAGGAATGATGGAAATTGGCCAGGTTGTAATGAAAAAAGTTATAGAAATACCACAGCATCTACCTTTCATGGTATAGAAATAATTATTTTTTATTACAATATGGTAACTTCTTAGGATGAATGGATGCGTGTAATACGATTTAGAATGGCTTTTAATATCATATACGTGATATAACTTTTTTTCTGCCGAATACAACCAAAAAAAAGTCCCCACAGAATTTAGAGGACGGAGTAGCAGGAAATCATAAACACCTAACAGTTGGGCAGTGCTAGTAACAAATCAATGCAGCTATGGTAAGATTTTTGTTGTTCAAATTTCTCACATCTTAATTAAAAGATAAGTTTGCAATACCAGCTAAAGCATTGGCCAGGCAGTTTTAAAATTCTCATATGACATAGGAGGAGAAATCAATTTGCAAACTTCAAGCACATGTTTGGACATCATATGTTTGTGCTGATCCAGATTTTTTTCATTGGTGTGCTTAACAAAGAAGTACATGATAGTACATCCTGTCAAAGATCATTCAAAATGCTATAGTATGTAATCCAAATTCTGTTTGGACTGGGGCAATAAGCTTGCTGTGCAGCATGTATGATAATTTTTTTTTTTTTTAGACTGGCTATAGCGGAGGGATTGAGCCTCAACCCCTGTAGTATGAACCCTTTTTTTCGCACATCTTTATATTCATATAATTATGATTTTTGTTTATTTTGTGTGTGGACCATCACTCTCCTCTTTTACCTTTTCTTTTTTTGATATAGTGAATTCTTCTCTTCTATACATTATTATTTAGGGAAATTTACATACATACCACTTTAGACCATCCTATTTACATATCTAACACCAAAAAATTAATATTCCATTCATACCACCCTATATTATTTTAATATCAAATATATCACTCATATTTCCTTCCTAACACTCATATATTTCATTTATATCATTCATATTTGATATGAAAATGAACTATGGGTGGTATGTATGTCATATTAAAGTTTTAGGTGTTAAATATGTAAATAGAATAGTATAGGATGGTATGTATGTAAATCTACCCATCTAGAATTTTTCACACGAATCTGAGTGTTTCTTCATTTGTATTTTTGTTATATTTTTTAGATTTTATTGTCATTCAAAAAAATACTTAACAATGATATAATGACAAAATACAGTTCAAAAAGTGGACCTCACCTTGGTAAGGGGTTCAGGTTTTGGAGATAGCCTTATATGAACATTGGAAAGAAGCAAAATCAGATGCTCCCGCTGGTTCCGGACATTATCTTTCTGCAAACATAGAAATACATTTAAAGAAGGGTAAAACCAAGTTCATTTATATAGTTAAATGGAAACAAACAGTTCCAACTGAGATATGGATGAAAAACCTGAAATCCGAACATTGTCCTCAACCAATCTAGAAGATCCATATCACCCGATTTCTGCCTTTGGGAATCAAACGAAGATGGCCAGTTCAATCCTCGTGTATTTTTCAAAGCAGCCACGGCGGCCTTAATCTGTTCACGAAATGTAACTACTAACTGTAGAAATGCTCGAATGAAGCCCATAAAAAAATTTTGGCACTGAACTAATTGGAGAGCGTCATAATTTGTTTTATCTATTGCAGTTTGGAAATTGTCATACCTCCTCAAGTTGCATGATCGGTTGAGATGCACCGGCAGCATCCAGAGGGAGGATGTTATATGGCACATATATTTCCTTCTTTTCTTGGACATCTCTGGCTGCAGCGATGATCTGAGTGACGGAACATACAGAGTTGGTTAAATTTTGAGAAAACATCAATGAGTAAGAGGCATGATTAGTCTTCTTAACCACTGGCATGATAAGCCAGAATGCACACCTCGGGAGCGACTTCTTCGACTTTTTCGGTCTTGTTAACAGCGCAAAGAACTTCAAAGAGCACGCCGGCGGTCTGATAGGCTTTGCCAAGCTGAGCTCTGTCAGGAGTGTGGGGGATGAACGGAATATTATACCAGTAAAAGGGAGGACGTTAGGGCTTGAATATATTTAGTTTTTTTTTTTTTTTTTTTTTTGAACAAATAAAGCTTACCGATCGGCCTGTTCTCCTCTATCGAGTGCTCTAACGTAGTGCTCATAGTACTGCTGATAGAAGCTCTCGATTTCCCGAGCATCGCTCTTTTTTAGCCTTTTCGAAAGGCTCGGCGCGTTGTCCTAAGAAAGAGAGGTTAATATTTTGGTAGTTATCTAAATGGAACATGTAAAGTTCCCATTAACTTTCCTTTGTAAACCCATAATTAGACCCAGAAAACTAATCATAAACATTGGCACCGCAAATGGAGATGCGGAGTAAAATCATTTTCGCGGACATTTCTACCTTGAGAGCAGATATTGCCAGCAGTTGGAATAGTGGGAACAATATCTTACAAGGAGTTCAAGCAAAAAAAAAAATATGATACAGGTAGCAAAAAATAATAATAAACTGCTTAGTGTCTCTTTAAAGAATAAAGAGTAAGGTTTATTTTGTTCCAGCCTTTTTTTTTAAATCAGCCTACCAAAGTTTTCAATTTTTTTTCCAAACTGTACGCTACAGGTTCAAGTGCCTTTGATTCTAGTTATTGATTTATCTTTCTATCCCTGTCACGGGCCTGTGAATAGCTAATATAAAGTCAAGGACTATTTGAATGAAATAATCAAAAAAATTATAAATTAGGCTTCGTTTGGGACCGCTTTTTTATTGATTTCTAAAACGGAGTTTTAGTACAAATTTTTTTATTTTTGTACTAAAACTCCATTTTAGAAAGCAATAAAAAAGCCGTCCCAAACGAAGCCTTAATCTGTTTCATGAAAAGCGTTTCATGTTTCATTAAAACGTTTTCTTAGAAAATATAAAAAAAAATTATGATTTTGTTTCGGGGACTTTTTTGTTGCTTCTTAAAGCAACTTTTTAGTATAAAATTTTTAATTTATGTACTAAAATTTTATTTTAAGAAACAACAAAAAAATTGTCCCAAATGAAATCTATGTCTCATAAAAAACTTTATAAAATGTTGATTGAAATAGTAAAAAGATAATCGACATCAAAAAAAAAATCTAAATAGCCTTTCGGATAATATTTTTAAATACTCTCATTTGATCGTGACAATTACACAACCAATTATCTCTATAAACTATCTAATTTACATTGAAAAACTTAGATTGAATCCTTCAGCTATTTCTAAATCCTCTCATTTTTTTTATGAATTCAGTTTCAGTTCTTTAAAATGAATGATTTTGATAAATTAAATATTAATCATTTAGAATAAATTATATGACTAATATAAAAAATTACATCATGATGTATAAATACTTAATGTGTTCATAAAATTATATATTACACAAATATTACGTTTTATGTGAGCCTATAATTAAAAACTAACAAAAATGAGCATTATATATTATGAGTTTTAGTGTGTGTACATATATATTTGGCTCTAACTGTTGTAAAAATATTTATCTTGTTCAATGCATATTTAAATTTGTATATGAATTTATGCCTAGAATATTTTTAAATGATTTTGTGTATATTTTATCACAAATAAAATATTTTAACTAAATGTGTATTCTTAAATTTATATATTAAAAGAATTCATTAATTTCAAGTTGTCCTAATCGAGTAGATTCTCATTTATTGATTATATATAGCGGCCACAAAATTCACCAATTAGAATATCATAGAGTTTAAAAACATTTATGCTCTAACATTTAATAAGATTTCTTAGGTACCGTTTAGGTACTAACTACTAAGTGACAATATTCTCATCCTGATAGTTTATTTTCTTAAAGAATTTGAGAGAATTTAATTGTATATTAACATTTATATGAATGCATAAATCTCAAATCCTTGGCTTTCATTGTGGAAGCTGAAAATCCCAACTATTATGTTCAAATCCTTGGCTCTAACTGTTATATATACTGTTGTATCCCTTTGGTCATATTTTAATAGTGTATGCTAATTTTATTTGTGCCTTTTTGTTTTGAGCTTTTTTCTTTAATTGTACCTTTTTTATTGGTTCTTTTAGCTCGCTGTTTATTATCCATTGTTAATTTAACATAATTGAGCTGTAGCTAACATCATCCTATGATAATAATAACAATAATATTTTTTAGAATTTTGAAAATCAATGAGAAAAGTGTGGGCCTGAAGCTTATGCCGCTATTCGCAACTCAACCGAATGTCATGTGCCAAACTTCACGTAGCGTAACCGGGAGAAGAATGATATTGATTAATAACATGCAAAAACTAAATAAACAAATAAAAGAAAAACAGAGAGAGGAGAAGGATCGGCAATCTTACCCGCTCCAATCGCTGCAAGAGAGCAGTCTTGAACTGCCGCACTCCACGGCCACTGGAGCTCGGATCGAGCCTATGCGCTTTCTCAAAAGCATAAAACCGACCTTCGCACCGCCAACATTTCATTCCAATATAAAATAGAACAAAAAAACAGGACAACGCAATGAATCAGTCATCATAAAAGCCGAAACCGATCGCTTATAAATGAGATCGAGATGCAGAAATTCAAATCATACATAGATAAGCAACGCGGGGTCGTTCCGCTTCGATCTCGGCTGCAACGCGAAGGATCGGTGCGATGCTGCTCAACGACGAAGGTACAACCTCATTGTCGAACACCTCCATCGAAAACGTCATCATCGCGGCAGTCCTCGACGGCCGGCGTGTAAGCCCTTGCGGCCCTGACAGTGGTCCAGTCGGAGGCGCCGCCGATGATGATGAACTGGAACTGAATGCATCGTTATTGGCCATGCCTGGAACTCTGTTCTACCACCCGGTAGACTTGCTAGGCATAGATGATCCAGCAAAAGCCAAGCTGACTATGCGATTGCGATCCCCTTCTTATTTTTTGAATTCTTTTTTCCCGCCGCCAAGATCCCGATCGCCTGCACATTTGTTCGAAAAATCTCAAATAAATTAATCTCAAATGTAGGAGAAAATGGAAGATCGAGATCGAATGCAGTATCTAAGAGAGATTCAAATTCAAATGAACCTCTCGTGGGGGGCGATAGGCGAGATCGTGATCTCCGAGCGGGAAATGGAAGAGGAAGAGAAAGGAAGATAGTAAGCGGGAGGAGAGGAAGAAGAGGGCAGGGAGAAGAAATAACGCGCTGGGGAGCGCTCCGGTCGAGTGGGTCGTCCTTGCGGGACCGGTCTGGCGGGCACTAATCTGGGAGGAGAGGAAACGGTGGACACGTGGCGGAATTATAGGATGAACGGTGAGGCCGGATTCGGTTGGCCGTTAAGGAGGTTCTGCGGTGGGGCCACACTGGGACCACCGCATCCTGGGAGAAATAGCATTTTCCTTTCTTTTTTTAAGTAATAATCCCGTGTTTAAGATGGTAAGATGGTTAAGTGGTGACTAATTTCTATTATAATAAATAAAGAAATATTCTAAGGGCAAAGTTTAATAAGGTCATTACTTGGGCCTGGCTCAGATTTGATTTGATAAATAGTTCATGATTCAAGTTTGAAGAGCTAACAAGCTAAGTTTGAACTATTCTGGCTCGATTCTTTAGCTTGCGAGCTGTTTCTTTTGAAAATATTTATAGAAAATAGAATTAAAATGTATTAACATTAAGCCTTTTAAGTATAAAATTACTAAAGATGTTTAAATATTATATCTTACTTTTTTTATATTAATTGATTTTTTATTATTTTACTTCTCATTTCTCTTTTTCACCCTTTTATTATAATAATTATTTGAATTATAATTATTTTCTCTCTTTCATAACAAATGATTCTGCTTGTGATATGCTCGAATTCATAGAATAAAGCTTGAGTTTAAGCTTGAACTCGATTAATTAATCAAGCTCAAACTTAAATCACGGTGGTGACTCGAGCTTGCCTTGACTCGTCTACACCCGTACTTGGTCCATAATTTGTTAAAAGAAGTTATTTAACATCAATATTAATAAAGTAAATACTGATATGATAAGATTTAGTGGGGAACAAATTATGCACTTCAATCTACTTTTGCATGCATAAGATGTTGGTTTTATTTTTTTAGAGGTCGTCTATCTTTTGAGTGCTTTATATATTATTTTGGTTCAATGTAACATGTTTTGATTGAATTGTAAAGTTGATGCACAATCAAAATAGTAATTTAATTGGGTCTGCAATATCACACTCTGAATTTCTTTTGAAATTTCTTGTAAAGACCATTTTTGCTCCCAGGTTCGTCCGAACGAAGTTCGATCGTCCGGGACGATCGGTACAGGTTGTGCAGGAAAACAGTTCTGGCTGCATGGTTCGTCTGGACGAAAATCGTCCAGAGCCCAAGCCATCCGTGACGATAATTAATTTCGTCTGGACGAAATTTGTCCAGAGCCAAATCGTCCTGGGACAAAGTGCGATCGTCCGGTACGATCAGTTTGGATATAAAAGGAAATGAGATATTTTTGAAAGAAAAAGGACGGCCAGGAGAGAGAAAAATGAAGGAAAAGAGGATTTTTGAGCGACTCCGGTTTGTTTTCGTCCGCTGTGACAGTTAGAGAAGTTGACCGACTCGAGGTAAGGCACATTCCACCTTTCTCAATTTTCAGGAACGAGATATTTGACGCATTTTCTGTTCCGGATTTTGTTTCCGTTAGCGAATTTCTGATATTATTTTCTTCTGACAAAGGTTTTACCGCGTAACTTTTGGTATGTCTCGGAAATTATAATTATGCACGTTTTGAGTATTTTCTGGAAAATTTTTACCGGATATTTTGGTTTCTGCGATGTTTTAATTGAACTGCAAATTATCAGGATGTTGAAAAATATTTTATCAGCACAATGAAAGTCTTATAATGTTGTTGTGAATGTTCTGTGATAATTTGGTGAATTTCTGGATCTGTGAATTTTGTGTAAATTCCGTATGCTGCCGTTATGCCGCTGAATTTTCGTACGATTTCTGAATTTCTCAAATGAGATGATTTGAATGAATTGATTATTTGTCTGCTATCAGAAGGGAGTTATAAGGGGCCGGAATCCTTTGTGATTCCGTTGTCTGGGTCCGGGAAGGGAGACATAAGGGGAAGTTTTGAAATCTGAAATTCTGTATATCCATTCTGTATATCCATTCTGTTCTGGTGCTATAAGCACATAAAGGGAGCTATAAGGGAAAGTTCTGGTGCTATATGCACAAAAAGGGAGCCATAAGGGGAAGAGGGGAAGTTCCGACATCTGGAAGGAAGTTCTGTTCTGAAATTATCTGTTCTGTAAAGTTGTAATGTGATTTTATCTGATTTCTGATTTCTGTACGACTCTGATTATTCAGTATGATTCTATCTGCTCTATGACATGAAAGCTTTATGATAATATGATTTCAGTTTCCGTATTCGATGTTAGATTTCTGATTGAGCAAGTATCTGTTCTGTCTGTTATACGATTTCTGTACGAGTGCTTGATTTCTGTACGGATACTTTTCTGATGTGATTTCTGATGTGAGTTTCTGATGATTTTGATTGGTGATTGATGTCTTGCTGAGCTGTTAGCTCATCATTGTTTTTTGCGTGGGTTTTAGGTTCTGGGAAAGGGAAGGAGGTCTTGGACTAGACGTTCTGAGTCTGATTTGTGATTAGGTACTTGATACTTTTGATTTTTGTACAGTCATGGCTTTTCTGTTCTGTTCCGTTCTTTCTGTCTGAAGCCATGCACTGTATCTGTATATGATTATTTTGATGAAAGAAAAGATAGATGAACTGCGCTGTGTTTGGATGTTTATAGTAGCTCTGTATTTTTCTGTCTGTGTTATATAGGCCTGTCAACATTTGACACGACTCGAAAACCCGACCCGAGAAATTCGGGTTAGGGTCAACCCGAACCCGAAACGGGTCGGGTTCTGGTTTTTGACCCGTATGGCATTTCGGGTCGGGTTCGGGTCAACCCGGGTAACCCGAAAATGACCCGTTTGACCCGTTTTCGCATTTATTCATTTAACATTTTAATTTTTAAGTTTTAAGTAGCCATCCCATTATCGAGCCGTCAAGCGAGACTGCGAGCGTTCAGTTTGTGAGTTGTGACTTCGTCTCTCTTCGAGCGAGAAAACCCTAAGCTCTTTGCGCCTCTGCGGTCGATTTCGTTGAGATCTCCTCCTCTGCGGCTCTTTGATTCTTCCGTTCTTCGTCAATCATCAATCGTCATCGACTCATCGGCTCATAAGCTCGTTGGTTTGATTTTTTGGTTAACTTGCTTTTGGTTATCTTTGAAGTCTGAAGTCAAGCAATGAGTGTTGCAAATTTTTATGATTTTTTGTTACGGAAGCATTGACTTTTTTTAGTTATTTGCTTCTTCGATACTTCCTTCCAATTTAAAGTTGCTGTGGCAGTGTGGCGTTGAAATATCGATTAGGGCTTCACATTTTGTGCTTTAGCTGTTTAGTTTTTTACGAATTTTTATCTTAAGATGCAGTTAATTAGTTTATTATGAAATCATAAAGACATAAACAGATTTTTTGTTGAGATTCAGTTTAGGGTTTTTTGAAAATTGAAGTTCCGACTTTATGTTAGCACTAAGCAGTTGGCTAGGCTTTCTTTGGACTTTGAATCTTTGATTATCTTTGTCCTGTGGGTTGTCGGCCTTGTGGCTGTTAATCTGTTATTGGCCTTATGAGTTGTGGCTGTGATTCACTGATTCTGTGTATGAGTGTATCAGTGATAAGTGGCTCAGTGTATTGAATTTGACTATATGTCTATATGCAATTACAACTTTCTGAAAATTTTATTCAATATGTCTATATGTATTGTATTTGTGTGTTGGATATTTTTTTAAGGTAAATTATCATTTTTCATTTGTATAATTTGATATAATTTTTGCAATAGATGGAGGATTCAAACACACTTCCTGAAAATTATATTCAAGAAAATGATGAAGTTCGCATTAAAGACAATGTGGTAGAGGGATTAGATGCATCTGATGATGCATGTGATGATGGTTCAGTCATCATTAAGAAGCGTAGAAGGATGACTTCCAAGGTTTGGGGTCATTTTGAGATGTTACCTAATCCTACAGATGGTAAACAAATGTGTAAATGCAAAAGATGTGGTGCTCAATACTTATGTGATAATAAAAATGGCACTGGTAACTTAAGGAGACACTTGCAAAATTGCAAGAAAAGATATTTACGTGATATAGGACAGCTCATATTGCAAACTGGTTCTAGTGCATCTATTTCTATGATTGATCAAAAGTTTGACAATGCTGAATTTCGTGATTTATTTACTGCTTACATAATTATGCATGACTTGTCCTTCCAATGTGTTGAATGGATGGGTGTTCAATCACTTATGACATATCTTCGTCGGGATGTTCAAATGTTTTCTAGGAATGTAGCAAGGAATGATTGCAAGAAATTATTCACTAAAGAGGTTTGTAATATTCGATCAAACTTAAGTAAGTGCACTAGCAGAGTTTGTATTACATCTAATTTGTGGACATCTATAAACACTGATGGCTTTATTTGTTTGACTATGCATTATATTGACAATGAGTGGCATTTACACAAAAAAATAATTAGTTTTTCTTTTATGCCACCACCCCATGATGGGATAGCACTATGTGAGAAATTGCAGTCTCTTTTTCTTGAATGGAAAATTGAATCTAAACTTTTCAGTGTTACCTTAGACAACGCTTTCGCAAACAATGTATGTGTTGACTACTTGAGAAATCAGTTGAATTTGAGAAGAGCTTTGCTATGTGAAGGTCAGTTTTTTCATATTAGATGCACAGCTCATATTGTTAATCTTATTGTTCAAGAGGGAATGAAGGAGATTGATGTTTCAATCTCAAAAATCAGAGAGAGCATAAAATATGTCAAGGGATCTCAAGCTAGGAAACAAAAATTTTTAGATTGTGTGAAACAGAGTTGCTTGGAATCGAAAAGAGGCTTAAGACAAGATGTTCCTACAAGGTGGAACTCCACTTTCATAATGTTAGAAAGTGCTCTATATTACCGCAGGGCTTTCCAACAATTAGAGTTGGATGATTCCAACTTCAAAACATGTCCAGTAAATTCAGAATGGGAAAGAGTTGAGAAAATTTCAACATTCTTGAAACATTTTTATGATATAACGAAGATTATCTCTGGAACGAAGTATCCAACGGCAAATCTATATTTTCCATGCATATCTACAGCTTATGCTACATTGAAACATGAATTGATAGAGGGCCCTGATTATATAAAACAAATGTGTAGAAGGATGATTGCAAAATTTGAAAAGTATTGGCATGATTTTAGTGTCATTCTTGCAATAGCAGTTATTCTTGATCCGAGATATAAATTCGCATTTGTAGAATGGTGCTACAAGAGGTTATATGTGGGTGATTATGTGTTTGAGGTTAAGAAGGTGAAAGACAGTTTGTTTTCATTATTCTCAAATTATGCAAGCATTAATGTCAATGTTCCGGCAAATGTAAGTGAACGACGAAATTCTGAATGCACAAATTCTTCTTCAACTGTGATAAATTCTCAATTTCTGCAGGTATTACTTTTTTTTACTTAACAATGTGTGATTCCTTTGAGGCTTAACTTGCACCAATGCTCAATTCTTACTTTCCAAAACAGGATTTTGATTCTTTTGAGGAGGAGGTAGAAATGCCAAAAAAATCCAAATTGGAGATGTATCTTGATGAATCAAAAATATATAGAAAAATTGAGCTAGATATTTTACATTTTTGGAAAGCCAACCAATATAGATTTCCTAAGGTTTCTGCAATGGCACGTGATGTTTTGTGTATTCCCATATCAACTATTGCCTCTGAAAGTGCTTTTAGTAATAGTGGGCGAATCCTCCATCAATATCGGAGTGCACTAAAACATGATATCGTTGAGGCTTTGGTCTGTGCCAAGGATTGGCTATACGGGGATAAGGGTGCAGTTTTCCTAAACTTTTACTTATAAAATTGCACTTTCTTTAGTAATTAAGAGCTGAATTATTAAAAACATATTATTATTTGTTGGTTTGTTGCAGTTATACATGATCCTGAACTTGAAGCTGTGACTGAAGATGTCCTTACTTTAACAGTAAATGAACTTGAGACAAATGCTGCTGAAAGTTCTGGAATATGAAAAATTTATTTGGTTGATTGGTACTTTGGTTTAATGTTGAACTTGAAACTTGAAAGACAGTTATTTCTTTAATGTTGTATTTCTATAAGTGTGTTTCGGGTTACATGCTGCTCAGCTGCTGTAGTGCTGTGTTCATTCTTGTCAAAAATTTATTTGGTTGTGCTATTGCTATATGCCTATATGCATTTGCCATTTCTGTACACGATCCAGATTCCAGAACATTAGCATTTCGGCTGGCCGGCTGGGTTACCTGTTGTGTTTTTTCGGGCTGTTTTGCACTTTTGCTGAACTTTAATATTCTGACTTCTGAGCTGTTCAGTTTATTGCTGGTTCTTTCTGATATTTTGTTGTTGTTTTGAAGTGATGATGCGATGATGATCAACCTTCTCAAATTATAGTGGGAATAATTTCAGAAAAAATGCTATTACAACCAGGATTGACATTTGTAATTTTGTATTCAAATCAAATGAGTAGATACTACATAAATAAATGAATAGATACTAAATGCAAAATACAATTTGTCTCCTTGGATGGTAATATACTAATGTTGATTGAACATACACCTCATAAGGTGATTAAAGATTTGGAAAGTTTAATCTGAGCAATGAGCATCATATCTAACTTATTTATTTCGCAGAATACAGTTCTTCCTTGTTCTGTGAATACTGAATACAGGTCGACAGGGTCGTGTGCCTGAAGACTTGAAGTTGGCAAGGGAAAAGTGACGACGCGGTCATTTTGTTGATTTCTAATTTGTAAATGATAATTATTATATGTAATTTTTTTGTTAAAGATATGTAATTTTTTTGTAATTTATTGATTTGTAATTTTTAAATGATATGTTTTGTTGTACATTTTAAAATTTTGTTTAACAATTAATTGAAGGGTACATATTTTTATTTGTAATTAAATACAAAACCCCAAAATTTTAATTTTTATCGGGTCAAACGGGTCGGGTCGGGTTGACCCAGACCCGAAGCGGGTCGGGTTCGGGTCCAGCAAAATGACCCGTTTCCAAAAACGGGTCGGGTTCGGGTTGATCCGTATGAACCCGGGTCAGTTTCGGGTTGAACCCGAACCCGACCCGTGACCCGGTTTTGACAGGCCTAGTGTTATACTTAGAAGAAAGTTCTGAAGCAAATTCCAAAGCCAGATCCTGGATTTGTTGGCTCTGTCGCGGCACGATGTGAGCGGGATCCATCCCGGTCGGGTTGGGTCGTGACAAGCTTTGGTGGTATCAGAGCAATGGTTTTGGAATTTGGAATTTGGATTGTAAGACAGAGCTATAGAAAGTGATCTGTGAGTCTGTCTGGGGTAGTTTTGGTTTGTCTGGATTTTTATTCTGTTGTTTTGTGCTTAGTTTTCTGTGTGATCATGGATCTGCCAGACCCTGATATGACGGATGGGCAGAGTGTTAGTCAGGCAGCTCCAGTGGGCCGTACTACCCCAGTGGTTGGTTCTGATACACTTTCTCAGTTTGCTACACTGATTGCTCAGATGATGAGCGAGACTCAGAGTAGAGCCTCTACTGTGCGATCTGAGGATATAGATAAACATCTGCAGTTGTTTCTGAGATTGAAACCTCCGAGGTTTGAGGGCACTGTTGAGCCCAAAGCAGCTGAAGAATGGTTGAGAAGATTAGAGAGGACTTTTGACGTCATGCAGTGTCCGCCGGACAGGAAAGTACTGTTGGCAGTTTTTCTGTTGGATGGGGAAGCAGAGCGCTGGTGGGTAGGCCAGCAGGAGGCAAAATTCCAAGGAAAGTTAAATTCGTTGATTACTTGGGAAGAATTTTTTGAGGAAATCCGATCATGGTTTGTACCTCCTTCTGCACGACAGCAGATGCAGGAGACTTTTCTGAGACTTGTTCAGGGAAGCAGGACTGTGATGCAGTACGAGGCCGAGTTTACTGCTTTAGTCAGATATGCTCCGCAATTGGTGAGTACTTCTGCTGAGAAGTGCTATCAATTTATGAGGGGACTACGAGATAGTCTGAGGCAGCCCCTAGTGCCATTTCACATTTCTGATTTCTCTAAGCTTTTGGAGAGAGCTCGTTTAATAGAGAATGATTTGATGGCTACTCAGCAGCGGTGGACTGCGAGTAGGAAGAGATTCGGAGGTGATACTTCTAGCAGTGGTTCCTCTGGCAAGAGGAGATTTATTTCTGGAGACTCTAGGAGGAGTGGACAGTCAGGATTCTCTGGTACTGCCACTACCAGTACGACCAGTTCTGGATCTATCAGTGGGGCACCTGTGTGCCAAAGTTGTGGACGACGACATTTTGGCCAGTGTTACAGGATGACTGGTCAGTGCTTCAGATGTGGTCAGCCAAGACATCGGATTGCAGAGTGTCCACAGGCTGGATTTGATAGACGATCTGAGTTCCGATCTGATACTAGACCGGTTGGTTCAGCAGAAAGGCCGAGGACTGTTCCTCCACGCACTGTGACTGAAGGATCCTCTGGTGGTAGAGGTGGTGGTTCGAGTTCTGTGGCACGGAGACCACCCATTGGTAGTCAGAGGGAACCTAGTAGTTCAGTAGCTTCAGCTCCTGTTCAGCCACGTGTGTACAATTTGAGTCAGCAGGAGGCTCAAGACGCTCCGGATGTGGTGACAGGTACGATTTATATTTCTGATCAGCCCTGTCGTGTTTTATTTGATTCTGGAGCCAGTCATTCGTTTCTTTCCGAGCGTTGTTTTGATGCTTTGCGTCTGGATTCTATTTTGTTACCGGTTTCTCTTTCTGTTGTTTTGCCGGCTGAAAGCAATTTGATCGCCCGGAAGTTTTATTTTTGTGAGATTGATATTTTTTGGCAAGAAGTAGAAATTGAGTTTGATTTTATTGCCGATTTCTTCTTATGACGTGATTTTGGGTATGGATTGGCTGAGTCTGTATGAGGCTCAGTTTGACTGTTTGAAGAAGTAAGTGAGCTTGCTTATGGATGGAGAAAGATGTGTATTCCAAGGATTACGAGGTGTTTTATCCTGTCTGATTTCTGTGTTAGAAGTCAGAAAATTGTGGAAGAAGGGTTGCCCGGTATTTTTGGCTTCTGTACGGGATATGAACATGGATGTGAGTTCTCTTTCTGATATTCCGGTTGTACGAGAGTTTTCAGATGTATTTCCTGAGGAGTTGGTTGGCTTACCTCCGGATAGAGACGTTGAGTTCTCTATTGATGTTTTTCCGGGTATAGCTCCGATATCAAAAGCTCCGTACAGGATGGCACCGAAGGAACTTTTTGAGTTGAAAGTTCAGCTCCATGAGTTGGTGGATAGAGGATTCGTTCATCCTAGTGTTTCTCCTTGGGGAGCACCTGTACTATTTGTGAAGAAGAAGGCGGAACACTCCGTATGTGTGTTGATTACAGAGATTTGAATAAAATCACAATCAAGAATAAGTATCTGTTGACCTCGATTTTGTCAAACCATTGGGCATGAGGGACTAGGTTGACCAGGTCAACTGTTGACTTGGTCAACCCAAGGCTTATTGGGTCAATTTTGACCCATTAAGGCCTTTTGAGCCCAAATCAAGCCCAAATCAAATTCCAACTCATTAATGGCTCAAACCTCATACCCATTGGACCCATTTGACTGAGTTGACCAAGTCAACACATGACTTGGTCAATCCAAGTCATAATGGGTCAAATCGACCCATTAAGACTCATTTAAATCCCTATTAAATGCCCATTCAATGCTCTAATCAAATCCCTTCGTTTTGAAATTGAATCCACGGCCTAATCTGAGGATTTTCCCTCCTATTTACCTCTTGATCCGATCCCCACCGTCCAAGGGAGGTCAAGGGGTTTAAATAGTGAAAAATTAGGTCTTTTTGGGATCTTTTTGCTCTTGCTCGATCTAGAGACCACCTCAGGCTCTGAGATTTTTGTGAGAGCTCTCCCACAACTTCCTCCCACTATTCCCGACCAAAACCCGACGGTAAAACCTCGCCGGCGGCGAGATCCCGGCGAGATCGAGCGTGCAACCTCTCCAAGGCGAATTCCGTTCGATCAGGACCATCTCGGAGCTCGAGTTCAACAAGAGACTTGTTCTAGAGGAGTCCACGAGTCCAACGAGCCCAAGATCGTCCGAATCCACCGTGTGGATTGAGGTATATCTCAAACCCTAGTTAGAACACTTAGGGTTAATTAGCGTCGTCATTAGCGCATATTAATTCAAATAAAAGATCCCCCAACGATGCTCTTCGTATATAGATCTCAGATATAAAATTTCATCAAATTCCATCGTCTCGTTTGCGAGAACAAGACGAAAAACATCTTGGCCTCTCGGTTCGCCCTAGATCCAGGTTAGTCTAACGTGGACCGTAGATCAGACGATCTACGGCTCAGATCCCGCCATTCCGTCGTCCCGTCCGAACGCGGACGTGTATTCCCGGGATCACATCTGGTCCGGCTCGATCTGGGCCGTCGAATCCAACCGCGGGAGATCGGACGTCTTGCGCCGCCCGCCTACGTGGCTAAGTAGCGCCGCGTCAGCGGCGTCCGATTGCCGCGATGATTGCGCCAATCATTGCTGGCGGCGCAATCATCGCGCCGCCAAGCAATGATTGGCCGCGGTCCCGTGGTCCAGTAAGGACCCGCCACGTGTCGCCGGCCGGTTATTTTAATATAAAATTTATTTTTAAAAGCTATTTAAACTTTAAAAATTCGTAGAAATCTCGTTTTTCGTCCGATTTTCGCGTATAATATATCGAACTGATCGTCTTTTCGTCCCCGTCATTTTAAAATTAGTTTCATTTTAAAATAGCTTTTTTTTTTTAAATATTTAGGAAAACAGTAAAATAACCTTTTTTTTATTATTATTATTTAAATAATTATCTTAATTTAATTATCATTATATTATTATTTTAATAATTATTTATCATACTAATTACTATTTTAGATTGTAGGTTTGCTGTTTTGTAT
This sequence comes from Dendrobium nobile, assembly GCA_022539455.1. NCBI lineage: Eukaryota > Viridiplantae > Streptophyta > Magnoliopsida > Asparagales > Orchidaceae > Dendrobium > Dendrobium nobile. The sequence continues at coordinate 56,231,179 of CM039726.1, forward strand.
TATTATTATTATTATTATTATTATTATTATTATTTTTATTATACTATTATTGTGTTTATTTAAATGTGAGAATTATATTTTTAGTAATTAGATATTATTTCAATTATTGTAATTAGTTAAAGTTACTTAAGGTATCATCAATAATTAGCATATTTATTATTTTAAATCTCAGAGATTAATAAACTTTATTTTTGTCCTTATTTTGGTATTATTTTAATTATTTATTATTTGTGGATTATTTTAAAGCCTTTAATTATTTTAAACTTCAAAAATCCATAACTTTCCCGTCCCAAATCCGCTGTCGACGCACAGCACCTCGTTTTGGATGTACTTGGAATTCTGCACACTCTGGAAGTGGTTTCACTCAAAAGTTTTGGGTCTGTGTGCAATCATTTTCAAAACAGTCAGTTGCATTACTTTAAAATTATTTATTTATTGCCTTTAAACTTCGAAATTACATAACTTTGTCGTTTTAAATCCGCTGTCGACGCACAGCACCTTGTTTTGTATGTACTCTGAATTCTGCATATTTTGAAACTATTTGCAGATGAAAATTTTGCCTGTATTTTCTGCTATTTCAAAAACAGCAAAAGTACACTATTTTAAAATATTATTTTATTGTATTTGAACTTGTAAAATTCGTATCTTCCTCATTTTAAGTCGGATTTTGACGTATAACCCCTCGTTCTTTTCAGAAGAGCGAGCTTTATGTTTTGAAGCTGTTTCCAGCCCCTGATTTTGGCTGTTTTGACAGTTCTCTGCCTTGGGGCATTATTTGGTCATTTAGTCATTATTTATCTAATTAATATAATAGTATTTTCAGGATACAAACTATTTTTAAATCGTTCGGGGCCTCGATTGGGTGGTCAGTGGGTCTCCCTATATTTATGTACTATGAATTGACTTACTTTTTAATTACTTTACTTTCCAAAATATATATTTATATTTATAAGTATTTTAAAACTATTTTAAAATTACTTATAATTAAATCCTAATTCCGGGAGATCCGCTATTTCATGAAATTTTAGACATGGATCTTATGTATGAAGAGCAATCATGGGGGAGTGGGTTAGTGGGTGATTGGTTCCCAATCATTCACTAATCCCTTCATTAGATGTCTTTCCTTTTCTTGTTTTGTCGTAGTATGCATGTGTAGGATCGCACCACGAGCACTTAGCTTAGGCTCTCCTAGATCTAAGGACATGGTGTGTTTATTTCATTTTTGTACTCCCATGCATTCATTACCTTGAGGGTTAGTTCAAAACATCACTTCAAACTCCTACAACGTAGTGACACCCTAAGGACAATAATTAAGGACTCGTCTAGCGAACTTAGAAGTTTTCTAGGAGCTAGGATAGATCCTGGATTGACACGAAAACTTCAACATTTAAACTTAGTGACATCATAAATATCACTGAATTTTCTAGGAAACTTTTAGGAGCTTTTAGAGCCCTTAATTAACTAACCCTAATTAATCTGCTAATTAAGGCCCCGAGACCTTCCGAAAAATACAATAAATATATTTTAGGTCAGAAAATTACCCATAATACCTCAAACTGACCAGGATCTGACCCTTGACTTTAGATAAATAGGGCTCTTTAGTTTGACTCTAGGTTGACCCATGATTTGACTATAGGCGGAAATTACCTTTTTGCCCCTAATAAATTATTAAAAATTATTAAAAATCCCAAATCTTCTCCAAACCCTAGGGGATCACTTTCTCAGGTCATCCCTGACTTTTGAGGGTGATTCGACTCAGTTTGGGGCTGATTTGGGCCAAAACAGTAAAATAGGGCCTTCTTCTAATTAATTTAGAAATTTCCATAAATACCCCAGATTTAGAAAATTCATAACTAATTGTAGAAAAATCCAAATTAGGCAAACTCACTTGCATTAGACTCCAATTAAGGCCTAGTATTTATGAAAAATATCAGGATTTCAGAAATTGGCCTAGATTAGAAAGTCAACTTTTTGGTCAACCGTAGTTCATTTAGTGCTCGAAACTTAGAAAATTTATAACTTTGCCTAGAAAGCTCCAATTTCAGTGTACTACCTGTCTAACTACTCGTATTGAGGTCTAGTATTTTCCTAAGATGATGGAAATCCCAGACTTAGCCTTTTTCCCATAGTGACTTTTTAGACCCCTAGCTTAGTTCCTAGGAGGACCCGGAACTTTCCAAAATTGGCTAATGCAATTTAAACTTCAGATATGAATATCCTAACCCCTTAAAACTGATCAACAAACTGAAATAATTAAAATGGACCTAATCCACTAATATCTGAATTCCAACTAAAACATCCTTTTCAGACCTCCAACATACCTGAACTCTAGATAACTTTAACTAACTACCCTGCTCAGGATCTATCCAAACCACACCAACCTTACACACACATAGAATTGTTTGCTAGGGCACCACTTCTAGATCTAGGTTAGGCCGCTGGGTTTTATTTTTCTGCTGTGTGCCGGAGCTTTCCGTGGTTTTCATTGCATGCTGTCTGAAAATTGAATTGCTGTGTTTGCTTACTTTTTCTGCACTCTGTGATGTGATGAGCGCTAGATTTACCCCTAGGTTAGGAACGACATATATATATACTGTTCTTCCGTGCAGGTGGCCATGCTCAAGCTAATAAAAGGGGGGAGCATCATAATGATTTCTAATAATGTTTTATGCAGGTGCTTGCTCAGCTTCCCCCCAAATAAAAATGAGGGCTAAAATTAATAAGTATAACTGCACAGATGGAGCTGCTTAGCCCTCAAAATTAAGAGCATGGCTTGGCACAGGGTCAATGGTGTCAGCATTTTTATTTTCATATTAAACTGCTTGGGATGATTTTTATTTAGGATAACCATGCAGGGAGTCTAGAATTTTCTTTTTTAAATGGATGTAAATTTGTATGTAATAATTGTTAAGAGTTGTGAAAACAACTATGAGTCGGGATGTTCTTATCCAACTCAGATTCCAAAAGAAAAAGGCATCCCTAAAGGGGAGAGTCTTCTTCCATTTGGAAGACTGAGTTGGATGGCTTTAGATATCCAAAGAGAAAAGGCAATACCCCCCTAAAGGGGGAATTGTCTCTTCGTTTGGATATTCAAGCCACGACGGAACCAAGGAGTCCAAGGAGGAGATCCAAGGAGTCCAAGGAGGAGAGATCCAAGAAGTCCAAGGAGAAGATATCCAGAAGACCAAAGATTTGAAGACCCAATATCCCGCTCAAAGTTGTTGGCGTCTGTCATAGGCTTAGAAATCCGGGTTGTTGGCAGTGGTGCCCGGCCACTTTACTTTCTGTAAATTTTGGTTGTAATAAGGGCAGTTTGCCTATGGACATTTAGTTGATTATTAATTTTGGATTTATATTGATGTGTTTACCTGATTGTGCAGTAGAATTACCTGCTTTTTCTAGGTTTCTTTCTTGCATGCCGATTTTATTTTCGCCTGGATTTTCGTTAGGCTCTTTAAGGACTATAAAAATTTTTCTACTCGTAACTGACTCTTAAAATTTTAAGTTTTAAATAACATAGAAACTTAACGAACCTAGGGAACTGCCGGAATCGTCCGGGGTCGCATGCATATTACTGCATTTTCTCTTTCCTTGCTATAAGACATCTCCCTGCCTGCGGGTAGAGTCCGGATAATCTGGCCTATGAGGATGAAGTGCCGGACCTAGGGAGACCCAGTCTTTTCAAAAATTTATTTTCTATAAGCCTGTTTTTAAAGATCTATAGCATTCATGAGCTGACAATTCAACTAGCATGCATTGCATTAGTAACCAACTAATTAAAATTTAATTGCATTAGCTAGGAGCATCCAACCCACATAAGTCCAGGACCACTTAGGAAATCCTCTAGATGTCGGTCCTATTCCCAATAACTGTACTACCTACCCATCTTTCATAATTGACTGGACAACATGGTTTTGAATCGATTAGGTGGTTAGCTGGCTCCCCTATCCAGGCCGGGGTAAGTCCAGGTTTTGCATTGCATTAGCTAGGACACTGGTCTTAGTGTGTGTCGAACACTAAGTCCAATCTAGATTTAGGGTTCGAGGCTACTACACTCGGTCTCGTAGTATGCCTTAAATAGCAGGTAGGTCCCTTCTTTTCAGGGACCCTAAATCCTACTTATCCGCGTCACAGGACGACGCCACCTCCATCCCTTCTCTCACGCATGTGATCGGATGCCTGACTTTGATTTTCTCCAGTTTCTCTTTAGTACCCTAGAGCCTCTGAACGCTGGTGTGAACCGTGCATGCTGATTCAGCCTCTTCGAGACCTTTCTTCCCTTTGAGTAGGATTTCCTAGTCTATACCCATGTGCCAAACCCACTTTAGGAGAGGATAATGTATGATCCTTAATCGAGAGTTTTCTCAGGCTCCGGCCTGGGATGTAATTAACCACGGGGGCTTGCGCCCGTGGGAAACTTGGTTCCCACAATCTACTAAACCCCATTCGATCTCTCATATCGGATGGGGGAAACCCGTGATTTGGTTATGTATATTACTACCCATCGGGGTGTGTTGGCGACAGCCTCTATCCCCAATGGTCAGTCGTATGCACGATCCAATCTGCCCTTCCAATCGACCCGTTCGCGCGGTGCTCTTTCGGAGGTCCACAGTATCCATTACCATGGATTGATGACTTGTTTGATCAACTTTCTAGTTCTTCTGTATTTTCGAAGATTGATTTGAGATCTGGATATTATCAGGTGAAGGTGAAGGAAGCGGATGTGTTGAAGATAGCTTTCAGTACTCGGTATGGACATTACGAGTTTTTGGTTATGCCTTTTGGGGTAACCAATGCACCTGCTATTTTTATGGATCTGATGAACATAGTGTTCAAGGAGTATCTGGATCAGTTTGTAATCGTCTTTATCGACGATATTCTGGTGTATTCTGCTTCTGAGGAAGATCATGCCAGACACTTGAGTATTGTGTTGGAGACTTTGAGACAACATCAATTATATGCTAAGTTTTCAAAGTGTGAATTCTGGCTGAAGAGCATTTCTTTTTTGGGGCATGTAGTGAGCGGTGAAGGTATCTCTGTTGATCCCCAGAAGATTCAAGCTGTTACTGATTGGCCAAGGCCTACTACGGTATTTGAGGTACGTAGTTTCTTAGGCATGGCCGGATATTATAGAAAATTTATGAAGGGATTTTCTCAGATTTCTACACCTCTGACGAGACTGACTCAAAAGTCAGTAGCTTTTGTTTGGACATTGGAGTATGAGGCTAATTTTTAGAAATTGAAGGATTGTTTGACTTCAGCTCCAGTGTTAGCACTTCCGTCAGGTACGGAAGGATTTCAGGTGTTCAGTGATGCTTCACTGAAAGGTTTGGGCTTTGTTCTGATGCAGAATGGTAGGGTAATTGCTTATACTTCGAGACAGTTAAAACCATATGAAAAGAATTACCCGATGCATGATTTGGAATTGGCTGTAGTTGTGTTTGCTTTGAAGATTTGGCGTCATTACTTGTATGGTGTAAGATGTGAGATCTTTACGGATCATAAGTGCTTGAAGTACATATTCACTCAGAAGGATCTAAATTTGAGGCAAAGAAGGTGGCTTGAGTTGATCAAGGATTATGATCTGACGATTCAGTATCAGCCTGGCAAGGCTAATGTGGTAGCAGATGCTCTGAGCAGGAAGTCTTCTGGATTATCAGGTATTCAGCTCACTTCTGATGAGTATCTGATACGAGACAAGGAAAGATTATAGTTAGAGGTGGTTTCCTCTACTGGTCCGGATTCTGGTATTTTGACTCAAATGAATATTCAGTCTTCTCTGGAAGAAAGGATTCAGGAAGCTCAGAAGTCAGACTCCGATTATTTGAAGTTGATTACTCAGATTAAATCTGGTAAGAAACCTGAACTTCGAGTTTCTAATTCTGGTATTATCTTCTGCAAGAACAGGTTGTGGATTCCTGTGTTTGAAGATTTGAGGAAAAAGATTCTGTACGAATGACATCATTCAGGCTATATGATTCATCCGGGAAGTGGTAAGATGTATTGAGACATGAAGAATTTGTTATGGTGGCCAGGAATGAAAAAGGATGTAGCAGATTTTATTTCGAAATGCAAAGCCTGTCAGTTGGTGAAGGCAGAGCATCAGCGACCAGGAGGTCTTTTGCAGTCGTTGCCTATCCCTGAGTGGAAATGGGAGGAGGTAACGATGGATTTTGCTATGGGTTTTCCTCGATCAAGGCAAGGGCACGATGCCATTTAGGTGATTGTGGATCGATTGACGAAGTCTGCACATTTTCTTCCGATCAGGCAGACGGATTCGGTGGATAAGTTGGCACAGGTATATGTGAAGGAGACTGTCAGATTACATAGTATGCCTAAAGTGATTGTATTTGATCGAGATGGACGGTTTACTTCCAAACTTTGGAAGAATATTCAGCAAGGATTGAGTACGAGGTTACATTTCAGTACTGCTTTTCATCCGTAGACTGACGGACAGTCTGAGAGGACTATCTAGGTACTGGAAGTTCTTCTGCGATTATGTGTTTTGGACTTTGGAGGAAGCTGGGAAGATCATATTCCTTTGATCGAATTTGCTTATAATAATAGTTTTCAGTCCAGCATTAGTATGTCACCTTATGAAGCTTTATATAGCCAGAAGTGTAGAACTCCTTTGACTCTGACTGAGGTAGGAGATAGACAAGAAATGAGTGCAACATTTGTGGATGAAACTGTTAAGAAAATCAATCTGATTAAAGAAAGATTGAAAGCTGCACAAGATCGACAACAGAAGTATTACAATCAGAAGCACAGGTTTGTTGAATTTTAGATTGGTGACTTTGTGTAAGTCAAAGTCAGTTCGATGAAAGGAGTCAACAGATTTGGAAGGGTGAGTAAGCTTAGTCCAAGGTATGTTGGACCGTTTAAAATCCTTAAAAAGATTGGTAAGTCTGCTTACAGACTGTTACTATCTGATCAGATGTCTGATGTTCATAATATTTTTCACGTATCTACTTTGAGAAAGTGGATATCTGATTCTAGAAAGAAATTGTCTGCTGATGAAGTAGAGATTCAGGAGAATCTGAGGTATGAAGAAGAACATGAGTTGATTTTGGCCTATGATGTTCGTAAGTTAAGAAAATAAACAAATTCCTATGGTTAAAATTCAGTGGAAGCACCGAACAGCACGAGAAGCGACTTGGGAGAAGGAGTCAGACATGAGGCAAGCATATCCGTATCTTTTCTGACTGAGTTTTGATTTGGCAATGTCGAGGACGACATTTTTCTGAAGTTGGGGAGATTGTAAAGACCATTTTTGCTCCCAGGTTCGTCCGGACGAAGTTCGATCGTCCGGGACGATCGGTACAGGTTGTGCAGGAAAACAGTTCTGGCTGCATGGTTCGTCTGGACGAAATCGGATTGTCTGGACGAAAATCGTCCAGAGCCCAAGCCGTCCGTGACGATAATTAATTTCGTCTGGATGAAATTTGACCAGAGCCAAATCGTCCCGGGACGAAGTGCGATCGTCCGGTACGATCAGTTTGGATATAAAAGGAAATGAGATATTTTTGAAAGAAAAAGGACGGTCAGGAGAGAGAAAAACGAAGGAAAAGAAGGAAAATAGGATTTTTGAGCGACTCCGGTCTGTTTTCGTCCGCTGTGAAAGTTAGAGAAGTTGACCGACTCGATGTAAGGCACATTCTGCCTTTCTCAATTTTCAGAAACAAGATTTTTTACGCATTTTCTGTTCTGGATTTTGTTTCCGTTAGCGAATTTCTGGTATTATTTTCTTCTGACAAAGGTTTTACCACATAACTTTTGGTATGTCTCGGAAATTATAATTATGCACGTTTTGAGTATTTTCTGGAAAATTTTATTGGATATTTTGGTTTCTGTGATGTTTTAATTGAACTGCAAATTATTAGGATGTTGAAAAATATTTTGTCAGCACAATGAAAGTCTTATAATGTTGTTGTGAATGTTCTGTGATAATTTGATGAATTTCTGGATCTGTGAATTTTGTGTAAATTCCATATACTGTCATTATGCCGCTGAATTTTTGTACGATTTCTGAATTTCTCAAATGAGATGATTTGAATGAATTGATTATTTGTCTGCTATCAAAAGGGAGTTATAAGGGGCCGGAATCCTTTGTGATTATGTTGTCTGGGTCCGGGAAGGGAGACATAGGGGAAGTTCTGAAATATGAAATTATGTATATTCGTTCTGTTCTGGTGCTATAAGCACATAAAGAGAGCTATAAGGGGAAGTTCTGGTGCTATATGCACAAAAAAGGAGCCATAAGGGGAAGAGGGGAAGTTCCGACATCTGGAAGGAAGTTCTGTTCTGAAATTATCTGTTCTGTAAAGTTGTAATGTGATTTTATCTGATTTCTGATTTCTGTACGACTCTGATTATTCCGTATGATTCTATCTGCTCTATGACATGAAAGCTTTATGATAATATGATTTCAGTTTCCGTATTCGATGTTAGATTTCTGATTGAGCAAGCACTACAGGAAAATCACTTATTACCGGCGGAATTTTCCAGCGGCTTTCCGGCGGTCAAATTTCCGGCGGCTTTCCGGCGGCGTTCCGGCGGTTTTTGACGGCTTATTTCATACAAAAATTTCCGGCGGCTTTCCGGCGGTTTTCCGACGGCTAATTTCCCCGCGAAATTTTGCGACGGCTAATTTCCCGCAAAATTATCCCGCGGAATTTTCCGACGGCTTTCCGACGGATTACCGGCGGCTTTTCGACGGATTACCGGCGGCTTTACATAACTAGTTTATTTTAATTATCAATTAAAATAAAAATTTTAAATTAATAATGTTTAATTATAATATTCAGACTTGTTTAATATAAATAAAAAAATACTTAGTTTTAACAGTTTTGCAGAAACGGCGCATTGGTCAGGGAGCAGGCAGCGGGTGAGGAGGTCCACGGTTCGAAACTCAGCGAAGACAGCGCGGGAGCGGGTTCGTTGGCGCACTCGGGCTCGCCTGGCTCACGCGAGCGCGGTCCGACGCGGTCTGGTCCGGCACGACCCAAAGCCTGGCGCGACCGCCCGCCGGAGCGGGTTGCTGGCGTGCCGCCGGAGCCGCCGGGGAGCGGTTTCAGCGGGAGCGGGTTCTGTTCTTTTTTTTTTTCAACCGGCGGTTTTTGACCGCCGGCAAACCGCCAGATTTTTTTGCCGCCGGAAAACGCCGTCGGAAATTATTTTCCTACGCCGTTTTTTCCGGCGGCACGAAAGCCGCCGGAAAACCGCCGGAAAATTAAAAAACCGCCGGAAATTGCTCAAATTCCGCCGGTAAAAGCCGCCGGAAGTGGGTGATTTTCCTGTAGTGAAGTATCTGTTCTGTCTGTTATACGATTTCTGTACGAGTGCTTGATTTCTGTACGGATACTTTTCTGATGTGATTTCTGATGTGAGTTTTTGATGATTTTGATTGGTGATTGATGTCTTGCTGAGCTGTTAGCTCATCCTTGTTTTCTGCGTGGGTTTCAGGTTCTGGGAAAGGGAAGGAGGTCTTGGACTAGACGTTCTGAGTCTGATTTGTGATTAGGTACTTGATACTTTTGATTTTTGTACAGTCATGACTTTTCTGTTCTATTCCGTTCTTTCTGTGTGAAGCCATGCACTGTATCTGTATATGATTATTTTGATGAAAGAAAAGATAGATGAACTATGCTGTGTTTGGATGTTTATAGTAGCTCTGTGTTTTTCTGTCTGTGTTATACTTGGAAGAAAGTTCTGAAGCAAATTCCAAAGTCAGATCCTGAATTTGTTGGCTCTGTCGCGGCAAGATGCGAGCGGGATCCGTCCCGGTCGGGTTGGGTCGTGACATTTCTAAATTGAAATTCCTTGGAAGAAAATACTATAACAATCCAACATGTCAAAAAGTATTTTAAAATCAAATTTTAAATTTATATTTGAACTAGAGCGCTTCGGCATTGTACTTGGTAGCACTGCGACACTAGGCTTGAGATCACAACTTGTGGCTGTAAAGGCTCTATTCTACAGTAATTATGAATTCAACATGCATCGCCGGATTGGAGGTCCACGACGTTAGGCCACTAACTATATTTTTATATATTTTTTATACTAATCATAAGCATTAAACCACCAGCCGCCCCATTCCTTCCTCATTGTGCTTGGCTACTTGATAAAGAAAGGGGAGAAACAGATGAAGAGTATAGGAGAGAGGAAAGAGAAAGGAGACTTTTGGGACTTTTCCGTCTATTGTTTATGTCGGAAAAGTTGTTCTACTCATTGTAAGTAACATTTACTCTGCATCCATTTTTAATGATTTTGAGGTAGTATGTTTTCTCTCTCCTAAGAGTGATAAAAAACTTATATCTCTCGTTTAAGTAAATTTTCACAGCATAATTTTTTGTATGTGACAAATGTCATCAATATGAACATTTTAATTGGAATCTTTCTGAATTTTACCGAGCAAAATGAAAGTTTTATTTTTTTAAGTTATAGACTAATATACAGATTTTATTTAAGTATTTCATGCATTAAAGAGAGATTGATATAAAAAATATAAGATAAATATAATACTTACATATAAACAAGAAAGACTGACTATTAACATTATAATTAGTATTGATTGAATATTAAAATAATTGCACAGAAGAGTGGGCCAACAAGTTTTTATTTAAAAAAAGTTTGTAGTGTTATCTCAGTTGTAGCCAATAATCAATTAACCAAATCATGCTGACAGGTAAATTGTGACGACTTCTAAGTGATTATTGAAAGTCACCTATAAAAATAAATAATGAATAAAAATAAATGAAAGATAAGATATGACTTTAAAGATGAAAAAAAATGACATATAACACATAGAAGGATGAAAACATCATATTAAAGATGGATGTCCCATCATAAATAAAATGTTATTTATTTTTTCTATTATTTCTATAAAATTTATAATATATAATTAAATGGTTAAATAGTTGTAAATGTAAACATAAAATATATAATTTTTTCAATTTAGATATTGGGGCATGGCAAAGTGATTTTGGAGTAATAGTTGTTGAAAGAATTGAAATGTAACTAGTGCTTATGAATAAAATAGAAATGAGGTTGTGTTATGCATAAATACATCTAGATACATGTTGCATACAAAATAAAATATGCTTTGTGTTAAATTTCTATTGAATTGATCTTGCAGATTGATGGAACTGAAAGAAAAGGTACTCTCAACTAAATAAAATACACGAACCCCTAAGGGTGTATCAAAATTTGTTGATATGATAGCTCAGCTGGTTAGTAATAGATTGACTAAATGGTATGAACAAGCATCTTTTATATAGAATGTCATTCGGGAATATGAGTAACAAAATTGTGAAAGCACCTACTCGAACAACCCTGGATTGTGTCTGGTGAGGGAGAAAGCATGCATGCCAATATTATCAAATCACAGGGCAATACTTTGGGTGCAATATATATGACTATAAGATGATGCATTGTTCGTTACCTAGATATGGACAATGAGTTATTTAGACTGGTGAAGAAAATGCGAGTGCTACCGACCAATCTCGATAAGAAGTGCATGACAGATCTATTGGTATAATTTTTTATTTAAAATAATTAATTGTGCATGTTATTTTTATTATTTAATTGCATAACCTTACATGTTGCATGGCTAATTGATGTGATTGATTTAAATGTACACATGTTAGAGAAAATATACCTAATTTTTGATTAACCTAATTGATGATATGTTTTACTAAGAAATGTTGAGGGCCATATTTTTTAAGGTGGGTAGATTGTAATAAATCAAAATATAAAAAACTTTAAATTTCTATTTTAACTAGAGCTCTTCAATGTTGTGCTTGGTAGTGTTGTGGCATTAGGCTTGAGAGCACAGCGGTGCTAGAAATCATTGTCGCAATATCGAAGGCTCTGTTATACAGTAATCATTAAATCAGAGTGTTATGATGTTATACAACTAATAATATTTTTATATTTTTTATTCTAAAGTCTAAGTATTAAGCCACCACTCATCCTATTCCTTCTCTGTTGTGTTTGGAATGCTTATGAAGGAAGGGGGAGAAGAGGAGCAAGAGGATAGGAGAGAGGAAAGATAAAGGAGATTTTTAGGACTTTTTAGTCCTTCATTCATGTTAAGAAAATTATTCCTTCATTTCTTCATTTAGCCGGGCCCATGTAGTGGGACAAAGGCTTGATGTTGTTGTTGTAGTAATTATTTTTTACTCTGCATCTATTCTAAATTATTTTGAGTTAGTATATTTTATTTCTACCAAGAGTGATAAAAGCTTATATCTCTCATTTAAGGGAATTTTTACTGCTAAACTTTTGGTATGCGATAAATATCATCAATATGGTCTCTCTTTGAAATGAAATTTATAATTTTTAGAAGTTATAGACTAATATACAAATTTTATTTAAGCATTTCATACACGAAAGAGAGATTGATACAATTGATAAAGATAAATATAATATTTGCATGTAAGCAATGAATGATGATTGTTTATATTATAATTAGCGTGGGTTAGCTGTCAAAATATAATACTCTGTGCATAAAGGTGGGCTAGCAGCTTTTCTTTAAAGATGGTTTGTAAAGTTATCCCAATTGTAGCTTGTAACTGATTGACCGAATTACACCGACCGGTAGAAGGTGACAACTCCTAAATGATTATTGAAAGCCACCTATAAAAATTTATAAATAAATAAAACATAAGATATGACTTGACAGATGGATATATATGATATATAATATATCGAACGATGAAAATACTACATTAAAGTTGAATGTCTAATCTTACATTAATACATGCAAACATTAATAGTATTGATGGATAAACCATATAACATTAATGTGTATGCCCATATAATATATGATAATATTGATATGTGTGCATAGATAAAATGTGATATGGATATGTGCACTAATATTATATGATATATAACAGGGATAAGAATAATGAATATGGATTGACATGATACATATACGGATTATTGATGACGAATAATTTTGAATGCTAAATTGATATATGATAGATTAATGTGAAATTGCAGGCCACTATGTTATTTAATATGTTTCTGATGTGATTGAGTGTATAATGTGTATTGATTTTAGTTGTAAAAATTAGTAACTTGTTGGACTATTATGTTTATTATGTGACTTTTACATATTTTCAGTGAAATACAAGAAAGCTTTGGGATGAGTTTTGTTATGACCTCTAGCAGTCTTTCATTTTGTAAATCATGTGTTCATCGAGATGATATAATTTATTGTGCGTCATGATTAATGCATATGTATCATTGTGGACTTGTATTAGTTATACAAACTAAATAAATATAAATAAAATGATGTTTCATTTTTTTATTATTTCTATGAAATTTGTAAGTTCTAGTTGAATGATTAAATGATTGTAAATATAAACATAAAATATACAATTCTTCAAATTTAAATATTGGGTCGTGATAAACACTAGCTGAAATTAAACATTTATTGCAACACTAACATCCCCATGAACCGAAAGACTTCATCAGAAGTTTGAACTAGATTAATTTTATTTGGACGAAGAACTTGCAATATTTGAGTGTACACGACTTATATCCTGTCATGACACAACCTGATATGACCCATGCTATCATACAGGTCATATTTGGTCTAATTGTGACAAGAAATAAAGACTGACTCCAAGATCCAGTTGGAGAAATGATGGTAAAATAAATTATACAAATGATGTACAACAAGAGCCACCAATGAATATAAAAGTAAAGGGGAAGACTTCTAAATCTTATAATTAATTTTTTATATACCTTCTAAAATATATGTACAATATGAGGTCGATTTGCAACAGTATTTGATAATATGAAAGTATAATAAAATTAAAGTCAAGCTTATTAAAAGGAAACTAACCAAAATGCATTCTTATAGCAAAAATCATAGCCTGATATTAGAAACTACTCAGCTCACTACTTATCCTTTTTCTGACCAAAAAATGGTAGCAAAAATAGAAGTGAGCTAACACAACACAGTAGAATACAATAACCTAACATAAAAATTAAAAACTCAACCCAAAATAGTTGAAAAAATGCAGAATTAATAAACTGAAGTACTATAAGGATTGCTAAAATTGAAATAAGCACTAATACTAAACTGAAATAAGCATTTAAATAAACTACTGAAACTACACTTAAATATAAATAAACACCTTATAGTAAATATTAGAAAAGCTCTCAAGCCCTTAACTCCTAATACATAATAAATAACAAAATCACTTCTCACTACCAATAGAATCACTTCTCACCGCTAAAAGACTCCATTCCTGGTAAATATCATAGTAGCCCTTAGGCTTTCAACACATAACAAATAAAAGAATCCCTTCTCTCCATCAACAAAATCCCTTCTTTTCTCACAGTTTAAGTATTCCAAATACATATATTAAAAATAAAGTGCATTTCGTACCACTAAAGCAATTACAGTGTTATTATATAATTCTTCAAAAAATGGTCTAACATCGACAAAATAATTTCTCACTTAATTTTCTATAGTTTGTCAAAACTATAGTTTTCAGAATTTTACCATCTTACTAGAGACTGTGTATAACAAAAATCTAAAATTTTAACTGAATTAAAATATTATTTTTAGTTCTCAAAATGAATGTTTAAATTGATACAAATTGTTGCTTTTCAAAATCAACTGACAAATAATCTCAAATAAATACTCAAAACGACTTGAATAATCATATCAACAACATATCAAACGTTTCGCAGATGAAACTCATTAGAATATGAAAAAATCATATTTTTATAAAATTAAATTATAAATTTGATTAAAAAATTCTAAAAACTATGAATTATTAAAAACTTAGATAAGTAAAATGTAACATACTTTAACCCAAGCAACTTTTTGAATTGGATTGTCGGCTGAAAATGACTCGAAGTCACCCTAAATGGACTTTCTCTATCTTAAAAATACACACACACTCTCTCTCTCTCTCTCTCTTTCTCTCACTAGGCGGCTGCCCAAATGAATGGATCAAATGGAATAATGTATTTTGATATTTCAAATATTCAAATTCATTTTGGCACATCAACACCTTGAGGCACCCAACACAGGGTTACTTCAAAAAGACCAAAGTGCCACAACATAACTCCTAGTGCTGCTGCATTGAAATAATTCCTAATTTTTCTAAGAGCACTAGCACCAAAGCGGTGTCAATCCCAAAGTCACATCACCCAAAGGAAAAATTTTCCAAATTTCCAAACATGTAAACTGTCACGACCCGATTCGACGGGGACGGATCCCGCCCAAACCGGATCGCGACCAGCCTAAACAAACTAACCAGGATCTGGTTTGGGAATTGGTTTCGGAACTGAATCTTCCAAATAATTCTCAAAACGGCCAGACAAACACAGAACAACAGAGCTACTATAAATCACCAAATACAGCGGAACAAAACATCTATCTTGTCTTTTCCTCAAATACAATCATCTACAAATACAGTGCATGGCTTTTGAACAGAAAGAAAGACAGAACAGAAAAGCCATGACTGTACAAAAATCAAAAGGTACAACAAATACCTATACAAATCAGACTCAGAAATCTACTCCTGGACTTCCTTCCCTTTCCCAGAACCTGAAAACCATCAGAAAACAAGAGTGAGCTCAACAGCTCAGCAAAGCAACAAACCTCCAATCAAAACTTTCAGAATTCAAAACCAAACTCATCAGACAGAAATCAGATCAGAAATCGGAATAGAATCGTACAGATTGTCAAACCGGACATATCAGAAAGAAACAGAATAGAATCAGAACAGATACGAACAGATATCAAATCAGAATCAGAGTCGTACGGATTCAGAGTACAAACAGAACATAATAAATCAACAGAGTCAGAATTATACAGAAACCAGAAAGTCAGAGTTAGAATTCACAGAGTTGTACGGAACAGAAATCGTATCAGAAACAGGACAGAATCAGACATATCACATTAACAAAATCAGAAATCAGAATTGCTTACCGAACAGATACTGAATTCGAAATCATATCAAATTAGATATCAGACAGATCAAATCATATCGTACGGAACTTATTATCGCTTACAGAACGGATACAGAAAGCAGAGTCAGATCAAATTAGATATCAGATATCAGATATATATTTAATAGCTAAATTCCCTGACACTGACTGAATCTCTTTGGATTCAGGCCCCTTATAACTCCCTTTGTGCTCACGGCACCAGAACAGATGTGCTTACAGCACCAGAACAGATTTCATCGGATCCGGAACAGAACAGATATCAGATTTTCAGATTTGAGCTCATTTCAGATTTCCCTGACACTTACTGAATCTCATAGGATCCAGGCCCCTTATAACTCCCTTTTTATAGCACATACAGATATCATATCAATTCAGAAGAAATCCGGGCAAATCAGAAATCAGACAAAAATCGGGCAGCACAACGGCAGTAGACGGAATTTACACAAAATTTCCTGCAAAGAAAATTTACCAAATTCGCACAGAACATAGATAATCATATTCCAGAACATTTATTCTACTGCACAGAGAATTTACGGATTCACAGAAAAATGTAATCAACTGAAAACGCTGCCGAATCAAAAATACCCGGACAAAAATCTTCGGAAAATAACCAAAAACTGCACACTCGGCACTTCAACAATATACAGAAAGTTACGCGGTAAAAACTGAAGCAATCAAAAGTTACGGACGAAAATCGGTAACGGAAACGAAATCCGGACAGAAAACACCGCCAAACTCGACGGTTCTGAAAATTGAGAAAGGCGGAATGTGCCTTACCTTGCGTACAGCAAAATCCTCAACAGTCTCGACGAACGAAAACGGACCCGCGGCTTCCCGAAATCAACTTTTCCTTTTTCTCTTTTTCTTCCTCTCTCCTCGGATCAAAATCTGATATTTTATAAAATTTTTCTCTCTCCTCAAAATATCTCATTTCCCTTAAGAAATGCTCAGATCGTCCTGGACGATCGCACTTCGTCCCGGACGATGTGTGCTCTGGAAAATCCTCGTCCAGACGAAATTTTCATCATCGTCCCCGGCGACAGGTCCTCGGGAGAATTTTCGTCCAGACGATCCAAATTTCGTCCCGACGAATCATACAACCAAAACTGATTTTCTGCACAACCTGTACCGATCGTCCCGGACGATCCAACTTCGTCCCGGACGAACCTGGAGCAGAACTGATATTACAATCTCCCCAACTTAAAAAAAATGTCGTCCTCGACATTATCCAATCCAACCTCAGTTAAAACAAGTACGGGTACGACTGTCTCATGTCAGACTCCTTCTCCCAAGTGGCTTCCCGTGCAGTACGGTGCTTCCACTGGACTTTAACCATCGGAATCTGTTTACTTCGTAGTTTTCGGACGTCGTACGCCAAAATCAACTCTGGCTCTTCCTTGTACGCCAGATTCTCCTGAATCTCAACTTCATCAGCAGATACCTTCTTACCAGAGTCTGATACCCACTTCCTCAAAGTGGATACATGAAACACATTATGCACGTCGGGCATCGAATCAGAAAGCAAGAGTCTGTAAGCCGCTTTCCCAATCCTTTCTAAAATTTCAAAAGGTCCAACATACCTTGGACTAAGCTTGCTTACCTGACCAAATCTGCTCACACCTTTCATCGGGCTGACTTTGACATACACAAAGTCACCGACTTGAAACTCAACGAACCTGTGCTTCTGATTGTAATACTTCTGTTGACGGTCCTGAGCTGCTTTCAATCTTTCTTTAATCAAATTAATTTTCTGAACAGTTTCATCAGCAAAAGTGGCACCCAAAGTCTGTCTATCTCCGACCTCCGTCAGAGTCAAAGGAGTCCGGCACTTCCTGCCATACAAAGCCTCGTACGGTGCCATACCAATACTGGATTGGAAGCTATTGTTGTAAGCAAACTCAATCAAAGGGACATGATCTTCCCAGCTTCCTCCAAAATCTAAAACACAAAGTCTCAATAGATCTTCCAATACCTGAATGGTCCTCTCAGACTGTCCATCAGTCCGAGGATGAAAAACTGTACTGAAATGCAGTTTAGTACCCAAGCCTTGCTGAATGCCCTTCCAAAGTCTGGAAGTAAAACGTCCGTCTCGATCAGATACAATCACGCGAGGCACACCGTGCAATCTGATAATCTCCTTAACATAAACCTGTGCCAAGCGCTCTACTGAATCAGTCTGTCTGATCGGAAGAAAATGGGCTGACTTCGTCAATCGATCTACGACTACCCAGATGGCATCGTGTCCTTGCCGTGATCGAGAAAAACCCATCGCAAAATCCATTGTCACCTCCTCCCACTTCCACTCAGGGATAGGCAACGACTGCAACAGTCCACCTGGTCGCTGATGCTCTGCCTTCACCAACTGACAGGCCTCGCATCTCGACACAAACTCCGCCACATCCTTCTTCATCCCAGGCCACCAAAATAATAGCTTCATATCAGCATACATCTTACCACTGCCTGGATGAATAGTATAGCCAGAATGATGAGATTCATACAGAATCTCCTGCCTCAAATCTCCAAATACAGGTACCCATAACCTGTTCTTGCAGAAAATAGCACCAGAATCAGAAATTCGAAGTTCAGGAGTCTTACCAGATCCAATCTGAGCAATCAACTTCGAATAATCAGAATCTGACTTCTGGGCTTCTTGAATCCTTGTCTCCAAAGTAGACTGAATACTCATCTGAGCCAAATCCAACCCATTGGAGAGAATCACCTCCAACTGCAAGCGTTCCATATCTCTAATCAGAAAGTCATCGGAAGTAAGCTGAATACCTGATAATCCAGAAGACTTCCTGCTCAAAGCGTCCGCTACCACATTAGCCTTCCCAGGCTGGTACTGAATAGTCAGATCATAGTCCTTGATTAACTCGAGCCACCTTCTCTGTCTCAGGTTCAGATCCTTCTGAGTAAAAATATACTTCAGGCTCTTATGATCAGTAAAGATCTCACAACTGACGCCATACAGATAATGACGCCAAATCTTCAAAGCAAATACTACAGCAGCTAACTCCAGATCGTGCGTCGGGTAATTCTTCTCATGTGGCTTTAACTGTCTAGAAGCATAAGCAATTACCTGACCACGCTGCATCAGAACACATCCCAGTCCTTTCAGTGAAGCATCACTGAAGACCTGAAAACCTTCCGTACCTGACGGAAGTGCTAACACTGGAGCTGAAGTCAAACAGTCCTTCAATTTCTGAAAACTAGCTTCACACTCCGGTGTCCAAACAAAAGCTACTGACTTCTGCGTCAGTCTCGTCAGAGGCGTCGAAATCTGTGAAAATCCCTTCACAAATTTCCTATAATACCCGGCCATGCCCAAGAAACTACGTACCTCAAATACCGTAGTCGGCCTTGGCCAATCAGCAACCGCCTGAATCTTCTGGGGATCAACAGAAATGCCTTCTCCGCTAATTACATGCCCCAGAAAAGAAATACTCTTCAGCCAGAATTCACACTTGGAGAACTTGGCATACAGCTGATGCCGCCTCAAGGTCTCCAACACAATACTCAAATGTCTGGCATGCTCATCCTCAGAAGCAGAATACACCAAAATATCATCAATAAAGACGATCACGAACTGATCCAGAAACTCCCTGAATACTCGGTTCATCAGATCCATGAAAATAGCAGGCGCATTGGTTACCCCAAAAGGCATAACTAAAAACTCGTAGTGCCCGTACCGAGTACTGAAAGCAGTCTTCACCACATCAGATTCCTTCACCTTCACCTGATAGTATCCGGATCGCAAATCAATCTTCGAAAATACTGAAGATCCGGAAAGCTGATCAAACAAGTCGTCGATCCGAGGCAAAGGATACTTATTCTTGATAGTGGCCTTGTTCAAATCTCTGTAATCGACACACATACGGAGTGTCCCGTCCTTCTTCTTTACGAACAAAACAGGTGCTCCCCAAGGCGAAACACTAGGACGGACAAAACCTCTGTCAACTAGCTCCTGAAGCTGAACTTTCAACTCAGAAAGTTCTTTCGGTGCCATTCTGTACGGAGCTTTTGATATAGGAGCTGTACCCGGAAAAACATCGATAGAGAAATCCACCTCTCTATCCGGAGGTAAACCAACCAACTCCTCAGGAAAAACATCGGCAAACTCCCGTACCACTGGGATCTCAGAAACAGAACCAACCTCCAGGTTCAGATCCCGCACCGAAGCCAAAAACACTGGGTAACCCTTCTTCCACATTTTGCTCACCTCCAACGCAGAAATCAGACTGGAGAGAACACCTCGTAATCCCTGAAATACAACTCTCTCTCCAGCCACAAGCAAACTCACTTGCTTCTTCAGACAATCAATCTGAGCCTCATACAGACTCAGCCAATCCATGCCCAAAATCACGTCATATGAAGAAATCGGTAACAAAATCAGGCTTGACTTCCACTTCTTGCCAGCAATGTCAATCTTACAAAAACAAAACTTGCGGGCAATCAAATTACTTCCAGCCGGTAAAATCACAGAAAGAGAAATCGGCAACAAAACAGAATCCAAACGCAAAAGCTCAAAACAGCGCTCGGACAGAAAAGAGTGACTAGCTCCAGAGTCAAACAAAACACGACAGGGCTGATCAGAAATATAAATCGTACCTGTCACAACATCCGGAGCATCACGAGCCTCCTGCTGACTCAGGCTGTAAACTCGTGGCTGAACTGGAGCAGGAGCTGAAGCAACAGAACTACTCTGCTCCCTCTGAACCGTAGGTGGTCTCCGTGGTCCAGAACTAGTACTACCACCTCTTCCAGAAAATCCCTCAGGGCGAGGAGGAACAGTCCTCGGTCTTCCTGCTGCAGAACCGGTAGGTCTAACAGAGCCCTCAGGTCGGAACTCAGAACGTCGATCAAATCCAGCCTGTGGACACTCTGCAATCCTATGTCCAGGCTGACCACATCTGAAACACAGACCAGCCATCCTATAGCACTGGCCATGATGTCGCCGTCCACAACTCTGGCACACAGGTGCCCCACTGACAGATCCTGAACTCGTCGTACTGGTAGCAGTACCAGACGATTCTCCACTCCTCCTGGAGTCAGATCTGTTGACTCCGGATCCAGAACCAGTCACAAATCTCCTCTTCCCAGAGGAACCACTGCCAGAAGCCTCACCGCCAAATCTCTTCCTACTCGCAGTCCACCGCTGCTGAGTAGCCATCAGATCATTCTCAATCAGACGAGCTCGCTCCACAAGCTCAGCGAAATCAGAAATGTGAAAAGGCACCAGGGGCTGCCTCAGACTATCTCGCAATCCCCTCAGAAATCTGTAGCACCTCTCAGCAGAAGTGCTCACTAGCTGCGGAGCATACCTGGCTAGTGCAGTAAACTCAGCCTCGTACTGCATCACCGTCTTGCTCCCCTGAACCAGTCTCAGAAAACTCTCCTGCATCTGCTGTCGTGCAGAAGGGGGAACAAACCAGTCTCGAAATACCTCAGTGAACTCGTCCCAAGTGATCAAAGAGTTCAGCCTACCCTGAAATCTGGCCGCCTGCTGGCCTTCCCACCAGTGCTCAGCCTCTCCATCCAACAGAAAAACTGCCAACGGAACTTTCCTATCCGCTGGACACTGCATCCCATCAAAAGTCTTTTCCAATCTCCTCAGCCACTCCTCGGCTGCTTTGGGCTTAACAGCGCCCTCAAATCTCGGAGGTTTCAACCTCAAAAATAACTGTAAATGTCTATCAATATCCTCTGATCTGACAGTAACAGCTCTGCTCTGAGTCTCGCTCATCATCTGAGCAACAAGTGTAGCAAACTGAGCAAGTGTATCAGCACCGGCCACTGGGGCTGTACTCCCCACTGGTGCTGCCTGACTGGCACTCTGCCCGTCTGTCATGTCTGGGTCTGGCTGATCCATACAGAAAAATCCAGAAAATCCGGAAAACTATCACAAAAACAACACGAAAACAACACAATAAAAAGCCAAACGACCCAAAACTACCCCCAGACAGACTCACTGATCACTTCCTATAGCTCTGTCTTACAATCCAACCAGTTTCCAAACCAGTGCTCTGATACCACTCAAAAGGCTTTGTCACGACCCGATTCGACGGGGACGGATCCCGCCCAAACCGGATCGCGACCAGCCTAAACAAACTAACCAGGATCTGGTTTGGGAATTGGTTTCGGAACTGAATCTTCCAAATAATTCTCAAAACGGCCAGACAAACACAGAACAACAGAGCTACTATAAATCACCAAATACAGCGGAACAAAACATCTATCTTGTCTTTTCCTCAAATACAATCATCTACAAATACAGTGCATGGCTTTTGAACAGAAAGAAAGACAGAACAGAAAAGCCATGACTGTACAAAAATCAAAAGGTACAACAAATACCTATACGAATCAGACTCAGAAATCTACTCCTGGACTTCCTTCCCTTTCCCAGAACTTGAAAACCACCAGAAAACAAGAGTGAGCTCAACAGCTCAGCAAAGCAACAAACCTCCAATCAAAACTTTCAGAATTCAAAACCAAACTCATCAGACAGAAATCAGATCAGAAATCGGAATAGAATCGTACAGATTGTCAAACCGGACATATCAGAAAGAAACAGAATAGAATCAGAACAGATACGAACAGATATCAAATCAGAATCAGAGTCGTACGGATTCAGAGTACAAACAGAACATAATAAATCAACAGAGTCAGAATTATACAGAAACCAGAAAGTCAGAGTTAGAATTCACAGAGTTGTACGGAACAGAAATCGTATCAGAAACAGGACAGAATCAGACATATCACATTAACAAAATCAGAAATCAGAATTGCTTACCGAACAGATACTGAATTCGAAATCATATCAAATTAGATATCAGACAGATCAAATCATATCGTACGGAACTTATTATCGCTTACAGAACGGATACAGAAAGCAGAGTCAGATCAAATTAGATATCAGATATCAGATATATATTTAATAGCTAAATTCCCTGACACTGACTGAATCTCTTTGGATTCAGGCCCCTTATAACTCCCTTTGTGCTCACGGCACCAGAACAGATGTGCTTACAGCACCAGAACAGATTTCATCGGATCCGGAACAGAACAGATATCAGATTTTCAGATTTGAGCTCATTTCAGATTTCCCTGACACTTACTGAATCTCATAGGATCCAGGCCCCTTATAACTCCCTTTTTATAGCACATACAGATATCATATCAATTCAGAAGAAATCCGGGCAAATCAGAAATCAGACAAAAATCGGGCAGCACAACGGCAGTAGACGGAATTTACACAAAATTTCCTGCAAAAAAAAATTTACCAAATTCGCACAGAACATAGATAATCATATTCCAGAACATTTATTCTACTGCACAGAGAATTTACGGATTCACAGAAAAATGTAATCAACTGAAAACGCTGCCGAATCAAAAATACCCGGACAAAAATCTTCGGAAAATAACCAAAAACTGCACACTCGGCACTTCAACAATATACAGAAAGTTACGCGGTAAAAACTGAAGCAATCAAAAGTTACGGACGAAAATCGGTAACGGAAACGAAATCCGGACAGAAAACACCGCCAAACTCGACGGTTCTGAAAATTGAGAAAGGCGGAATGTGCCTTACCTTGCGTACAGCAAAATCCTCAACAGTCTCGACGAACGAAAACGGACCCGCGGCTTCCCGAAATCAACTTTTCCTTTTTCTCTTTTTCTTCCTCTCTCCTCGGATCAAAATCTGATATTTTATAAAATTTTTCTCTCTCCTCAAAATATCTCATTTCCCTTAAGAAATGCTCAGATCGTCCTGGACGATCGCACTTCGTCCCGGACGATGTGTGCTCTGGAAAATCCTCGTCCAGACGAAATTTTCATCATCGTCCCCGGCGACAGGTCCTCGGGAGAATTTTCGTCCAGACGATCCAAATTTCGTCCCGACGAATCATACAACCAAAACTGATTTTCTGCACAACCTGTACCGATCGTCCCGGACGATCCAACTTCGTCCCGGACGAACCTGGAGCAGAACTGATATTACAATCTCCCCAACTTAAAAAAAATGTCGTCCTCGACATTATCCAATCCAACCTCAGTTAAAACAAGTACGGGTACGACTGTCTCATGTCAGACTCCTTCTCCCAAGTGGCTTCCCGTGCAGTACGGTGCTTCCACTGGACTTTAACCATCGGAATCTGTTTACTTCGTAGTTTTCGGACGTCGTACGCCAAAATCAACTCTGGCTCTTCCTTGTACGCCAGATTCTCCTGAATCTCAACTTCATCAGCAGATACCTTCTTACCAGAGTCTGATACCCACTTCCTCAAAGTGGATACATGAAACACATTATGCACGTCGGGCATCGAATCAGAAAGCAAGAGTCTGTAAGCCGCTTTCCCAATCCTTTCTAAAATTTCAAAAGGTCCAACATACCTTGGACTAAGCTTGCTTACCTGACCAAATCTGCTCACACCTTTCATCGGGCTGACTTTGACATACACAAAGTCACCGACTTGAAACTCAACGAACCTGTGCTTCTGATTGTAATACTTCTGTTGACGGTCCTGAGCTGCTTTCAATCTTTCTTTAATCAAATTAATTTTCTGAACAGTTTCATCAGCAAAAGTGGCACCCAAAGTCTGTCTATCTCCGACCTCCGTCAGAGTCAAAGGAGTCCGGCACTTCCTGCCATACAAAGCCTCGTACGGTGCCATACCAATACTGGATTGGAAGCTATTGTTGTAAGCAAACTCAATCAAAGGGACATGATCTTCCCAGCTTCCTCCAAAATCTAAAACACAAAGTCTCAATAGATCTTCCAATACCTGAATGGTCCTCTCAGACTGTCCATCAGTCCGAGGATGAAAAACTGTACTGAAATGCAGTTTAGTACCCAAGCCTTGCTGAATGCCCTTCCAAAGTCTGGAAGTAAAACGTCCGTCTCGATCAGATACAATCACGCGAGGCACACCGTGCAATCTGATAATCTCCTTAACATAAACCTGTGCCAAGCGCTCTACTGAATCAGTCTGTCTGATCGGAAGAAAATGGGCTGACTTCGTCAATCGATCTACGACTACCCAGATGGCATCGTGTCCTTGCCGTGATCGAGAAAAACCCATCGCAAAATCCATTGTCACCTCCTCCCACTTCCACTCAGGGATAGGCAACGACTGCAACAGTCCACCTGGTCGCTGATGCTCTGCCTTCACCAACTGACAGGCCTCGCATCTCGACACAAACTCCGCCACATCCTTCTTCATCCCAGGCCACCAAAATAATAGCTTCATATCAGCATACATCTTACCACTGCCTGGATGAATAGTATAGCCAGAATGATGAGATTCATACAGAATCTCCTGCCTCAAATCTCCAAATACAGGTACCCATAACCTGTTCTTGCAGAAAATAGCACCAGAATCAGAAATTCGAAGTTCAGGAGTCTTACCAGATCCAATCTGAGCAATCAACTTCGAATAATCAGAATCTGACTTCTGGGCTTCTTGAATCCTTGTCTCCAAAGTAGACTGAATACTCATCTGAGCCAAATCCAACCCATTGGAGAGAATCACCTCCAACTGCAAGCGTTCCATATCTCTAATCAGAAAGTCATCGGAAGTAAGCTGAATACCTGATAATCCAGAAGACTTCCTGCTCAAAGCGTCCGCTACCACATTAGCCTTCCCAGGCTGGTACTGAATAGTCAGATCATAGTCCTTGATTAACTCGAGCCACCTTCTCTGTCTCAGGTTCAGATCCTTCTGAGTAAAAATATACTTCAGGCTCTTATGATCAGTAAAGATCTCACAACTGACGCCATACAGATAATGACGCCAAATCTTCAAAGCAAATACTACAACAGCTAACTCCAGATCGTGCGTCGGGTAATTCTTCTCATGTGGCTTTAACTGTCTAGAAGCATAAGCAATTACCTGACCACGCTGCATCAGAACACATCCCAGTCCTTTCAGTGAAGCATCACTGAAGACCTGAAAACCTTCCGTACCTGACGGAAGTGCTAACACTGGAGCTGAAGTCAAACAGTCCTTCAATTTCTGAAAACTAGCTTCACACTCCGGTGTCCAAACAAAAGCTACTGACTTCTGCGTCAGTCTCGTCAGAGGCGTCGAAATCTGTGAAAATCCCTTCACAAATTTCCTATAATACCCGGCCATGCCCAAGAAACTACGTACCTCAAATACCGTAGTCGGCCTTGGCCAATCAGCAACCGCCTGAATCTTCTGGGGATCAACAGAAATGCCTTCTCCGCTAATTACATGCCCCAGAAAAGAAATACTCTTCAGCCAGAATTCACACTTGGAGAACTTGGCATACAGCTGATGCCGCCTCAAGGTCTCCAACACAATACTCAAATGTCTGGCATGCTCATCCTCAGAAGCAGAATACACCAAAATATCATCAATAAAGACGATCACGAACTGATCCAGAAACTCCCTGAATACTCGGTTCATCAGATCCATGAAAATAGCAGGCGCATTGGTTACCCCAAAAGGCATAACTAAAAACTCGTAGTGCCCGTACCGAGTACTGAAAGCAGTCTTCACCACATCAGATTCCTTCACCTTCACCTGATAGTATCCGGATCGCAAATCAATCTTCGAAAATACTGAAGATCCGGAAAGCTGATCAAACAAGTCGTCGATCCGAGGCAAAGGATACTTATTCTTGATAGTGGCCTTGTTCAAATCTCTGTAATCGACACACATACGGAGTGTCCCGTCCTTCTTCTTTACGAACAAAATAGGTGCTCCCCAAGGCAAAACACTAGGACGGACAAAACCTCTGTCAACTAGCTCCTGAAGCTGAACTTTCAACTCAGAAAGTTCTTTCGGTGCCATTCTGTACGGAGCTTTTGATATAGGAGCTGTACCCGGAAAAACATCGATAGAGAACTCCACCTCTCTATCCGGAGGTAAACCAACCAACTCCTCAGGAAAAACATCGGCAAACTCCCGTACCACTGGGATCTCAGAAACAGAACCAACCTCCAGGTTCAGATCCCGCACCGAAGCCAAAAACACTGGGTAACCCTTCTTCCACATTTTGCTCACCTCCAACGCAGAAATCAGACTGGAGAGAACACCTCGTAATCCCTGAAATACAACTCTCTCTCCAGCCACAAGCAAACTCACTTGCTTCTTCAGACAATCAATCTGAGCCTCATACAGACTCAGCCAATCCATGCCCAAAATCACGTCATATGAAGAAATCGGTAACAAAATCAGGCTTGACTTCCACTTCTTGCCAGCAATGTCAATCTCACAAAAACAAAACTTGCGGGCAATCAAATTACTTCCAGCCGGTAAAATCACAGAAAGAGAAATCGGCAACAAAACAGAATCCAAACGCAAAAGCTCAAAACAGCGCTCGGACAGAAAAGAGTGACTAGCTCCAGAGTCAAACAAAACACGACAGGGCTGATCAGAAATATAAATCGTACCTGTCACAACATCCGGAGCATCACGAGCCTCCTGCTGACTCAGGCTGTAAACTCGTGGCTGAACTGGAGCAGGAGCTGAAGCAACAGAACTACTCTGCTCCCTCTGAACCGTAGGTGGTCTCCGTGGTCCAGAACTAGTACTACCACCTCTTCCAGAAAATCCCTCAGGGCGAGGAGGAACAGTCCTCGGTCTTCCTGCTGCAGAACCGGTAGGTCTAACAGAGCCCTCAGGTCGGAACTCAGAACGTCGATCAAATCCAGCCTGTGGACACTCTGCAATCCTATGTCCAGGCTGACCACATCTGAAACACAGACCAGCCATCCTATAGCACTGGCCATGATGTCGCCGTCCACAACTCTGGCACACAGGTGCCCCACTGACAGATCCTGAACTCGTCGTACTGGTAGCAGTACCAGACGATTCTCCACTCCTCCTGGAGTCAGATCTGTTGACTCCGGATCCAGAACCAGTCACAAATCTCCTCTTCCCAGAGGAACCACTGCCAGAAGCCTCACCGCCAAATCTCTTCCTACTCGCAGTCCACCGCTGCTGAGTAGCCATCAGATCATTCTCAATCAGACGAGCTCGCTCCACAAGCTCAGCGAAATCAGAAATGTGAAAAGGCACCAGGGGCTGCCTCAGACTATCTCGCAATCCCCTCAGAAATCTGTAGCACCTCTCAGCAGAAGTGCTCACTAGCTGCGGAGCATACCTGGCTAGTGCAGTAAACTCAGCCTCGTACTGCATCACCGTCTTGCTCCCCTGAACCAGTCTCAGAAAACTCTCCTGCATCTGCTGTCGTGCAGAAGGGGGAACAAACCAGTCTCGAAATACCTCAGTGAACTCGTCCCAAGTGATCAAAGAGTTCAGCCTACCCTGAAATCTGGCCGCCTGCTGGCCTTCCCACCAGTGCTCAGCCTCTCCATCCAACAGAAAAACTGCCAACGGAACTTTCCTATCCGCTGGACACTGCATCCCATCAAAAGTCTTTTCCAATCTCCTCAGCCACTCCTCGGCTGCTTTGGGCTTAACAGCGCCCTCAAATCTCGGAGGTTTCAACCTCAAAAATAACTGTAAATGTCTATCAATATCCTCTGATCTGACAGTAACAGCTCTGCTCTGAGTCTCGCTCATCATCTGAGCAACAAGTGTAGCAAACTGAGCAAGTGTATCAGCACCGGCCACTGGGGCTGTACTCCCCACTGGTGCTGCCTGACTGGCACTCTGCCCGTCTGTCATGTCTGGGTCTGGCTGATCCATACAGAAAAATCCAGAAAATCCAGAAAACTATCACAAAAACAACACGAAAACAACACAATAAAAAGCCAAACGACCCAAAACTACCCCCAGACAGACTCACTGATCACTTCCTATAGCTCTGTCTTACAATCCAACCAGTTTCCAAACCAGTGCTCTGATACCACTCAAAAGGCTTTGTCACGACCCGATTCACGGGGACGGATCCCGCCCAAACCGGATCGCGACCAGCCTAAACAAACTAACCAGGATCTGGTTTGGGAATTGGTTTCGGAACTGAATCTTCCAAATAATTCTCAAAACGGCCAGACAAACACAGAACAACAGAGCTACTATAAATCACCAAATACAGCGGAACAAAACATCTATCTTGTCTTTTCCTCAAATACAATCATCTACAAATACAGTGCATGGCTTTTGAACAGAAAGAAAGACAGAACAGAAAAGTCATGACTGTACAAAAATCAAAAGGTACAACAAATACCTATACGAATCAGACTCAGAAATCTACTCCTGGACTTCCTTCCCTTTCCCAGAACCTGAAAACCACCAGAAAACAAGAGTGAGCTCAACAGCTCAGCAAAGCAACAAACCTCCAATCAAAACTTTCAGAATTCAAAACCAAACTCATCAGACAGAAATCAGATCAGAAATCGGAATAGAATCGTACAGATTGTCAAACCGGACATATCAGAAAGAAACAGAATAGAATCAGAACAGATACGAACAGATATCAAATCAGAATCAGAGTCGTACGGATTCAGAGTACAAACAGAACATAATAAATCAACAGAGTCAGAATTATACAGAAACCAGAAAGTCAGAGTTAGAATTCACAGAGTTGTACGGAACAGAAATCGTATCAGAAACAGGACAGAATCAGACATATCACATTAACAAAATCAGAAATCAGAATTGCTTACCGAACAGATACTGAATTCAAAATCATATCAAATTAGATATCAGACAGATCAAATCATATCGTACGGAACTTATTATCGCTTACAGAACGGATACAGAAAGCAGAGTCAGATCAAATTAGATATCAGATATCAGATATATATTTAATAGCTAAATTCCCTGACACTGACTGAATCTCTTTGGATTCAGGCCCCTTATAACTCCCTTTGTGCTCACGGCACCAGAACAGATGTGCTTACAGCACCAGAACAGATTTCATCGGATCCGGAACAGAACAGATATCAGATTTTCAGATTTGAGCTCATTTCAGATTTCCCTGACACTTACTGAATCTCATAGGATCCAGGCCCCTTATAACTCCCTTTTTATAGCACATACAGATATCATATCAATTCAGAAGAAATCCGGGCAAATCAGAAATCAGACAAAAATCGGGCAGCACAACGGCAGTAGACGGAATTTACACAAAATTTCCTGCAAAGAAAATTTACCAAATTCGCACAGAACATAGATAATCATATTCCAGAACATTTATTCTACTGCACAGAGAATTTACGGATTCACAGAAAAATGTAATCAACTGAAAATGCTGCCGAATCAAAAATACCCGGACAAAAATCTTCGGAAAATAACCAAAAACTGCACACTCGGCACTTCAACAATATACAGAAAGTTACGCGGTAAAAACTGAAGCAATCAAAAGTTACGGACGAAAATCGGTAACGGAAACGAAATCCGGACAGAAAACACCGCCAAACTCGACGGTTCTGAAAATTGAGAAAGGCGGAATGTGCCTTACCTTGCGTACAGCAAAATCCTCAACAGTCTCGACGAACGAAAACGGACCCGCGGCTTCCCGAAATCAACTTTTCCTTTTTCTCTTTTTCTTCCTCTCTCCTCGGATCAAAATCTGATATTTTATAAAAAATTTCTCTCTCCTCAAAATATCTCATTTCCCTTAAGAAATGCTCAGATCGTCCTGGATGATCGCACTTCGTCCCGGACGATGTGTGCTCTGGAAAATCCTCGTCCAGACGAAATTTTCATCATCGTCCCCGGCGACAGGTCCTCGGGAGAATTTTCGTCCAGACGATCCAAATTTCGTCCCGACGAATCATACAACCAAAACTGATTTTCTGCACAACCTGTACCGATCATCCCGGACGATCCAACTTCGTCCCGGACGAACCTGGAGCAGAACTGATATTACATAAACAAACCCTTATGACCCACAATAGAACACATATAAACTCAAATGCACATAGAACACTTCCAAACTAACGTTGTCAAAAAATGACCTGATCGTTAACCTGACCCAAGCTCAACCCAAAAAATATGGGGTTTGGTCCAGAATTGCAAACCGTTTATCAAATGGGTCAGGTTTAGGTTGACCCACAAATCCAATTTGGACCCAAAATAACTTGTTTAAATTTTTTTTTTATTTGTTGGTATTATTATCGTATTTTTTATTAATTAATCAAAAGTATATTGTTAAAAATATATAAAAAAATGCTTTTTTAAAAAAAAAAATCAAAATGGATTATTAGGTCTGATTTGATTTATTTAGGCAGCTTGCCTGAGGGGTTCGAGTATGTATTTTTTACCCATTTGTTAAATTGGTTGGGTTCGAGTTGATTAGATTTGGGTTGAGTCAATTTTGGGTTAGACCCAAACCTGATCCATTGACCCTTTTTTATACCGCAATTCCAAATATATACAGAGGGGATTCAAAAGCAAAAGTTTAGTGGATTACCTCAACTCAAGTCGGATCATAATATGTAGAGCTGTATACTGATTCTTAAAGTGTCATAACTCTCCCCTCTTTAGAAAATTATCATCGTCGACATTTTCAAGCCAAATTATATTAGAATAGAAATGAATATAATGGTCTCATATCATATTTCTTCTCCCATTTAGCTTCTCTAACGATCATGTGTTTCTATTTGTTCCTCAATTTCCTGGAATTATATGTCAAAATCTTATTTGGTTCTTTTATAGATTTATATATACCTCAACATCCTCAGTAGAAAATCTACTCCGATAATCATATACTCATTTTATCAAAGAAGATACATAAAATATAATGTATATATCAGACATATGGTCAGACAATAATAACCTGTAAATAGAATTACCAATCCTCTTAATAATGTCAAAAGGTCCATTTTAGCTTACTGACTCTTTCAAATCTGTTGATACCTTCATAGGACTAACTTTGATATAAATAAAATCACCAACTTAAAACTTAATAATTTTATACATTTGATCATAATATTTCTTTTGTCTATCTATGCAGACTTTAATCTTTTTCTCATGAGATATATCTTATAATAACATCGTCTATCAAAGCTAACCATATTACATATCTATTACTCACCTTTGTCAAAGATAAAGGGATCCTGCACCTCCTGTCATACAGAGTTTCATAAGGGCCACACCTATGATAGACTAATAACCGTTGTTATAAACGAACTCGATTAGTGGAATATGATCATCCCAACTACCCCTAAAATCTAGAATACAAAGTCTTAGAAGATCTTCCAGTTTGTGGTGTCAAAACTAGGTCACGGGTCAGGTTTGGGTCAAACCTGACTTGACCCGAAACTAAACAGGTCAACTTGAACCCGACCAGTTTAGGGAAGCATGTCAATATTCAGGACCCGAGCAGGGTTCGGGTCAATCCGGTTTGACCCGAAGACTCATTTTGCAGGTGAATAACAGGCAACCAATATACAACAAGTAGCCGAAAACCAACCCAGTTACCATGCAGCGCAAGTAGGCAATCAATATAGCAACATAGCTAAACCAATCCACCAAGATAGCAAACAATGCAAACCAAGACAACAATTTATTAAATTATAAATTATAAAATATAATTACATAATTCATAAATATGAAATGAACAAATAAATTATATACCACATATTACAAATTACAAACATATAATTTCACAAATTACAAATCAAAAAGTTTGAAATTATAATTTACGTACAAATATAAATTGGTCTATTTGAAGACCTCCGAACTCTAGAGACCAAAAGTCATTTGCTGCCCTCATAGAGATTTACGCTAACTGCAAAAAATATAAATAGAAAAATTGATATAATTATAAATTCATGAATTTGTTGAAAGATTGAGTCATTAGCTCAGCTGAACCCTCCAAAAAATTCATCAAATAATAAAATGTGAGTCAACAATATAATTTTTTATAGTTGCGGTATTGTCATCCAAGACAGTATTTTGTATTTTAAAGTTGTACATAGTGAAAGATTGAATGTGAGTCAACAATACAAATTTACAATGCTAATTCTAATCTATTTGTTAACTTTCTTATTTAAAAAATACACATAACACATTGAGACTTTAACATATAACACATTTTGTGAAATCTCTAAGACCAAAGCCAACCATCTTACACTAAAAAGAATTATGAAATCATATAGCCAATTTTATCAGTGAGTGAGAGTTAATAAGGGCATGTCATATGTGAGGGATCATGCATAAGAAGTATTATTTGCTAAGAGAGTATGACTTCAATACTTAATGGGATGCTGGATTGCTGAACATTGAACATAAACACTAATAACAACAACTCATTATAACAACATAGCTGTCAAATGCAAATATAACAGCATAACATATCCTCTGAATATAGAAAAACATTCTTGGAACCAGATATAACTGAACAGAAGTCACATAACCATCAACCAAACATGGATTGCTGAACAGTAACTCAGCATAACAGCTAGGGATGTCAATAATTTCCACGATATAATATCTAATAACAACATAATGTCATAACATCATTAATTGAACTGAAAAACCAGCACAAACTGAATAGAAAAACCAACACATCGAGCTCGACTTGGCTCGTTTGCACACATATTGCGATTGATTAAAAACTAGCAAGGACTGAACAGAAAAACCAGCACATACTGAACAAAAAACTACTCTAAAACTAGATTTAACTGAACAACACCTCATCAAATTTTCAGCCAAAAATAACCCCAAACCAGAAAGTATGCCAATATAGAAAACGTACTCCAAACTTTACCAATTTTTTTTTAAAAAATTAATATAATATTCGAGATAACAACAAGTCAGCATGACAATTACAAATCGGACAAACCCTAAACCTGAAAATTTCTTATGGAACTTCGGAATAATTTGATCAAACAGCAAGACCGCAAGACAACCCTCTACTCTGCTTATAGATCAAGCTTCTAAAAGTAGAAAATAAAAAAAAGATAAGAGATACAAATAGCGTGCGATGTAAGTGTTTGTGTTGAGCCAAACAAGATGTACACGATGAACACCACAAACCAACAATATGCCAAAGAAGGAAAAGAGAGAAAACTGTCGACATAGCCAATGATATGAGGAGATCCGAATAGAAGAAACAAAAACCCTAGACGAAGTAGCTAAGAAGAGAAGAGGATGAAGCGGACACGAAATAAATATGCATAGATGCAGACTACGGAGCCCTAATTTAATCTTCGTCGCATGAAATGAAAACAACGCGGGTCGAAATGGGTCTGATTTCAGGTTGTTAGGTTAACCCAGACCTGACCAGAAAGTTGAACATGTCATTTTACTGAACCAAAATCTAACCCATTTTGAAATCAATTCGTGTCTGACCCAAAATTTTTGGGTCGGCTTCGAGTTGGATTTTTGTGTCGTGACAATTATTGATACCCCTACTTCCAGTACCTCTCTCAAACTGCTCATTTGTTAGTAGATGTAAAGTCATACTAAAGTGCAAATTTGTACCTAGATTCTGTTAAATACCTCTCAATAACATGGAGGTAAATCGACTGTCACAATCATATATATTTACTTTTGGCACACCATTTAATCTAATAATGCCATTAATATATATTTGTGTCAACTTATCTATTAAACCAGTCTATCAGATCATAATGAAATGCACAAATTTTGATAGTTAATAAACAATAGCCCATATTGCATCACCCCCTTGCCTCGATCTAGGAAATCCCATCACAAAATTTATCATAAACTCTTCATATTTCTATTTTGGAATAGACAATGACTATAGATTAACACCTAGTCAGTCATGATATGTTTTTATCAGCTGACATGTCTCACACTTTGAAACAAACTCTGTTACATCCTTCTTCAATCCAAACCACTATAATATACATTTTAGATCGTCATACATCTTATTGCTTCTTGGATTAAATAATATAACCTGAATAGTGTGCCTCATGTAGAATCTCACCTTTTAGGCCACCAATAAAATGAATCCATAATACGTCTTTATAGAAAATAATACCAAAATAAAATAACAAAAGTTCAAGTCTCTTACTAGATTTAATTTGGCCAATCAATTTATAATACTTTGTATCTGACTTCTAAGCTTCCTAAATTCTTTCTTAAAGAGAATACTGAATAATCATCTAAGCCCATCGATTTGAATATGTATCAAAGAATATGAAGTCTATGTTTCAGCTTCTCTAAATCTTGAACCAAGAAGTTTACAAAGATGGCCAATGAAAGAGAAGTACATGAAAAATTTCATATTCAAAGTGTCTTCCGTTACATTGGCCTTACCAAGTTGATACCAAATAGATCTACCATAATCTTTTATCAAGTACAACAATCTCCTCTATCTCAAATTTGAATACTTCTAAGTGAAAATATGCTTCAAACTTTGAGGATTAGTGAAGATTTCACATTTGACTCCATACAAGTAAAGCATCCATATCTTTAAATTAAATACAACAATAGCTAATTCTAGATCATGGGTTGGATAATTTTTCTTATGTGGTTTCAACTATCGAGATGCGTACGTAATAGCTTTATCATGTTGCATCAACATAGATCATAATCCTTTTGGTGAAGCATCATTAAAAGCCTGAAACCTATTTGTATATGAAGGAATAGTTAGAATCAGTGCATATTTGAAACAATCCTTCAACATTTAGAAACTCTCTTTTCACTTTGGAGTTCATATGAAAGATAATAACTTTTGAGTCAATCACTTCAATAGCAAAAAAATATAAGAAATCTCTTAACAAATTTTTTATAGTAATCAACCAAGCCTAAGAAATTATGCATCTTAGAAACTATAATAGGAATCGACAAATAAAAAATAGCTTAAACCATCTAGGATCCACTAAAATAACTACATTACTCACTATATGCCCCAAAAAGAAACAATCTTCATCCTGAACTCCCATTATGAGAACTTAGCATATAGTTGATGCTACCTCAAAATCTCCAGAGTTGTCCTCAAATATGTTGCATGCCCATCCTCAGATCTGAATTATATCAGAATATCACCTATAAAAATTTTCATAAATTGGTCTAGATATTTCTTAAAAGCCCTGTTTAGTAAATACATAAAAATTATTAGGGTATTAGTCACTCCAAATAATATGATTAGAAACTCATAATTCTCATACATTGTGCTAAATGCAATCTTTGCCACATCCTCATCTTTTAGCTTATGATCATTAGATCACATATCGATCTTAAAAAATATTGAACATCCAACCAGTTGATTAAATAATCCTTCAATCATAAGCAAGAGATACTTGTTTTTTATAGTTACCTTATTCAAATATCTATAGTCGATACTAGAGGTGTCAATTTTTGACACGACTCGAAACACGACCAGGAAAAATCCTGGTTAGGGTTAACCCGGACCCAAAACGGGTCAGGTTCGAGTTCAACAAATCAACCCATTTTTATCTTCTTAACAAAAATCTTGATGATGAAAAGGAAATCAAGATGCAATGGGATATCACCCAAGGCTCATATGCGATGAGGAGCCTGATATAGGATCTCGATGGAGATGAAGACAAAAAGAGAAAGTCACAATAGGATCTTGATGGGGAAGAAGATCTAGAGGACTAATAGCATGTGAAAGAAAAAAAAAAAAAGAGGTGAGATAGTCTCCATTGAGATATTTATGGGAAAGTCGATACTCAAGAAGCTATAAAAGAAGTGGTAGAATATAAGAAGTTATATGATTTATTTTAATAGAGAAGTTGAATATTATATTATTTTTTGATGTTATTTAAAATTTTAAATGTTATATGAGTAAATAAAAATTTGTGTGTTAAATACATAAATAAGATAATTTTAAGTATTTGGTAAGTAAATCTCATTAAAAATAAAAAGAAAAATTATTCTTTTATTATCTTGTCTGCCCTTCCTCCACAGATTGACTACTTCCTCTTCCAGAAGTGATCAGCGACGAAGAAAGCAGGTAACATTCTATATAATGATGGTTGTCTTTACCTGTGCAGGTCTGAAGCATCCCTTATTTCTTCCGCCAGAATCCTCTTCTCTTCTTCTACCCGTAAGCTCTCTCTCTCTCTCTCTCTCTCTCTCTCTCTCTCTCTCTCTCTCTCTCTCTCTCTCTCTCTCTCTCTCTCTCTCTCTCTCTCTCTCTCTCTCTCTCTCTCTCTCTCTCTCTCTCTCTCTTTCTCTCTCTCTCTCTCTCTCTCTCTCTCTCTCTCTTTCTCTCTCTCTCTCTCGTCTTTACCGGTGCAGGTCTGAAGCATCCCTTATTTCTTCTGCCAGAATCCTCTTCTCTTCTCCTACCCGTAAGCTCTCTCTTACTCTCTCTTATAGAGACTCGGGCGCCCGGCCATGGCGACTTCTGTCAGGATCGTGATCGTTGGGGACGTGGTAAGCTCTACAATACCTTTTTTTCTATATTTCGGATTTTTGATAGTTAGAGCCAGTTGATTCACCTTATTGTTTTTTGTTTGATCCGCATTTCTAGTTTGGATGAGCAAACGAGTTCTTATTGGTTTTATTGCTGGTTGTTGTGCTTATTGTGATTGATTTCCGGCAGTAGTTCAAATAATCGAACACTTTTCCTGTATGATGATTTTGATGGCATAAGTGTCTTAAACTGTGGAGCTCAATTTTTTTAAGCTTCAAGAAGTAAACTTGCCACGCAATAAGGTCATAATGGGGGTTAAAAGGGGATGCGGATTTTATCACATACTTGGCTGCCTTAATTTTTTCTGCTGAAAGAGGGGTATCATCTTTATGTTATATTAGGGTGTTGAAAACTTCACAATAAAACTATAGTGAAATCTTCAGCAACGGCAACTTAATGTGGACATTATTGGGTGAACATGCATAAAATTCTTGATGTGTGTTGTGCGTTAATCTTCTTTATGTTCTATTTAAAAATGAAATAAAGTTAACCCAACACTAGGAATCTCTGGACAAGAACTAGAAAAAGATTTGCGAAGAAGTAGATGGAGAATCTCTTCTACTTATTAAAAAATAATAAACCCTAGAAAATTGATTTCTTACCAGCTTCCGTTCATCTTGTTATACTCAGTCAGAACTTTGTCTTGAATTTCTAGCTGCAATGGATCTGTCCTTCAAGGGGGAAGATAAATTTATCGGATCTCCACTTACAAATGGATATTCATATCGGTAGTTGATCAGATTTATACAAACCAGAGTACTGATTCCTCACCGTTAAATATATAACAGTCATCTAATTTTACATCCACATGATGAATATGATTAGTGCTTAAATATTGTTGTCTGCTTTATTATTAATGATGATTACTTTATTCCTGCTTACTTTACAACTCTTTATTTGTATACTTCATGAATATTTTTACATTGGTCATTTACTTGAAGCCAAGATTAACAAAGATTTTTCCCCCTTCGAAGGCCCTCGATTATGATATTTATTTCTTAGACCTACACAATGAAGATAAGCTATGTCCATATAAGAAGGATCTCATGCTAATGTACTACTGCTTTTTTCCATTATTCAGCTACTTTTGGTACTTGTTACCACTTAATGGTTATTATGAGGTAACTAGCTTGCATTTAGCAATTAAAAGGTCCATCAGTAACATTAATGTCTCTCTTTGATGTTGAAGCATGATGATTGGGATCTTAAAGAAGATTCAAATGCCCTTCACCTTTTACAGGTACTTTTTCTGAACTCTTAATCAACTTGGTTGTTCACAGAATGGCATCATCATAGAAGTATTAGTGACGGTAGGATATATTTGTATATTTTTATATTTATTATGCTATTTTAAGTCACATATACAATGAATCATAACTATATTAACCATGAGTATTTATCTGACTCTTAAACGTTATAAAGGTCAACATGAATTGCTTTGGTTTTTTCTTCTATTAAATTACATTTCAAAACATATCAAACAGTTGATATAATGCTGAAAATTCACTGTTCTCAGTTTTTATGCACTGAATATTGGTTTTAATATATGTTTTCAAGGAAAAGATTTTCACTGTTGATCTAGAAATGGCTGGAACTTGTCACATTTAGGCACGACCACCAAACACCTTGGACCTTTAGCTTTAAGAAAGAATGATACTAAAACTAAAATGACAAGTTATCTTTCAATATTTTCATCATCCTCAGCTTTATCTTAACTATTTGGAGGCTTTTAAGCTTACGTGAATGAAAGACCTTATTGAAGCTTAAAGGACTAAGGAGCTATTGATGCTTTGCTATAATTCAAATCAGAAAAAAATATTTAGAATATAGAGGCCTTAATTAGTTGAACAAAAATTTAATATATGATATTCAATTTTAGTTGGTACGATATTTATAACTATTAATCAGTTTTGACTATATTATACAGAAGAATGGAGATATATATGTGAATTAAACTTATTGAGTTAAGGTTGGATGATTAAAATAGAGTATCTCAAGAGTATTGTCTTAAGTGGATATCGAAAATAATTATGCGGAAGTTTAATTAATCAGAATTATGCCAATGTTGTTGTTTGGATTTAATTATTTGTGTTAAAAAATTCATTGATATCAGGCTTGAGCATAGTATAAATGAGAATATTAAGATGGATGTATGGTTAAATTAAGAAGAATGCATTAAGGAATGTTTATATTAGAGAAGTAGAATTGGCATCTATTGAATATATAATAATTGAAATTAGATTTAGGTGGTCTAGACATACATAATAAACGGTTGAAAAGGCACCTGTTTTATGAGTAGATAGAATTAGTGTTAGAAAAGTAGAAGGGAGAAGTTGTAGCCTATGATAGCACGGATAGAAGTTGTCCAAAATGATTGTGAATACATTTAGCACCTCAGTTATTAGGAACGAGTGAAAAATAATAATTCATAAAGCCGACCTCAAACAGTTGGGATAAAATGATGATGATAATGATATTAAGGATCCTTATTTTCTGATTTCTGATTCTTGTTTGATAAAAATTAAAAACTATAGTCAACTTGCCACAACAATCTGACATGTTTGCTTTTTGATATGCAGCCTGATCTGGTACTCTTTACAGGCATGTCCTTTTTTCCTATTTATGTACCTCAAATGACCTGAAAAATGTGACGATTGTTTTTTGACCCTACAAAATTCAATTCGCTCTCTCATTGGTGATTAATCTTTTATCATATATTCACCTTCTTTCTCAAGTTATTTTATGCTGTTTATCTTACTATTCTTTATGAAGGTGATTTTGGTAATGAGAACGTTGAACTTGTTAGAAGCATTTCAAATCTTGACTTTCCAAAAGCAGCCATTTTGGGCAACCATGATTGCTGGGGAACTTACGATTTCCAACAAAAGTGAGCTTTGTGATTACGTGAATGAACCCTGTTATCGAGCAAGATTTTATCTTGGAACTACTGAGTCCTTACACTAATAATTTCTTTCTAATTGGTCTTCAGGAAGGAAACTCTGGTTCAACTTCAGCTAGAAGCGTAAGTTCACTACGCTTAAAAGTTGCGAACATTCAATAAACTTGCTTGAATCAAGACTTAATTACGACTTAATGTTCTCACGATACTGAAATTATCATATTCAATTTAGCTCAGCTTGCTATCAGCTGCTTTTCACAATGATTTCCTTAGATGCCAGTTATTTGGTTCTGATCGTCCAGTGTATAATGATGTAGTACTAAATGCTTTTAAATGGATGAAATAAGGATATTGCACGATTCGTTGTTTAGAACAATAAAGATGAAACCATTAGCAATTAAAACGACAAAAATAAAATAAGAGAAGGGTGCGTACGCTTAGGCCAAGCCACTTGCTAAAGACTTGGAAAATCAAAATAACTTAAAAATTCAATAACACACTAAGTAAGTAGACTTCAACAACATCCCTAATCTAACGAAAAGATTATAAGCAAATAAAGTGCACACAATCCATACGTTTACTAAGCTCGACAGAGTTCGGTGAGCAAGATCTTCATGAATCTATCAAATCACAAGAATAAGCTATACAATGAAAATATGAGAAAAGGGAGATTGGTTAACCCTTATCACGGTTGAGTTGCAATCCTCCACTGAACGGTGCCAAGTTGTTTTTCAATGGCCTCGACAAGGGTATCCGAATGCGCTCTACGTACTCTTCGACGGTGTTGTCGATGCGCGGGTTGACGTCGGAAAATGTCGAGTGAAAGATGCAAATAAACCCTTATTCATCATAGACGAGACCGTAATCAAGATCTGGATCGGCCATGCATGGCCTTTGGAGGTTGCGATGTTGAAGACGATCGTTGACGCTTCTCTTGAAGGCTCCTCTTGAGATGGAGGTTATCGGCTAGAGAAATCAAGAGGAGAAAGGTAAAAGAGGTGGCCGACCAATGATGGGAGCAAGGTTAAGGGTTTTGGTTCAGATTTTGGGAGAGGAGATGGAGGGAATTTTGATTCAACACTTCCTAATTAGCTCCTTGATTGAGACTAATTAAAGGAAGAGAGAAAGGGAGAGAGGGGCGGAGGGTAAGAGAGGGAAAGCTAGGGATTTATTTCCAAAAACCAAGGATGGGATTTTGGAAAGTAGTCTTGAGGTGGGGCTTTAGGAATTTTTGGCCAAGAGGTGGTTTGGGGGTTTTGAATTATTTCCAAGAGTGGAGGTTGGTTTTAGAAAATAAATCCAACGAGGGATTTAATAGGGCCGGCGACATAGGGGTGGGGATTGGGGAAATTAAATCAAGTTTAATGCTTTCCTCATTGGGATTTAATAAATAGGATGTTGGATTTAAAATCCAATCCAAATCAAATTAATTTTGAATTTGATTTTGGAAATTTTCTTAAAATAGAACCACGAACCTGACTCTTCTAGGTTGGTGGGTGATGCGCAATCCTCCCTCTCCTAGGGATCTTACTCCGATTTCTCAAGCTCTCATAAGAACTCAAAAGATTGTGAAAAATTTTTCATTCAATCATTCATTAGCTTTAGAAGAAGACATGAGGGCTATAAATAGTCACGTACAAAGGACTCAAGAAATAAAAGGATGACAATGCCCCTAGGGCTTACATACGACATCCCTTAATAAAAGGGTAAAACTGGAAAACAAATACACATAAATAATAAAAGCTACATAACATAATAAAAGAAAACAAATAAATAAAATGACTCAAAAATACATAGACTCGATCGTGGCCGTAGATCGACCATGCCTCTGATATACTTTCCATGCTCTGATGTCTACATCATATAATGCTTGCTTTTCATTTTGCTATATCCTAGCATACCAAAGATGATGCTGGTGATTGTTTATGATTACTCTGAAGACATTTTTTTAAACTAGAATACAAATGTTTGCACAAAGTGCAAGTGTTGTAAACTACAATTGCAAATGAAGTGATTATGTAATATGCTTTATTTACTATTTATTGCTTGAACTTTGATCTGCTGGACAAGGCAAATATGATGATTATGATGAAACTTAGATCCGTACAATTTTTAAAACATTAAGATACTGTTACCTTTGTTAATACGTTGTCTAATCATGCAATACATGTAACCTTGACATAATATGCTGCGATATCTTTATTGTTAAACCAATGAAGGTCCCTCTCCAGTGTAGCCATCCAGTGCTACTTTGTTTTTAGGCCCTCCAATTGCTAAGGGCTTTATCTGTAGTTTTCTTCATCTTCCAATTTGAAAATTATTCTGCTGGAATGTTTTTTTGTTTGCACTTAGACCATAGTTATTGAACAAAAGGTGACAGGATAAGCAGGTCCACTTGCATTCCTTGTACAATGTGGTGTGAAGTGCAGTTTAAAAATCACTATAGCTGCTTAGATGCGAACCATGCTTCTTGCCGGCATGCTTAACAACAAGATAAGCTTTAAAAAACAAAGGACACGTTTTGCATCACTTTTTGCTTTTTATTGTTCTTAAAAAAGTGTATTTGGTTAGTGTTTTGTAACTTTTTTGTGTTTTTTTTTTTTTGGTAAAAAATCAAGTTATTTTTAAAAGATAAAAAAATATTAAGAGTTTTTATTATTTTCAAAATATGAACTCTCAGCCACTTGACCTCCCGCGCTAAGTTGACCAGCCTTATCCCATTACGGCTAACTCATTTGTCGATCACTTTGACCGCTCTGCTTATTGGTGTTTTGCGCATCTAACACCGCCGCTACTGCAATTTTCTACCTATCCTTGCTGTCACCATCTTCGTTGCTACCATCACCCCGTCTTTATTGCTACTGCCACCACAAAAGTCTAAATTAACTTATTTGATGTTCAATAAAATAAAAATGACGTATATTTATTATATCAAACTTGCTTTTATTTTAGATCAAAGTATTAAAAAAAAAGCAATATAGAAAAATGTAAATAAGAAGTGACCCTAAACTAGGGGTGTAAATGAGCTCGAGCCGGTTCGCGAGCCTCCGGCGAACCTCCGCTAGTTCGCTGCGTCGCAGTTGCGAACTCGCGAACCTCCGCTTTGTCTCACGCGGTCCGCTGCCATGCAGCATGCTGCCCGCTATCTTGCAACTGCGCACGGTCCTCTGCCTCGCAATCGTGATCGGTCCACTATCTCGCCGTTGTGCCACTGTCGCCTTGAGCGTAGCATTCGAGTGTGAGTTTAGTTTTTTAAAATATTAACAGTGATTTGAGCCGGCTCGTGAGCCGAGCCCAATATGAGCTCGAACTTGAGCTCGTTAAATAAACGAGCTCGAATATGAGCTCGAGCTCGAGCTCGTGGCTCAATAAGCTTGGCTCACGAGCTCGTTAACGAGCCGGCTTGGCTCACTTACACCCCTACTCCAAACTTTCCCCAAGTTTATACCTTTTCTAATAGCTGATCATATCAAAGTTTAGAGTATATAGTTGTTCTTAACTAATTTAATGCACTTTTCTTCTCCAGCACAAGATAGAAATTTTTTTTTATAGTCTTTTAATAGAGTCCACAACTTGAACTGGTAACAAAATGTCAGGTATGACATGCACCTGTAGGCAGGTGATACACACTTAACTTACATAATTCCAAGTGATACTTTACACATCCTATGATTGTCACATTGCACAATTTTGAGTTTGACTTAAAATATATGTAATAGGTAATAACCACATGACACAAAATTTGAAAGTTACAACTAGTTTATTTAATAATTAATCTAGCACATCATCTATTTCAATATTTTAAATTTAAAATTGCATTTCATCATATTGAAACTTAAATTTATTTATAGTTATTTAAAATTCAACTAGTTTATTGCTAACTACACATGGATATGATATTAATTTTATATTTAAATTTAAGTATATTTATTCTTTAATTTAAATTTAATTATTTATCCTTCAACCACTTTAACTCATGATGAGGCCTTTCTCGTATGACACC
Organism: Dendrobium nobile; assembly: GCA_022539455.1. Taxonomy (NCBI): domain Eukaryota; kingdom Viridiplantae; phylum Streptophyta; class Magnoliopsida; order Asparagales; family Orchidaceae; genus Dendrobium; species Dendrobium nobile. The sequence continues at coordinate 56,275,362 of CM039726.1, forward strand.
TAATTTAATGTGGACTTATGGCTTTAGCGTATGAATCTAAGTGTCGGTGGGTAAATAAGTCATTGATAGTTGAGTCTTGAGTGTAGCATAAATGAGAATGTTAAGGTTAATATGTGGAATAACTAGGAAGGATAGCTTGAGAAATAATTATGTTAGAAGGACTGGGAGTACATTCATTGGATATGAGGTATCGGGAAATACACTAAAGTGATTTGTAAATGCATAACTAAGGGTGGAGATGCATCACTAATATGGGTGGATATGATGAATTTCTAAGGATTAGGAAGAAATAGGGACAAACTAAAGGTAACATGATAGAACTGTGAAAGAAGATTAGCAATATAACAGGCCACTTCTAAGTGAAGTCGTAAGTTCCATGTGTTAGGGATACTTTTAAAACAAAGTATAACACCTTAATGCTCCTACAAATAACCAAGCAACTTCTAAGGAAGCCACTGAATCTTCCAACTAACCTTCCAATTAAAATTTATGGGCATCCTAATCTATAGGATTAGGTTGTAAGACCTGCTTTCGGGCAACTTCTAAGTTAAGTCGTAAGACCCACATTTTAGAAAAATTGCTAAATAAATAGCAATGATCATAAATCCCAAATAGTCAAATTTAAACCTATGGGCATCTTAGTCTAAAGAATTAAGTTGTAAAACTCCCTTTTCAGGCTACTTCCTAAGGGAAGTCATATCCAAATAATTAAAATTCTCAGGCAGTTTCACAGTAGAGTTAGGTTGTAAGACCTATATTTGGGCAACTCATAAATAGATAAGTAAGCCCCATTCCAAATCAAATCCCCGGGCTACTTTATACAAAAGTCGTAAGTCCCAACCTAAATCTAAATATCCGGGCTACTTCCTATAGAAGCCATAAGACCCGCTCTAGTCCAAATTCTTGGGTTACTTCCAAACGAAGTCATAAATCTCAAACTAAATTAATTTTGGGTATTTTAATAGATGTAAACCCCAAACCCCAAACAAAAATTAAAACTAAAACTCATATCCAATCACTTCAGTCTACTCGGGATCCCTGAGAGGAGGCAACCCATGACTGCTAATCAGATATCCTGGACACTACGGGCAATGATTGTTAGTGTTGGTAGAATGGAACTACGATATATCCGGGACGACGGAACCATGTGATCTTGATCGGGTTTACCTCCGTTTTCCCCACTATTGAGACTAAAAATATCTAAAATCTATTCATGCTTAATCGAGAGTTCTCTCTTACGTGTTAAGAGGGGTAATTAACTATGAGTGCTTGCGCTCATAGGCAGTAAGGACCCCAGATCTAATTAAACCCCTGACACTACTCTTAGAGGAAATCTGGTTAATTTTAATCTGACTTAAGGGAAGTGGAATCCTACAGGTGTAAAGCAGGATTCATGCATTCGTGCCGCTTTTCTTGAGCCAACACACGATATTTGTTTGATTGCAAACCTTGTTGAGATTGCAATCTTCATTGGATCATGCATTTTGCTGTGATTGTGATTTTAATTCGAGTGCGCACCTCACCACAATCATGACCTTCATTTGATCGTTTATATCTCACCATGTTTTTGATTTGTAATGATCACATCACTGCTGACATCTATGCAAAGTCATTTCAAACAAGCATGAAAATACAAGGTATGTAAAAAAAAAGTGTCAGAACCTTGCATACCGACTGAAGCCTATAATTTAAAAGTCACATGATCTAAACAATTAGCTAGGCTATAATTTTTTCCAGCCTATAATTTGAAGGGCATATAAATAATTAGCTAGGCTAGAATCTAATGATCATATGATCTGTGCTATACATGAATAATTACCACACTATCATGATTTATTTTATTCTCACAAAGCAAAAGGCATGAAGAAAATCATGTGAGCATTCAATTGTAATGATATCTAACCATTTTTCACATAATTCCCATCGCCAACAAAACTAGACAGCAGTTTAGCCATGTTGTATGCACGTTCAAAAAGCAATTGCTTGTATAAAATGACGAAGAAACAAAAAAAAAAAAAAAAAAAAGAAAAATTAAGCTCACTTGCAATCGAAAATCCTGCTTTCTCAGTTTGTTTTACCCCCATGTTCTCTTGCAAAATTGCAAGTCTTCCATCCGTCCGAGCCCCTACGAGCGTGAATCACGCTGTGTGAAACCCCTATCCTCCACCTGTTCTACGCATAGGTGGATTCCGACCAGCCGCCCGCCCCCGTTCGTCTGTCTACAACCAGATCCGACTTTAAACAACTCATGATTACAGCTGATCAAAATCGGCTGCACACCTCCCTTTCGCTCCTTACACGAGCCTGATTGACCCCTTCCGCCTTAGTCAGCCATCTGCCTCCCTCTGCGAACATCCAATCGAGTTCTTCACCTTCTTCGTGTGAATAGAGCCTAAACTCTTGTCTCCATTTGGCCCGATCACACATGCCCAGGCTGATGTAATCCACAGTTGGTCCGATCCGCCCGCTTCAGACGTGACTGCGTCTACTTCCGGCTGGCTCAAGTGAATCCGTCCAGCCTGCACTACATCAGTTCCTTCACACGCAAAAGAAGAGGGTTCCGCCTTCCATTGATTACTACGAACCTATAGGATGATCAGCTATGACCAGCCTTTTACTGTAGTGCCACAAGCATCTTTCAAAGCCCACACGGATATGCATACTTTTTTTTGCTACCTTAAAGAAGTGATTTGTAATTCAAGATATGGCAACCATTCAGTACAAATGAACAAAAGGTGAAACTGTTTTGCATTAATTTAGTTTTAGTTATCTTTATAATCTAAGCTGTGTTTAATTGTTTTGATGGCATTCATACTTCCCACAATATCAACATTAATTGTTTTTTTACAGCCTCTTAGAAATAAAACAAAGAAACTTAAGTTAATCCTTCTGCTCATAATTGGTTGAGAACTGCTCATAGCAAGCGTGCTAGTAACTTAGTTGATCGTCTGATTTCCCTTCATGGAAATTACCCTTGTTCTTTCTTCTTTGTCAGTCTTGGTAAGCAGCATGTTGGCTACAGTCGTTTGGACATGCCAGTGCTAAAGCTAAGTGTTGTTGGTGGTCGGCCATTTTCTTCAGGAGGTGACAAAATATTTCGGCCAAAGCTTCTTTCTCAAAGGTTAGTAGATCTTGAATTAATCGTAGTGACTTCGTTTACAAGCATTCATGTTGCAGCCGGATTCTTTTACTATGCTGTTTGGTCTTTAGACATTTTTTGTTTTTTTATCTTAAAGGTCTTTTCCTAATGATATTGCTAGTAGCATATTTTCCATAGGTTGAAGGTCTACGATGTGTAGCCATGATTTGCAAACCTACATAAGCCATTCAAAGCATGTGATAATGATGTGAAACTACTAGGAGTTACGATTAGAAATTAGAAAGAAAGTTGATTAAAGTATTGCTCATTTAAATTTAAATGCTAGCACATAAAAGTGAGTTAAGAATTTTGAAATTTTTAACTTGCTTAGGCCAAATACGTGCAATAGAACATAACCGAGACAACTCTTTCAAAGTTCAAGGTAATTTAAATACAAAGTACAAGTAACAAAAATCCAACGCTTAACAATGAGAGGTTCACCTCAAGGGCCGTCTCACTCAATTATTTGTAGGCTTTTAGCGGAGAAAGATGACCCATATGATGAAGGATATTACCACTAGAGAAAAGACGCTGAAGAACTTCGTTGGTGGAGAGGTAGCTAGTGGAGATGGAGGTAGTGAGTGGCCGACGATGCTCCAATCGTAGTTTGAAAGTTGGCGGTCGATGACGCTTGCAAGAGTAGGGACAACTCGCTCCAAATAATCTCCAACGGTGGCGTCGTCTTCAAATCCCACGTCGAAAAACGGAGATCTTAGGATGTTGAGGCTTCCGTCGGCATTGAATACAAGGCCCCACTCAACTTCTGGATCCGCCATGCATGCTTGTCGTTGGAGAATATTTCAATGAGAAGAGGTGGAGAGGGAGGTCACTTGTGGTTTGCGAAGGAGGATGGAGAAGAGGGGCGGCGGGATTCCCAAGGAGAGAGGGTGAGGCCGGCGGGTGCAAGGGGGAAGAGGCTAGGGCTTGGAGAAATTAGGTTTAGAGGATTATGGAGGAGATTAATCAAAATCTGAAATTTAATTTCAGTTTTGATTAAATTGGGAGGGAATTGACTTGAATTTTGAATTTCAAATCAATTGGAATTAAAGCATTGATTGGGGAATTAATGGGGGATTTAAGGAGGGGGAGCCCGGCGGTTTCAAGAGAGGAGGGGAGGGAGTTTTAAAACAAATCCTGAAATAAATTTCAGGATTTGAAAATTTTGGGGGAAGAATTAATTGAAATCAATTTGATTTCAAAAAGGGGAGGAGGAGTTATGTAGCAATTAATGAGAGGGGGGAGCCAAGCATGGCCGGCGGGTTCAAGGAGGAGAGGGGAGGAGGTGGAGCAACTTATGAACCTTCCAAATTAGCTCTTTTGCATTAGGAGGTTTGATAATGAGATCCACTTCAATTTGGATTTCAAATTGATTTGAATTTGAAAACTTTCCTAATTAGGAATTTCCAAAATTGGAAAGTTTTGAAAATTCAAAATTTGAACAAGTGGGGGGATGGGGAGGAGGCCGGCGGTTGAGTGGCTTGGGGACGGGTAGTGGAGGTGGGGTGGCCGGCGGCCAAGAGAGGGCTAGGGCCGGCGGGTTGGGGAGAGGAAGGAGGGCGGGATGATGGGGGATAGACCACGAGTCACGGACTTTTCCAATGACTGGTGGGTATTGCTTTTGCCCTCACCTTAGGCTCTCATTCTCCTCTCTAGTGCACCACAAGAAAAGAAGAAGAAGATAACACAAACAAGATTTCATTCGAAATATTCATTAACCCCAATACAACATATGAGACCACTATATATAGGTCTCAACCAATGAAAAAGAAAAGTACAACATTGCCCTCTGGGCTACAATAACAAAGTAACTCCCCACAGGGGTAAAAACGGAAAAAAATAGTAAATACTAAATAATGCATCATGACATCTGAATCAAACGTAGAGGCGCTGAATCGTGGCCGTCGATCTGCGATTCCGCCGTCGATAAACATGTCGGTAGCGTCTGTTGATGTCCTCATCAGATAAGTTCTTGTAAAAGTTAACCATTTTCTTGCTCATGGCACTTCTACGTGCTTTTCCTTATTGTCATCACTTAAAGAAAGCTCATTTTTTGTCATTTTAATGGTTATAAAATACTAGAAGGTGAATTATTTGACAGGTTTCTCTTCTGTTGTTTATTCCATGAAGACGGCTCACCGGTTATAATTCTCCCTTTAAGGAGCTGTTTTGTTGTATGAAATAAGACCCTCTCTTCTTTAACGGAAGTGTAAAGTAATTAAATGAACTTTTAGTTTTCATAAAACATTTATTCAGATTTGTATAATTACTCGACGATGCTCATTCTTTTCAGTTGCATTCCCTTCTAATTTGAAGAAATATTTTACATAGCTAAAAGAATTTGAAAGCGAGGGTTTTCAGGTTGTGGAATTAGGGGTATTCATCAAAATTTTGCACTTAAATCATCACCAGCTGAACTGTCAATTGTTCTTGTTCCTTTTATTTATTTATTTATGCTTTTTTTGCAGGAGTTTATGACAGAATGGTATGTTTCACTATGCTATTATTATGGTTCTCGATTATACCAATCTTACTAATATGTAATCTCTAGATATGAGCTGGGGGATCAAAGTGGGATTTGAGTATGGAAAGTGAGAGCTCTATGTTTGCTGTAAATGAGAAGTGTGAAATGTTGAGGGGACAATAAATGCCTAGAAATCTAGAGAGTCTCAAAGTAAAAGGTTCCAAAGATCCCAAAATATGTCTTAATGAGATCCTCCACTAGCTGAAGGAGGTGTCTGCACTTTTTGGTATCATGCTCATGGTCCTTGTAGAATACACAATACTTAGAAGTATCTCTAGTATGAGCGCTCGCCTTTATGGGTGGTGGGCATTTGAAGAACTTATTTTGAATGACATTGATGAGTTTGGCCACTGATACCCACATCGGAGTTATGGCGGGGTATCGGTTGATAGAGGGTGTACCTTCTCTGCAACTTGCAACACACGATCCACAATAGGCAACACGCAACATGTAACATGCAACACATAACCCACAACAAACAACACGTAACACCAAACCCAAAACACTCAAACCTTCAACACGAAACCTATAGCACACAACTCTAAACCCTATTTTTGTTTGTTATGTTATGAGGTAGTCAAGTCTATATAGAATGCAACAATTGTGATGATTGAACTTCATTGTGTTCAAGTGGGGCTCTAGGAGTAATATTAGAGGTGTACTATAGTATGTATTTTTTAAAGTGGAGATATGTTATAAATAGAATTATTTATTTCTTTATTAAATTATTAATTTTTTACATATAAATCAATTTGAATATGCTATAATATAAGAGAATATACCATATTTTACTGCAATATAATATGACAGTATATTATAATATATAATAGTATATTATGATATGCATTTGTATTTTTTTTTTTTTATATGCATTTGTATGTTATAGCAGTCTTGCTCATCATATCGCTTAGTTCGAGTAAGCAATGTCACTATTTGACATCAACAATATTTTGGAGTATTGATTATTTTTCATCACCTTCAAGGAGACAGCCCTTCGGTGGTTCAGTCGCTTGCCACTAGGCATATTCACCTTATTCGTCAAATTCAAGATGATGTTCATCACTCAATTTGCAAGCGCCCATAAACTTCTAAGGAACTTGCAAGCTCTATTGAAGACGTGTCAAGACTCATGTGTATCTTTACAAAGACTCAATGTTTGACTCAAAATGGAGATGTTGGAAATGAAACATTTGGAGCCCGCTATCGCTCAAGCTGCCTTAACACTATTCCTCCGTGAAGACTCCTTCCATTACGCTCTATGACTGCATGAACCCTTAATATTGGTTAACTACTCGAACTCGTCGACAATCATGTCAAGACGGAGTACAACTCACGGTTGAGGTGCCCTTGATCACTCACCTCAGAGAACTGGCCATGAGGCCTAATCGACATCATAATTGTGAGTGCAACAAGAGTCTTCCTAATCGCAAAAAGGCTGATAGAAAGCCCCATGCACCATTAATTTGTCATCATCTTAGGCAGTCAAGGATGCCCTTGCAGGCTAGGCTACTCAGATCACTAGGCTGCCTGCTCCGCAAATGGAGGAAGCGTCGCAAGCCACTTTCCCATACATGTTGAGGGTTATGTGTTGTGGGTTTTAGGGGTTTAGGATTTAGGCCTAAGGGTTTAGGCTTTAGGGTTCAGGGGTTAGGGTCTAGTATTCAGGGTCATGTGAGAGAAATTATGGAATGAGTGTCATCCTTAGAAGTTACACTAATGGATCAAGGTTTAGGCTTTATGATTTAGGATTAAAGAGTTTTTATGGTATTGGGGGTGAACCCCCTTAAGTAAAAAGGATTGGATATGGTTGATTTTTATGGTTTAGGGTTTGAGTGTTGCATGTTGTGTGTTGTGTGTTGTGTTTTGTGTGCTGTGCTGCGTTGTACGTGTTGAGGGTTGGTGTTGAGGGTTTAGGGGTGGAGGGTTGTGTGTTGCAGGTTTTGTGTTGAGGGTTTCAATGTTGCATGTTGCGTGTTGCGGGTTTCGAGTTGCGTGTTGCATTTTATGTTAGGGTTTAAGGGTTTTGGATATTTTGTTCATGGTTTGCTTTAGGATTTAGGGTTGAGGATTTTTAGGATTTTGGGGTGAAACCTCTTAGGTAAAAAAGTTTTGGATATGGGGTGTAAACCTTCTTATGATAAAGGGTTGGATATTTATTAAGAAGCTCCAAAATTTAGTGTACTCATGTGAGTGCACTATTGGGATTGGTGATCTCCTAAGAAGTTTCAGGTTTTCAGTAGGGTTAATTAAGGATTTTATGGGTCAGGGTCGGAGGTCGGGATTCAGGTTAAGGGTTGAGGGTTTTATAGTTTGCTAGACTTTTTTTCATCTTCATGAGGTCATGGCGAGTGATGTAAATGGGGTTCTCCATGTTCGCAGATGGTGTGAGGTTTTGTTGTTATTTGAGATGTGCTAGTGTTTTAGTCACTAGCATCAATCCACGCTTACCACATTTTTGCAGATGTTAGATCTGATTTTTTTTGTTGATGATACCTGATCTTACTAACATGTGATCTCTAGGTACATGTAGGGGGATCAAGTGGGATCTGAGTATTGAGATTGAGAGTACTATGTATGTTATGAGCAATGTAAACTCTAGAGAAGACGAGAAATGCCTATAATAGATATAAAGAGTCTCAAAGTAATTAAGGTTCCAAAAATTCAAAATATATTTTCACCCTTTGTTTTATTAAGTTTGGAGGGATACAGGAAAGGCTACACCTAAGAAAATAATAAATAATATAAAGTGCAGTGTACGATATGATTTATTACAAGTTGTCATAGACATACGGTCTAGTTGATTGGCCTCCTAATGGATCTCTGGTTGTAATAGATCCATCGGTCTCTCTGGGTGAGTTCTTGTGTGCAAGTTTTCATGGGTAAGTATATTGGGCAAGTTCTCGGAGCCCTGTCTATAGGGTTAGTTTGTGAAGCTAAATCCTCTTAACGTGGTGGCGAGTCCATTGAGACAAGATTCAGACCCCCAGAAAGTGAATTGGCGAGTTCTCCTGGGTATGAGTTGTTCAAGGGTTGAGGAGCGACTGAGCTCTAGAGATCGTAGTTGTAGCCTTTGAGTGAACATACATAACATAATTTTTTTCTCAAAACATTTAATACAATTTCTTACATTGGAAATTCATATAAAACATCTAATCATATTGCAATTGATACATCAACGAAAATAACTAATAAATTAAAACTTCAATAAACATACTTACAGAGCCACTAAGAAAATCCAAATAAAATTCATTTATGCAATGTTTTCACACCTCACAAGTAGACTCACTAACAAAGATAACCAACAAAAAAAGAAGAAATAACTTATGAAATTAATCTTCAACGACCTTCTCCTTTCCCTTTCTTGTAATAACAACCAGTAAAAAAATATTGGTGAGCTATGAGACTCAATAATTTATGCCAAATAAATAACAATAACAATATAATATTATAAATAATTATAACATTGAGCTAATCATTGAATTAACTTTCCACTGTTTGCAAAATATTATAAAGTCATATTGGCATCATTCCTAGGTCAATTGAGGTAAATACTGAATATTTAGTATTTTAAACGATTTGGTTATACTTCCATAAACATATTCAATGGAGCCCAGGTGGGCATGACATTATCACCATTGAATTTTATAGATATCACTTTTACCTCTCTAGGGGTCTCTTTTGCACCACATGTTATACAAATATTTAGTTTCTATGGAGTCCATTTTGTCTCATCCACAATACATGTTTCATAATTAGGTCCCTTTTGTCCACCTGATATCATAAAAATCATAAGATAGAATAATCAATCTTTATTAAATAAATTTTCAGTAATCCTTGCATATTCATAATTCATAATTGAACAAAGTGTTATAGACTGATCAACATGTTATAATCATAAATCTGATTTAGGATGAGTTTGATATCCATTACTTTCAACCTTGATTAACAAACACCAAACTGGTTTAATCATACATAGTTGTTGATGTGAGCAAAACTAGAGTAAAGAGACAAATTGGAGAACATTAAGACAAAACATAAACCAAATTCGATTCATATGTAGCTTGCAAACATCCAACCAAACTTAGGAGAAACAAAAACCAAATCGAACAAAACAAAATAAAAACATAAAAACGTTATCCTCAGTAAAACCGTCTAGCGGTCTCCTCACATGCAACGAAAGTAAGAAATTTAAGAAAATTGTGCTTAGCCTGGCAAACCTAGGTCCACCACTGCAAATAAGTCCAATGTCCTTTCCAAACTCCTCCGGCAAATGTCTCCAAATTTCAGCCAACATACACTTCCAAAGCTCAAGAAGAAGGATACAAGTGGAGTGGAACTTGCGTAAAGAAGAAGGGGTTAGAAGCCAAGACGAAATAGAGAGGAGGAAAGGGGGGATGGAACTAGCTCTCAAGCTTTTACAAGAAGAAACCCTCGGGATTTTGTAGAGATTTTTTCTCATATTTTCTACAACCTTTTCCATGCCAAAACATCTCCATTTTATAGGCAAAAGAAGGTAGACAAATAGCCATAACACCTCCAACCAAATCCAATAAGAGTTGTAGAAATGAAAGGCCAAAAGACATAAAAAACTGCAGCAGAAATTCTGCACAGAAAAACAGAGAAAACTCACGGAATTCCCCCCAAACAGCCACGGGAAACCAGCCAGCAAAGGACCCGAAAAGCCAGCGTAGGAGGCAAAGCATCAGGTCACAGGAAACCAGCCAGCAAGGGGCCCGAAAAGCCAGCACAAGAGACAAAGGGGCAGATCACGAGAAACCAACCAGCAAGGGGAAACTGAGAAGACAAAGAAATAAGAAAAGGCACAAGTCCACTCCATTGAGCTCCTCAATAATGAGCTTGAAACAAAAGCATACCTTTTTGATTTAATGAGCTAGGAAGTGCATTTAATCTCCAATCATTGAGCTAAACTTTAGCTCAACATTTATGAGCTAAAACCAAGTAGAATTCCAGCATTTTGAGCTCAACTCCAAGCAACCAAGCCTTACCCGAGTGCAGCAGCTTCACCAAACCGAAATTAGCAAGCAGCCTAAGGACGAAATAGACCCAAGAGCAAGCAAACCCAAGGTTTGCAATGCCTAGCACATTCCTACCATGATCATTGGAAGCCCAACCATCATAGGATAGCTTAAAAAACATAAAACACAACTAATATTGTTCAAAATACATTACAACAAAAATAAACTAAAGAAATTGAATGCATCAATTCCCCCCTGGTGGGAAAATCTCATCTCCTGGTGGGAAAAATCTCATCTCCTGGTGAGAAAGCTTCCACAATTCTTTTATAAAGCTCCGGATGATGCTTTTCAAGTTCTTTTGCACCCATCCAAGTACAGTCCGTCAAAGGGCGATTTTTCCATTTTGCTAAGAACTGCATGTGTTCACCATGCCGAATCTTAGTAGTTCTGACACCCATAATATCTTCAACCTACTCATCATAACTCTAAACAGATGTGGAGAGTGGTAAAGTTTCAAGTTCCATATGATCGTCAGTATTTCCTTCATATAAAGAAAGGTTATAAACAATAAACACAGGAGAAGTGCCAACAGTAGAAGGAAGATTCAAAAAGATAAGCATTTGAGCCCAATTTTTTTTAGAACACGAAATGGCTCAAGTTTCTTCTTGCTTAATTTCCCAAAAGTATCAACAGGAAATCGTTGACGACGAAAGTAAGCCATAACCAAATCTCCTTTGAAATAAACCTCTCTACGATGTTTGCAGCATCAGTTTTGTACTTCACATTAGCCATTCAGAGTTTTTTCAAGAACTTGTTGTTGGACAGTTTTAATATGGTCAAAGATTTTAGAAGCTTCAAAACTAATTTTATTTGGCAAAGGCAAACAGTTTCTATCTAAAATGTGAGGTATAGGCTAGCCATAAATGATTTCAAATAGAGTTTTACCAGTGGAGCGATTAACATAATTATTGTAAGCAAATTCAGCTTGGGGCAAAATCATATCCCATTGGGATGGTTTCTCACCTGACAGGCATCTCAACAAGTTTCCCAAACTTCAAATTTGCAACTTCAGTTTATGGATGATATGCACTGCTAAACTGAAGAGTAGTTCCTAATTTTTCCCAAAGTGTTCTCCAAAAATGACTAAAAAATCTAGTATCTCTATCAGAAGTAAAAGTGCGAGGAACACCATGAAGACAAACAATTTCTTTAAAGAACAAATTAACAATATATGAAGCATCAGAGGTTTTCTTGCAAGGAATAAAATGTGCCATTTTGCTAAATCGATCTACCATCACAAAAATAGAATCAAACTTTCTAAAAGTAACAGGCAATCCCAAAACAAAATCTATAGAGATATCCTCCCAAGATTTATTTGGAATTGGAAGAAGAATATATATATCAGAATTTTGAGAAGTTCCTTTAAAAGCCTGACAAATTTTGCATTGTTTCACCAGCTTAGCAATTTGCTTTCTCATATGAGGCCAAAAATATTTTTCCTCTACCAAAGCCATAGTTTTTCCTTGCCCAAAATGTCCACTCAATCCCCCATTATGAAGTTCATGCTCAAGTTGTTCTCTTAAAGAATTTTTTCGTTATGCAAAGTCTAGATCCCTTAAATAAAAACCTTTGATGAATAACAAACTGAGCAGTAGGATCAGATCCAAAAGCAAGACAAGAATCCCAAATGTTCTTAAAATTAGGGTCATTTGCATAAGTATCTTTCAAAAAATCAAAAGAAGTAATAGTCGGGTAAACAGTTACTAACAAATGAGATCTCCGACTTAAACAATCAGCAACCTTGTTCAAAACATCAGTTTTTTGTTTGATATGAAAAGTATACTCTTGCAAAAATGAAACCCACTTAGCATTCCTCTTATTCAAATTTTTTTGAGAGCCCAGAAAATGAAGTGCTTTATGATCAGTATTTAAGACAAATTCCCGTTGAATCAAATAACATCTCCAAAATTTTAAAGCTTGAACAATAGCATAAAACTCCAAATCGTAAGTAGAATATTTGGATCGAGCATCATTCAATTTTTCACTAAAGTAAGCAACATGTTTTCCCTCTTGACTAAGAACAGCATCAATACCAACATGAGAAGCATTGCAGTCAACTTCAAAAATGTTTTCAAAATTTAGCAAACTTAGAATGGGAGCTTGACTCATTTTTTTATTAATGATTTCAAAAGTTTGTTCAGCTTGAGGTGTCCACCTAAATATTCCCTTTTTTAAACAATCAGTAATGGGAGCAATAAAAAAACTGAAGTTCTTAATAAACTTTTGATAAAAAGAAGTCAAACCATAAAATCCTCTCACCTCACTTATATTTTTAGGAGTGGGCCAACTTTGAATTGCCTCAATTTTTATTGGATCAACTTTTATCCCCTCACCAGAAATAATAAAATCCAAAAATGTTAAGCTCGAAGTCATAAAGGAACATTTTTTAAGATTGATATACAGCTTTTGTTCCCTTAGAGTTTGCAACACTTGTCTCACATGAATAAGATGCTCAGAAGATTGAACACTATAGATCAAAATATCATCAAAATATACAACAACAAACTTGCCAATAAAAGGTCTCAAAACATGGTTCATAGTTTTCATAAAAATGCTAGAAGCATTTGAAAGCCCAAATGGCATCACAAGTCATTCATACAAACCTTCTTTTGTTTTAAAAGCAATTTTCCATTCATATCCAGGTCTTATTCTTATTTGGTGATACCCACTTCTCAAATCAATTTTAGAAAAGATTTGTGCACCGCTTAGCATATCTAGCATGTCATCCAACATAGGGATAGGAAAGCAATATTTGATGGTGATTTTATTTATTGCCCTACTATCAACACACATTCTCCATGTTCCATCTTTCTTAGGAGTTAATAAAGCAGGCACAACACAAGGATTTAAGCTTTCTTTAATCAAATCCTTTTCTAGCAAATCAATCACTTGCTTAAAAAGTTCAGCATGTTCATTTGGACTCATCCTATAATGAGGTAAATTAGGCAATGTTGCTCCATGAATTTAATCACTATGATGTTGAATATCTCTCATCGGTGGCAAACCTACAGGCAGTTCTTCAGGTGATAAATCAGAAAATTCATCGATTAAAGGTCGAATTTTATTAGGAATTTGATGAATATAATCAGTTTCTTTTCCTAAAACCAAGTAAGCTACTTCAGAGTGTTTCAAATCATTTGCATTCAAAAGCAATTCAGGAGTGCTTATTTTGGCAACTTTGTTATTTTTAGCAAGCGAATCAGGCACATGTTTTTGCGGATATAGAGTGAATTCCTTGTTGTTTTGAATTAAAGAGTAAGTGTTTCTCCCCGTTGTGAATAGTTTTGTTATCAAATTGCCAAGGTTAACCCAATAGAATGCGATAAACTTCAAGGGGCACAACATCACAAGTCACTTGATCTTTAAAGATCCCCCAATTGTTAAGTTAACAACACATTGCTTTGTGATAGGAACCTCACCTCCCTCTTTAAACCAAGAGATTTTATAAGGTTTAGCAAGCGGTTTGGACTTTAATTTCAACTTATCGACCATCAGTTGAGATACAAAATTCTCTGAACTTCCACTATCTATCATAAGAGTGCAGATTTTCCCTCCAACTGTACAAGTTGTTTTGAAAATGCTTCTTCTAAGCCACTTGTCACTATTATCAATTTTTGTTGTTAAGATTTGTCAGATTATCAAAAGTTCTTCTCCTTCATCCCCCTCGACATCAATTTTTTCTAATTCTATGTCATTTTCATTTTCAAATTCATTTTCTTCCTCTTCCTCTACTCCATTGTTTTCAATGAAATTAGTTCTTGGTAGGTTGTTTTTTCTACAGGCCGCAGAAAGATGGCCATAAAGCCTACATTTGTAGCATGATCCGATTAATTTAGGTTGTTCAGAAGGCTTAGGAACCATAATTCTCTTTCTTTTATCCACATTTTGATTTTCAAAATACTTTATTTTTACTCCCGATGTTCCCACAGAAGTTTGAGATTGATTCTTAGATCTACCAGTTTATCGTCGTTTATTTGTTTCCGTTATCTTATTATGACATGTTTCTCTTTGATGTTGTTTTTCAATTTTTAATGCCATTCGATATGCCTCGTCAACTTTTATTACATGATGCAAGTTCAATTGATCCTGAATTGTCCATTTAAGACCGTTAATGTATCTTGAAACAGTTTTCTCTTCAGATTCATCTAAATCATTTCTTAATTGAAGTTTGTAAAACAGTTCCGTATATTCTTCCACAGTTTGAGTTCCTTGTCGCAAATTATTGAATTCTTGAAATAGAGTTCGTGCGTGATCAGACGGTAAAAATTTTCCTCTCATTTTTTCTTTTATCCATTCCGAATTTTGAATTTTTTCTTTATCACGCCTAAGTCTATTGTTTGCAAAATTTTCCACCATGTAAGAGCATGACCATTTAATTTTAAGCTTGCAAATTTCACTTTCCGATTCTCAGGAATTTCTTTCCAATCGAAAAATTGATCCATTTTCTCAAGCCATTCGAGAAATATATCAGGTTGCAACTTACCCTCAAAGTTTTGAACGTCAATTTTAATTCCAAAATCCCAGTTTCGTTGTCGCCTATTTTGATTCCTAGGGACTTCTTCTTCGCTTTCAGATGTTTGAACATGTTGTTGATTAACATTAAGATTAGCAAGGGTATTAGTAATTTCATTCATCTGATTTTGCAAATCCGCTAATTGTTGCATTACATTATGCCATTCCCCCAGATTGTTAGCCATTTTAGAACTTAAAAAAAACAAGGGACTCACAAACCAAGGATTTCCTAACTCGCTCTGATACCAACTTTGATGTGAGCAAAACTAGAGTAAGAGACAAATTGGAGAACATTAAGACAAAACATAAACCAAACTCGATTCATATATAGCTTGCAAACATCCAAACAAATTTAAGAGAAACAAAAGCCAAATCGAACAAAACAAAATAAAAACATAAAAATGCTATCCTCAGTAAAACCGTCTAACGGTCTCCTCACATGCAACGAAAGTAGGAAATTTAAGAAAATTGTGCTTAGGCTTGCAAACCAAGGGTTCACAACTGCAAATAAGTCCAATGTCCTTTCCAAACTCCTCCGACAAATGTCTCCAAATTTCAGCCAACATGCACTTCCAAAGCTCAAGAAGAAGGATACAAGTGGAGTGGAATTTGCGTAGAGAAGAAGAGGTTAGAAGCCAAGACGAAATAGAGAGGATGAAAGGGGGGGATGGAACAAGCTCTCAATCTTTTCCAAGAAGAAACCCTCAGGTTTTTGTAGAGATTTTTTCTCAGATTTTCAACAACCTTTCCATGCCAAAGCATCTCCATTTTATAGGCAAAAGAAGGTAGACAAATAGCCATAACACCTCCAACCAAATCTAATAAGAATTGGGGAAATGAAAGGCCAAAAGTCACCAATTAGAAGGCCAAAAGACATCAAAAACTGCAGCAGAAATTCTGCATAGAAAAACAGAGAAAACTCACGGAATTCCCCCCCAAACAGCCACGGGAAACCAGCCATCAAGGGACCCGAAAAGCCAGCACATGAGGCAAAGCATCAGGACACGGGAAACCAGCCAGCAAGAGGCCCGGAAAGCCAGCACAGGAGACAAAGGGGCAAATCACGGGAAACCAACCAGCAAGGGGAAACCGAGAAGACAAAGAAAGAAGAAAAGGCACAAGTCTACTCCATTGAGCTCCTCAATAATGAGCTTGAAGTAAAAGCATACCTTTTTTATTTAATGAGCTAGGAGGTGCATTTAATCTCCAATCATTGAGCTAAACTTCAGCTCAACATTTATGAGCTAACACCAAGTAGAATTCCAGCATTTTGAGCTCAACACCAAGCAACCAAGGCCCACCCGAGAGCAGCAACTTCACCAAACCAATATTAGCATGCAGCCTAAGGACGAAATGGACCCAAGAGCAAGAAAACCCAAGGCTTGCCATGCCTAGCACATTCCTACCATGATCATTAGAAGCCCAACCATCATAGGATAGCTTAAAAAACATAAAACACAACTAATATTGTTCAAAATACATTAAAACAAAAATAAACTAAAAATATTGAATGCATCAGTTGTTTATCAAATCTCACATATTTCCATGAATAGACAATTGTGAATACCTCAATGTATTCTCAAGAATATTAATAAAATGTGCATAATGCAAGTTAGTTATTAATACAATCCTAAGAATTTACAACCCAACAATTTATAATCATTGTAATTATAACAAATTTACATAGCTTACCTCTTTGATGAATTGTCTCCTCCAATTCCTTACTACGGACTCTTCTACTATTGTAAGTCACCACGAAACCTTCTCTTTGCATGTATGTATGTATCGGATGAATCCTAACCTTACAATGGTTATACACTTTTACAGAACTTTCCTTAACATTTTAAAATTCTATAAAATCATTAAAGAAGTTGGATCACTTACATCAATAGTTCCTTCCTTAGTTTCCTCATCTTTTGTTTTAACAAAATTCTTTACTGCAATTCCACTCACAAATAATGTTGTAGAAATCAGCAAACATAAATAATATACTCCAAAATTCCTGGTTAATTAATCTAAATTTAAACATATTTTTACTTACCTAAATTTGCACTTCTTTAATCTTCCTTTTGTATTCAACATTCCTCCACATCCTTCCAAAGTTTATTATTTTCAAATCAGTTTACCTTCATATCAAACTATAACTCTTTATATAAATTTAAATCAAACATAGAAATCTTGGTACCAGATTTCTAATAACTTTATTTTACTTACATGTGCTGTGTCGATCTTATGTTTGTACTTTCTTCTCCAATATTTTCTTTAGTCGAACTCTTCTTCCTCTCATCAGAAACTTCTCCACAATAGGTTTTACTGTGCTGAAATTAGCTACCGTATTATTTGGACACCCCACTGGTCTGCTACAAGAATCTTGCGAATTTCTCTTCAATAACTGCGACTTCTTCTACAGTCCCGCAGTGCAAATTCTGCTCATTGCTACAGTCCCGCAGTGCCATTTCTGCCCATTGCTACTGGAAGCTATCTGAAACCTGCTCTCTGATGGCTTGCGATTATTCTCAACAGAGAAGGGATTCATATGTTTTTAAGCAACATTTAGATAAGAATTTCAGTGAAGGCCCACATACAAAACTGCTTAACTGCTCCCATAAGTCCTAAGGAAGCATCTTTTCGGATAATTATTAATGCTATTTATTTTAATTTTAACAGTACTTAAATAATAAGATAAGATGATAAATTCTTCTTATATAAAAGTTAAATTTTATTACCTGGAGTTTAGGTATTACAAGAGTGGCTATAACTCTCGGAAGTAATGTTGACCTGCTTGTTTGTTGGTCTCTTTTCCTTGCAGTGAGTGCTTTTCCTGAGGGGGATCGAGTTATTCAGGCCAAGTCTCTCACTCAGAACATGTTACATTTTTGTGAAGTATCGTATGAGCATATATGAGAACACAATTATAAAGTTATGTCTCGGAAAAATAACACAAACTCTTACCATTTGCAATTCACTTCATTCGCTATAATGACAAGGAGTACCTGATTTAGGTAACGGACAAGTGGGATTTTATGCCTCGAATATTCACATTAGCATTTGGCAACTTTATACGTAAGGACTAACCAAGATACTGATCATTTATAAATTCTCCATTATAAATTAAATCTGGTGTGGGACTCTGTAGTTTCTATGACTGGCCTCTTAAATCTTGAAACTTTAAATGACTTCCTAAACAATATATTTAGTTATTGCATGCCATCCCTAGGTTTATCAAATTGAATTTCTTCAATTAAGTAAGAAATAGAAATTATAGTCAGCAGGAAGCATTACATTCAACCAATGTCAGAAAACCCAAACCTACTTGTCTTGGTCATCAATGACTCATTTAGAATCACTTGACTTGGTTTTTGAAGTGCGTTTTTGATCTATTCAATGAGTAATTAAACAATGAATTGTTACTTGTTATGAGTCATGGATGCTGGACAACAGGGTTGGACACTGGACAATAATATTGCAAAGTAGGATAGGGATATGTTGCGCACACATACATGAATTCAGAGACTGACACATAGTTGATATATGCATACATCCTTACATCCCAACAAGTGTATCTTTAATTGTTTATATACCCAAATACATAGCTGCACATATTTCTGATTTCAGAGATAGAAATAAATATTCCAATGGAAGCCATATATCTACACGAGTGCATACATGAAAACATCAATAAAATCATAGATAAACGCCCTTGTAAAATTAAAAACATAAATGTGCACAGCACCTATTTGTTTCATCTTTTGTTAGTTTACTGTTTTATGTACTTGTCTGATTGTTTTGTTGATGTATGTTTCTTATTGATTCCGCGAAGAAGTTATAGCTTCGGGCCAAGTTCTCTACTCTTCAAGTTTTGCAAGACCATGGAATTTTGTGTCAGTAAAGTAATGAACTCAATTAATGCCAAAAATTGTTTATTTTTAGTACTAAAAGATGGATTTAGATCCACAAGAATGATCATCTAACTTGGAAGTTTTTGCTTGCTTTAGTTATTCGGTTGTAACTTAGTTTCTTTATTAAAATGGACGAAGAATCAAGTCAGTTGAGCTTTTTTCTATTGGTAATGTTTCTACTGTTTCAATTGGATTGTAAACCCATCTCGTTATTCCAAGAACCCTTTTGAAGACCGACTTATTGGTCTTTCTGTTGTTGGATAAAATGCTGAAAAGTACTGTATTATCAGGAATGGTTCCATGGTTGAAACTTTACTTTTTTGGTATGTCTCTACTCTGTGCTTAGAGTTGTAGTTTAATCAAAAAAGGGAAAGATACTGCTTTTCCGCACGTTATGGAATCATATATCCAGATGATTTTTCACCCAATGTGGCAGTGTGATGTGATCTTGAGATTGTCACTACCCTGACATCCTGTTAAACTATTACCAGTCATAAAATTTTAGCTAGTTCCAACTGATCTACAGGAAGATTACCGGGCTTAGTCTTGCTCAAGTTACTTTTGTTTAGCTAACTTGATTTTATCATTTTAACATTTAAATCCTATTGAAAAATTTCCGCACTCTCTTTAGAGTGGAGTTGAAATGATTTGGAGAAGTTCGCCATGATGCGAGTACAGGTTAGGGCTGCAGTAGGGATTTCTACTTGTTTCTCTAAATAAACTTCTGAGTTTAGGGCTGCAGTAGGGCTCTCTAGTTGTTCTCTAAATAAACTTCTGAGTTTAAAGAACACTTCTGCTATCATTCTAAATGAACGTTGAATATTCAGATTATCTTTCTACTTTGCAAAGGGTATTATACGGTTAAAGCTTTGATTTAATACTTCTATTCGGTTATTTGTCAATTGTTTGAATAATTTGCGTTACATCTTGTTCTGACCACTAGGATTTTGGAGATTGTAATGATCTGTAAATATTTTTTTCCAGGATTTGCTTATATTTCTTGGATAAAATTATACTTTTTATCCTACAGCCACTTCCTAAAGTTTTATACTTCGCAGCCTTAACTTCTATATCTCTCATTTAATGCATTATTACACAATTTTCAGCCTTGTTGATATTGTCTGTCTTTTTCTATTTATCCAAGGTACGGGGTTCGTAATTTGGAAGAAAGCAAAAAGAAAATCATCAATGCTGCTTTAGGAGCACCTGATGGCCATAGTTTGGTTTTTCTTGCCCACAATGGTCCTTCAGGTTCTCAATCTCACCTTATCATTTCCCGTCCTAAAGAAATCATAGCATCTATATCATACTCTATTAGGGAATAAATAATATATTGAATGTTTAGTGGATATTGAGTTGTCATTAGTTTATTAGGCTATTAGGTTATTAGTGGGTTCTTATGTTTTCTTGTAGGCTATAAATAAGCCTCTTAAGAAGAGTTAGGGAGGCATAAAGATTGCAAAAATATGAAACCCTTGAGCTTTGCTAATCTCCTCTTCTCCCCCCAAATATTAGTAGCTTCAGTCATTCTGCACTATCAAAAGCCTTCTCCCCTAGCTATCAGGAGCTTTAAAAATGCTTCAAATTCTATAGTTTTTCATTTTCAATGTAGTTTTTTTTTTTGTTAGTGTCAATGGCTTTCTCATCTTTACTTTCATGATGCCCTATCTCTTACTAATCAACTTATTTATAACCTACAAGAAAATATAAAAACTCATTAATAATTTAATACACAACTCATCTTGGTCTATTGATTAGGAAGCTTTCAACTAAGAGGTATTGGGTACGAGTCTGTCTTAATTGACCTAAATATCCAAAAATAATAATAATATAATAACTTGATAATAACCTAATATCTATTAAATACCCATTACATTATTTGTTCCCTAAGATACTCTCTTGAGACGTGCTCACATTGCAGGATTAGGTTCGAAAACCGATGATATATGTGGAAAAGATTGGGTTTTTGGAGGCGGCGACCATGGTGATTCAGGTAAAATCTTTTTCTTAACTTAATCTCCATCATTTTGCTCTCTCCCATCCCATGTTCCAGATAAACACTGCTAAGTTCTAGAACCTAACAAAACCAAATTGCAGACCTTGCCCAGGCCTTGCTTGAATTGAGGAGCAAGCAACTCCCCATCCCCTTAGTTGTTTTTGGCCACATGCACAAAGGACTGGCATACGGAGGACTCAGGAAAATGATTGTGGTTGGAGCCGATGGTACCATTTACTTGAATGGAGCCATCGTCCCTAGAGTGAAGAATCTTCATGGGCGAGCTGGAAGCTCTAAAACTAATAATGAACTTCACCCAGAGGTTAGAAATGAGGATGGCACTGTGAGAGCCTTCAACGTTGTAGATATTGAGGAAGGAAGGGTGAAGAAGATTTCAGAAACTTGGATTTTGGTTACCAGTAAAAGAACTGCACTTGAACAGGAAAACATATTGTTTCAGAGACCTTAAGTAGAGGTAATCACTTTTTGCTGTCTTGTTTTATATCATCTGTTATCTTGCATATAGATTGTCATATAGTGCTTGTTCCTTACATATGATAGTCAATTTAGCAATCATGTGAAGAACTATTGTACAAACAATCAAATAATCCTTGAGCTTAATTGAACATCCACAATGTCTACATTAGATTCTTATGATGTAAATGCAACCTTATGAAGACAAATCCTAAACTTAAAAAAAAATAAGGATGATAACTTTTTTTTTCTTGAATGTATATAGAAAAATAGTTTTACATATTTTTTGATGCATGGAGAAGAATGAACAATTCAACTTCAGTGATGTCTTCTTCATTTGTAGTATGAATGAAGGGCTCTCAAAATCAGATTACGGGTCAGGTTTGAGTCCAATCCAGAATTGACCCGCATTGTTTGACCCGACCTAAACCCGACCCGTTTTTGCAAATGGGTCGGTTTTTCGGACCCAAACCCGACCCGCTTCGGGTATATTTTACTATAAAAAAAATATTTAATTCGATTTATTTAAACCTAAACCAAATTAAGGTAAGATTTATTTCAATCATTTTAAAATAAACCAAGCTTAATTTAGTTTGGACAACATGATTTATTATTATTTTAGAAATAACATTTAATTATTTTATAACATTCTTTTAAATCCCTTCTAAATTAATTAAAAATAGGTCAAACTGGGTTGATTTCAAATTTTCGGCTAAATTTGAATCCGACCCGGTTTTACAAACAGGTTGAAATCCCAAACTTGAACCGGCCTAACATGAACCTGACCCAGTTCGGGTTTGGGTTGATCCGAATCCAAAATTTTCTGGTCGGGTCAAATATTGACACCCCTATTGAATGATCTCTGGTGAGTATTTTATCTATTCTATTCATGCCCTTAAAAGTTCATAGTGTCTATTTTCTTATAAAAAGATGGTTGATTGATTCCTATTCCAAAATACCCTTTGTTTGAGGATAAGCTTTCATTTTAGTCATTATGCTTCTTTCCCATGTGCCTAATCCTAAGCCTATGCACTATAAAGTTTCGTTTGGGATGGTTCTCTTATTATTTTATAAAGCAGTTTTTTAGTATAGTACAAAAAATTATTTTAAAAATCAGTTACTCTCAAACAAATTCAAAGTTACCTTTGTAACATTGTGATATTAATTATTGATTGATCTTTTGCTATATAAAATATTGGCAACTTGTGAATTAAAGGTTACAGCAACTTTAATTAATGTGGAAACTTATCCTCAGTGCATAAAGCATATGAGGGAATTAATAAATGTAATGAAGTTCTTCATGATAAGGTTACAAGCGAAAAGAGCAGTTCACTATTGTCAAATCATGATTTAAGCAAAGCATGATGAGGGTCTATAGGCTTTGGCAGAAGTGTTTGAAAGTGATTGGTTCTAATTTTTGGAAAGTTATTTTTATTGACATGTGCTTTGGTGAAGTTTGTTTGCTTTGCATTAGCTCATTTCATGGAATTATTTGGTTACTTCAATAGTTATTTGAATTAGAGATGTTGCTAAGTCAAATAAGTATAGGGTATTGGCTCGTGTGCGCCGTTTATGATCCAAATTCGATAAACTAACGAGTTAAATTTGAGCTAATCATAAATTGACTCGTTAGCTTTTGAATGATTTATTTAAAATACATTTAAATTATGTTAAAATTTTAATATTTAGGTACTAAGTTATTAAAAATAATAAAAAATCTATGATTTTCTTTATTTCAATTGAGGTTTTATTTATTTATTTATTTCTTACATTTTGGCATTCTTAATACCATTTTATTACAACAATTGCTTGAAGAGCTTGAATCATAATCTCTTTTTCATGATAAATGATAACTAGCTTGTGTGTAAGCTCAAACTCAGTAGAATCAAGTGCAAGCTCAAACCAAATTAATTAGTCAAATTTATGCCCAAATTTCACTCGGCTCGTTTAAACCTCTTTAATTTGGAAAAATTATTCTGTGCGGATACCAGACGCCGTTTGGAGATGAATCAGGACGAGTCACGCCATTTTTTTGCTTTGTATCGGGTGTTGATGTGGTGTATTCTGATTTGCGTTCGAACGGTCTAATGTCCCCACAGAATAATTTCTCCTTAATTTGAATTATGTTGTGAGCTATATTTTTCTTCTCATCCCCCCTTCAATTAGTTTATTTTACGTAAAAGGATGTAATAGCAAGCATACCTATTGGGCATAACCATCACCATTGGAGGAATATCAGTAAACATTTTTATAATTGTTGAAACATCCATATTTGGGTGGATTAAACCATTACTGCAAGCATTTATTATTTCTTTCCTCTATTACTTCTGACTGTAATTCCTCATTGTAACTCTATATCCATAATTGCTCCTTTGCATCAAATAGATAATGGGCAAAGCGAATTTGAGAATTTTTTTATTTACTTTTTTTTTAGAAAATTTTGATTCCTATCTTGATTCCTAAATCAAATTTGTGTTTTTTACAACAACAAAAAAAAAAATCAAAACATGTTTAACAACCTCTGAATTTGTTATGAGATTAGTGCATTTTTTTTGATATCATATATATAACACTAATCTCAAAGCAATTCTAACAGTAATTGTCCTTCATGACATAAAACTTGATCAGAACATGCTGATTCGATTTTTTTCCTGTTTCCTTCTCCATTTCTTTCAAAACTTTCATTTAAAAAGAATTTTCAATTTTATTTATTTATTTTCTCCGCATATCGGTGACCTAAAACTCATGACGATCATCCTAATTGACTAAAAGAATAATTGTACAAGAAATATTAATATCATATGAGCATTACATTTGGGCACCTCAAATTTAGTGGCAAAAAAACAAGTAGGTCCCAAATTCAATCATATAAAGATAGAGCATTTACCTCCTCATATTCAATTCATTATTGACCCATTGAAATGATATGTCCCCTTCCATCACATGTTTTCTTCATTCATTACAAACCAAACATTGGACTTTTTAATGCATTGTTTGTTCATTAATCAACAAATTCATGATCATGTCACAAATCTAGGAACATATACTACTCATATTCCTCACCAAACTATCTACTCACAAGTCTTTTAATGCTTCAAGTTGTCCAAGTTTAGACTTTTATAACTTTGTTTTCACAATAAAAAGTCAAAGACTCTTTTTTTGTTGTGCTTGAAAACTAAAATAAAAAATATATAAATAATATTTTTGATAAAAAATAGTTATTTATATATTTTTGGAATGATAAAATTAATTTATACTATCCCATTATTATTTTTTTGCTCTATTGTTGGTCAATTTTGAAATTATATTAATTAGAAATTATTATGTAAGTAACAAATTAAAAAAGAAAAAGAAAAAGAAAAAGAGAATTTGTGGTTGATAAAGCAAAATGGGTTTATCTTCTCTTTTTTTGATAAAAAACGGGTTAATCTCGGGTTGCCGAGTCAAAATCGGATTTTTGGGTCGAAATCAGGTCAATTTCGGGTCAAAGGGTTATCCCGAACCCGACCCGATTTTGAAACGGATCGAAATGTTGAACCCGAACCCATCCCGTTCCGGGTTCGGGTTGACCCTAACCCGAAATTTTCGGTTCGGGTTCGAGTCGGATTTTCGGATCGTGTCTAATATTAACACCCCTTATTAGGAGGTGATGTGACATGGTTGTCAAACATCCCATCATTTAGGGGAACTACATACTTCCATTAATGGCCATTTTGGCTCTTATTGCATCACAAGTTTGTACATCCACCATACACTTTACCAATGTACAAAAATATAATTCCTCGCAACTCTTTTTCTTCATTGTTTCCTCTTTCACGACTTCAATTCTTAGTTTATATATTGTATTGGATGTTAGGGTTTCAAGGGACAATTCCTCAAGACAAACTCATCTTTTTCTCATTATGTTCCATATGAAATAAATCCTCATGAAAGATGGTGTCTTTCTTATAATATTACAAAGCTTCTTTTGAGACAACTTTCATACTATTTTATAAAATTAATGTAGAAAAATAATTTTTTTAACTATTGTAGAAAGTAGTTTTCTAGTAAAAACATTTTTTGAAAGCAACAAAAAAATAACGGTTAAATAGAAAATGTAGTTGCAGTCTGACAAGCAAAGCAATAAGAAAGCTATCTTAAACGGGCAAATTTTTTATTGCTCTGCTTTTCATACCGCAATCACAATTATGTTTGACCACTATGTTTTGTTGTTTTTTTAAAAAATTGTGTACTACAAAGTTGCTTTCTACAATAACTTTAAAATTTTATTTTTTTATGCGGCAACTTTATGAAGTAGTAAGAAAGCAATTTTATAAAGTAGTAAGAAAGTTATCCTAAACAAAGCCAAAGTCACACAACAACCGAACAATAGTTATACTCAAATTAAAACTAACTAGCAAAAATTGAGTAGTTTCATCCCCAAACATTATTAAATCAAGCCATCATTGGCTTTTTACAACTAGAATTTCAACACGTATTAATTTCACTTTTTAAAATTAATTTAACAAATTTAGAACTAAATAATTCATATATTTTGACTAATTTTATTTTTAAATAAAAATACTTCTTTTAAAGGAAAAATATTTCATTAATTTCATTTCAATAAATAATTTAAGATGGTGATGTGTCATATAAATAATTGCACTCAAATAAATATGCTAAAGTTGGACCACTTAGAGTTTAAGTGATGACTCCACTTAGATATTTGACAATGATATTACATATTAGTGGCAAATAATTGTACAATCAATATAAAGAATAATAAAATTATTTTAAATTAAGTTTTTATTTGGGGTAATTTTTTGACCTTTTTTTTGCTGCTTTAAAAAAAATTATACAAAAATATTGATATGGAAAGCAGTAAGAAAATTGTCCCAAATGAAGCCTAATACTACAAATATCAAATTTTTTTTCATATTTATTTTAAAAACAGTTACTATTTTTTAGAAAATTTTGTGATGGAAAGATGATTTTGAGAATCAAATCTATTAGAATATGGTAGCTAATAGAAAACTATTATTTTATTTTATTTTTAAATAATAATATTTACAGCAACTGAAAAAAAAAACTATTTTTCCCGCAAGAATTTTACGATCATCTTTATAAAAAAAACTTCTTTTTTCCTTTACCTAATAATTTAAGCAAGCTGAAAAAGAAAAAAATTAGGCACTAAGATTCATCTTCAATCTCCTTACTTAGATTTTCATTTTTAAGAATTTTGAAGACATGAGAAAATAATTACTAAATTTTGTTTCTAGAAGATATGGCTATACATACGACACAAAATTAAGTTTGAGATAAATGCTCAAAACTCCAACCTAAATTTTAGAACATATGATAATCAGATAGTGCAACTCGAAGAGATTTGCAATTTGACAAAACAATTAGGGCTGATGAGAATAAATCCAATCACTTTTATCAAAATCATATGCCAAATGCATTTTATTATGAAAACTTAAGAACAAATTACATCTAGGTTTCGTTTGGGACGGTTTTCTTACCGTTTCTTAAAACAATTTTTTGGTAAAAAATTAAAAATTTTGTACTATAAATCTGCTTTAAGAAATAGTAAGAAAGCCGTCTTAAACGAAGCCCTAATCACTTCGATATCTCTTGATTTTGGCGTACTTGATATCTTCATTTCACGCACATGACATACAACATAATGCAATAATCATATAAGCATATAAAATTAAATATTTTTATTAAATTATAATTATATTATTATTATTATGTCATGTAGAATAATATATATTTTTTTGGAATAGGTGTATCTACCCGCTGCTACTTCAAAGGAAGAGTAATTTGGCGGCATAACTAATCCCTCGGCGGAACCTAGCGAGGCCACCCACCCGCATCAGACCCACACTTGCTTTGCCCCACTGAATAGGCAAGGTCGTAGTAGAGGGGATTCGAACCGGCGATAGGGGGTTCCCAATCTTGCTCGCCCACCAACCGGCCACTCTAAGCCTCAGAGGATTAGAAAAATGATAATAATCATAGAACATAGAAGCCATCTCCAAATGTCTACATGCCATAAATTTTGAACTCAGAGAATTTAATTTACATGACCCACATGAAGATATGAATATATTGACAAAGGGAAATAAGGTAAGGCAACATATGAAGGAGGATCATTAATGGAACATTTCATACTAAAATCACAAGCTATGGTACACATTTCAAGAAGACAAAACAAATAGGAAGTATTAAATGCAACATAAGAGTCTCATTTATTGTAAGATGGATGCATATATTGTCCCCACATGTAGGAACCCTAAACAACCTAACTTTACATTTATTATTCATCATGAATGTAATATAAAAAGAGTATATTTTTATTTTTCTTGTTAAAAATAAGAGATTTAATAGTAGTTAATGTTGTTAAAAAAAAAAGCTAAATTAATAATTATTTCACAAATCTTTTTATCTAAATAAGAAAAATTATATTTAATAAAACCATTTGTAGGATGGTAAATAAATCTTTAAGATTTTATATATGATGTGCTCGTATATTTTAATCAAATAAAAATATTTATTTTTATTTTTTGAAGATATTCATATCAAATTTGAATTGCACTGTGGCATTCACAATAATTTTGAATAATTTCTATAAATAACTATATAAAATATGAAGCTTCATACTAATAAATTTATATAAAAAATCAAAAATTAATTATTTTTTTGATAAACATATAACTAATACATATCTTCACCCAAAAATTAAAAAAAGAAAGTTCTGATTAAAAATGTGCCAAGTCGCCTACGTACATAATTTATTTTCTTAATAACAAATCTCTATGTGCTATTATTCTTGTCATTAATCGAAATCGTTTGATGCTACCCCATAGGGCTTAGCTGGGTTGGTGGGCGAGCATGGTTGGGAACCCCCCAACCCATATTCAATTCCTCTTTGAAGCGGCCCGACTCCTTAAGTGATGAGAAAATAAGTGCATGGTCTGGCACCTATGGGGCTGGCTCCTGCTAGGCCTGCCGAGGGATTAGTTATTCCGCAAAGCGCCTCCTTTATGGGGGTGACAGTGGGTAGATACCCCCGTTCCCAGAAAAAGAAATCATTTGATGCTTAAACCAACATGCATGAGCTTAATTAATTAAACTAATGACACATTAACATAAGCATGATCCATAGTTCTCGGCGTTAATTAAGAAATAAATGGATGAGGTGGCTTCCACTGTGTTGCAAACTGGCAACTGATTCAATCAATAATAATTCACGCACAACTTGTGCACAACTTCACAGCTGATTTAAGCCTTAAAGAATTTGACAGAACTGCATTAATTAACTGCGCTATTTTCTGATGATTTTGTGTTCTCAGGTCTCTATATTTACAAGAAAAAATAAACTAAAATTGCCTGGGAAGAGACAGAAATGAAGAAAAATGGAGGAACAGCAACAGGAAATGGGCAGAGCCTGGAGAAAATTCTGTTATGAGATCATCGAAGATATTAATGGATCATTCATGCAGAAGCTGTAAAGGGGACCCATCGATGAGGAATATGATGCATGAAAATACAAAAAGATATTTATGAGAAGATTTTGCATTCAATGTAACATTCATTGAATGTAACGTTTAAATCGATCTCTTATATGAAGGCTTTCATTGACATGAACAGTTAGTTGATCTTCCCTTCTGAGGTTCGGATCTTGAATAAATACTCTACGGCCAAGAAGAAGTTTCAAAAATCACTTTTTAGTTGCTTCTCTCTCTCTCTCTCTCTCTCTCTCTGTGACGCACACTCACTTTCTCTCTCTCCCTCTACCCGCTCTCTCTCTGTCACACACACTCACTTTCTCTCTCTCTCCCTCTACCCTAGGGGTGTCAATATTTGACACGACACGAAACCCGACCCGAAAAATCCGGGTTGAACCCGACCCGATTTCAAAATGGGTCGGGTTCGGGTTCCAGAAATCGAACCGTTTGAAAAACGGGTCGGGTTCGTGTTGACCCGGCGGGTTGCCGGGTCAACCCGCGAACCCGTTTTAACCTAACCCGCGACCAAGCCCGCCCCGCTACCCGCGAAAAACGGCGCTCGACCCCGCGCCGCGACCGCTCTGCCGCCTCCACTGCGCGACAGCTCAGCGCGCGACCAACGCGACCGCGCGACCACCACTCCGTGACCGCGACCGCGACCGCGCGACCACCACACAGCACTGCGGTGTCCGCGCGACACAACCCCGCTCGACCCAACCCCGCACGACCCAGCTCCGTGCGCGACCCAACCCAGCGAGACCCAGCTCCGCGCGCGATCCAACCCCTCGCGACCAGCATTCCCGGGTCGGGTCGGGTCAACCCGGCAACCCACCGGGTCGGGTCCGGGTTCGCATTTCCGACCCGTTTTTCTAACCGGGTCGGGTTAGGGTCGACCTGTTTGAACCCGGTTCAGTTTCGGGTCCGACCGAACCCGACCCGTGACCCGAAATTGACACCCCTACTCTACCCTCTCTCTCTCTCTATCATTTTATCTCTCTGTTCCTCTTTCACATTCTCACTCACACACTTTCTCTCTCTCTCACTCCCTCTCTCTCTTTGCTCTTATTAATATTTTATGCTTCATGGGGGATAACTTTTCTAATATTTTCTAAAACAATTTTTTTAAAAAGTAAAAAAAAAAATTTAACTAAAAGGATATTTTAGAAAGCAGTCCCAAATGAAACCTTAAGTTCTTAAATTTAAGATTATTTATGTATCACACCAATAAAAATGGTCTAACATATTTAATTAGAGCTATTTATTTGAAAAATGTGATGTTTTTAATTGTTTATCATAAAATATCTGGATTTTTAAGTTTATTGTTTATCATAAAAAAGGATTAAAGCGAGCTCTAAGTAGTTAGAATAAGGCTATTGATAAATAATGATGATAAATTTGATTGCAATATAATTACTTTTTTTATTTTTTTTATAATTAGTTTTTTAACATTTTAATTGTAGCATATATATGTAAATAAAAAAATTTCAATAATACATTTTAAAAACTTAGATATAATTTATAAATAAAGAAGATTTTTGATACATCCTCAAAAAATTATCTTGATCGGGCACGAATCTCGATGCAAAATCAAATTGGAAACTTCCAAAATTAATTTCGGGAACGTATGAACTCCGATTTCAGCGAGCTTATAGTCAAACTGAGCGTCTCGGAAATACGAACCCAACGACACCAAGATCAACTCAATCCGAGCCCAAATGAGTCTGAATCAAGGGTTCAAAGCGCTGTTGGAAGGTTCAAACCGCAATTTGAGTTACCAAACGGTCTCCGATTTTGACGAGCTTATACTCGAATCGAACGGCTCGACGAGACGAATCCAACGAGCCCAGGATCATTGAATTCGGACATCATTAAAGCCTTCAAATGTCCAACGAACGGTGCATGATCAAAGGATTCGATATTGGCCGTCCATTCAAACCACTCCCTATTCGCCCTTGATCTCACGCGTATTTACGGGCTATGCCACTCCAGAAAAATTATAAATAGAGCCCTCATTCTACACCAAGGGGACTCAAGTGAAGAGAGAGAAGAAGAAGAGAAGGAGAAGGAGAAAGGGGAATAGGAGATTCCTCACCTCCTCGACCACCGCCGCCGGAATTTTCCCTGCCGCCTGAAGACGCCGGAACTCTGCCGGATTTTCAGAAAACACAGGGAATTCGCAGGATCTTGTGAATTTCGTGGAAGAGACAAGTTGTATTTGGATTATCCCAACTTGTGGGAAGAAATCCGCCATTTGTAATCTACGAAAACACTAGTGGAAATTTGCAACTGGGCGAGGCCCCGTGGTTTTTCCCATTTTTGGGTTTTCCACGTAAAAACTCTTGGTGTTCACTCTTTCTTTCTGTTTGTGTGTTAAACTTACGTGCAACGCTCGGACGCAAATTTACAAACTCTACCGCCGCGTATTTTCTAACACGCAACAGTTTGGCGCCGTCTGTGGGAAACACAATCCCACTACTTCGAGTACTGCTACGATGGTGAATAGGCGCAGCAGTCGTTTAGTTGGAGCTTCTCGTTCCAACTCTCATCAGTCCAGAAATTCATCTATTAACCATAGACGACCAATGTCAGCATCTTTTCACACTGGGGGGCAGAATGCTGCCGCAGAAGGGACTTTGGGACCTTCTTTAGAAGAAAGAATCCGGAAGATGGAAGAATCGCAAAACGAGATCCTCCAACTCCTACGAGATGATCGACAGCCAACGTTGGAGGAGATCCTTCTCCCTCGGGATCCACCAAGAGTTGAAGATGTTCAATTCGAGCATCATCAAGAAGGGATTCACCTTCCTCCACCTAGGAGACATCCTCAATCACAACAGGAAGATGAACTTGCCGATACAGCAAGTTCAACACATCCTCGCATTTTTTCGAAACTCCCAGAAGGCTCTCCCCAACCACACATTGCGGGACTCCCTCACAATGTCCTGCGTCGTGAACTGCGAAAATTGGTACGGGAAGAGTTCCCCAGAGGAGATGTGAGGCATGCTCTCCGACAGAGGAATTTTCAGGAGTCATCACCTTTGACTGAAGCCATTCTTCAGCACCCCATTCCGGTCGGATTCAAAGTGCCAAATATTGAGTCCTACGACGGGACGACCGACCCATATGAGCATATCGACTACTACAGAACCATCATGCATATTCAACGAGCATCAGACGCGCTCCTCTGCCAGGTCTTTCCCGCAACCCTTAAAGGACAGGCCCGAACGTGGTTCTACTCGCTTCCACCCGGAACGATCCCCTCTTTTGTCAAATTGGCCAAAGTATTTGTCGAGCAATTTGTGGCCAATCGAAGAATTGCAAAGGATTCTTCCCACCTCTCCGGGATTCGCCAAAATGAGGGAGAATCGTTGAAGGAGTATTTTCAACGATTTTCCACTGAAGCACGACAGATTCCAGGAGTAGACCCTGAATTACTCAGAGGGGTCTTTCTTGGAGGTCTTCGTCCTGGCCCCTTCTATTCGGCCCTTATGCGAGACACCGTCCATTCGTACGCTGACTTGATCCATCGCGTGGAGGCACAAATCTCTGCGGACGAAGCTATAAATGCTCACAGAAAACAGTTTGAGCAAATCAGCGGGAAGCGCAAAGGTGCTCCTGGGATGGATAATTCTTTCTCACAGCAGAAAAAGCATGGAAAGAATAATCTACCTCATAGGTCTCCGTCACCACGACGAGAACCTCGCCAAGAAAAGAAGTACACACCACTTAATACATCCCAAGCAAATGTATTAATGGCAATCCGGGATCAGGAGAATGTGAAATGGCCACACCCTTTGAAGCCCAATGTCGGAAACCAGGAGCAATATTGCCACTTCCACCGTAGCCGTGGGCACACTACCGAAGCATGTTGGCAGCTCAAGGAAGAAGTTGAGAGACTGATCCGACAGGGATATCTCCGACAATTCATCAAGAATACACCAACCCGAGATGAAGTTGGTCCGACTGGGGGGCAGAATCAACAACAAAAACAACCATTGAATACTATTCAAATGGTTGGAGAGATTGAATGATCACGCACTTCGTGTATTTGTATTAGCAAATATTACTTGTCTCGTTGTTGCTTGAGTTGAGTGTCACTTTGATATCTCTAATATCTTCTTTCAAATGTTGTCGTATTGTCACCGTACATAGACCTTGTGTGTTGAGTACTTTGTAATTTGTAAGTCGTACTAGGGAACTATTGTACTATCTCACGTAATGCAGTAATATAATGTTCATGTTGTTGTGATATGATTTTTTCTCTTGTAAAAGATAAGAAAGAACTTCTCAAACTCCATCTCCGTGATTCGAGAAATACACAATCCACATTGTATCTCAATCACCGGACGATCAATCCCAGGGGGATTTGATCCTGGCCTCATCAACACAGGTTAACGTCGTCGAGCAGGGCTCCGACATACAACCTCGGATAGGTCTTACATCCTTGGTGGATTCTCTCGACCTCTTCCACACAAGTTAATGTCATCGAACAAATGTTCTGACATACAACCTCGGATAGGTCTTACTTCCTTGGTGGATTCTCCTGACCTTATCCACACAGGTTAACATCGTCGAGCAGGGCTTCGACATACAACCTCGGATAGGTCTTACATCCTTGGTGGATTCTCTCGACCTCTTCCACACAGGTTAATGTCATCAAATAAATGTTCTGACATACAACTTCGGAGAGGACTTTTACCCGACGTCGGACTTCTTCCTGTCGTCAGAAGATTCCTACGCATCGTCGGACTTCTGCTCGTCGACGAACTTTCGTCGGTCTTCTACCCAAGGCCGCACTTCTACTCGTCGTCGGACTTCTGCTCGTCGACGAACTTTCGTCGGTCTTCTACCCAAGGCCACACTTCTACCCGACGTCGGACTTCTTCCTGTCGTCAGACTCCTGCTCGCCAGCAGACTTCTACTCGTCGTTGGACTTCTGCTCGTCGACGAATCTTCGTCGGTCTTCTACCCAGGGCCGCACTTTTACCCGACGTCGGACTTCTTCCTGTCGTCAGACTCCTGCTCGTCGGAAGACTCCTACGCATCGTCGGACTTCTGCTCGCCAGCAGACTTCTACTCGTCGTCGGACTTCTGCTCGTCGACGAATCTTCGTCGGTCTTCTACCCGAAGTTAAACTTCTACCTGACGTCAGTCTTCTCCTTGTCATTGAATTTCTGCTCGTCAGCGGACTTCTACTCGTCGTCGGACTTCTGCTCGTCGACGAACTTTCGTCGGTCTTCTACCCAAGGCCGCACTTCTACCCGACGTCGTACTTCTCCCTGTCGTCGGATTTCTGCTCGTCAGCGGACTCCTACTCGTCATTGGACTCCTGCTCGTCAGCGGACTCCTACTCGTCGTCGAACTTCTGCTCGCCAGCAGACTTCTACTCGTCGTCGGACTTCTGCTCGTCGACGAATCTTCGTCGGTCTTCTACCCGAAGTTGAACTTCTACCTGACGTCAGACTTCTCCTTGTCATCGAATTTCTGCTCGTCAGCGGACTTCTACTCGTCGTTGGACTTCTGCTCGTCGACGAATTTTCGTCGGTCTTCTACCCGAAGTTGAACTTCTACCCGACGTCGGACTCCTACGCATCGTCGGACTTCTGCTCGTCAGCAGACTTCTCCTTGTCGTCGGACTTTTCCTCGTCGGCGGACTACTACTCGCCAGCAAACTTCCGCCCAAATGGCATTCAAATCCCGTAGGTTTCTATCGCCAGTAAACCGGAGGGGGAGGAAGAAATCCCGTAGGTTTCTATCGCCAGTAAACCGGAGGGAGAGGAAGAAATCCCGTAGGTTTCTATCGCCAGTAAACCGGAGGGAGAGGAAGAAATCCCGTAGGTTTCTATCGCCAGTAAACCGGAAGGGGAGGAAGAAATCCCGTAGGTTTCTGTTGACCTCGATTTTGCCCAAACCCTTGGTCAAAGGGTTGACTTGGTCAAATTGACCAAGTCAGACCCCAAGACCCTCTCCAATAGGCTCGTGGGGTCGAGTCGAGTCTGTTGAGCCCGAGCTTGGACCATGGGTCAACCCGGTTGACCAAGTCAACCAGAGTTGACCAATTTGGACCCTTTGAGACCCTTCTTTTCTTTTGAGTAGGACTTCTTAGTCTATACCCCTGTGTCAATCCCATTTTAGGAAGGGATAATATATGATCCTTAATCGAGAGTTTTCTCAGGCTCCGGCCTGAGATGTAATTAACCACGGGGGCTTGCGCCCGTGGGAAACTTGGTTCCCACAATCTACTAAACCCCATTCGAACTTTTTCGGGTGGGGGAAACCCGTGACTAGGTCGTGTATATTGCTACCCATCGGGGATGTGTTGGTGAAAGCCTCTATCCCCAATGGTTAGTTGTATGCACGATCCAATCTGCCCTCCCAATCGACCCGTTCGCGCGGTGCTCTTTCGGAGGTCCACAGGTTTCTGGCGACCACGGTGGGACCAGTTTCTCTCTCCATCTTTGGATTCTATATTATCCTTTCTTGTGTGTGCTCCGGGATTGGTACTCCTTAGATTAGGTCCGTCCCACTCTTAGTTAGGGTCTCTTCTTAGTTAGGGTTCCTTCCCCTTAGCTAGGGTTTTCTTCCCTACTCTACTTCTTTTCAGCCTAGCAGGCTATTCCGTCCTTTATCTATTCATATCTATCCTATCAAATCCATACTCGTTCTTTCTTTCCTGATTTTCATTCTTACTGACCTTTTCACTTTCTTTTCTTGGCAGCAGTGCCATGGCTCGTTCAGCCCCTTCCGTTACTTTTGCCTTTGGTTCGGACGCGCGGGTGACTCTCCCTGAGTCCCTGCTCGCTAGTCCGCCAGTGGGAGGAATCACTTTTGGTTCCTTCACTGACTCGGCCTTCGTCACTCTTGGCGGGCCGACCCCGGCGGAGGCTGCAGCATTCTCTCCTCCCCAGAGGAGGGGACGCGCAGCCATGCGCCCGTTTGGACGTCCTGCTGCTCGGCGCCCAGTCCGAGCACCACGTCCGGTTCCTGTTCCTGCGCAGCCAGTGCGCGCTGTGGCTAGGCGACCAGTGCCTAGGCCACACCCAGTTCCAGTTCGTCCTGCGGTTAGGCGTCCAGTGCCTGCCGCACCTGCTGCTCAGGTTGCCCCGGCCCCTCAGCGCCGGCAGCCTGCTGCAGTAGTTCCACCTGTTCGTGCAGCGGTCAGGCGACCTGCGCGTGCCGCTCCTGTTGCTCAGGTTGCCCCGGCCCCTCAGCGCCGACAGCCTGCTGCTGTTGTTACTCCCGCGGAAGTACCTCGCGTTCGGGTTGCCCCTCCCACTTCCACTAGGAAGAGGGGTGCCCAGACCGAGGTGCCTTCGCCTTCTTCTGGCCGGGTTTCTGTTTTTGCTCGGCTTTCTCACCCTGAGACTGCCGGGCAGACCCCGGCACTTCCAGTCGTCCCTGTTCCCCCTGCCCCTCCGGCAGTGGGTTCAGATGTTCCTTCCACCTCCACCTCCGGCCTTGGGAGAAGGGCCCGGAGGAATAGGAATAGGAGGTTGCGTCTAGCTGCATCAGAGGCAGAGAGGCAGCGGATGGCAGATGCCGTTGTTCATGATGAGTTAGTTCAGAGGCAGGCGAGAGTGGCTCCCAGGCAGCGGAGGCCACGTCCAGTTGTTGAGACACCTACTCCAGAGGTGATGGTAGCCCCCGAGTTGGAGGCAGTTCAGGGAGGACGCTTCTCCCCACTGACGCATAGTGGAGATGAGGAGGACGTTGCCCGCATAGCGGCGGCTCCTCCTGTCGCCACTACTCTATCCCGAGCTAGGTTACCCAGGGACGCTGGTGTCCGAGCCCTCACTCAGAGGATTCGGAACATCGTCCGCTTAGCTCGTGGCAGAGGGCCCGTCAGTCGGGAGGGCTTACTCCGTCAGATTTCTCGGGCTACCTTTCAGTTACGACGACAGACTGCGAGGAGGCTTTACAGTTGGCAGAGGGGGCAGACACCACAGCAGCCAGCACAGACAGTTCCAGCAGTTAGGCCGCCAGCAGGTGCTCCTGTAGTAGGACGACGCCCACGTCGTCGAGGACGGAGACAGCAGCAGGAGCCTGCACGGCCTCAGGTCAGTTCAGAGGTGGCAGCCCCAGAGCTGCCAGTTGCTAGTGCAGTACCCCGCCGTAGGAGGTTGGTTTGGAGACGTCGACAGGCAGACACCCCTGTCGACCCAGTTCCTACAGTTGAGTCAGCGCCACTGGCAGAGACAGAGCAGCCAGAGGAGGCGGTTGATCAGATGGATTTGGCAGTTCCTTCCGGGTTTGAGGCAGCCCCGATGGCAGTCGATGATGATTCAGTTTTAGCCCCAGACAGATCGCCAGTACGGATTGAGACAGAGGTTGCCCCTAGTCCTCATAGGATCGGTTCTCCTATGAGCCCGTACATAGAGGCGATGCGACAAGCCTTTCTTGATGATGATGACACACTAGTTGATTCCGATGAGGAGGTGCCGGTACACCGAGTTTGTGTAGTTACCCGTAGAGGTCACTCGGATGAGAGAGAGCCCGAGGACCAGGATGAGCAGGGAGAACCCGAGGTGGGTGGATCTCCCAGATCAGTTGATACAGATGCTACCGTTTTACACCTCCAGGCACAGATGGCAGAGATGGCCAGGGCCATGGCGGCCATGACAGCACAGTTGACAGCTTTGGGGGCGATGCCTCAGATGGCAGGTATAGCCGCCACCAGTACCTCCAGAGACCAGCCAGCAGTGCCACCGGTTGTACTAGACCCCGTTGGAGTGGACAGGGTCCAGAGAGCAGTTCCAGTGCCTCCTACAGTACCTACCTACACTCCTCCAGTCCCGAGTCAGCCAGCTCAGTTGTCAGCAGGTCAGTTGCAGGATCTGATTGCCCAGAAGGTAGAGCAGGCGATTTCTTCCAGGAAGACTGGAGAGTCAGTCAGCAGGGGGCGTCCTTACCCTGTAGAGTACGAGCAGGAGCCTTACCCCCCTGGTTTCATCCCTCCTAGGTTCAGAGTTTTTGACGGGTTTGGGAACCCGAGGCAGCATATAGCTCAGTACCGAGCAATATGCTGCAATATAGGAGGGAGTGACCCACTGATGTTGAGGTTGTTCGTTAGCAGCTTGGCGGGGGTGGCGTTTGCTTGGTACGCCGACCTCCCCAACGACTCAGTCAGGACTTTCGCAGAGCTGGAGCAGTTGTTCATCCAGAGGTTCGTCAGCACTGAGCACAGAGTTACAGTTGGAGAGTTAGTAGTCACCAGACAGAGGCCTAGAGAGTCACTCACAGACTACATAGTTAGATGGAGGAATTTGAGTTTGCAGTGCGAGCCACAGTTGCAGGAGCAGCACGCAGTTGAGATCTTATTGAAGAACATAGATGGTCCCATAGCTCCATACCTGAAGGGTTTCACCATACGGACCTTTCAGAAGCTACTGACCAAGGTCACCAGCCTACAGGACAGCATACCCGATGCAGTCCCTCCTAAGGCTGAGAGTCAGCCTTCGCGCAGACCTCAGCGGCAGGAGTTTTCAGGAGCACCTCCACCTAGGAGAGGGGAGGTACACAGTACTCAGGGACCAGCAGATAAGGGCAAGAGGCCCTTAGGCAGTTCAGCACCTCCACAGCAGTCACGCTCAGCTAGTCAGTCACACTCAGCTAGTCAGCCAGCAGCACAGCCCAGGACCTCCCGTAGGACTCCAGAGAGTCAGCAGTCCCTACAGGAGAAGCTTAGTAAGGAATACCCCTTTAAAAGGGAGAGTGTGAAGAAAATATTTAAATTCCTTACTAAGAAGAACATACTTACCTTTCCCAGCAGCAGTAGAGTGGAGGAGGAGGGTCAGACTGAAAACCCACTCTATTGCCCTTACCATAGATGTGTTGGACATGTTTTAGAGGATTGCTTTGTGTTCAAGGACAAGGTTGAGAGGTTGATGGCCACAGGACAGATACACCTCCAAGACAGCGACCTAGTGCAGCCCGGGGATAAGGGCCCTCAGACAGTTCAGATGGTTTCCAGCCCCAGCCAGAGTGACAGTCAGGGCAGTAGTGACAGTTTACCCCAGAGTTCTGAGGAAGAGTGGCAATTAGCACTCTCCAAAGAGACTTAGCAGATGATTGAGTAAGCTGTACAGAGTTCAGAGACAGTTGAGATGAGGCCTCCAAGGCCAAGTCGACAGTTGCCACTCCAGCTTCTTCGTTAGCACTAGTTTTTCTTTCTTTCTTCTATTGTAGTGCTAGATGAGCACATTTTCTTTTTTACTTCTATTTGTACTAGAAAAATATGCTAAAAAAAAATGATTGTAACCTCAAAAGGGAAGACAGACCCCCTTCCAGCACTTGGGCTGGAGGACCTCGTTCTCCCTTATTTTGATGATTAATCAATAAAAAATGATGATTTGCAATTATGATGACTCTCTCACTTCTTTTAGTTCTACTAGCTTTGTAGTGATGACTCATGAAAGAGTATGATCTCTCTATCTCACCTTAGGGGTGGAGAGATTTCTTCTTTTGAACTAAAATCTTTTTCGAATTGAAATTGGATTTAGAAGTAAAAATTTTTCTTTATTATCTTGTGATTCTCTATCTCATAGATAACTATAGTATATTGATGCATAAAACTTCATAATTTTCTTAATCATGATATTCATTCTTATCAGAGGATAGGATTTATTTTGTAGATTATTCTTCCTTGTCCAAGAAAAGTAAGTCTTCTTCTCTTGTACTTGGAAGATGATCTTACAACTGAGAAACAGTTTTTTTTTTAGAGATTTGGAAAAGGAAGCCAGTTACAAAAAATGAGAAGATGCGCAAAGCGCCAAAAGTGAAAGATACATAAAGTGTATCAAGTGATTGAAATTTGTGCAAAGCACATGAAAGTTGAGAAAGTGGCTCAAAGAGCCCAAAAGTTATAAGTAAATGGCTCCCCTTTCTAATAAATCTCTAAATCTCAGAAAGTCTATATCCTTTCGATATTTTTGACACTTGATTCTGAAAATTATGATTTTGAAATCATCATTATACATTGATATCCTATAAGATGTGGAAGTCTATTCTCATACAAGAAATGAAGAAAATTAAATTTCTTTGTCTAATTTAAATTACTTTTTGGATTAGATTTAAATTCAAGAGAGAAAATACTCATATAAGTGAAATGTCATGATTTAGCTAGTATGGAGCTTGATCTGAGTTAGTAAATTTAAATTGAGGTTCCTTTTAAAATTAGAGGGAGTTAAGTACTAAACTCCTTTGAAATATGTGCTCACTTATCACTTTTGACTGGGTCCACACCCTCCTATACTTGTTAGGATCGGTGATGTTGATCCTTTATTAGAAAGTGAATGGCTTCTTCCTATCAGTCCTGCTCTGATAGTTGAAGGCCTCAGTCCATTCATTTGAGATGAATGTGATAGGGGATGTCTAAATCACTGATTTAGACCATTGAGAGATGTGATACTGGGTCCACACCCTCCTACTTTTGTTAGGATTGGTGATGTTGATCCTCTACTTGAATGAGATTCTCTTCTTCCTATCAGTCCTGCTCTGATAGTTGAGGCCCCCAGTCTATTCACAATGAGTTGAATTTGATCGGGAATATAGTAGTCTTTTTAGATTACACTCTTTTGAGAGAGGATATTGGGTCTATATCCACCTATGTTAGTTAGGTGGGATGATATTGATTCTTTATCATTATGAGTTTCTCTTCTTCCTATCAGCCTTGATCTGATAGATGTAGCCCCCTGTCCACTCATATGGTTTGAATGTGATCAGGGATACCAGAGTCAATAATTTAGACTCTTTTGGAGGTACGATACTGGGTCCACACCATCCTATGCTAGTCAGGTGTGATAGTGTTGATCCTCTATCTTGATGTTGATCTTTGTTATTTCTATATGATTGTACTCGTCAGCTCATTCAGATGATTTGAATATGACCTAAAAAAAAAAAAAAAAAAAAAAAAAAAAAAAAAGAGGGAAGCTCGTAGAGGAACAAAAACCCGGTTGCCCTTATTATAGGAGGAACCCGGTAAAACTCTCTAAGAGCTCAAATTCCCCGAAGTTCCTCTTTCTCCTCCCTTGAGAGTACTTTGACGATCTCTTCAAGGTTGAGTTCCCACTTAGTTGGTCGATGAAATTATAAGATTTTAAATGTATTTTCTCGTTGGTGATGTAGTACATTGTATTTTGAGATGTAACCATCACTACCTTTTGGGCTTAGGTCTTTCTATGAAGAGATCGCCCCCGACTGCTCTCTTTTGGCAGTCTACCTCCCATTCATGAATTACTCTGAGCTGCCAGGGTAATTCTATGAATGTGGCAGTGTTACCTCCACTTCGCACAGGGTCCTACCTGATTAGGGTAGGTGTTACCACTGTGGTCTTATGATAATCAGAGAGCTTACTCATGATTGTCAGATTAGGTGTCAGGAGTGCTCCCTTGTCACCTCAGAGTTATGCTGTAATGTAGTACATCTGTTTTCAGGTGTTAGCACCACAGTTTCAGGAGCTCCGGTTTACCATTGGAAGACCGACTCCTTGGTTTCCTTCACCAGCGTACTTTAGCATTCGTTCCCTACTCTTAGCTGCTAGAGTAGCCCTACGGATGTTGCTTGGTTGTGTTCACTTCTCACAGGGTCCTACCCAGTCAGGGTAGGTGCTACCACTGTGACC
Organism: Dendrobium nobile; assembly: GCA_022539455.1. Classification (NCBI taxonomy): domain Eukaryota; kingdom Viridiplantae; phylum Streptophyta; class Magnoliopsida; order Asparagales; family Orchidaceae; genus Dendrobium; species Dendrobium nobile. Next base: position 56,317,051 of record CM039726.1, read on the forward strand.
CTTCTGATGATACTTCACTTCTATACATGATTACCATCCTCAGGTAGTAGGTGTGTCTCTTTCACTACCTAGAGCTGCTTCCCTCCTTGTGGTGTAGTATACCTTGCCCCGGATACTAACATCACCACTTTGGGAACTTTGATCTTTTAGCAGAAGATCAGTTCTACTACTGTTGTCGTGACCCATTTTACCATTCATGTGCTAGGCTCAGTTGCCAGATTAGTCCTATGAATGAGTTGAGGTCACTTTCACTTCCCACAGGGTCCCACTAGTTTGTGTGAGTGTTACCACTGTGAGGTTTTACTTACTCAGAGTCGTTGCCCTCAGTAGAGAGGGTACTCCATTCACTACTTTGACTCTTTTTCTCCTACTTGGTGATACAAAGCATCATACCTTAGATGTTGTCATCACCTACTCCTTGAGCTTTGATCCTCTAGTAGAGAGTCAGCCCTTTCAGATATTTTTACTACTTGTTTTCCCATTGAGACCCCACTCCTAGCTGCCGGAGAGGTCCCTTGGATGTTTTGATACCACTTCTACTTCTTACAGGGTCCCCACCACTTAGTGTGGGTCTGCCACTGTAGCTCCTTTGAGGAGTGTTTTTTACTAGACTTAGTCCTACTTGCTGTAGTAGAGGTGCCCCCTCGCTACTTCAGTTCCTTTGGCTTCGTTGGAATGAGGTTACCCCTTTTACACACTCTACTGAGGGTGTATCTCTTCCAGCTTTGTTTGGGAGACATCACACTGATGTCTTCCTCCCCTTTTGTGTAGGGTTAGGGCTCTTTAAGAGATCTCGGCGGCATTTGGATACTCATGGCCACGACGATTTGTCCTCTACCATGTGGTTACCAGAGCGCTAGCTTGAGATTCCTTAGGTAACTCTACCCTTTAAAATTTTTTTTATACCTTTCCTTTCGTGACCTTTTTATCCTAGTGCCGACATATGCGCCGGGAGGATATTAGGTTTCTAGTTGAGAGAGCCCGACAGAGTCCCTGGGAGGCATTCCTCACCACCCTTTCCTCTTCACATCATTGCTGGCATATGCGCCAGATGATGGTGTTGAGGATTTTGTCTTTATTCTACTGCAGGCATATGCGCCAAGTAGAGACTCTGCCACAGGCACATACACCGGGCAGAGGTGACCTTTCGTTACCTTTTTATCCTAGTGCCGACATATGCGCCGGGAGGATATTAGGTTTCTAGTTGAGAGAGCCCGACAGAGTCCCTGGGAGGCATTCCTCACCACCCTTTCCTCTTCACATCATTGCTGGCATATGCGCCAGATGATGGTGTTGAGGATTTTGTCTTTATTCTACTGCAGGCATATGCGCCAAGTAGAGACTCTGCCACAGGCACATACACCGGGCAGAGGTGACCTTTCGTTACCTTTTTATCCTAGTGCCGACATATGCGCCGGGAGGATATTAGGTTTCTAGTTGAGAGAGCCCGACAGAGTCCCTGGGAGGCATTCCTCACCACCCTTTCCTCTTCACATCATTGCTGGCATATGCGCCAGATGATGGTGTTGAGGATTTTGTCTTTATTCTACTGCAGGCATATGCGCCAAGTAGAGACTCTGCCACAGGCACATACACCGGGCAGAGGTGACCTTTCGTTACCTTTTTATCCTAGTGCCGGCATATGCGCCGGGTGGATATTAGGTTTCTAGTTGAGAGAGCCCGACAGAGTCCCTGGGAGGCATTCCTCACCACCCTTTCCTCTTCACATCATTGCTGGCATATGCGCCAGATGATGGTGTTGAGGATTTTGTCTTTATTCTACTGCAGGCATATGCGCCAAGTAGAGACTCTGCCACAGGCACATACACCGGGCAGAGGTGACCTTTCGTTACCTTTTTATCCTAGTGCCGGCATATGCGCCGGGTGGATATTAGGTTTCTAGTTGAGAGAGCCCGACAGAGTCCCTGGGAGGCATTCCTCACCACCCTTTCCTCTTCACATCATTGCTGACATATGCGCCAGATGATTGTGTTGAGTGTTTTGTCTTTATTCTACTCTAGGCATATGCGCCAAGTAGAGACTCTGCCACAGGCACATACACCGGGCAGAGGTGACCTTTCTTTTCCTTCTATCCTAGTGCAGGCATATGCGCCTGGTGGATATTAGGTTTTTCTTGTTGAGAGAGCCCGACAGAGTCCCTGGGAGGCTTTCCTCAACACTTTTTCCTCCTCATATCATCGCAGGCATATGCGCCGGGTGATTATGTTGAGTGCTTTTTCTTTATCCTACTACAGGCATATGCGCCGGGTAGGGACTCTGCTACAGGGACATACACCGAGCAGAGGTGACTCTTTCCTCTCCACATCATTGCTGGCATATGCGCCAGATGATTGTGTTGAGTGTTCTTCCGTTACACTTCTTTTGGCATATGCGCCAAATAGAAACCCTACTGCAGGCACATACACCGGGCAGAGGTTTTCTTTTTCTTTTGTCCTACTGCAGGCATATGCGCCGAATGGACATCGACTTACTTGGTAGAGAGGGCCTAGCAGAGCACCTGCTAGGAACTCCTCGCCACCCCTTTTTCTGAGTGTCTTGTTCCGATTAGGCAGACACCAGGCGTTGTGATTCCTTTGTTTGCTGACCCGATTTTGTCAGGCAAACACTGAGTCACCCCAATCCACTGCTATGAGATGGGCAGGAGGATATGGGACCCTTTCACCTCCTACTCTGCTGATTCGATATAATCAGACAGATAGTTGGTATGTTTTTACTACCTTACTTTTGGTTCTTCTCTTGGCTCTGCCCCTGCTACGGAACAAGGCCAGAAGAGAATCTCTTTACCTTTTTCACCTCTTTAGGTGATCTTTACTGTTGGTTCACTGTTTCAGTGATACCTTACTTGCGCACTGCTGCTTGCTCTTCTTTCCTAGACTCTGTCCCCGCTATGGGGCGAGGCCAGGAAAAGAATTTCCTTCTTTTTCCACCACATTCCTGATATTTCTTCACTCATGACCTTTTCACTCTACCTTTCTGTGGCTTAGTCGGTCAACGCCAACACGAGCGGTTCACTAGTTGTTCGCCACTCCTGTTGGGGGTCCGTTTGTTGACCTCGATTTTGCCCAAACCCTTGGTCAAAGGGTTGACTTGGTCAAATTGACCAAGTCAGACCCCAAGACCCTCTCCAATAGGCTCGTGGGGTCGAGTCGAGTCTGTTGAGCCCGAGCTTGGACCATGGGTCAACCCGGTTGACCAAGTCAACCAGAGTTGACCAATTTGGACCCTTTGAGACCCTTCTTTTCTTTTGAGTAGGACTTCTTAGTCTATACCCCTGTGTCAATCCCATTTTAGGAAGGGATAATATATGATCCTTAATCGAGAGTTTTCTCAGGCTCCGGCCTGAGATGTAATTAACCACGGGGGCTTGCGCCCGTGGGAAACTTGGTTCCCACAATCTACTAAACCCCATTCGAACTTTTTCGGGTGGGGGAAACCCGTGACTAGGTCGTGTATATTGCTACCCATCGGGGATGTGTTGGTGAAAGCCTCTATCCCCAATGGTTAGTTGTATGCACGATCCAATCTGCCCTCCCAATCGACCCGTTCGCGCGGTGCTCTTTCGGAGGTCCACAGTTTCTATCGCCAGTAAACTGGAGGGAGAGGAAGAAATCCCGTAGGTTTCTACCGCCAGAGAACCGGAGGGAGAAAGAAAGAGAAGTTGCAAATTCTTCAAAGGCCTAAGGGACCTATTTATAGGTTTTGGAGAAGACATGAGGGAGTTATAGCAAATTTCGAAATTCCAAAATTTTCTAAATTTTTTCTGAATTTTTTGAGATTTTTTCGGAATTTTTTGGATCCAAAAATAGCCAAAAAATGCTATTTTCGTGCATGTGGGGCCCACAAAGTCGGTGGGCCGAACCGACACACCTCTCTCCGAAAAAAAAAAAAAAAAGAACCACGGACAGCGCACCGATCCGCGTGGAAAATCACGCGGATCACGGCCAGCCTTTGGCTGGCCGCCGGCAGCAGCCGCGGCACTGCAGCGGAGCGGCCCAAGGCGCGGTCCAGGCAAAGCGAAGCGGTCCAGGCGGACCGCAGACCGGTCCAGGCAGACCGCGGACCGGTCCAGGCAGCCCGCGGAGCGGGCGCGGCACCCATTCGCGCGGACGTGCTCCGGCACGCGTTTCCGCGCCGTTCTAGCCGCCGCCGCCGGCGGAGGCGGCCGGCCGGCCGGTCCGGCTGGTTCGGTCGCCCAATCCAATTTGGGCCCGTATTTTTGCCCCGACGAGTCCAAATTCGACGTTTTTGGGATCCCCGGACACGTTTTTCGACGTTCCGGACTCAATTTTATAACTTTCAGGGCTCAACGAAGCCTCTATGATCAAGTTTCAAGAAAAACTTAATATTCGAAACAATTTTTAGTGTTGGCCAATACAAATTTTTGAATCATATATTTTCGGACTCTTGGAACTTCGACGTCCGAAAATAGGGGGGCAACTGATACATCCTCAAAAAATTATCTTGATCGGGCACGAATCTCGATGCAAAATCAAATTGGAAACTTCCAAAATTAATTTCGGGAACGTATGAACTCCGATTTCAGCGAGCTTATAGTCAAACTGAGCGTCTCGGAAATACGAACCCAACGACACCAAGATCAACTCAATCCGAGCCCAAATGAGTCTGAATCAAGGGTTCAAAGCGCTGTTGGAAGGTTCAAACCGCAATTTGAGTTACCAAACGGTCTCCGATTTTGACGAGCTTATACTCGAATCGAACGGCTCGACGAGACGAATCCAACGAGCCCAGGATCATTGAATTCGGACATCATTAAAGCCTTCAAATGTCCAACGAACGGTGCATGATCAAAGGATTCGATATTGGCCGTCCATTCAAACCACTCCCTGTTCGCCCTTGATCTCACGCGTATTTACGGGCTATGCCACTCCAGAAAAATTATAAATAGAGCCCTCATTCTACACCAAGGGGACTCAAGTGAAGAGAGAGAAGAAGAAGAGAAGGAGAAGGAGAAAGGGGAATAGGAGATTCCTCACCTCCTCGACCACCGCCGCCGGAATTTTCCCTGCCGCCTGAAGACGCCGGAACTCTGCCGGATTTTCAGAAAACACAGGGAATTCGCAGGATCTTGTGAATTTCGTGGAAGAGACAAGTTGTATTTGGATTATCCCAACTTGTGGGAAGAAATCCGCCATTTGTAATCTACGAAAACACTAGTGGAAATTTGCAACTGGGCAAGGCCCCGTGGTTTTTCCCATTTTTGGGTTTTCCACGTAAAAACTCTTGGTGTTCACTCTTTCTTTCTGTTTGTGTGTTAAACTTACGTGCAACGCTCGGACGCAAATTTACAAACTCTACCGCCGCGTATTTTTTAACACGCAACAATTTTAATTGGCAAACACAAGTGAATCTCTCTACAATCTTATATCTAAATAAAACTTTATCTATTTTTTTTATTAGATATTTGAGTAATTGAAAAAAAAATTATTTCTTCTAAATTAAATTTTCGATCCACATTCATTCAAATTTTTATATATTTGTATATTTAATATCTAAATTTTAATATTTACTTATATGCCACTCTAATATTTAAATCACATTAAATAATATTTATAAAAAGTTGCATTTTATTTTAAATAAAATAAAATTAATGATATTTTTTTACTAATTTAAAATTATGAGTATTATATAAATAAATATAAAATTTTTGATACTATATACATAAAAATGTAATAATATTTATATAATTCCCAAAAAAAATAGTATCATATCAATCAAGTGAACCATACCATAGGGTGACCAGCTGTCCTCATTCAATCAAGCTGTGTGGACCTCACGAGAGTCGGGCGTCCCCCACACTAGAATGTCCGTGAGGAGCGGCGCACTGACAACAAGAAAGAAAAAGTGTTCTGTTACTGTAGCCGGCGGAGCTCGGAGATTCGATGGAAAATCCAATGCGATTTACCGCATGCGACCACATGAAAGAATGAGAACCACTAAATTTTTCCATCAAATTAATTTATTAAAAAAATAGTCAGATATTTGGCCCAACTTATATCAAGATTATTTCAAGAAAATATTTACAATTTTTAATGATGTTTATTTTATTGATTATATAAAAATATCTAAATATTCACTATTTTGTAATAAAATATTTTCATTTATTTTGTATTTATTTAGAAATTAAAATTATTTAGTATGATGTATTTAAATATATATATATATAAATAATAATTTTAATATATTTTCCACATATATTCACATGTATTTTATGTGAATCTTCCATTCCATGAAGTGTACTGTTAGAGTTATTAAAGTTGTTATATTGTCATATCAATATTATTACATATGATTTAAATACAAAATAAATGCCCACTATTGTCTAGTTTGGTTGGTGGGTGAGTACGGTTGGAAATCCTCCAATTCATGCTAGATTCCCTTCGAGTGGCAGCCCCTCTTAAGTGGGGCCCAATCAAATGTGACCTAGGAGATTTCTGGTGTAGATGTCTCTTCTAGGTCAGCTGAGAATTAGTCACGCCGTCAAACGCTCTTTTAGGGGTGACAGCAGGTGGATATCGCATTCCAAAAAATAAATAAATACAAAATAAAAAAATTATAATATTTATTAATATAATACATCCTTATTATTGTATATATTCTTTTTTATTATATTTTCCTCATTGATCACTTATTTTATCTTTATGTTAGCATATTTGTTTTAACATTATAATTCAATTAAGCAAAGATGTAGCTTTTTAAGTTTCAATGTAATATCACAGCCTAATTTATCCATCCCTGATCTTAATTTCAATTTCTCATGAATATACCAGCTTGGTTGCCACTTTATCTCCTTTCATTTGCTCATGTAAACTACAACATCCCTTGCATATTGGTGCTCTATGTGATAGCTTACCTCCGCACTTGTAATCATCTTTTTTGCAAGCACTTTACCATCGATCTTTCGAGCTATGGGATCCTCTAAATCATGATAAGTACTTGTTGTTTTCCACAACACCTTTCTAATACAAATATTTCTTAGAAGTACTGAAAAAACAATGATAAAAAACTGTCTCAAACGAAGCCTTAATCATCAAGCTCGGCAACCACTAATCTCCAACTCCAATTTAATACGAACTTTTTCCCGCAGGCCACCTCTTCAAACCTCCTTAACGCACATTAAAAGCTATTTTCTTACATGTATTGTTCTTCACTCACTCGACATTTCCCCTATCGCTATTTTTACACTTTAAAGCTTCGAAAGTGAAATTGACATATGACATGATGCTTTTATAGTTTTATAAGGGGTGATAAAATTATTATAGTTATTATTTTATGGTATAATTATTATCATATGAGATTTGAATTTATGTTAAAAATATATAATATTTATTATTATAATATATTTCTATTAATGATGATATTCTTTATATTATGGTTCTATTGACACATTTTTATTGGCATTAAATAATAAAGAGAAAATTTTTTCTCTAAGAATTATACAAATATCATTCACATACAAATAAAATAAGTGGATAGCAGCTCATAGGAGACATGAAACTTTTAATATTAAGACTTAGAAAGAGAAAATTTATGTTGTAAGACTCAATTAAAATGATTCTACTAGTGCATGTTGACAGTTAGAAGCAATATTTTTCTGCATAAATTGAAAAGTCATTGATATTTTATGATAGACATGAGCTGTGAAGGATGGATTCTATGTTGGAAGTTAAAATAATTTTGAGGTGTTGATGTTATCTTCAAGAAATCATCTATGATATGCTTGTTTATTCTTCTTAAAGGAGGTGAGATTGTAAATTAGGAAGTCTTAATAAATATTGGCATCAATGTCAGGTGTTGGCATCGACATTGATTGTGAGTGGCAAGCAAGTTTTGTTGATAGCCAGCTTCTAGATTGATGAAGCATCAACATTATTAATGATGATGTCAATTAGTGAGTATCATATTTATTTGCAATTATATGCATTGATGTTGGTGTCGATGGCATGTGTTGATTTTATTTGCAATTATGTGCTCCAATGTTAGCATTTATAGTGTGTATCAATCTTGTTGGTGAAGGTATATATCAAAATTAGCATTGATGGCGTGTATCATTATTATTGGTAATTATATGCATCGATGATGATTTCAATAGTATGTCTCATATTTATTCGTAATGTTGGGCATCTCGTTTAATATCAATGGTGATGTCAACCTTGGTACTGATGGTGTGCATTAACAAAGGTGTCAACATTGGTATTAATAACACGCATTGATTTTTTCATTGATGGTGTGCATCCAGCATCAATGTTGTTATAGACGATGTGTGTCTATTTAATTAGCGTGTCTGTTTTAGTAATGATGATGTGCATTGGTGTTATTATCAATGATGTGCATGACTTTATGTCTTTATTGATTATGGTGGATATTAATATTGTTTGGAAAAAGAGTTAACGACAATCAAAAGAAGACAATCTGGTGATGGTATTAGACACTAGTCATTAGTAGTGATCATCAACATTAATCTTTGACCAAAACTTTCTCCACCTCCATATCTAAGTTTCATTCATGTGAAATAAAGGTTTATTTATAATTTTTTAGTTTAACATATTTGTTATTTTAGTCAAAATCTTCTAACATTCCATCTAATAGTTCATATTAATTCCATTAATCATAGACCTTTCTTTCGTTATTTAACTATTTTAATAATATTAAAATTTTTTGATTTGAGCTCTTTGGATTTCTCTCATCGAGTTGCTCCTTTTTATTATAAGCACACAAAATTAGGTGACTATTTAGCCCCTCAAATAGTACCATTAAGTTTTCAACTATACTTTGAAAACTTGCTTTAGGTTTACTTGATGTAGGCACGTTTCATTGGGTTTGACTCATTAAAATTTTTATTTTAACTATAAATTTGCTGAAATCAAAGCCCAAATTATATATCTCACAAATAAGGATTCATTTGAGATTACTTTCTTATTGCTTCCTAAAACATCTTTTAAGTGCAAAAAATTTATTTTTTGCACTAAAAAGTGCTTTAAGAAGCAGTAAGAAAGCCATTCCAAACGAAGCATAATTCTAAAAGCTTTAGATTTGCACACAAGCATTAATATCTAAGCTTGATAGATAAATTTTTTTAATGATGCACCACCCTTTTCTACTCAAATAATATTATATTTAATTTAAAAAAAAAAATGTGGCTAAGCTAAAGAGTTGGTTCACAACATTAATTAGCTTAGGTAGATTGGAATCAAAATTAATTCAAAGTTGGTGAAGTAGCTTTCTAAATTGGAATCCATTGGTTAATTTAACTAATTAAATGGTTAATAACGTTAGCTAATGATAATTATATAGTGCAAGCCATGTTAACCTTCTTCTCTTCATATTAATATAATATGGATCAGATTGAATAAATAATTTATCAATCATAGAACTTTGCAAAGAAGTCAATTTTATAAGTATTATATTATGAGGGATAAATAATTTTTTTATTGAGATATCAAACAAAATACATTAATTTATTATTATTTTTAATTTTTATTCTTTAAGCTTTTATGGAGCTAACTAACCTTAGACATTAAATATGTGAGTCATTAATAATTAAGGGGATTAACTATTAACAATTGGTGTTAAGACAACTGGGCACAGTTATTGATGCAGTGAATTTTGTATTATAATTTTCAGACTTTTATATTGTTTGTTTTAGATAAAATATTGTTGAGAAATTTATCCCTTATAATATAATGCATTTGGATAAATATCTCTTTCATATTTATATTTAGGTAGATATCCTTCAATATATGTTTAGGATTAAATAACCAAAAATTTATATTTATGGAGAAAAGATGTGAAGGCTTATGCGTCGAATTTAGTTAAAATCAATGGCAATGGTAGCAGGCAACGAGTGTCCAACCGGTAGGGGCTAAGAACTTATGATCAAGTGTTGTTGAGTAAAGAGTACACTGCAGAAAATTTATCTTTTTGCGGTGGAAAAATCTGTTGCAAAATAAGAAAAATCCGTCGCAAAATCTGATTTGCAATGGATTTCTTTTCGTTGCAAAAAGCAGCGTCGCAAAGTATTCCCTTGGTTTCAAAGAACTCCAAAGTATATATTGTTATTGCGACATGGAGTATTCACGGCGGTAGAAAAATATATAGTTTAACGTCTTAGCATTGTACGAAGATCCAACACACAATCAGATAAGTTAGAGGGTGTAGCGTTCATAAGAGACACCAGAATTTTTATGTGGAAACCCTTGAAAAGGGTGAAAAACAACGGGACCTGACCCAGTTTGAATGAATCCACTAGTATTTGCAGTCGATTACAAATTAGGCTCTTCCTTGGAATAAGGCTTGGCTTGATGTTACAAATGTACATCATATAGAGCGCATTACATGGTAGGAGTTACAATAATCAACAAAGACATATTAGTTTGGCCAACAGGACCATATTTGACAAGATAGATGTCAGAAAGATCGTAGTTGGCAGGAGACCGGGTCAGAAAGACCATTGTCTAGTGATGGAGGTCGGAACGATCATAATAGACGACGGAGGTCGGAAGGACCATAGCCGGCAAGAGACCGGGGTCAGAAAGAATGTTATCTGTTGATGGAGGTAGGAAGGACGATAGTAGGCGACGGAGGTTTGAAGGATCGTAGTCGGTAGGAGACAGAGGTCTGGAAGACTGTAGTTGGCAAGAGACTGGGGTCAAAAAAACCGTTGCCTGGCGACGAAGGTCGGAAGGACTGTAGTCGGTGGGCGACGTAATTTAGGAGGACCGTACTCAACAGGTGACAGAAGTCGAAATGATTGTAGTCGGTGAGCGACGTAAGTCAGAGGGACCGTAGTCGATGGGCGACGGAAGTCGGAAGGACTGTAGTCGGTGGTCGACATAAGTCGGGTAAACCATAGTCAGCAGGCGACAGATGTTGGAATGACTGTAATCGGTGGGCAACATAAGTTAGGAGGACCGTAGTGGGATGGCGACGGAGGTCGGAAGGACTGTAGTTGGTGGGCGACGTAAGTTAGAAGGATCATAGTCACAAGCGACGGAGGTCGGAAGGACTGCTGTCTGACGACGAAGGTCAGAAGGATGGAGTCAGGTAGAAATCCAATAATGGACAGAAATTCAGCATTGGATAGATGTCCGGCGAAAGTACGACAACAGGCAGAGGTCCGGCATCGGGAAGAAACTTGACGACAAGTGGAGGTCCAACGTCGGGTAGAAGTCCAACGTCTGTTGGCTGCCCAGGAGAACTGCAACATCACTTTGAGTTCTGGTGAAACTCTGGAGTCATTTGGAGGTCGGGCGGAATTCCGACGTCACTTGGAGGTCGGGCGGAATCCCGACATCACTTGGAGGTCGGGCGGAATCCTAGCGTCACTTAGAGGTCAGGCGGAATTCCGGCGTCACTTGAAAGTCCGGCGGAACTCCGACGGTGGTCGAGGAGGAGTTTCTTCCCTCCTATTCTTCTCTTCTCCTCTTCTTACTTCTTCTTGCTTGGGTCCCCTTTCAAGAGGAATGAGGGATCTATTTATAGATTTCTGGAGTGGCATGACCCGTAAATAGGTGATGGATCAAGGGTAAATGGGGAGTGGTTGGATGGACGGTCGATATTGAATCCCTTGATCATACACCGTTTGTCAGACATTTGAAGACCTTAATGATGTCGGAATTCAACGATCTTGGGCTCGTTGGATTCGTCTTGTCTAGTCGCTCGATTCGACTATAGGCATATCATGTTTGAAAATCGTTTAGTAACCCAAATTGCGGTTCGAACGTTTCAACAATGCTTCGGGTCCTTGATTTGGACTCATTTGGGCTCGAATTGAGTCGAATTTGGTGTTGTTGGGTTCGTATTTCCAAGATGTTCAGTTCGACTGTAAGTTTGCTGAAATCGGAGTTCGGATGACCCCAATTTTAATTTCGAAAGTTTCCAACTTGATTTTGCATCGAGATTTGTGTCCGATCAAGATAAATTTTTGAGGACGTATCATATATATATATATATATATATATATATATATATATATATATATGTATATATATATATATATATGTATATATATATATATATGTATATATATATATATATACATCAAATTTTTGTTCCACTACGAGTGAGGTCGGCTACATAAATTTTTTTTCATCATTGTATTCTGTTAAAAATCAAATTCTCATTTAAATCAAATAAAAAATGATCGTTTCTAATATTATTTGCAAACGTAATACTTATATATTTTATTTTTATTATCACCACGGTAATATGCACGTGCAAGGATCTTCAAAATCAAGTCCAGAGAGCGTCAAAATTGCACTTGTAAGTTCATAAATCCCGTTTAGCCCCTAACAAAAAGTCAAATTGACATACTTAATAATTAATTGCCAATTCGCATAGGCGGCTTTTCATTAAGCAATTGCCTAATCAAGTTTTTAATTAGCTATCAAACCTTCATTAAATTGCCCTTTCAGCATTCAGCAACACCTCACTCCTTAGAAAAAATTTAATTATATTATTTTAAAATTCAGATAGTATAGATCTAACAACAATGATGGAGGAATAATTATATCTAATTATAAGAATATTTTCTTTCATGATGAGAATACAAATGAACAATATAAATATATGGTTGGAATATTCTCATTAAAATTTGATAAAGAGGTAATTTTTTTTTATAAAATTTATTATTTATTTTAAGACATTTTAATTTAAAATATAGTTAATTATTAAAGATTACACTTATTATAAGATAAATTTAAGGATTTAATTTAATTTGATGGGGGCGATGATGGACAGACAATGGAGGACTTACACTGGTGCTTAGTGGGTGATGGTCCAATAGCGATGGACGAATGATGCTAGTATGACGACAGTGGTCAAGCGATGATTGTTAGATAGTCATGATTCGATGGCGATGGTCAAATAGAGGTTCTATTTAAATCCAGAATCATACACAGCTATAAGGTCTCTTAAATCTCAAGCCGGTGGTCCATTTTATAAACAGAGTGAGAGTATATTTATAATTTTTTAACAATAATTTGAAATATTCTGTTGGTTGACCCATATTGTTTTCCTTTATTATATATCATTAAATTTGATTTAAAAATTTTTCACTTTAAATATACATCGAGATTTGTGTATGATTAATTCAATTTTGATGATATATTTGTTGTCCCTAGTTTCGAACATTTATATTTGTGTTATTCGAAAATATGTATATAGTCTTTAAAAAATTTCATTGAGCAAAATTCTAGTTAAAAACAAGGCACAATCATTTTTTGGGCATCAACATGGACATCCTTTCAGGGTCGTGAACGAAATAAATTGTGCTTCTATGAAGTTGTTGTGTCAATTGGAGCTAAATTGCAAAAACTTAATTTTTACTCTAAACTCTTCGAAATTACTCAAAATTGTTTTTAAAAATTTTATTAGGATCTAAAATTGACCAAAATTGAAGTCTGAACATCCAAAAATGATTCTAACAATGAGCCTGAAAATGGAGCAATTATTACGTCCGGTCATCGAATGCGTTCATAAACCAATAATCACGCGCCACATCACCTGAAACTCGGTATTGAGAACTCTGTATTGCTCGGTATATATTCAGATACGTTCGGTTTTTACCGGACGTAATAATTGCTCCTGAAAATGGACCTAAGCACTCGGAGGCAGCAGAACCAGTCACTTCGTCGACCAAACGCTACATGCTATGGGTGGCTTGGTAGGCTCCAACTTATGCACCAGGTGCGTGTGTGATTAATTAGCGCCTGGGCACATGAACATTGATCCTTCCAACGCATGGGGTTTATAAGAAAAGTTTTATAATTATTATAATGATAATTATCATTATTATTATTTCTTTTATTTTTAAAAGAAATAAATAAAACTTTCCATATAAAAATTATTTTAATTTTTAAATCTATTTTTTTTTCTTCTAAATATTCCCTCAATCTTTGATAAATAAAAGGCTCCCTAGGTCTAGGTCTAGAGAGAGGCAAGGTTTTCGTCCGTAGGCTTTAGTTTTTGTCTGCAATAGTTAATAAAATTATGTAATGAAATAAATTTTAATGAAAAATATGAAAATTTTGAAGTAGAGCATTTTATTTGATGAGTGTTGTGGTGCTAGGCTATGAAATATATATATATCATTACCTCACCTCGATTGCTTGTTTAGAAAGAAATTGAAATCGGTGAAGAGGAGAGAGGAGTGAGAAAAGCAATTCGATGCTATTTGTTAGTCATTTATGTTAAAAATTTTAGTCTATTCATTATAAGTGACTAATCTCTTACTTGTGTTTTCAATAATTTTGATTTCTATTAATTTATTTTTTTAATTTATCAAAAATGTAATCATATTTCTTCCTGATGTTCACTCTTATTAAATGGTTAAAATGAAAAATAGATGTAATTCTTGAAATATGCATCCATGAGTGTGACAAAATGATATCAAAGCAATAGTTATTGGAAAAATTGAAATATAACTAGAGTATATGAGCGGAATAGAAATGTGATTTCCAATTTAGAATTAGTTGATTTGAGTTTAAAATTTTATTTTGAGTATGCTCTCTCTCTCTCTCTCTCTCATTGATATAGAAATGTCGATGACAACATTTTTCGAAGGATGAAAACTTCACATTAAAGTTGGATGTCCTACCTTGCTCTTTATAACTATATTCATGATTATATTAATATGATAGTGCATTAAATTGATAGACATTTAGATATGACATAATGATTAATAGAAGCATTTAATATAACCATCAGTATGAATATAACTGATAAATAATAAATGTTTATTTCACTGCAACACATGTTATAAATTTATAGACTTTTTATTTATTTATTTTAGATTAATAGACACATTTTTCTTGGCGAGAATCTCATGTTTTATTAATTATATTGATTTATCCTATTGATTGAGATTAATTGAATAGATTATGCATCATTTATATTGATAGCTATAAAATTGATATTGATTAGAATTAGTGCAAGCATATTGTAGCTTCTATTTTGCATTGAAGCCAGTGGTAAGCTTTCAAATTTTAATTATTTGTTGGACTTTGTAAGCTCGTTATATAATTTTAATATAATTTCAAATAAATGTAAGAAGACTATAGCTTGAGGCTAGATAATAATGATCATTTTGGTTTTGTTTTAAGTTTTTAGGTTTATATATATATCCTTGAGTTTTAGACCTTGTAGCATAATATAAATATTGACGGTTGTTATAACTCAAAATTTTTAATACTGTACTTTTACTTATAACAGTTAAGAAATTATTCAGGAGATCTTATAAGTTCAAATCATAAATCGTCTTCTCCATAATATTTTTTTCAAAAATTTTGGGCACTGATAAAATTCCTTAAGAAATTTGTACTTGTTGGTAAAAGTGATAGTTTTATTATCGTTAGTTGTCCGTTTTACAAATCAATTTCATCAGAATTTTTTTAAATAAAATAAGTTATTTTATGGATTTTTTTTGTAAATTTTTTAATCCCAAAAAAATAGTTATAATTTTTTTGATAAAAATTGATTAAATTATATAATTATATTTATATATTTTGTTATTATATTATAAATATCTTATACCATTACCATTATAGTTATATTATAAATATTGCTAAGCTAAGTTAGGTTAATAAAGAAACGTTTGAGAACTCTTAGAGAGAGAGAGAGGGGAAGAGAGAAAAGCTAGGTTTTGGCAGCTGTAGAGCGATTTTTGTCCGTCAGCCCGGTTGGAAAATTGTTCATCTCAAGATAGGTTACGTTTTGCCTATTTGAGTTTTCAATAATTTGATATTTTTGATATTTTTTAGATCAAATTTGTATTTCAGTTATTAAAAAATAAAGATAACTTTGTTTTGATAAACAGTTAAAACATAACTTTTTATATGTTATAGAGATTATGATTACGAACATTTTGAGTATATTCTGTAAACTTTTCATTGGGTAATTTTGAAAATAAGTGATTTTTGCCTACTAAATTTTTTTTTTCATCTAAAAATAGTGTTTTAGTTTAATTAAAGCTTCAGAATGATGTTTTACACAATTTCATGTAATTTGATTATGCTTGAAAAATTATGAAATTTTTGTTTAGTAGTATCTTTGTTGGCTACCATTACGACATTTTTATAACTTTTGAATTAAGTCTAATTATATTTTAATTAATGAAATACATTGAAAAATATGTTGTGAAGTGTTGTGATGTGATGCTGGCGCCAGCGGTAGTGGGCGATCGAGTTGGAATTATGTTATGCTGACGCCAGTGGGTGACTAAGGTGTGATTCTTTTATACCGATGTCAGTGGAAGACCAAGGTGGGATTTTGTTGTGCTGGTGCCAATGAGCCACCGAGGTGGAATTCTATTACCAAAGTGTTGTGATGTTAGCGCTAGTAGGCGAAAAAGGTGTGATTTTGGTCACAAAGATATATGAAATTTGGGTTTCAGAGCTATTTCGATAATCATTATGAAATGTTTGTTTATAATTCAGTTAATTTTATATTTATTTAATTATATTCAATTTCATTATATGATTCAGTCCAATTTTCAATTTTAGTTATTAATTTCTGTTTTAGGCTACGATAGCCCACTAAGCCCTGTTAGCTCATCCTCCCTACTTTTGCGGTTTTTTTTCAAGCCCGAGGAAGGGTAAGGAGCGAGCTAAGCAGTTTGAATAATAGACTTTGATCTATGTTATATGTATGTTTTAGTTAGTTTTGATTTTTGCAAACTTGACTTTTATTTTTGTAATACTCTTTGTTGCCAAATATTGTTGTAGATATCATTCATATTATTTTTTTTTTTGGATGATATATAGAAAATCATGTTGAGATTCAGTAGTCTTTCACTTTATATTGTATTCAATAGTGGCAATATATACTATATAAATTGTAAGTTTTATTTCAGTACTTCTCCAACTATATCTTATGGTCAATCTTATCACAATCTGATACGGTTTGGCCTGTACAGTTTCGGGTCGGGTTGTGACAATAGTAGTAATATAATTATTTTTTCTTATTTTATTTAATTATTTAATTCTGAATTTCAAATTAATCTAATTGTTAATAATTGATTATTGATTATTAACTGAAAGAAAAATGAATAAAATAAGTTTGAAAAGATGATCAAGAAAAAAGAAAAAAATTCGCCCGCTTTAGAACGTGGGGTACGTGTTATAGCAATCTCTATGATAAGGCTCTAACATTAATTTCCTTTTAAAATGTGTTGATTATCCTCTTCAGACGTACTAGATTTGAAGGCTGTGTACTTTGAAGCTCTAAAGAGAATAATTATCCTCAAATTTTGGTGTAGCACCAGCAAAAGATTATGCCTAATGTAGTGACATGTTCCTGGTACAACAGTGTGGAGATGATTAGGGTTGCAAACGAATCAAGCCGAGCTGAGTATGTGAGTGTTCATATTTGTATTCATTTAATATCAGGTTGTTCAAGTTTGGTTCATGTTTGTTCGAGCTTTACTTTTTGTGTTCATGTTTGTTTCGATCATTTAAATTAATGAGTGTCCATGTTCGGTTCATGTTCGTTTGTTAAGTGCTTATCGAGCTTTAAATAAACAAACATAAACGAGATATAAACGAGCTCTACTTTTAGATGTTCATTAACTTAACAAACGAGCTTTATCGAGCTTCCTAACAAACGATTACATCGAGCATGTTCGCGAACTTAATGTCGAGCTCTATTTATATTATTTATATTTATTAATTCTATAATCAAATATTAATTATTTTTATCAAGCTAGCTTATTCACAAGTTCACTATCGAACACGAATCGAGCTTCTTATCGAGCTTAATGTCGAGCTTGTTCACGAACCTCAAATCATGTTGTTCGCAAACATAAATGAGCCGAACGCATTAGTGTTCAAGCTTGTTTATTTAAGAATTGAATATTTAAAATATTGTTCAAGTTTGTTTGTTTAGTTAATTAAACGATCACGAACGAGCTTTAATCGAACTGAACAACGAGTAGCTCGTCGAACGTTTGGTTCACTTGCAGCCCTAGAGATGATGATGAAAGAGGATCTCTAGGTATATTAAAAAAATTATTTGGTATTCTAATTTTTCTATTTTGAAATAATTCTCTCGCTTGTTTTTGCACTTCTTATGAGAATTTCGCTCTCTTTTTTTTATGAATGTATGTATCTCTATGCTTTTTCCCATGAATTTCCAATAAAAAAATTTGCCATTTTGATTCTTGGAAGAATTTTAATTATAGTTTGATCTTATGTTGAAATTATAATGTTTTTATCTTTGGCAAATTCTGTTATCACTTGAGTCTTTAAAAAATTATAAAATTTCACGTGGATGTATATGATATTTTGCTAATTATAAACAACAACTCTATAAAATATATTATTTTGCTAATTATAGATTAGAGATTGACATAGATAATCTCAAACTTAAAATTTTTTTATTAAAAGTTTAAGCTCAAATCAATAGATTAAGGCTTCAGTTGAAATAGTTTTTTTATAATTTTCTAAAGCAATTTTTTAATAAAAAATTTTAAACTAAAATTTTTTAATTAAAATATTACTTTAGAAAGTTGTCCCAAATAAACTCTAAGACTTCGTTAAAGATAATTTTTAGTAATCGCTTTAAAAAAAATTTACTAAAAAATATTTTAAAAAATAATTAAAAAAAGCGGTCACTAATTAAGGCTTCATTTGGGAAGTCTTTTTTGTTGCTTTTTAAAACAGAGTTTTAATAAAAAAAAATAATTTATACCAAAGTTTTCTTTTAAGAAACAATAAAAAAGTCGTCCCAAACGAAGCTTTATGATTCGTTTGGGATGACTTTCTTACTGATTCTTAAAGCAACTTTTTAGCATAAAAATTAATTTTTTGATACTAAAAAGCTGATTTAAAAAATAATAATAAATGAAGCTTAAGACTAAGGCTTCATTTGGGACATTTTTTTATTGCTTTTTAAAACTGAGTTTTAGTACAAAATTAAGAAAAAAAATTGTGCTAAAACTCCGTTTTAGAAAGCAATAAAATAACGGTCCCAAACGAAGCCTAAGATGAATTATATATTTGATTAGAAGTTTTAGCTCTCAATGGACAGATGACGAAGTGCATCTCTATTTTATTTTTTATTATCTCATAGCCTTCTTATGTTTACAGAACCGCACCCACAACGCACCCACACCTAATTCTCTTGTGTGGTAGGTGCCAGCACACCCAACGGCAGTGACCACTTTACTTTCTGCAACTTTGCCGGTCAAAAGAACTGGCTTAATTACTTTTAATCCTTTAATTAACTGCAATAATGAAATTTCATAAGCTATATTTTTTATTATTTTCTATAACAATTTTTTAACAAAAAATTTCTAATTCATAAAAAAAAATTGAATTAAAAAATTACTTCTTATTATTTTTTAAAACAACTTTTTAATGAAAAAATTTTATACTTCACTTCAAAATAAAATTCTTATTATTTTTAAAATAAATTTTTTAATATAAAAAACTGCGTCAAAAAAAATTATAAGAAAACTGTGCAAAGAAGCTAAGCCGCCTAATTAAACACATTGATAAAGCTGACAGAAAAAAAAAATATACAGAAGAGAACAAAGTCCATTGAAGCACCTGGTATGGTTTTTTCTTTCGGCATCTCTCTATTATATAGGTGATAATAATAGCTTCCAAGATCGCAGCTTTCTTCTTCCACAAATTATTGCTTCGTCTTCTCGTAATTACATTAATGGCTTTGGTTAAACCTGGAAAGAAAGCTCTATAGAGGACGGAATATAAGGGGGAGGAGAGAGAGACAGAGTGCATTTGCTCTGTTTTGGTTTTCCCCATTTGGATGCGTCTCGTTTCCCATAAACATTCCTTTCTAATAACCCTTTCCATCTCTGTTGGAGCCAACTCATCAGTCATCTGGAATTCTGAATCCTGTCAAAGCTTACTGCCGTTAAGTCTTATTTGTTTTTGGATTTGGGAACTTGGTTGCTTTCCGTCTTTCAAGCTGTGGCCTTTGGGTTCAGTTAAAAACCCTATATTGGGTTTTGAGGTGGAAGCAGGGGGGGTTGGAGGGTCGGATTAAGAAGCTTGTAGTTTACCTAAATAGTGATCTGCTGCGGCGGAGGTGACGGAGATGGCCGTTGAGGAGAAGTGGGGAAGCATGGGGGGAGACGAAGATCAGGGAGATCAGTTCCCCATTGGGATGCGCGTGCTTGCTGTGGATGACGATCCAACCTGCCTCAAGGTGCTGGAGAATCTGCTTCTGCGATGCCAATACCACGGTCAGGCTTCTTTTTCTTAATCTCAGATATGGTTTTGGTGTTTCAGTAGATTGGTTGTGCTTTTGTTTGCTCTTTTGTTAGAAAAATGTCAATTTCAGAAGCGTATTTGATACATTTGTTCTTGTTTATGGTGCGGGTTTCTTTTATTTTTTACTGAAGATTTTGAGTGTTGGAAACGGGGTTTGGATCTGCTGTTTTTGTTTATGGAAATTAATATTTGAAATCGGCTTTTTGTTTTGATCTTGTTTGATTTCCAGTTACAACGACGAACCAGGCAATCAAGGCTCTGAATATGTTGAGGGAGAACAAAGACAAGTTTGATCTGGTTATAAGCGATGTTCACATGCCGGACATGGATGGTTTTAAGCTTTTGGAACTCGTGGGGCTTGAAATGGACCTCCCTGTCATAAGTAAAGTCTAATTTTTTGACCTTTTTTGATCTTTTTCTTGCTTGCAATTTGGTTTGGGAGACCACAAATTTCCCATAGAAGATCTTACATTGCCATTAGGTGACATCAAGCTGTTGGTTTTCAATTAGAATGTCTTAAAAATGATAGAAAATATGAAAACTATGTCAAAAGTGTTGGGCTATGAGCTTTGTCTCTGTCATTTCATTTAAAGTGGTACAACTACCCTAACCTTTAAATGGGAACAACAAAAATCAGATTTACTTTTATTCCCCTTTGACTTCAAACAAAGCTACTGATCTAAGAAACCTTGTAAACGCAGTGTTATCTGCAAATGGAAACAAAGATGCAGTCATGATGGGGATATCTCATGGAGCTTGTGACTATCTACTCAAACCTGTTCGGATTGAAGAGCTTAGAAATATTTGGCAACATGTTGTCAGGAGGAGAAAGTTTGATCACAAGGAACGTTGCAGTTTTGACAATGGAGAAGACCATGATAAACCTTTAGCTGCAAACTCTGAAGGCACGCAGGCTATTGGTGATAATGGACCATTGGATCACAGTGGCAAGGTTAACAGAAAGAGGAAGGACCAGAATGAAGAGGATGAAGACTACTGCGACGAAAATACTCATGAAAGTGAGGATCCATCTAGTCAGAAAAAGCCTAGGGTTGTTTGGTCTGTTGAGCTTCACCGCAAGTTTGTTGCAGCAGTCAACCAATTGGGAATTGATAGTAAGTTCTTTCTGTCATTTACTATTATTAGAACTTTATTCTGTTTCTGCTCTTTGTGAGACAGCATATTGCTCTTCTCTTATGATGTGACTAATTTTTGACATGCTTAATGCAGAGGCTGTTCCTAAGAGGATACTAGATCTCATGAATGTAGAAAAGCTTACAAGAGAAAATGTAGCAAGCCATTTACAGGCATGTTCTTAACACCTTGTGAAGTTTTTGTGGCTGGAATTACAATATACTTATCCTAACTAGTAGGAGTGTCTTCATGAATCCTTCTTCAATATTCATTTTTCTAAGTGCTTCTCTTTTCCAGATAATTTATTTTCTTTGTTGATGCTCAGTCTTCTAATTGATGTTTCTTTTTGCAGAAATATAGACTCTACCTTAAAAGACTAAGTGCAGTGGCTAGCCAACAAGCTAACATGGCTGCTGCTTTAGGAGGAAGAGATACCTCTTATCTACATATGGGCACATTTAATGGTTTTGGGAATTTTCATGGTCTATCAACTTCAGGGCCGCTTCAAGGCTTCACAGCATTTCAACCAAGTGGAATCTCCAGAAGAACAAACCCAAATTTGTTAGGACTACCTGGACTGGCTCCTGGAACTGTTCAAATTGGCCTTACTCAAAATACTACAAACAATCATATGAGTGATCTCTCTAAGTTTCAGCACATAGCTGCTCCATCAAACCAACATGAGAATTTACTTCAGGGAATCCCGACTTCTTTGGAACTAGACCAGCTGCAACAAAACCAAAAGAGGATACAGGAAGCAAACAACCGCTTGCCCGGTGTTTTCTCTGGTGCATCCAACAATAGTTTCATCAGTGCTGCAAATAGTCCTATGATATTGCAGGGACACCAACAACAAACAGAGTTGAGAGGATTAATCAGTCAGTCTTCAATTGCAATGCCATCCATTGGAGCAGATCGTCTTGAGATGAGCGGTGGAGTGACTAGTCATTTGCCTGATCTCAGTAGATGCAATGAAACATGGCAAAGTGCTCCTTCATTGAGTGGATACAATGCCAACACTTTGTCTATGGGAAGTTCTTACGGTAACGATAATATGGCTTCAAGCAACATGGGTGGAAACCTCGCTTCCGCAGTCCCACAGTTCAATGGAAATCCTTTGAATATTACCTCTAATAACTTACTGACGACGGCCCAAGACTCTTTAATGGGAAGGGATATGCAATGTCGAACCAGCTCTCTTAGCGGGAATACATTGCTTATGCCTTCTGGTATTGATGTGGATCCCAAGTTTTTGAATTTCAAAAGTTCAGCAAACCTTAAGCAGAAATTGGAGGACCCAACACAACTTAATGTCCTTGAATCAAACATTACGTTGAGTTCTTCCTTGACCTCTACTTTGCCAAATCATACTCTTCTCAACACCGTTGCCGATAGCCAGAGGTTGCACAGTCGAATTTATAGCAAAAAGGTGGATGGAAATACGATTAGCCCGCCTTGTTTTGATACGTCTTTCATGTCGGTGTATGCCAAGATGAATAAATCAAATATTGATAGCCGGCTTACATTTAATGACGAAAATATGTTGGGGTCATCTAAGATGCAGGGTGGGTTTGCCTCTAGTAATTGCAACTTTGATGAGCTAATGAATGCTATGATCAAACCGGTGAGATTCCATTTCACATCCTCTTTAACTTCTTGTGTAGAGCACATTTTTCTTCTTTTCATTTATATAAGGTTATTAGATTTTTGTGTACAACTCACTTAGGGAAAAAATAATAGCTATTGCTTTTTTGACTATTGATTGTTTTCACCAGTGTTGCCTGTGGGATATAGTGGCAAGCAACTACAAGTTCGTTATGTTCTTCACTTAACCTGAATGAACTGTATCTTCAGATCTCCATCACTAGTTAACTGCCCAGATTTAGAGAATTGTTTACATATGTTCTATGTTCCATGTCCATGGTACTCTATCCATATTGATTTACTAATATTTATTATCTAATTTTCCTCCATGATAGATAGTTGCAACTTCAGTGTCCAGGCATTCTGCAAGCATCATCCTTTCTTCTCTCGTAGACCTTTTAATGGTCGCCTGTTTTTTTTCTTTCCTATAAATCACCAATGAAACAATCGTTCCAGGCTCCCATCTTTGAATCATTGTAAACAACTGTCACTTAAAAGATTGTTTTAAAATCTTGCTCAGAAAATATTAGAATGTATTCTTTTCATCCATTAGGTTGTTTATTTTTTCATAAAAAAATTCCTTCAATCAGTGTTTTTGTTGCAAGGAAGAGAGCCTAGAGGCCAAAACTTCAGCATTTCTATCAAGTCTGTTAACTGTATTGTGTATTACGTGCAGTGAAACCATTATTTGGAGGTATATTTAGTGGTGACATGTTTCTTAGTAAATAGCCTCTTGAAGCATTAAGGTTTCGTTTGGGAAGGCTTTCTTATTGCTTCTTAAAACAGTTTTTTTTATACGAAAGTTGCTTTAAGAAACAGTAAGAAAGCCGTCCCAAATGAAGTATGAGTTTTAATAAAACATTGATTAGTGCTATTAAATTTATCACCTTTTGCCCCGTGTATCTAGGTGGACATTAATTAACTAAGTTCATCATTCCTACTGCGAGAAAGTATATTTTTTGTCACCATTAAGAGGTCTCTTATTTTATTGTATTGGATTTTAATAGAAGGGCATTGGAATGAAAATGTTTAGTTCCTGCATATAAGTAGTTGACCAAATTGCCTAAAATGGAAGGGTAGGCTTTCTCTTTGGTGTATCTGTTGCCTTCTTGTTGCAAGACAGATTCCTATGACGGTCCTTGTTGCCTCAAGTCAGTACACAATTACTTAAGCTGGAAAGCTATTTTTAAACTCCATATGAGTATCTTCCTTTCTTTTGTTCTCTATTTCAGTGTCTGCAGAATAAAGCACATTTGTAACAGTTTGGTGGTCTTGTCATATATTAACCAAAAATAAAGAAGCCTTTGTTTTAATCTTTCTGATAAAGTTAGGATGATGGAGTTTTTTCCTTGACCAAGGGGAGAAAGAACAGTTCATTATTTAACACTGCAATAAAGCATTTAGTTTATTTTGTTTTTTTGTGATATATGATCTGAAATAATTTTACTTTATATGTTGTTACTGTTCTGTGTACATCTCTTTTAGTTTTCTGCATGTGTTAGTATAACTCTTATCAGAATTCACTCTATAGTCTCTTTGGTGAATGGTACTTTACTTGAAAATGCTTTTTTTTTTAAATGTTTCCATATGTTATTAGCAAAGTGAAAGTTCTTGTTCCTTATTTTTTAGATAAATAGAAATATATCGACTATTTAATGTATCTTATATTTTTCATGTGGGGTTGACTTGCTCATTTTCCCATTAGTTGTTCTTTCCCTTCAGATTGTCTAACTTTATTTGCTTTGATATGATGGAACTTTTTGAATAATTCAATGGCACGCACTTAGCTTAGTCTTGCTTTTATTATCTGGTTTAACACTAGCCCTATGTTAAGTGGTATTTCCATTATTTTCAAAGGGGATATTATAGGTTCAAATCTTACCCCAATGATTTTATTTTGTTTGGTTTAGATCAAACTTCCTCTATTCAGGCTTATTATGCTAAGCAGGCAAACTGCTTGCTGTATGCGTGAAATTAATCTATTGTCTTTGACTTGACTTAGGCTTCGTTTGGGACGGCTTTCTTACTGTAATAGAAAAAGCTGCTTTAAAAAGCAGTAAGAAAGCCGTCCCAAACAAAGCCTTATTCTATATGTTTAGCATGTTGATCTTAAAACAGTTTTATGCTAATTTAGGGCACCCTATCAACTTCCTGTCAATCTTTTACCATGTATGGTTTGCTGGATGTTGCTTTTTTGTTTTTTCTAGAAATTGGGCCCATTTGGTTTCTTCTAGATAGAAAATAAGTTATTAAAAAAATTGTTAGATTCTATCATTTGATTAAATTTAATTGTTTTGGGTCCTCAATATAGATGAAGCTATCACTTTTGTTCTTTCATTCTCCATGCAATGTGACTAAGGTTTTGTTTGGGATGGTTTCTTAAGGCAGCTTTAAGAAGCAATAAGAAAGCCGTCCCAAACGAATCCTAAAACTTATTCAAATTCTTTTGGAATGTTTACAGCATGAAAATCTAAAGTTTGGTTGCATGCTTTTTCGCTTATTGAAAATCACTTTACATGTCCTTGTTCTTTCACTTCATGCATTTGTATGGCTTATGCACCAGAATGATGAAATACCTTTCAATATCAGAACTTATCATCTATTTTAAGTCATTTCAGTTTTTTAGTTCTTCAATTCCTGATTATTGATCTTTTTCATCACAGGAGAGAGATGATGTCATATTTGTGGATGGAGAAATAGGCTCTGATCTCTTTCCTTTGAGCACTTGCATGTGAACAACTTATTTTCCAGGTGTTGGAATTCTAGGAAAACCTCTCAACTTGAGATGTTTCCTTCACTAGAACTTTGATGATTTAATGATCTTATTTTCACTTTTCTTCTTTGATGTATAGCCTTTAGAGGATAGTTGGAAAACTGTTTTGAGTTACTTCTTTAATGTCATTTTTACTTAGAATTTTGTACTTTGCTAGCTTTTATCCTATTCTGATTATTCTAAGCTTCAGATTAGGCTTTGTTATCTGAATTAGTTTGAATAGAGAACTCTGAAATTTCATAATGAAGAAAGGTTTATGTGAATGTAAGCTTCTTTTATTCCTTTCTATGATGATAATATGTTTTCAACTCCTATACTTCATTTGGTAATGCTTTGTTGTGTTATTTGATATGAAATAAAATCATTATTATTATTATTATTATTATTATGACAATGGAGAAACTATGGTTTTATTATTATTTGCAGGTTTGTCTGATTGTACTGTGAAACTCAAACTCACATAAAATGATAAAAAAAGTATGATATTCTGATGTTATTATTTAGAAAAAGTTTTTATATTTTTTGGGATTTAAAGATAATTAAGGCAAATTCATAGACACATCACATACATAAACTTCGAATCTAAGATTTTTTGGTTGGTAACCAAAGCTCCCAATTAATAGATTAAAGTTTCATTTGGGACAGCTTTCTCTCACTGCTTTTTAAGGCGGTTTTTTAGCACCAAAGTTTTAGTTTGAGAATTTTTTATTAGAAAATAGTAAAAAAATTGTCCCAAAGGAAACTTAAGACTTCATTTGGGGCAGTTTTCTTACTGCTTTTTAAAATAATTTCTTAGTATAAACATTGTTTTCAAAAACAGTAAAAACTGTCTCAAACGAAGCATAAGTTGAGCTGCAGAAGATAATCAAATATTTTTTTATTTAATGAAGGTTTAAAGCGCACTTTTATTGTACTGTGGATAGGACAATAAAGTGATTGTTTTTGTTTGTTTATTCGAAATATTTTGAAACTAGAATCATTCTATCTTTGTTTAATGTCTGAGCTAATCCTCAGAGAGATTCCATTCTTTGTCTATTCAGAATAGTCCTTTCTCGACACAGAATAAAGGCGACTACCGTTATGAAAAGGCTAACATGGCTTATCTTAGCTGATTCTGTGCATGAAACTATTCCTGCACGGTGAAAAAGGCAACTTCTTTTGATCAATTGGGAAAGAAATGAACGGACCATAACAGCTTGACTTTGAATTTTGAATGATTCATTTCTTTTTCTTAATGGAACTCAAAATGTAGCAATAATTTTTGTAATATCAAAATAATAATTTTCAACATTGTATGAGTTTGTTAAATGAATCAGAGGGATCCATAATAAGTTAAGAGTTGCAAGCGAATTTGACTTCGTTTGGAATAACTTTCTTGTTGTTTTTCCAAAGAAAGTATCTCAAACGATGACTTAATTATTTTTTTTTTTGGAAAATTGAGGCAAAGCCCATTTCCATTAATAGAAATTAGTTACATGTAAAGGATTGTGAAAGAAACATTCAAGAATAAATAAAAGAAAAAGAGCTCAAAAACAAAAGAGTGTAATAAATACATTTGGCAAAAAGAGCTACAATCCAAAGGAGCGGAAGAAAGCAAAAAGGAGCATCCACCCAAGAAGAGGCTTAGTATAGGAATTGCATTCACCATGCCAAAGAGAAATCCCCGGTTGTGAGGTCGGCCATGAAGGAGATCCTAATTACAAAGAGTCGCCATCCAGGGGACAGAAATGCAATCCAATCATACTCGCCCCATAATACCAAACTTAAAGCCGAAAAGCCAAGATCAAAAGCATAAATTTCATGATATGCAAAATTTAGAGTTGTAGAACCTCACGGCCAGCGTAGCACCAGAAAAAGGCCCAGCAGAAACCAACAAAAGAAAACAGCAACAGAAACCCCAAAAATATTGAAAATAAAGTCAATGATAGCAAGCAACCAACCATCACACTAGCATCTAATCCCCACCATAAATAATACTTTTGAGTTTTCCCCATTCTTTCACCTTTATAGCTTCAAAAAGACTGTTTTTTTAATAATCTCTCTAAGAGTAAATGAAATTTTGCAGATGAAGCAAATTAACTTCCTTTCATTACGTTCTCTCCAAATATAATAGACTGAATTCCATAAAATTAAGAAAGACAACTTGAATGGAATTCCCCTGATCCCTTCAGAAATGAAATCAGCAATTTGGAATAGATTTCAACATTTACGATGACTTAATTACATTTCTCATAGATCTTAGTGCTTGATAAATGTCATTCATATAAGTTTTTTTTTTTCGTTTAAGCACTGGATTCTCTCTCTCTCTCTCTCTCTCTCTCTCTCTCTCTCTCTCTCTCTCTCTCTCTCTCTCTCTCTCTCTCTCTCTTGTGGTCATTATAGTAATTGTTCCTGTTGCAACTAGAAAAGTTTTCATTTGCTTCTTAAGAACCTCGATCAACCTCTTCATCATGGCTAACAGAATGTCAAGTCACTCATTCCTTTCGTCTACCATAGAGCAAGGGGTTAGCCTTAGAGGGGGAGAGAAAGATTTTCGAGGACACGCGTGGGGTATAAAACAATTTTTGTGGACGACTCTTATTTAGTCTTGTTTGTAGGAAAATGATGTTTATGATCACTGTTTCCTTCTCAATATTGTTTGAAGACTTTGTTTCTTCTTCTTTACTCTTAGTTAGATCTTCAACATTCATCTTCCAATCATAGTTGCAGGACAGTGGTTAAGAGAATGTGGTTGAGTGATGGTGATTAGGAGATTATAATCTAGTGATGATAGTTAAGAGAATTTAGCCAGGTGATAGTATTTGGGAGGCCGTACTTAGGCGACGATTGTCAAGATACCATAGTTAGACGATATTGATTAGGATAAAATAATTGAAAGATGGAGGTTTGGAGAACATAGTCAGGTGAGGTGACCAAAGATTGTAGTTGGGAAATGGTGGTCAGGAGGCCATAGTTAGGTGACAGTGGTTGAGTAATTATAGTTGGGAAATAATGATTGGAATACTTTAATCCAATGAGAGTGGTCAAAAGATTGTAGTTGAACAATGATGGTCAAGAGACCATAATCGAGCAATGATGGTTGTGAGATCACTGTTGAGCAGAAATAGTCTAGTGACAATGAACATAAAACTATAATTTGGGACAGTGTACAAAAGACCATTGTCTAATGAAAATACTCATGAAATTGTAGTAAGTGACAGTAGTCCAGTGAATGTGATAAAAATTTGTAGCTTGGTGATAATGGTCGGGATATCATAATCAGACAACAGTAGTGAGGATATCGTAGCTATATGTAACGATGGTTGAGAGAACATAATTAAAAGATGGTAGCCAGGATAACATAATCGAGCGATCGTGGGTGGTCGGTGACAGTGGACATGCGATAATGGTGGTTGGGAAACCACATTCAAGTGATGATAGTTGGCATATGGTAGTTAGGCGACAATGATCTGGAGATCATAGTCATGAGATGGTGGTTTGATGGCAATGTTCAGGCAGTGGCAACCCAACGATAATGATTGGGTAACAATGGTATGATGATGGTTGTCAAGCAGAGCTCTATCCTCCCCTATCCAACTCCCCCCTTATGCGAGAAAGATTGTTTATTTATAGTTTTTATGAGAGTGGCATTTTGATAAATTTAATCGAAATCCTAAAATACTCTATAGAATGGGATGAAGTAATCACCATGATTATAAAATATTCCCTTGGTATTTAAGTGTTTTAATGATGTCAAAATTAAGTGATCCTAACTAGCTAAATTTGCCTCATCAAGAGTCTTGAATTGACAATAAATATGCAAATTTTGGAGATTGTTTGCTCATCCAATTAATATCTAGATATTTTCAAATGTCTGATTTGGGCTCATTTGGATTCGTATCAAATCACTTTTTGTGTCAAGAGATCATAGTCAAATGATAGAAGTTAGAAGTTTGTAGTTGGGCTACAATAATTAAGAGATTGTATTTCAGCATTGGTGATAAAGGATCCTAATTATACAATGATGGTTAGGGGATTATAACAAAGTAGCAATAGTTTGATAATGGTGATCGGGAAGCCACAATTAAAGGATGGTAGTTTAAAAAACATAATCAAATAACAATGATCGGGAGATCGTAGTCAGACGATGATGATTGGGAGATTGTAGTTGGATAAGGATAGTCAAGAAGCCATAGTCAGGTGACAATACTCTATTTAAAATAGTCAATAAGTAGTTGTTGAGGGAGAGTGGTCATGAGGTTATAATTGGTGATAATGATTAGGGGATCATAGTCGGGCAACACTAATTTGATAATATTGATCTAGAAATCATATTTAAATTATGGTTGTCAACAAATCATGATCAATCAATGGTGGTTATGAGATTGTAGTAATGTGATAGTAGATAGGAGTTGTAGTCAGGTATTGGTGATCGGGAAATCATAGTTGAGCGACAATATCCTACGATGGTGATTACGAAATAATTATCAAGTGACAATAGTCGGAGACCATAGTTTGGCAATTGTGGTCAGGATAGGATGATCCAATGAATGTGGTCGAGCAATGACTTCCCTATGACGACGATTAGGCAACAATGAGTATATCAAACGATGACTTAATATTTTTTCTTAGAAAATTGAGGGCAAAGCTGATTTCCATTAATAGAAACTAGTTACATGTAAAGGATTGTGAAACAAACTGATGAGGACATCAGAGATCAGCGTCTACGATCTAGAGTTTATTTATTTATTTTATGTGTTTTATGAACTAGTTTAATTTATATTTCTATTTTTCTCATTTTACCCCTAGGGGTGATAATGTGGTGTTGTGGCCTGAAGGGCATTTTAGTCATTGTTTTTTTTTTTTTCATGAGGCCTATTTATAGCTAGTTCTCTTATATTTTGGGATGATTTTGATAATGAAAATTTTATGTGTTTTCTTCTTCTTCTTGTGTGAGCACTAGAGAGAAGGGAGAGAGAGCCCAAGGTGAGGGCAAGCGCAATACCCACAAGTTGTTAGAAGAGTCCGCAGCTCGTGGTTTAATTTATTTTACTTTTCTTTTCTTCTCTTCCCCACCCCACCCGTCGACTCCTCCTTTCCCTTCCACTGATGGCCATCCACCCCCACCCAAAACCTCCCCCAACTCCACCACCTCAAGCCCCACCACCGGCCTAACCCCATCCTCCCATCCAACCAAGCACCTAAACCCCCTCCCACCTCCTTGCCGCCGGCCACTGGGCCCTCCCACCATTAATGATGATTCTCATCATCATTACCACTTACCAAAACTCACCCAAGTGATTTAGGAAGATAACTCTTCAATTTGAAATTCAGATTTGAATTTCAAATAACTTCCTAAATTGACATAGATAGATATATCAGAAGATTGAGTTGAACAATGATGGTCAAGAGACCATAATCGAGCAACAATGGTTGTGAGATCATTGTTGAGCAGAAATAGTCTAGTGACAATGAACAAAAAACTATACTTTGGGACAATGAACAAAAAATCATTGTCTAATGAAAATAGTCATGAAATTGTAGTAAGTGACAGTAATTTGGTGAATGTGGTAAAAAATTTGTAGCTTGGTGATAATGGTCGGGATATCATAATCAGACAATTGTAGTGAGGAAATTGTAGCTATATGTAATGGTGGTTGAGAGAACATAATTAAAAGATGGTAGCCAAGATAACATAATCGAGCGATGGTGGGTGGTCGGTGAAGTGGACATGCGATAATGGTGGTTGGGAAACCACATCCAAGTGATGATAGTTGGCATATGGTAGTTGGGCGACAACGATCTGGAAACCATAGTCATGAAATGGTGGTTTGATGGCAATGGTCAGGCAATGGCAGACCAACGATAATGGTTGGGTAACAATGGTATGATGATGGTTGTCATGCAGAGCTCTATCCTCCCCTATCCAACTCCCCCATCATGCGAGAAAGATTGTCTATTTATAGCTTTTATGAGAGTGACATTTTGATAAATTTAATCAAAATCCTAAAATACTCTATAGAATGGGATGAAGTAATCACCATTTTTATATATAATTCCCTTAGTATTTAAGTATTTTAATGATGTTAAAATTAAGTGATCCTAACTAGCTAAATTTACCTCATCAAGAGTCTTGAATTGACTACTAACATGCAAATTTTGGATATTATTTGCTCATCCAATTAATATCTTGATATTTTCAAATGTTTGATTTGGGCTCATTTGGATTCATATCAAATCACTTTTTGTGTCAAGAGATTATAGTCAAATGACAGTAGTCAGTAGTTTATAGTTTGGCAACAATAATTAGGAGATTGTATTCCAGCATTGGTGATAAAAGGGCCCTAACTACACAATGATGGTTAGGGGATTATAATAAAGTAGTAATAGTTTGATAACGGTGATCAGGAAACCACAATGAAATGATGGTAGTTCAAAAATCATAATCAAATAGTAATGATCGGAAGATTATAGTCAAACAATGATGATTGAGAGAATGTGGTTAGATAGTGATAGTCAAGAAGCCTTAGTCAAGTGACAATACTCTATTTAAAATAGTCAATAAGTGGTTGTTGAGGGAGAGTGGTCATGAGATCATAATTGGTGATAATGATTAGGGGATCATTGTCGGACAACACTAATTTGATAATGTTGATCTAGAAATCATATTTAAATTATGGTTGTCAACAAATCATGATTAATCAATGGTGGTCATGAGATTGTTGTAATGTGATAGTAGATAGAAGTTATAGTCAGGTATTGGTGGTCGGGAAATCATAGTTGAGCGACAATATCCTACGATGGTGATTAAGAAATAATTATCAAGTGACAGTAGTTGGAGACCATAGTTTGGCAACTATGGTCAGGATAGGATGATCCAATGAATGTGACCGAGCAATGACTTCCCTATGACGGCGATTAGGCAACAATGGTGGCCAGGTAGCAGTAGTTCGAAATCATCAGTAGGGTTGAACTCTACAAATTTTCAAATCTCAACTCTGTCATCCTTCTCCTTAATGAGAAGAATGAAATCTATTTATAGTTTTATTTAGTATCATTTTGTAAATTTTAGCAAAAAATTCAAACTACTCCATTGGACTATTTTTTATTCATTCCATTGATTATAAATAATTTTTTAACATTTAAAAGTTTCAATGACCACAAAATTGAGTGATATTAAACTCCTTGGATTTCCCTCATCAAGAAGCATGATTTTAATAAGCTTGTAAGGTTAGAGATTGTTTATTTCTATAATTAACAATTCCATAAAGGTTCTTATTAAGTTTTAAGTGCTTAATTCGAACTCATATCACATCAATTTTGTTGTCATTGAGTTGATATTATCAATAAGTTTGGTTCCACTATGAATTTGTTGAGTCAAAGTTTCGATGGTACTAAATTTAATGGTTAAAAAATGTGCATAAATTTTAAAAAAAGTAAATTCATTTTTATCTTTTCTTAAATTAAAAATATAAAATATCAATATAAGGCGAGCCGCGAGGAGCCCGTTTATGTTAAAATTAGGGTTGTCAATTTTTGACACGACCCGAAACACGACCCGAACCCGACCCAGGAAAATCCGGGTTCGGGTCAACTCGGACTCGAAACGGGTCAAGTTCGGGTTCAACAAATCAACCCGTTTTAAAAATCGGGTCGGGTTCGGGTTGACACAGCAACCCAAAAATGACCAAAAATGACCTGAAATTGACACGAAAACTCCTATTTGACTCGGAAACCCGAGATTGACCCGTTTTTACCCGATTTTGACCCAAAAATCGAAGATCAACCCGATTTTTGACCCGAAAACTAGCTATTTTAGGTCAACTTCGGGTCATTCATGTCGGGTTGGGTTGACCCGGACCTGAATCGAGTCGGGTTCGAGTCCGAAAACCTAACCCGTTTTTAAAAATGGGTCGGATTTGGGTTGACCCGAACAGTGTCAGGTCAATTTCGAGTTCGACCCGAACCCGACCCAATGACCCGAATTGTTAAAATGCTCACTTGGCTTGCAGCCTACTCAAAAGGCTTCGCTATCTCTCAAGTTTGCTTCTTCGTCGCGGACCTCGCGCTCCCTGTCATGGCTTCGGCTTCGGTTCCTACGGTGATGGTGGAGGACAACAACTTCGAGGACGACCAGCTTGCTGCGATGACAACCGATGACATAACTAGGGCCTCTCGGCTTCTTGACAACGAGATCCGAGTTCTCAAGGTGCGAGATCGAGCTAGAGTGGGAACCCTAGATCAGAGCTCCATTCTCGCAACTTTAGAATTTTCTTTCCGCTTTTAAATTCTACGAATTTTTTCATTCCTGATGATCTTGCTTCGATTCTTTGTAGGACGAGCTGCAGAGGACGAACCTAGAACTGGAATCGTTCAAGGAGAAGATAAAGGAGAATCAGGAGAAGATCAAGCTCAATAAACAGTTGCCTTACCTCGTCGGAAACATCGTAGAGGTTGCCATCCTTAGTTCTTAGAGGGGGTTAATTTATAAGAAAATAAAAATATATATTAGACAAAATTCAAAATAAAATCTTATACTGCAAAGCCTTTGATTGTGTTAATCAGGATTCATTATTACTCTGACTTGCCTTTCTTAGCGTCCCTACAATTTTTATGAGTTTATCAACTGAATTGATACCTACATTAGCCTTATTCCCTTTTCTGTGATTGTTAAATGGGTACATTGTGTTTACTTCTCTTCTACAACCCGCTCTAACCATACCTCTTCGTCACTGTTATGGAAGAACTTTTCTAACTTAATCAAGGAATGCTATCTAAAAAATCTCTCTAATCTACTATGCATAATAGCGTGCCTAATAGTCACCTTATATTTGCATATGACCTCCTGTTCTTGGGGAAAACTAGTTTTAACTCTATTTCAAGCATGATATACTGCTTGCAGAATTATAAACTTTCAGATTTGCCAACTATTGGACAAGAATGCAGCTTGTTGTGCTTCCCTTATCAGATTATTATCTCAACCTGCTATTACAAGTCCCCGGAACTCTGTTCATTGCTTTTAACTTAATTGAGTTATTTTCTTTTTGGTAAAGATGAAGGTTTTTAAGTAAGAGACGTTGCAGTTTGCAGTTTTTTTTTTTTCCTAATTTAACAACTTAGACCATTTTTGGAATTTAGATTTTGGAGATGAATCCAGAAGAGGCTGAGGAAGATGGAGCTAATGTTGATTTAGACTCTCAAAGAAAGGGAAAGTGTGTTGTGTTGAAGACATCAACTCGTCAAGTAAGATACAGTTCTTCATTCTTCTATGTTCATTAAAGCTTTTTTTGTCGGGGGCACCAAACTTTTACACTCCAACTGGTAGTGATCACTTGTAATTAAATTAAGCACCTTTAATCTTCTCTTAGGGACATATTTGGCTAAAAATTGAAATTTTGGAGAGTTGCACAAACAGATGGCTAAAGCAGGACATTTTAGATTTTGTGTTATTGAAAAGTAGTAATAACCTTATTCTTTAGGCATTTATATTTATAGTAGAACATGTAGGATTAGGTTTTTTTTTTTTTTTTGCCTTGATGTTTTGATATCTTGTTTTATGTAAGTCCCAAATTAGGGATATATTTATAGTAGAACATGAAGGCTTAGTTCACTTTTTTTGCTTTGATGTTTTGATGTCTTGTTTATGTAAGTCCCCAAACATGCTCGTAATTTCCATCAGATGGTTACTTCCAAGATTTAGAGTAATGTACATTGAGACTGTTTTTTCCTTGCATTTGCAGAGTTTAAATTTCTCTCATAAGATCTTGGATCTTATTTGCAAGCATTTTATTTTGATTTATGTGTACTTTATTACTTGCATTCAGTGGTTAATTATTATTATTGAGTTTTATTTTGCTTTCAATATCAAACTATGGTAATTTAATTTGTTTTACTTGTGTTCGACGGTAGACAATCTTTCTTCCAGTTGTTGGGCTCGTTGATCCTGATAAGCTGAAGCCAGGTGATCTGGTTGGTGTTAACAAGGATAGCTATCTGATATTGGATACTCTTCCATCTGAATATGACTCACGTGTAAAAGCAATGGAGGTTGATGAAAAGCCAACGGAAGATTATAGTGACATTGGTGGCCTTGAAAAACAGGTGATTCCATAATATCTATGAACCTATTGTTCTAGTTTAGATTGAAAAATTTATGTTGTCTGCTAATTATCTCTAATTTGCTGATTGATTCCATGTTTTGTTTGTTGAATGTTTTGGTGTTTCTTTGTTGGTTGCTTAGCTTTGGGACCTTTATAAAATGTCTTAGTAGGATGTTGTTTTAGCACTCTTCCACACCCATAGGTCTAAGATCCATCAAGCAAGCCTATTGTTTTATATTCTATCCTTAAAAACTCACATAGATGCTATGTAAAGCATTGTCTAGCAATTATCTTTTTAACAAGTCTTTTTCAAGTGAAAGGATTTCTGATAGGAAACAACCACTTTAAATCCAGAAAACTGCTGAATTTCAGAAAAAAAAACAGCAACTATAGTGCAGGTTTTGTGAAAACTGTGGGAAAATATGAGAAAATCATTTGAAATTCACTAGAGGACGAAGAAAAACAGCAAAATACAATTGATCCTCTATTCGAGAGGAGGATTGATCTCTCCCAAATCTCTAGACGCCGCTAGAGCCCAAAGAAAACCTAGATCTAAGTGATCCAAATTTCAGCCAAATTCAAGATGCCCTAACCCTAGGAAAACAAACTATTTAATGCATACAATTCAAAAAAAAATCTCTAAATAGTCCCTACATTCAAATTCCCTCCTAAACTTCCTTCTAAATCCTTCCTAAACGGCTCTGTAGAAATCGGGCGGTCGGGTCCCTCGTACCAGAGGCGGAAGAGTTCTGCTTTTGGTCTCCGTGAGCCGGTCCCGTATGGACCGGTCTAACAATTTCTAACCCATTGATTAAAGGAGGAGTTTGTATTTCCATGGTCATGAATTCGAGCAACATACTTTGTGATTTGTTGCGTGCCATTCCAACCCTGAGCCCCTATGGAAAAAAATCCTTATTAAAGCAAAAATGTACTCATGTTGTCCAAACGCATATCTTACAATAAATGTTTATGTTTTCAAACCATCGTGCTTCCCTGTCTGAGTTTAATTGTTACCTAAGTAGAATCTTATGGTTATGAGTTATGACTACCTAGCAAGTTTTTTTTTTTTTGGTTTGAATGCGCCTTTCATACACATGTGACTATTTTACTGGATAGTGCAATGTTTTGCTATTTCCATAGATAATTTCTCTTGGATTTCCAGACTGTATTGAATATTTTTTGATTAGCTTGTCATTGGAGATTTTGGAGGTGAATTAATATCAATTGCATAAGTTCTCCATCAAAGCAAATAAATTATGATGGCATGTTTTCTTATTCTATGAACTATTTCACTAGATCGTAACTTACCATTTTGATGCTCCTCGTATTAATTTTTGAATTTCTGTAGATTCAAGAACTTGTTGAAGCCATAGTCTTGCCGATGACACACAAGGATAGGTTTCAGAAGTTAGGCATTCGACCGCCTAAAGGAGTACTACTATATGGACCACCTGGCACTGGAAAAACATTGATGGCTCGTGCTTGTGCTGCACAAACAAATGCAACATTTCTGAAGCTAGCGGGCCCACAACTTGTTCAGGTTAGCACAGGTTAAAATTTTTATTGTTGAATTCTATTTTATGAGGTTATATTTTCATCTTTGAGGATCGCATTGAAAATTGTGAAGGGCCTTGTCACCTGAGCAGCATTATTGCTCAATTTTGAAATTTTCCAATCCATCACTCCCCTTGCTGGGCCCTTTGCTAGCATATAGCACACAAGGCATAATGAACACTTTAAAACTGTGGACAGGGATAATTATCCTCCTAATTTAGTTGTGATACAGTTCTCTTTAGTTTTTTTTTTTTGTCTTCCTTGTTGTTATGAGTTGGCACAAGATAATGACTCCTAGAATGTCAGTCATTTTAATCTTAGATCTAATTATGGTTTATATTTGTTTCCCTTTTTGTTAAAATTCGAAGTTCTTGCTATAGAGTATTATTGGATTCTTTCTTTTTAGCAAGAGAACTTCATGCACTAGTAGTTCTGCAGACCTTTTTAGCATGTGGTAGTCATGGAGAAAAAAATGCTTAGTTAATATGTATTTTGCTAAAGGCTAGGAGGTTAGTGAATTTGTATTTTTTAAATTGATTTTTAGGATTCTGATCTCTCTTCTATTTTGGCTGTGAATTTCTTTTGGTTCCTTTAGTAATATTTGTATTGTGCACACTTTTACCTATTTTAACACTTTTTTCGATCAAGTGCAATAAAAAAGGTTGGATGCATCTTTTCAGATATTTTTTTTTTCTCACTTCTACTTTTTCGGTTTGGTGTTGGTGCAGATGGTGGATTGTTATCTTGTAAAATATTGTGATTTGAATTTAAATGAATTTATGTAATTGGATGCTACGCAGATGTTCATTGGTGATGGTGCAAAACTTGTACGTGATGCTTTTCAGCTTGCCAAAGAAAAGTCTCCTTGTATCATTTTCATAGATGAAATTGATGCAATAGGGACCAAACGTTTTGATAGGTATGACATGTTGCTTTCAGGTATTTATTTTGTAGCTGTATATCTACAACAAAATTTGAATGCTTTTGACTTTGATTTAAAATTATTTTTTTATATTCCAAATTGACGACTGTAGTCTAATTAATTAAAAATTTTTGTTTTTTCTTATTCACCTCTTGGATATAATAAAGTGTAAACTTTTGTTGAATTCTATTGTTCATTAAGTTATGGTTTGCATTTGTTACTTGTAGTTCTTCAAGTTTTTAATGCTCAGCTTTCTCTTTTTGTGTCAAGTTAACTCGAGTAATTTTGATTTGATTTATTAAAACTCTTAGTGATTTTGATTTGATTTATTCTTGATGTTGGTAAATATTCTTTCAATGAATTTGGTGCTCATTGGTGAATTTTATGCTCATTCTTTACCTTCCATGATCACGCTTCTTAAAAATTGATTTTTCCTGGAGGAGCTTGTAGTGGCTTTTGAAGCTTTAAATTGTCTTCTAAATTTTGGTTGATTTTTCGTGGGTTTCTTCTTTCAGCAGGTTGGATTTCCATTTAATATTTTCCTGATGACACTGTTGAATTGGAAACATTGATATAGTTATAATCTCCATATAATCTTTAAATCCTCAATTAAGAGGGTGAACTTGGAGTACTGGTTATGTTGCTTCAGTCGAGGTCTCAAGTTTGTGTCATGGAAATAGTCTTTTGCAAATGTAGGGTAATGTTGTTTACATCAACTCTTGTTAAGGCTCGTGATAATTTTGATTTAGTCCCTGATGTTAAAAATCTTATTGGTGTAGAGATACCAGTTGGTTGGCCCTCACCCCTGAGCTCAAACCTTTGGGTTAAAATAGGGTTTAACTATTGTGTATCTAGCCTAACTTTGATATCCTTTGGTTTCACATTCCTTAACAAGTGGTATCAAAGCCAATGGTTTGACTGTGATCGAGTGGTTCTTGCGGTTTGTGGTCTCACATGTCTTGGCCACTTTCTACCATGTTGAAGCAAAGTTCCAGCAAGTCCCGCTGTATCACCACATAGTTGAGCTAGCTCTTAGTGCATGAGTCTTAATGATGTTAAAAAAAATGTTTCCATTTATGGGGAAGTATTGACAGATGTAGAGAGTTCTCAAGTGAGAGGGAGATTATTAAAACACATAAGAATTTGGGTTTAGTCCCACGCATCGGATGGTTAAAAAACTTGTTAGTTAAAAAATATGAAGTGATTGACCCTCATATATAGGCTTAAGCTTTTAGTTACAAAATGTGTTTAACTATTAGTTTATTTGACGCTTTATTGGCCTAGTTTGATTTCACTCTCTTTGACATTCTTGAGACTTTACATTTGCAGGAACTCCATGAGTGGATACATAAGTACTCAATTAAACTGCTTTGAAAATTTAACTAGTTCAACATTAGCATTTGGGAACAGTTTTCTTTAAAATGGGTTCCTTGTATTCATTTATATCTCATGTGACATAAGAAAGCTACTGCTTGCAACTCATGAATGAGCTTTAAGAATTAAAATTTTCTATTTCTAAATTGGAAATTCTATGTGTATTTGAACTCTGGAGAACATTCTATGAATGTGTTTCTGTTGAACATTTTATTGAAGCTGGGTCAATATTGCTGGTTTGAACTTGAGATCTAACCTTGACATGTAAACATGGGATATTGAGATATTTAGTGTGACATCGTTTTGAGGTTGATATAATGTTGTTGGATCATCTTGCGTAACAATTTTAATCTCTATTACAATGATCTTCTGGAAGCCATCATTTTATGGATTTTTTTCCCCTTCATATTACGTCTATCATCACATGAAATATAATGCTTTGAATTTCTATCATGCTATTGCAGTGAAGTAAGTGGTGATAGAGAAGTTCAACGAACAATGTTGGAACTGCTTAATCAGCTTGATGGATTTAGTAACGATGATCGAATAAAGGTGATCATACATACTTTCTGTTGTTTGTCAAGCATTGCGAAATTTGAAAATTGTAAATAATATTTTAGTATTAGAAAAACTGTATTCCACATATAGCACACTGTCCTTAATTTGCCTTTTTTTTCTCTTAATATCTGGCCATTGAGCCTTGTTTATCTTCTCTTTTCTGTGTAATTGTAATTCTACTTGTAAAAGTATTTTTACTCCACTTCATAGGATTTAGCATCATTGGTTTACCCTTGGTAAGGTAGTTTGAACAGCTGCTTTAGATAGTGTTCAGGTTGTTGATCACTTTTTCTTAAGACCTACACAAAAGAAAAGCTTTCTTGAAATCATTTAGGCGCACTAAATAATTTGGAGCGAATTTTACTATGAATTGATAAAAATCTTTGAAGTTTGGCATGATTTTGGTCTTTATTTAGTTTAGATTAATTTACACAATTTTTTTACGGGGAGCCATAAGGGACTGCTGCCTTTGCATTGTTGCAATATTCTATAAGAATTCAGAATTTGGTAAGTGTTGGCTGCAGTTTTCCTTATCTTATGGTGGTGGAATTTAGGCATTATATGGTAGCGTTCCCTTTGATAGTTGAGATTTAGAATTATTCATTTAACTTAAGTCTCCTGTGATGGAGTTTGAATTGGGTGGTGGCTACTTGTATTATGTTTTAACCACATTTTAAGTAGTTATTTCTGGCCTTGTAGAAAGATTTTATGGCATGTCTCTTGCGGGTGGTATAGGTTGTGATTCAGTGGCTTATTGAGGCCCCTCATGAATTTCAAATTAATTGGTTACATGCGCTTTCCTTTAAGAAGGTTTGTGGTCTTCAACTGTCATAGTTTGATTGCTATTTTGTCTATGGAATTAATTTAAACTTGAATTTAATTGATTATATGCCAACTATCTAGGAGCATAGAGAATGTGGATTCTATAAATAAATCTTTTGAGGTATATAGCTAGGAATTTTGTTTGTATAAGATTTCTCT
The DNA here is from genome assembly GCA_022539455.1 of Dendrobium nobile. NCBI lineage: Eukaryota > Viridiplantae > Streptophyta > Magnoliopsida > Asparagales > Orchidaceae > Dendrobium > Dendrobium nobile. The sequence continues at coordinate 56,358,340 of CM039726.1, forward strand.
TTTTAACTTTCAAGCTTGAGTGCATGTTGGATTTGTGATTTCTTTGGGTACGATATAACTGTGACTACTTAATTTTATTTACAGTCATCCCCTTGGACTAGCTTAGATGATGTAGATTCTATAAATAGGCATTTTGATGCATATAATCAGGAACTGAATATAGTTTATTCTTCTAGTTTTCAGTTTTGTGTTTGTAAGTTGAATGCGTGATTCTTTTGAGTGTGATACAAGTATGACTAGCCAATTCCAATAGAAGTCATTTCATTGTATCGGCGTGAAGCTTGATTTCTTTTCAAATTTGATATAACAGAAGTTAAATTTGTATAATTAAATTACAATTGCTCTCTGCATTTTTTGCAGTTCTAAATCCTTATTACATTTTTTAATTATTTTGATCATTTTAATATTGGCTTGAGTTTTAGTTCAAGTAGTGGCTGCTTATATTTACATAAAACAAGTTATTGAAATTTACGAATCTTCATTTTTGTTGCATGTATTCATACCATGCATCAGATTAGATGCATTAGTATAACCTAACCCTCAAATCATCTTGCATCATATTGATATTATAGCTTTAGGTTGTCTATATGTCATTATATAAAATTGCGCATTATTGAGGCCCGCCTCCGTGCAATTCCAATGAAAATACCTCAAGGCTCACACCTCGAGCTTTTTTTGTGAGGCTTGTGCCTTAGCTTGGTTGAGGCTCGCCATGAGGCGCAACTTGCCTTGCTAGTGTGAGGCTTACGCCTCATCATATGTGTTTTTTATTAAAACTTGCCTAAATCTTAAACTAAGGCTCCAAACAAATCACTCTTTCATGCATCCGGGGCCGCAACAACTTCCTCTCGATTGCCTTGACTTCTAGCCTGCCACCTTCGTTGCCTTTGTTGTTGCCACCACCAGGGTTTACTTGAAAGCAGCACACCACCTCCTCCTCTTAAAATTTTGGAGTATTAATTTCATATTTATGTTGATGAAAAATATTTATGAAAGGTGAAGATTGTTGAAATAAATGAAGAAGTAGTATATTAGGAGGCATTGGGCTCCACAGGATGAGGTGGAGGGAAAGATCCCTTCAGTGATGAAAGTGTAGATAATTTATGAGTTGTTGCCAACTATTTCAGCTTTCTTTAGGAATTAAATGCCATGAGTCGGGAATTGAGCAATAAGAAATTTGGAGTTGAACTTGATGGTATATGATACTTTTATGCAATTTCTATATTTATATTATTTTTCTCTTATAATATTTGAATTTTAATTCTATTTCATGTAATTTATCATTTGTCACTTTATGTCTTATGCAATTTTTTCTTTCATATATATATATATATATCAATTTGTTACTTCATAGTTCAATATAAAGTTAATATTTCATCATTTAATATATTATTTGGATATTATATAAAAAAATTCACTTTATGCAATTTTTTTTATTTTGAGATTTTAAGACAATGTTAAGTTTCCTGAATCTAAGAGTTAAACACTTTCAAGGTGTGCATTGCTTCCTTAAGACAATCAGTTTAATTTGTTGCACCTACTCTATTAAAGGATAACCCTACCTACCATTAATAAAGACACTAAAGGGAAATCATCTGCATCTACATCTAGTTGTAAGATTTTAGCAAACACATTTTAAAGTATCATCAAATTAGTCAGTATGGTAACGAGTGTCTTAGTAGGAACTTGCATATAGATATGAAGGAGAAAAGAAATGAAATTAATAAATTTAATGATGTTCATTAATTTGATGAAGAGATGAGTGATTTTGAGGATGTTTTAATTGATAAATCTTTCAATATCATATGATGCATCATAGCTGCTTTTGAAGGTTAAATTTGATTTGAAGAGGATTGCTATTTTGCAAATTTAGTTTGAACATGAGAAGCTATACAAAATCATAATAGATGGTGGAAGTTTGCCTTGGAGGCTTGGATCATATGAAGTTGAAATCTGAACCACATCTACAAATATTTAAGTCAGCTTGAATTGATAAAACTACTATTTTTGCATCTCAATGATATGTAGTTCTAATTCATATTAACTAATTATATTAATAGAATTTAGTGTGATTTGTTGCTCATGATATTTTTGATAGACTTTAGCTTTGATTTAGATTACTCATTTTAGGAGATCTGATAAATATGCTTTAAATAATGACGGGAGAATTGTAGTTTTAAACCTACAAAGCTAAAAGTAAAATTGAATCTGCAAAAGAATCTAGTATTCCAAATGAAGTTGAAAAGTCCAAATATTTCAAATAAACATGTATTTAAGACAGAGAGCTTGCAAGGGGATGTGGTAATGACTTGGTAGCTGTAAGTTGAGTAATGTAGTACTTGAGGTTGTGAGTTTGCTGATGATGTTAATCAAATATTGACTAATTTTAAAGATATTCATCATAATGAGCTTTGTAATGATTTACCACTACAAAGTTATATACAATATATCATTGATTTAGTTTCCCAGTTCATCATTGCTAATTTTTCTTATTATATGATGAACCCAACAGACATGTTGAAAGTAAGAGATAAGTTGATGAATTACTTGAGAAGAGATCTGTTAGAGGAATTATGAGTTCTTACGTTGTGCCAACTTTGCATGCGCCTAAGAAAAATGAGAGTTGATAAATGTGTATATATAGTGGTACCATCAATAAAATCAAGAATAAATATATGTTTTCTATACCTCATTAGGATGATATTTTAGATGTGATGAATTGATGCTATGATATTTCATAAGATTGATTTAAGAGGGTGACTATTACCAGGTTAGAATGAGGAAAGGTGATGTAGGACTAAACATGAAATGCAGTTAATTCATATGAAACTTGCACAACTCTTGATTAGAATAATCGTAGAACAAGACTAGTAGCAGTTCCAAACAACGAATCAAAACAAGTAAGGGGTCACACCCGCTTAGGCTAAATTACATAACCTGAGAGTTGGAAAAACGTTCAAAACAAGTAGTAAATCACTTAATGCCGTAGTAGTAGTTTCAATGCAATCCCTAATCTAACAATGAAAATTAGTGAGCATAAAGGCACGCTCTAAAATCCTATGTTTACTAAGCTTAGCAGTAGCAGGGAGAGTCGTTCTTTGTGACTGCAATCAAGCACAAGATAGAGTTAGACTAAAGAAGTATAATGAAAAGGGGAAAAGAGAACCTCTCATCAAGGAGTGGTGGAGATCCTCCACTCGACGCCTTCGAAGTGCTCGTCGATGGCTTCCACTAAGGTATCCATAATACGCTCCAAGTAGTCCTCGACGGTATGATCGATCCTTGGATTCACGTCGAAGAAAGTTGATCGTAGAATATCGGTGAAGCCGTCCTCGTCCCAAGTCAAGCCGTATTCAGTTTCTGGATCCGCCATTCGTGAATGCTAAGTAACAAATCCTTCAAGGGGGTTGCTCTCTTCGATATTGGATCGAGAAAGAAGTTTCTTGTCGCCGGAAAGTTGAGGAAAGGCAAGAGCAACTTCTTTTTCAAAATCTGAAATTGTACTTCAAATTTTGAGAGTCTAAGGAAGACAACTTAATAGGGGGAATTCAATTTCAGCTTTGGGAAGAAGAGAAGAGCCCAGAACCTGATTTATTCTCAGGTTTTACCTTGGAAGGAATTTAAAATTTGAAAACAATTCCAAGAGGGGGGGGGGGGGGGGGGGGGGGGGGCAAAGGTGAGGGGAGAGCTTTAATTCAATTCTTAAAGGAGAGATTTCCTTATGGAAATAAATCAATTAGGTGGGTATAGGGGATTTCGGCCAAAGGGGATTGGGGTGAAATTGGGAATTGTTTCCAAGAGGGGTGAGAGAGATTTAGGAAATAAATCCCAAAGGATTTATTAAAGGGGCTGGCGGCTTTCAAAGCAAAGGAGGAGATTGGGGAGATATTTGGGGTTGCTTAATTTGAGATTTAGGATTTAGGAAAGAAATAATTAAATCCAATTTGAATTTGAAATTCAAATATGATCAATTTAGAAACTTTCCAAAAATAGTGTTGGACCTGTTGGTAAATTAGGAAAGATTTCAAACCTCAAATTATATGAATTTAAATTTCAAAATCTGCCCAAAATATGTCCACCCAAATTAGGCAAAGGGAATTCAATGGGGAGAGGGGATCTAGGCCGGCGGGTTGGTGGTGTTCGGGTATGGGGTTTGGACCGTGAAATTGAAAAGGGAAGGAGGGGAATCGGGGTGGTGGAGAGACTCTTAGTGAAGAGAAGATGGGTCGGTTGGGCAGGGTTGACTGGCGGTGGAGAACAAGGGAATGGGAGGAGAAGGGAGGAGAACCAAGAGCCACCGGTGGTGACTGTTGGGTACGACGGGTGGCCTTTCCTAGGCTCCACCAAGCTCTCTAACTCTCTTTCAAGCTCTCACAAAAGCGTCAAGAATCACAAGTGCAAGAAAATCTTCTTAATCATTTATTAACTTCAAAACATAAGGCATGAGGCTATAAATAGCCAAGTACAATGACTCAAGAAAAGTAAAAGATAATCTTGCCCTTTGGGTAGTGCTTTGATATTGTAGATAATAGTATCTATTACCTAAAGTGTTTTTGTTTTACTTTGATCTTCAAGCTTTAAAATATCTAAGTTCTTCAAATAAGTTGAGGCATAGAAATGCTGAATGAGCTCAGCTTCTACAAAAAATATTCACTTGTACTTCCTTGTTGCTTTGAGTAGTGCTTTTATCCTTCTATGTCAAATGCAACTTAAGGTTATTTGTTTTGATCTTATAAAAGAAGAGTTGCCACTGGTAAGGCTTTCAGTGAAAATTTTCAAGATTTAAGTAATGATTTATCTTCACTTAACAACGAATACTTGATTAAAGATGATTAGCTATTTATGAGTACATGTCCTTTAGTCCTTATGCTCCTGATTCATCATCATGGGATATTTTGACTTTAGAATTATATGTCAAAGGTTTTGCTAGACATTTTGATGGACATAAAGATCATTGTAAGAATTGAAGGTAGATATTTCTCTATCTAAGTCTAAAAAAGAGATATAACATGTATTGTTTTATAGTGTAGGGTTTGTTAGTTTGCTAAGGTTGAAAAAAATAATACATAGTTGTATATATCTCCATTAATTCCATATAAATCGTGGGATGATGTTAGTATGGATTCAATGTTAGGTTACCACACACATTAAGGAAATATTACTCTTGTTTTGTAGTGGTGGATCCTTCTTTTCAAAGATGACACGTTTAATATTATGCCATAAAATTGTTGATGCATTTCCTTATATTTTAATAAACTCATTAAATTGCATGATTTATCTAAAAAAATAATTATTTTTTATCGAGATGTAAATTTTTTTTTTTTTTTTTAAGAACTCTTCGATAGAAAATCAGAACATAACTTAAATTTTCAACTACTTATCATCCACAAATTAATGGCAAACTAAAGTGTAGCATGAATATCATCCATTAACAGGTCATAGCAGCAACAAACCGTGCTGATATTCTGGATCCTGCTCTGATGCGATCTGGCCGTCTAGATCGCAAAATTGAGTTCCCTCATCCCTCAGAGGAAGCAAGAGCTAGAATTTTACAGGTACTATAATCTGTTTATGAGTTTCCTTTCACTTATTTTATGCAAACTATTGTAACTCTTGGATCAAGAAATGAAATATATCAGAGTTATCATTTTATGCTAATGTTCTTCAATTCTCGTTGAAATTTAGATCCACTCAAGGAAAATGAATGTGCATCCTGATGTCAACTTTGAAGAGCTTGCTCGCTCCACAGATGATTTCAATGGAGCTCAATTGAAGGCAGTTTGTGTGGAAGCTGGCATGCTTGCTCTACGTCGAGATGCAACTGAGGTTCCATCCTAAACTTTGTTGAACTTGTTTACTATATTGATTGCATTGATTATTTTGATTTTATTTCTCGTGTTATGGGTTGTTTGGCTTTTGGGTGGAAGTGAGTGAAGAGATTTATCCTAAACTTAGGGGTCAAAGTTTCAGAGAATTTAATGTTAAGTTTCGTTTGGGACAGCTTTTAACTGTTTTTTCTCGCTGTTTTTAAAGAAATTTTGTGCTAAAAATCTATAAAAGAAAGTAGGAAAATTGCCCCAAATAAAATCTTGACGGCTTTCTTACTACTCAAAACAACTTTTTAGCATAAAAATGTTATTTTTTTAACTAGAAGCTGTTTTAAGAGCAATAAAAAAATAGTTCCAAACGAAATCTTAATGTTAAAGTAAGCTGCAATTTGCTTTCTTTTCCCCCATAACAGGGACCTAACAACATGTTTCTAACTGTTATCTTGCAGGTGATACATGAAGATTTCAATGAAGGCATAATCCAAGTGCAGGCCAAGAAGAAAGCCAGCTTGAACTATTATGCTTAAAGTAGTTTCTCATGTTTCCTCCGTCTGCTTTCACGAGATTTCTGGCCTCTGTAACATTGAAGTTAGTATTGCAAAAACTAAATTTATTAAACTAAAAAGAAAATCTCTACCTTTGGTTCTTATGCTGCTTGAAAATAGAGTATAGGCTTAGGCTTCATCTGGGCGGCTTTTTTATTGTTTCTTAAAATAATTTTTTAGTAAAAAAATTAAAATTTTTATTAAAAATTTATTTTAAAATGCAATAAGAAAGTTGTGTCAAGAAAGATAAAGAACTTGGAATATATATTAAAAAATTTTTAAGGCTTTGTTTGGGAGGGTATTTTTTTTCTTCTTAAAGTAATTTTTAATAAAAATATTTAATTTTTTAATAAAAAAATTATTTTAAAAATCAATAAATAAGTAGAATGCTCTGGTGTAAACAAAAGAATGCTCTACAAATAATACTTGCCTTATTCAAATTATGCATGAAAAATAATCTTATTTTTCATAGAAAAATTGAGTATCATTGAATTTATTTTGATATTGATGATGTATATATATTGTATATTGTATATTGTATATTGTATATTGTATTACATTAATTTTAAAATATATTTAATAAATTTTAGCTCCATGTTGGTAAAACTTGTATCCTAATGTTCTACAAATCTTTTTCTTTTTGGTTGCCTCTCTATCTCCTATAGTATGTTATTCTTTGGCTTTGTGTAGGGCTGCAAGCAAACCAAACATTCGATGAGTTGTTCGTTGTTCAGTTTGATTTTAAGCTCGTTTGTGATTGTTTAATTAATTAAATAAATAAAGTTGAACAACATTTTTAATATTCGATCTTTAAATAAAAAAGTTTGAACACTAATGTACTCTATTCATTTATGTTCATGAACAATATCATTTGGAGCTCTTGAACATGCTCGACTCGGTTCATACTTGGCTCGGCTTGGTTTGTTTGCAGCCCTAGCTTTGTGTGAGATATCTTTCTTATTAATTTGAAAAATATTTGCATTAAAATTTTATTTTAAAAAAGAGTAAGAAAATTATCCCAAGATTTGTGTTTTCATTTATTTTAATTTCATGTCGGTAAAAATGTCTAACGAATTCAAGAGAATGTTAGGTGTTTTAAGCCGTTCTTATATGTTAATTGGAGTGGCATATTAGTAAAATTGAATAGAAGAGGATTATTGAACAATATTTTTTCCCAGAAAATTGGAGGATTGGAAAAGAGGGGGATCGCGCACGAATTTCCAAAAATTAATAGATCTCGTACCTGAATCATTGATTAGTTATTACACATCCCAATTAAATTTTTTTGATGATTTATTTATTTTAAATTAGTATATTAAATAACTAATTAATTAACAATTATATTTTAGTTTTTAAAAAATAAATATAATTACTATAAAAATATATTCCAAAGAATATCTGCTCGTATTTTGCCACAAAGGTGAGTGTCTACGCTGTAGTAACTTAAATCCTCCACTTCTTAAGGAGCCATATAAATTAAAATAATAATAATAATTATTATTATTATTATTATTTTAAATTAAACAACTAATTAATATTTTCAAATCCAAATTTTTCAACGACCGAATTAAAGCACAAATTTTTCTAATTTTTTATTGCGCGGGTGCTATTCTTAAGATTTGTTTGGGATGATTTTTTAAATTTTTTAAAACATTTTGTTTATACTAAAAACTTATTTTAAGAAATAATAAAAAATCAAACAAAGCCTTAGTCACAAGGAAATTTCAAGGGATAGCACTAATTTATTTATTTTAATTTTATGATGGTAAACATGTTTTTAAATGAATTCAGGGGAATATTAAGTGTTTCAAACAATTTTTATATGCTAACTCTAGTGGCATATTAGTAAAATTGAATACAATAAGATTATTTAAAAACTCAAGAGTTTGATCTTAAATACTCTTATTATTTAACTTTAATTTTATGCTACTTTTGAGCATTACCCTACTCATCATATGGACCCCAAAAAAAAAAATTTTGTTACGGTTAAATCTTAAGTTTTATTTGAGACAATTTTTTTTATTATTTTTTGTAACAAAAAACAATGGCCTAAATTTATCCTAAATAAGTCGCTAAACATTAAGCTTTCATTTGAGACGGCTTTCTTACAGCTTCTTGATGCAAATTTTTAAAATGAAATTAAAATTTTTATAGTAAAAAAATCATTTTGAAAAATAATAATAATATATTTCCAAACAAAACCTTAAACTGCAAAAAATTTTGAGAGCAAAAATTTTTTGCTGCATGCATTCTACTTTTCTGAAGTTTTTAACTTGTACAGCAACTGGGTGCCTTTTTATCTTTGTTTTGTATGATGAATGAGAAAAGAACATAGGTTTTTTAGTTTTTTTTTTTGTTAATATTTTTAGAAATAATTGCTTTGTCATTCTATTAAGTGTGGTTGAGGAAGACAAACGATTATGAAAGAAAAAAAAAAAGTCTAAAAAGATGGAGTCATCATTTCAGTAAAAGGGAGTCAAAAGGACATTTTTTTTATTACAAAACCAACATTTTCAATAGATGATTGTAGGTATGCTCCACCTAAAATATACACAGTTGAGACATAAAATTTGCAGATGGGTGCTCAGTACAAAGCAAAGCACACATCTCAAAGAAATGGTGATTTAAATTGATTTGTTCTATCTTCTAAGTACTGAATAATGGAGATTTTATTTAAAAAAAAAGGCAGTGCCATTATGAAGAAAATAAGTATATGATATAGAGTTTTACAGGTGGAACCTATTCTCAGGGTGGCTATCACTTGGCCATAAAAGAGGCTTTACAACTGCATCTTCCAACTGCACTTGGATTTGTTGTAACCTGCACATCAAATTTCATTGTCAAAGTTTGCCATAAACTAAAAGTTCTGGATCAAAAGAGTAAAGCAAATATGTAGTTAAAAAATAAAAGAGAGAAATTATATCAGTTCATGACATGGCAAATATGGGGAAATCCTCCAAATGTAGATATAAGTGTTGCAAACATAATCCTTATACATATCAAGAAATGACACTCTTAACTAAGAGGTTGGGTAATGAGAGCGTAATTCATAAAGGCTTTGTTTGGGACGACTTTCTTATTGCTTCTTAAAGCAGCTTTTAAGTAAAAAATTAAAATTTTTGTAATAAAAAATTATTTTAAGAAGCAATAAGAAAACCGTCCCAAACAAACTCTAAAACAGACGTAGAACCAAACAATTTGCTTTTTTTTTTTTGAAGTTGATTATATCATGATATCTACATAGTATAAATTGTTCTAGTTTATCTCCTATTATCAATCGAAATAAAAATTTCAACACTTCCTATCCTAATATTCAATTGACCTATAAAGTCTACTCCATTAGTTAGGTAATTTCCCAAAATTTTGATTTGTAGGTTCTGATCCTTTTTCCATTAAGAAAAAAAAAACTTTTCATTCAAAAATTAGCAAATAAAGTATATTCACTAGGGCTGTGTTTTCTTTAAAAAAATAATAATAATAATTACGTAGTCCTATCATCCATATTTCCCTCAAGTGACTTTTGTGCCTCTCTTTTAGCCTCTCTTTTAGTCAAAAGAACAATGTCCTCTCACTATTCCTTCCTGAAACAATTCCCACATGAAGATGCAGGGGAATGAAAAAAAGTTATCGATCTTTCATCCAGCTAAGTTGAAGACCATACACTAACAATTGTTTATCTAACTGGGTTTTGAAAGCCACCGCTTTATCTTTTATCTTTAATCCAACACAAGGTCTCTCCTATGTATCTTTGATTCAAATTACGGGTGTGAATGGTTTTTTACTCCAACAAGGACACATAATCGAAAGTTTGATGATGAATTACAAATTATTGTTGAACAACTATCATGGTGGTTGTTTAGTTGATCTAAACTTGTCGATGCACCCAATCTCTCTGGCTGCTCACCAGATCAAAATTGCCTACTTGGCTTTTGAATTTGTAAAAAGTTTAATCAAAGTTGAATAAATCCAACAATTTTAATAGTGAAATAAATAAATTCAATTGAGCGCACTACAAACATGCAACCCTACGAACCACCATGACTATAGGGCGAAATTGCAAGACCCATTATTGAGTCAACTCCAATGTTTGAAAAATAATTCCATTCTTTTAAGGACTATAAGCCCCAACGGCCCAACCTTTTGAGCAATTTGTAAACAAAACACTAAGCCACAAATTTTAAATTAAACTAATTCCAAAGCAAGTCAAGAATCTAAATGATAAAAGATGGGCTTACCTCATGTTCGAGGTTGTAAACCCAATTTATGAGCCTTCTTTAAAATGTAACCCACGACCTAAATAATCAAAACATCAAAATGACCCATCAACCCAACTTAATTAATTGGGCCAGCATAAAGCCCCATTAAGCCAACAAAGTAAATTGGGCCAACACAAAAGCTAGCAATCGCATCAAGTTACACAAACTTTCATATGATTATAAGCCCCAACCTAACTAATCAAGCTACCTCATAGTAATGTCATAAGACCCATTATTAGGCTTTTATATCGCATTTGACACCGTAAGTCCCACTTTTGGGCATGACAACTCCAATGATTGTAAGTCTCACCATAATTAATAGGGATAATGTGAAGTTAGCAAACCAATTAAATCAATAAGGTCACCTAGCTATAAGGTAAGGTCATAAAACTCGTCATTGGGCTTTCCTCATCTTCAGATACTCATAAGCATTTTGATCGACATAAGCTTCAATTTAAACTAAACTTGGGCTAGGTTCAATGTTTACAAGCCTATTGATCAAAATGGGAACACTTGAAATTCTTGAAGTTATCAAGAATGATATTCTATTTCAAAAATCATGTTCCCAAAGGATATTGGGGAGAAATGCATGATCCATAAATCAAGTATAAACTTAGTTTATGCAAAAATGTCGAACTTGCTAATGAATGCAAGCTAGCTTAAAATTTGATTCAACTAGATTCCATGGCCTATTAGAATACAATTTGTTCAGCTAGCCCAAATTCAACATTTTGATTTCAGATTAGGGTAAAATTGTTCAAACAAAACTTCACCTATTATCACAAATATTACGATATTACTCACTGATTTCTTTGTTGGATGCTATAGCCTTCAAATGAGTTATCTTTTAAAACACATCAAGCGAACGCAGTTCAAACCTGTTGACTATCAATGATGTGCATGGAGGTACTATCATTGGAACTCTTAACTCAATACATACATTACTGATAATACATATGAGTTAAGCTTGTAAAAAACCTTACAATCAATAGATGCAATGAAAATATAGCTCTTTCTAACAAAGATAGTACCATAAGCAAATGACGGATGGAAGGATCTAACCTGGAAACTAGAGCGAATCAATTCATCAACATAATCAACTGTGGCACCTTTCACAAAATAATAAGATATGTCATCAACCACCAACTTCACGCCATCCTTCTCAAAAATTCTGCAAACATAACCATAATAATATGAGAGAATGCCCTCAATAAAGCAGTGTTAATCACTTTATTAATTTCATACCGGTCATCTTCATTTTTCTTCTCATCCAACAGAAAAGCATACTGAAAACCAGAACAACCACCCGTTTCAACACTTAAACGAAGCATCTTTCCTTTAAAAGATTCTTCCTTTGTATTCAGTTCTTTCAATCTCTACAAAATAGCATGATAAACGAAACAAAAGTTCATTATGGGAAATCATACCGAGACATACAAATTTAAAAGCACAAACCAAATTCCATAATTTAAAGAAAAACAGTAACAAAATACAACCAACTTGTGTTCAAAATGCATCATAATAAAATAATTGCATTGAAAAAACAAAAATAATGCTCCTGAGATAAGATTTCCACTGAGACTATCATATCAGTTAAAACATACTAAATCTCCTACTAAGAGAATGAGTCGAAAAGAAAAAAACAACTAAGGTAGGCATTAGGGCATCAAAACAGACACCAAGATTGGGAACAACAAATTACTCAAATAAACTAGCTCCAGATGTAATCAAGAACAGGCAAGGGAAGTTACCCTGACGCAGTTATCGGTCATGTGCACAGCTGCGTGGATGTCGGGAGATAATTCCTCTGTGGCTGAGGTCAAAAGCCGCCGGTTCCGCTCGATGTGAACGCGAATTAATGGCATCACCCGGTAGATAAACGATCTCGACATCTTAGGGGCTGTTTGGTAGCAAGATTTATCCCGGATTTGAGCGAAATCCAGCCAAACGGCCAAAAATTGCCCCCTTTTCGTGGTAAATCCCGGATTTCCGAAATCCTCTTATTCGGCGTATTTATGGGATTTGGCCGAAGAAGCGCGCGAAAGGGAGAAAGTTACCTTCACAGCGAACGAGCTCCCGTCGTTGCTTCCGATCAAAATGTCGCAACTTCCGATCCAACAGGAAGGGAGCGCCTGTGAGGAGCGAAGTCGAACAGCGATGCAGGAGCCGAAGAACAGCAAACGAAGAAATACAGGGAAAAGCAAACCGTGGGGCCTAAGCTATGTAAAGAATAGAGCAAATCTAAATAACTTATTTTAATGAAAATTATTATATTTAATTAATTAACTAATTAATAAGTAATAAAGATATTAAATTATTCTAATTATAGTTCCATTTCAATTAGATAAAAAAATTGATTAGCTATAGCTGATACTATTTTTATTTAATTTTCTAAATAAAAATAATGAGTTAATTAATGTAATTAATTTTAATTAATAAAATTTATATTTATTAATTATATTCTGTATGATTTAAATAATCTATTTCGAGGACTTGAGAATTTGCTACTATTTTGCAATTATTTTCTTAAAAGTTTAGATAATTCTAAAAACTATTAATATTAAATAAATAAAAGATTAATTAAAATGAGTAAACTAATCTTAAATCTTATTTTTATCATAACTTTGTTATATTTTATTTGAACTTTTGTTGGTGTACTTTAATTATCCAAGGAATTCATATCAAATATATTAACCGCTTTAAATCCTTAATTGAATAATCAAACAGTCACACATGATTTATCATACATGTTACCAAACAGTTTTTAAGACTTAACCTCCCTAGAATTTCATAAATCCGGATTTAGAGGATTTACTAAATTTTTCTTAAATGAAATCAAAGGTGCTACCAAACAGCCCTTAAACTCCCTACCCCTTGCCCTAGATCGTAGCAAATGGAGACAAGAAGAGTGAGAAAGAGAATGATAGAGATTTGTGGTGGTTTGGTGGAGACCAAGCTCATCATTTTCAATTATGATGGGACATTGACATTCTTCGCTATGAGCATTGGCAAAGTACAACAACGGGACGCCACGAGAACGTTAACCTAAATCATGCCAAACAGCAAAAATGATAACTTTAAAATCCTACAAATTAATTTACACTCTCGTGAGAATTCTCTTCAAATTTACACACATAAATTCCATTCTCCTCCATTTTGCCCTAAATCCCGTATTTAGAGCTTCTCCAGCCGTTCGACAAACAGGAGAATGAAGAAACTCAGACGTCGCAACCCAACTCCATTTTTGCCTGCATTCAGTCGCTGATGAACATTGGCGTCGTATTGTTCACTTTCGTCATTTCTCTCTCTACCGAACTCAGTCTGAGAAAGGCGTGAAAAAAACGACAATGATTTCGGGACAAAATGACATTCTACTAGAGAAGAATCATGACACTTTTTGATTTTACTACATTTCGCAGTGCAAAATGAGAGTTCCGATTGGAGATGCCCTCATGAACTTTAGCGAAGCGAACCATAGCAAGGGAAAGATGAGAATTACTTAGTTCAACAACAAGCTCTCATCGCGTGCCTTCCTTGCATTCATGAATAGCTTTGGACAAGAGCACAAGGAGCAGGGAGGACAGACTGAGAACTTTTATTTCAATAAATTGAATAATTAAATCTATTAAAAAAATAAATTAATTAAAATTTTACAAAATAGAATCTATAGAATTAAATCAGATAAATTAGATGCAAAAATACTAATTAAAATTCTAAATTAATATTAATTAATTACAAAAATAAGCTAAATTATTTGAAAATATTATGAGTTAATAAGAACATGCTTTGACCTTTAAATAATTAGATATAATTCCAACAATATCACTTCACCAATAAAAAAAAATAAATACCATATTGATAGTTTCTTTTCTTAAAATTATCATTTAAATAGTATTTAATTGATTTAATCAAATGCTTATAAACAAACAAAATAAATCAAATGCCCCAAACAACTGAGCTGGAACAGTAAATTTCCTAGTTAAAGGTAAATAATCATTCAAGGCATTATTCTTTATTTTTTGTAGAATCTTTCATCCCATCAGAAATCAAGCCATCAATACTTCTTTTAAATCATTTGCTAGTTGTACCGATTGTCTTAACTATATTGCAGCCAATTCAGACCAATTCTTCCCTCCATATATATGAAAAAAAAATAAAAAATTTAAACCATACTATTTTAAATAAAAACTACTTTTGCCTTCGTCAGCATTTTAATACAAAAATTTCTAATTCAAAATTTTGGTAATAGAAAGTGATTTTAGAAGCCAGCAAAAACACCGTCCCAAATGATGCTTTAGAAAGTTTTTTACTAAAAATCCACTTTAAGTACATTTTGTTACTAAAAATCTGCTTTACGTACAGATTTTTTCATTACTTCTACTAAAAATCCGCTTTAAGCAGATTAAGGGTTCGTTTGGGACGGCTTTTTTATTGCTTTCTAAAACGGAGTTTTAGTACAAATTTTTTTATTTTTGTACTAAAACTTCGTTTTAGAAAGCAATAAAAAAACGGTCCCAAACGAAGCCTAAATAACCATCCCAAACAAAATGTTAAGTTTCATTTGGAATGGCTTTCTTACTACTTTTAAAAATAACTTCTCAATACAATTTTTTTTTTTCAAATAAACAAAAAAGAGTATGCAAAAACTATTCCAAACAAAGCCTTACCCATTCTCTTTTAAGTACATTACTAAAAGATGAACATAAAAAGAGACAAATTGAAGGGATTTATATGATAATAACCATATAACTAAGGGAATTGAACAACACATTTTAAGTTTAGATTTGCACTGGACAATCTTTCTCAATAAAATATTAACAAACTATCAGAAGACCACAATAACAAAAAAGGTTAGTTGTGAAAGCAACAAAGTCGAGGTTCAACACAACATATTTGCATGTTACTGTGTGAGACTGAAGAATAGAAATCATCCATTTGAGGCATAACTCTAAAAAAAAAAGAAAGAACTGCAGCATGTGGCAGTCTAAGAATTACAGAAGGATAATTTACAAATAATTTTATAAACCATTAAACTAGAGCAAATCAATTGATTGAAAGGAAACAATAAAATAAGGCTCAGAATTGGAGAGTTCTGGTCAACAAAATGTAAGCAAAAAAATATGGTGATGCAGTGTGAAATAAGAGAGATTATTTTGAATGGACACCAGACAGTCTAGAGACCAACCAAAACGCGCTACATCACTCAGTACCGAACACCGGTGCCGAACAAAAATATGACGTGGGAAGTTCTAATTGATCTCCAGATGCTGTGCGGACACCGGACAGAATAATTTTTCGTCAAACAGCAAGGAAATCGGTTGCCTGGTTTTCGACATTTCAAAATGGCATTTGCGACATCTGCTTGGGCACATGATTTTATCCTTTTCAAATTAGCAATAGGAATTTACAAGTAAACACACAAGCCTGGAGCAATCTCATGATATGACAAATATAATGCAACAAGTTTTTGCTTTAGCAGTTCACTATTTTTTTTTTTCCATGAATAAAATGTGAAAGACTAAACTTACAAACAAATCATAAAAGAAATTCATAAGGTATAAATTGGATTTTCCATATACATATTTGCTCTTTTTTCTAATTTTGACTACCCACTCTTTTTTTTTTGCAAGGTTCTATATGCAGTGGCTATAAATGTTTGCAAAAATAGGCAATTGCTGTGAAAGTATCATGATAAAAGCAAAATTTTTGAAAGAAATTGAGTTTTATAATTTCTCTTTCAAAAAAATTGGACAAACTTTCTTCCAGCTGCTATACTAAAAAATTACATAGTAGAAAATTTATTCTCAAAATAAAAATATTTAAGAAGCAAAAAGATAACGATAGCCAAAATAAGAGTGGCAACACTTAAAAACAAAACAAGGATCATTCGATTAATAAAAGATAGATACAGCTAAACAATTAGATATTGAAAGATACTTATCTATTAATTTAGTTGTATTGATAAACTACTAAATAACCTACCACTCTTTATATCATAATTATAATTATAAATATTTTATAGTTTAGTTATATTTGCCTGATAATTTAATTATATTATTTAATATTTTAATTGAATTGTAGGATAAAGCATCAAAGCAATATATTAACCCAAATGCATAAAATAATAAATCATGCGATAACAGTAATACTTTGAGCAAGTTAGCATAAGCAAATCAAATCAAAATAAAAACTTCAAGTATGTCGTAAAATTAAATAATAAAAATGAAATTAAAGAAAGACTGTCAAAAGGATTGACTCGCTGATCATCTTTTAATCCATTGCCAAAAGTTATCGCAAAGCAAATCCAACTAAGAATCATTTAGGTAAAAATTATGCAAATCAATTGATCGAAAGACACCGATAAAGGAGGCTCAGAATTGCCCAGTTTCATCATCAAAATGATATAAAGGACGATAGAAATACCGTTTGGTTTTGGGTCTGAAGAAAGAAGAAGAAGAAGAAGAAAAAGATGATGCTGATGAAGATGCCATTGCTGCTTCTGTTGACGAATTATCAAAATGAATACAAGCAGTATGAAACAGCAAGGAAATCGGTTGCCTGCATTTAGGCCCTCCAGGATCACCTTGCGACATCTGCTTGGGCACATCATCATAGCCCCTTCAAGTTAGAAACCATTTACAACAAAACATTATGATATAACTACAAATTTACTTATAAACTCACAGGATTCACACAAGAGGATGGCACAATGACTAAAAAAGGATTAACAGATGTAGGACAAAGATGAATAATTATATATTAAAATTTTGTTTGGGATACTAATTTTCATTCCATTTGTTTATAGAGATAATATAACAGAGGAACTTGCAAAACAAACATAAAAGAAATTGTTCTTGTAAATGTTTGAACTATATTTAACAAAAGAGATTTGGTTTTTTTTTTTTTCAATTTGAACAGCCCAATTTCTTTTCTTGAAAAGTCTGTTTCGGGTGGCTGCAAACAGGGATGCAATTGAGTCAAGCCAACTAGCTAGAAAAATATACACCACTGACATAAATTTCCCGAGTTGTTGGGAAAAGCAACCCATACAACTAGATGGTGCAAATAAATACAACAGCTTATCTTCTGATTTGAACAAAAAATTGTATTGCTGTAAATATCAACCTTCAATATGTTAAAATCCAAACCATCCATTGGCCGTTAATCCCATGGCCAGCATAAACATCCTTGTAAGGCACACCAAGATCACGTTGTTTAATGCATACACAACCAGCATGGGGATCTGTGGAAACCTTAGCTGGATCACGCCAATCTCTTTCTACATTTGGGTGGCTGATTTAGGAAGAATTATATTAATGCAATTATGCATGATTCTCTAGTTATTTGTTTCTTTAAATAAGGATAATTTTGTGTAATAAACAAAAGCTTTTTCCCTCTCCAATTCTCTAAATTAAATATGGTATCATAGCAAGGCATTTGGGTCTTCTACAAAAACGAGATCATGAGAGGGAGAGCTTGTTCTTACATTCTGTTCCTTCCTGCTCAAGTGTTTTAGAAAAAAAAAATAATAATAATAATATAATAAACAAGGCAATGATATAGTATAATCAAGAGCAAGGCTTAATAAATATCTTGGCATTTTCATGCATCTGAGATTACATAACAAGATAAGTTGTAGTTACTAAAACGTAGCATGTAGCAGAGTCACTTAAAAAAATAAATCTTCATTGAAAAGGCTTATACACCGCTAGCTCAAAGGTCAATTAAATGAAAACATCCATAAAAACTTCTAGCATGTTCTTGCAGACCAAACAAACAGAATAAATGAGGCTCAGACTTGCCCTATTTAGATCATCATATTCATTTAGGAATTAGAATGTACGCAATAGCTTTCTTTGGGCATTATTGTGATCTGTTGAAATAAACTTCCAGGAACACATTGTTGAAGAAACAATATCAAGGCAGAGGAAAATCGGTTGCCAATATTTTGACCTTCCAATATCTCCTCGCCACGCTATTAGTCCTGCAGCCTTCTGAAATCATCACCGAAGCATCTATCAAATGAAAAAATAAAATCCTGAGAAATAAGGGAACATTAGAGGTGCACCATTCTAAACATTTATTTTACTAGACATACCACCTAAAATTGTAAATGTATAGCAACAATAGTTGCCCGCAGAGGAATCCATCCACAGGCCATCCATGTTGCTCAATGGCATTAAACAAACTCTAAAAATGTCGTCCTTTCTTATTGAAAGTACAAACTATAATCTTCCAAGCTTCCCCCTCATCCATGAAATTTCCAACTATGATCTTCATTTTTCCCGTTTTCTTTACTTTTTTTTTCTGCTTTCATACGTAGATTGATTGAAACGTAATGAAGGAAAAATAAAGGACTAAATTATATATATATATATATATATATAGAGAGAGAGAGAGAGAGAGAGAGAGAGAGAGAGAGAGCACCTAACCTGGTGCCATTTGAGGGAATTACATACATCTCATTGAAAGTACAAACTATAATATTCCAAGCTTTCCCCTCAACCATGAAGTTTCCAACTATGATTTTCATATTTTTCCCATTTTCCTTACGTTTTTTTTCTGCTTTCATACGTAGTGACATTGGTAAGTGTTTAGATAATTGGATTAATTGAAAGGAAATGAAGGAAAAACAAGCGATTAAGTAAGAGATTATCCCTGCTTTGGGGTACTTTGGCCCAAAAGTCATTTTGAAGGATTTTAGCCCAAATAAAAATATCTGGGGAATATTCGACTAGGGATATTATGAAGAATCTATAGTCAAATTTTACAAAAAGAATAAAGATCACAAACAGACACAAATTCCCTTTGATGCATCATTAAAAATGTGTTTCCTAGCTAACATAGTGAAAAATAGAGGGTGCACATAACCATTCCAAAGCATCGTCTGGTTCACAAATCCATATGCAAAGCAACTGTGAAAAAAAAAAAAAAAACAATGCATCGCAGCGTGCAGTAAGTTCTCCACTCAATAACCATCAAACAAATCTTAGTTGCAACCAAAAAGCCCAAAGACTATTTTAGATCTCATAGGGGAATTAAGTTAATGTGTCATACATTAAAACAATAGGAGAGAGTAATTGAGCATAAGTTACGACATGATGCAAATGTTTCTCAAACTCAATTTGGATACATGCTGGATAGTTGGAGTCCACTATGGAAGCTATACATTTATTGAGAGGTTTGATGGAAAAAATATAGAGAGAATAAGGAGAATCTACATATGATATTTACTGATTTAGAGAAAGCATATGATAAAGTTTCAAGAGAAGTGCTTTGGAGAGTTCTAAAGAAGGAGTTAATAAAGCTTATATTTAAGTTATTAAGGATATGCATGTAAGAGCTGTTATTTGTGTTCAAGCACAAGGATGTTTGACCAAATATTTTTCCTATTTCAGCTGGATTACATCAAGGATCAGCTTCAAGCCCATATCTTTTTTTGCTTTAGACATTTGCAAGAGAAACTCAGACAGAATGCTGCACAAGCTGTTAAACCGCCATGGGACTGACCCACTTGCAACCAAGCAGCCTCTAAAATGCCATCATTTCTCGCTGAAAGAACAAACAAGAGAGCTTTTTTACAAAAATCCTAAAGTTAATCCCTTCTTCACGTTTTTAGCAATCATAACCTTTTGAGTCCAAAATAAAAGGAAATGTTTCGATCAACAAACTAAGGAAAATCTTGATTAAAAAGCCTACACAATTAAAACATAGGTGCAATAAATCAATCGCAATGCAAAGATGCTGTGGTGATAGCACAGTAAATTATAGTACCTGTGCAGGATCGCAATCCAACCTTACAAAAACTGTCATATTGCACCGACTACATTATTCTGATAAACAAACTAGCTGCTAGAAAAAGCTCACAAAGATATCTTAATCCATTTTTTTCCAAACAAAAGAAAATTGAGAAAAACAAACTAGACATATCCATCTAAAAAGATGTTATCCTCAGCCTTTCCTTCAGCATTTTAGACTTTTTAGAGGAAAGACATAAATCAGTTTGGCAAATAGTCAAGATTTAGGTGGTATGTATATAGCTGCAACAAAATTTTTAAAGCCACATATATATTATGGCTGTCTTAAATCATATTTTTCTCACGTTTTAAGCTAAAACCCACTCAAACTTATGGGATGAAGTAGAGGAATGCATTGGGATTGCTGATTAGACCTGCAATGATTTCTGGCGCAAAATGTTGGAAAAGCAAACCCAAGATAGGCCCAAGGCTATTAGACGAGAAGATAAATTATTGAAATAGCCAGATTATGGTAAAGAAGAATACCCTGTTTTTTTATCAGGAATTAATCTATAAACACAACATCAAACCTTATCCCGCTACATAAGGTTGGCTATATGAATGCTTCTGCTTCATTGTATCATATTAAGACTCAAATTTTCGTTAAACACTATGCTTGTCAGTTTTAAGCTGGAATGAGAAAAGTGGAGGGCTACATTTAGTCAGTAGCAACAATCCTTTAATTAGAAATTAATCTAACTAGTTTCATTAATATAATTTGAGATATAAATAAGTAATTAGATAATTAATAGTGTAAATAGCAATTAAATAATTAATTAGTAATATAATACTTAAATGATTGATTAGATAATTAATAGTATAATTAACAATTAAGATTTAGCACCCTCAGCATTTAGTAAATCCATATTCACTGGATTTCCTAAATCCTACTTGTTGCTAAACAGCCCTAATAATCCATCCATAATAAGCATGTGGGAGAAAAATCAACTGGTGGCCTGGTGGTCCCATAACTTTAATGAAATCATCACCAAAGCATCAGCTCAAGCCAAATAATTTTGGAGTGGAAAAATGAGTTTTTCGGTTGGAGTTGCGATGCCCTTAGGAGCAACATATAAAACCACAGCTAGTAGATAGATTCATATCAAGTAGAGATGTTAAATATGTAAATGAGATAATTTTGAGTGATGTGTAAGTAAATCCCTCAAAATTGAAATCGTAAAATAAAAGCGCATGTTAGCAGCGGTTGCATGCATCGAATACCACCAGCATGCCATCCAAGCTGCTCAATTGCAATAGGTTTATATGCATTTGCAACAAAACAGCAGTTAAAATGCAATCATCTCTCTCCAAAAGAACAACTACAGAGATTTTTTTATGCAAATATCTAAAATCAGATTTCCATCCTTATTGCGAATACCACGAGAGATTTTTATGCAAATATCAAAAATCCGCCCCTTTCGTCAGGTCTGTAGCAATCATACCTTCTAGGGTTTCCAATAACTCAGATTTCCATCCTCATTGCCTTTTATGTTCATTTACTGAACAAAAATCAGTCGAATAGGCTCGCTAAACAGGAGAGAGATCGTACCTTCGCGGACAACCCATCGGACAGAAACAACGTCGTCCAAGGAAGCTCTTCGCTTCCTTTAGCGACTCTTTCAAAACTCTACTTCAATCCCAGCAAGCGAAGCCGAAGCAGAAATACCGTGTACAATCTGCTCAATCGCTATATGTTCATATACATTTGCAACCAAACAGCCTCTAAAATGACATTATTTATCCCCAAAAGAACAAACACAAAATATTTTTATACGCATATCCCAAATCCGCCCCTTTCTTCAGCTCTAAAGCAATCATACCTTCAAGGGTTTCCAATAACCCAGGGATTTCCATCCTCATTGTCTCTTGGGTCATTAACTGAGTAAAACTCAGTCAAGCAATCGCGCTAAACGGGAGAGATGTCGTTACCTTCGCGGCGAGCTCCTGCCGTGACTTCCGATCCGACAGGAACAACGTCGTCGAAGCAAAGAAGCTTCCTTTAGCGACTCTTTCAAAACTCTACTTCAAGCGAAGCACACGAAACCTAGCAGAAGCAGCAATGAAGAAATGGCGAAGAGGAAAAGCAAACCCTAGCAAGGGCCTGTTTGGATACAGGATTTAGGCCAGATTAAAAAAAGAAAAAAAATGGATTTAGGCCAGATTTAGGGGCTGTTTGGGATCGGATTTATGTCGGGATTTAAGTCGGATTTACGCTAAATCCAGCCAAACGGTTTTGTGCGCGCGTTAAATCCCGCGATTTCATAAATCCCGAATTTAGGGATTTAGGGCTTAAATCCCGGATTTACTAAATCCCTCGGTTCGGTGGATTTAACGGGATTTAGCCGATGAATCGCGCAAAAGGGAGAAAGTTATCTTCACAGCTAGCGAGCTCCTGTTCTTGCTTCCGATCAAAATGTCGTAACTTCCGTTCGGACAGGAGGGAAAGTCGTAGAAGGAGCGAAGTCGAATAGCCAGGAAGGAGCCGAAGAAGCGACGCGTGCAATCTATACACGTCCTGCGTTGTACGAGAAATTATTGTGCACTCAATCCGAACATGTTCGGATGTGCGTACATGCTGCTTATTTTTACGTATTTTTTTAGATATAATTTTTTCGTGGCAAATAAGTAGCAAATAAATAATGCTCACTAAATACACAAAAAATACGCAAAAAATACGTAGAAAACATAATGTATCAAAAAATACGTAGTGAAATAAGCAGTGTGTACGCAGCATCCGAACACAATTCTGCGTTCGGATTGCGTACACAATAATTTCTCGGGTTGTACACCTCCTGCAAAGCAACGAAGCCGAGCAGCAATGACGAAAAGAGAAGATGAATGGCAAACCTAGACGCCTTATGTTATTATTGATTAACTTAATTAATATAATTTAAATTATTAATAATTAAGTAAATTAATTAAATAACTGATTGTATAGTTAGTGCATAAATTAATTATCTAATTTAACTTAATTGTACAATTAGTAATTAATATTAATATAATTAGCTTAATTAATATAACTTAAAATATTTATATATTATCAAGTATTTAATTAATATAACTTCTTCACGCGAAGCATGACATGATGACAACAACAAATACATGCAGAAGAGGAAAAGCAAACCCTAGACAGGCTACGGCGAACGACTCGTTCGAATATCTACCGCGCTCGAACCCGAAGAGGAAACTCTACGGCGCTGTTTGGCAACAAGTGGGATTTACTTCAGTAGATTTAGTAAATCTTTTAAATTTGAATTTAGTAAGTTTCTAAAACTGTTTGGTATGCAATCTTGAGAAAATATTTGATAAAATATTTTAAGATTTATAACCATTAGAATTTTAAATATGAAAAAGATAATTAAAAATTTATAAATAAAAAATAAAAATTAATATGTCATGAATTTAATAACATTTATGTACAAATTACTCATTAATTATTAATTATACTATTAATTATATATTTATTAATATAAAGTTTAAGTTATATTAATTAAGTTAATTATATTAACATTTAATTACTAAATATACAATTAAGTTAAATTAGATTATTAATTTATGCACAAATTATACAATTAGTTATTTAATTAATTTACTTAATTATTAATAATTTAAATTATATTAATTAAGTTAATCAATAATAACTTAGAGGCATCTAGGGTTTGCCTTTCATCTTCTCTTTTCATCGCTGCTAGTCAGCTTAGTTGCTTTGCAGGCATCGCTTTTCGGCTCCTTCGTGGTTGTTTGACTTCACTCCTTCGATGTCTTCCTTTCAGATCGGAAGTTACGACATTTTGATCGGAAGCAAGAACGGAAGCTCGCTGGTTGTAAAGGTAACTTTCTCCCTTTCATGTGCTTCTTCGGCTAAATCCTGTTAAATCAGCAAAAACGAGGGATTTATACTAAATCTCAATCTCATAAAAATTCCCTACAAAATTTACAAAAACTTAAAACTTAAATTCGTATTTATATACGAAATTCAGCGAACCGAAGCGAGAGAAAGATGAGATTACTTCGTTGAACAATAAGCTCCCGTCGCGTGCCTTGTATTTGTGCTCCTTTACTAGCTGCTCGTGTGTACCTCATAAGCTTCCCCCCAAAGAGTTGAGCTCCTGTCACACCATTTAGTGCGATGGTTTCACAGGTCATTAACTTAACTTAAATTGACTGATATTAATTTTTTTAATAAACTATTATGATAATAAATTGAATAATTAAATGGAATATTTATATCTATTAGATAAAATTAAATTAATTAAAATTGAGTATAAATTACAATATAAAATTAATAAAATGTAATCTTACAAATTAGATGCAAACACAACTTAAAATACTAAACCAATATTAATTAATTATAAGTATTAACTTAAATAATTTTTAAACATTATGTTAATAAAAACCATTTGAGATAACTACAATATTGATTATGTAAAAAATAACTTAATTATTCTTCTTATTATAAGAAATAACTTTTCAATACATAAATTTTACAAATTAGTGAGAAAAAAAAAATTAACAAATAAAATTAGGATCAATATTTGACCTTAAATTATTAGTTATAATTCAAACAATATTACTTCAACAATAAAAATATTTAAATATCATATTGATAGTTTCTTTTCTGTAAATTATCATTTAAATGTAATTTAATTTATTTAATGAAATGCTAATAAACAAAAAAAAAAATCCAAAATCAAAAGCCTCAAACAACTGAGCTGGCTTGAAGGAAACCATGTAGCTGAAATAACTCATTCAGAACACCTTTTAAAGGATTACGTGGTACAATTGGGTCGAATAAGCCCTTAAGGAATAAATACTCAGCCGCTTGTGAACCGTCGGGTACTGTCTTTTTCAATGTTTGTTCAATTACTCTTTTACCCGCAAAAGCAATGTAGGCATTAGGTTCAGCAATAATGATATCTCCCAACATACCAAAACTTGCTGTAACTCCGCCAGTTGTAGGAGATGTAAGGATTGATACATAGAATAACTTTTTCTTTGATTGATAATCATATGAAGCAGAAGATATTTTAGCCATTTGCATCAAGCTCAAACTCCCTTCTTGCATGCGTGCTCCTCCAGAAGCACACACAATAATGACAGGTAGAGATCGATTAGTAGCATACTCGATTAAACGGGTGTCAAATTCAAATAAAGAAAAAAAAGAAAATGAAAATATTCAATATTTTGATATTTTTTGAAAAAGTCAAGGCTTTCTTTTTTTTTTAGTGTCCGTCTATAATGACATGAATCTCAATGAACAAGAATTGGCAATTGACGCGGAAAGGAACCATAGAATACCTGAAATGAAAGTTTATTGAATTTCATTCATTTCAAATAAGTCGTATCTTGTTCAAACCAATAAATAGAGCTGGGGTTATAGTTGAAGCAGCCAGTAAAAAACCAAAATAACTAGTTAGAATAGGCATGAAAGAGCTAAATTAGATATGTTCTTTTACTACATATATGAATAAAACATTTACTTAAGTCTCAATCCAGATACGACGGTCAAAAAAACAAATTGAAAGAATTCGTTTAGTTCCAATTGAAAGTTCAGATTGTGAATGGCCTAAGTCCATATTTTAAACAAATTTCTTAATACTTCTTAATACAAATGTTAAAATTTTTTACTAAAAAATAATTTTTAAAAAACAGTAAAATAGCAATCCCACGTGAAGCCTTAAGCTTTCTTTGAGATGCCTTTCCCAACAACTTTCAAAAATAACTTCTCAATGCAATATTTTTTTTTTAAATTAAAAAAAATATCACAAAGTTATTCCAAACAAAGCCTTGGCCATTCTCTTTTAAGTCCATTACTAAAAGATAAACATAAAACGAGACCTAAATTGGAGGGATTTATATGATAATTACCATATAACTTTGGGAATTGAACAGCACATTTTAAGTTAGATCTGCACTGTACAATCTTTTCTTGGAACTTTTATTTGGTCCGGTAAACGTACGTAGAGCTACGTTCGGCCGGCACTAAGATCGCAGGCACAAAACGAGAAATACCAAGTAAATACCAAGCCATATCAATAATAACGTGAAATATCATTATGTGAAGATAAAATACCGAGCAATACCGAGTCATACCAAAAAAAAAAAATAGAAAAAACTCAATATTTTTTAGTAATACTCGGTATTGCTCGGTATTGATCTTCTCAGAGTGGTATTCCTCGTTATTATCAAATAATACCTAGCAATACCGACCAAATACCGAGCAAAAATCGAGTAACAATCCTTTGACCGAACGTAGATCTACGTCCGGTCAAAGGACGTAATAAAAGTTCCTTTTCTTGCCTCTGTTTTTCAATAAAATATTACCAAACTATTATCAGAATACCACAATAACAAAAAAGGTTATAGCTGTGAAAGCAACAAAGTTCAGGACCATCACAACATATTTGCATGTTAATGTGTGAGATTGAAGAAAAAAATCATCCATCTGACGCATAACTCGAAAGAAAACTCCAGCATGAGTCAGAATAAAAATTACAGAACAAATTGAATGAGGATCGGTAACAAAAAATTTTATAAAAAATAAACTAGAGCAGTGGCTGTAAATGTTCGCGAAAAAAGCTGTCAAAGAATTGCGATAAAAGTAATATTTTTTTAAAGAAAATTGTTTTATAATTTTCTCTTTCGAAAAATTTGGATAAGCTTTCTTCCAGCGGCCAGGCTATAACAAATCACATAGCAGGAAATTTATTCTCAAAATAAAAAATTTTAAGAAGCAAAACGATAACGATAGCCAAACATAAAGAGTGGCACCATCTAAAAAACAAAATAGTGAAAAACTTGGTCGTCCACAACATTCTTCACAAAAATCAAAATGGTACCATATCATATTTCTCTACTCCCAAACCCTGAATTGATAGTACAAAAAAAAATACTTCTCATCTTGATTAGGAACTTCAGCTAACCAAAAAATTTTATGTTCAAAACTTGAGCATATGTGATCTGTGTGTGAATTTGACTTTGCTCACAATTCCCCCAAAGAACAAAAGTACCAAAAATAAAAAAATGGTACAATTAAAATTAAAAGATAGATGCAGCTAAATAATTAGATATTACCCGCCTATGCTTAAGCTTGGTTGGTGGGCGAGTACGATTGGGAACCCCCCAACCCGTGCTCGATTTCCCTCGAGCGGCAGCGCCTCTTAAGTGAAGCCCAATTAAGAGCAGCCCAGGAGGTTTTTGGGACAGCAACGGGTGGATATCTAGAACCCAAGTAAAAATAAAAAATTAGATATTCATAGTAACTGCGAAATAACCTAACACTCTTTCTATCATAATTATAATTATATATATTTTATAGTTTAGTTATATTTGCCTAATAATTTAATAATAGCAATATATTAATAAATCATAACAAAAATAACTCCATCCTAATACCAACTCGACACAAAACCTTTTAGGGCACCCTAACATTTTTTTTCCCAATGCATAAAATAATAAAGCATGCAATAACAGTAATATTTTGAGGAAGTTAGCATATGCAAATTAAATCAAAATAAAAACTTCAAGTATGCCGTAATATTAAATAATAAAAATGAGATTAAAGACAGACTGTCAAAAAAGAATGACTCGCTGATCCTCTTTTAATCCATTGCCAAAAGTTGAACATAATACATGCCCAATTCTCGTGGACTTGCATAATTACCCTAAATTTAAAGAATATATCAGCAAGTTGTATAACTGATTTGAACTAACCATTATCCCTTACCTCCAAAATTTTAAATAAACCATTATTATCAAGCAGAACACAACAAAGCCTAGAATGAAGGTTGTGCTAGGCCAAATAACCAAGGTAGAAGAAGTATAATGGTGAGAGAAATATTGATGTCCAACACAAGCATATTTGTAAGTTGATATGTCTGAGTGTAAAGAATAAAATCATCCATTTTCAACATAGCCATGAAAAATAAAATTATTGTAGGATGTAGATTCAGTTATCGCAAAGCAAAACCAATTAAGAATTGTTTAAGAAAAAATTATGCAAATCAACTGAACGAAAGATACCAATAAAGGAGGCTCAGAATTGCCCAGTTTTCATCAGCAAAATGATATAAAGGATGATAGTGCAAGCAATACGTTTGGTTTTGGGTCTGAAGAAAAGAAGAAGAAGAAGAAGAAGTTGATGATGAAGATACCGTTGCTGCTGCAGTTGACGAATTATCAAAATGAATACAAGCAGTATGAAACAGCAAGGAAATCGGTTGCCTACATTTAGACCTTCCAGGATCACCTTTGGACATCTGCTTGGGCAAATCATCATAGCCTCTTCAAGTAAGAAGATATTTACAACAAAACATTATGATATAACTACAAATTTATTGATAAGCTCACAGAATTAACACAAGAGGATGGCACAATGACTAAAAAGTATAACAGATGGAAGAGAAAGATGATTAATTATGCATTAAATTTTTATTTGGGATGCTAATTTTCATTCCATTTGTTTATAGAGATAATATATTAGAGGAACTTGAAAAACAAACATAAAAGAAATTGTCCTTTCAAATGTTTGAGCTATATTTATCAAAAGATATTTGGTATTTTTTTTTCAACTTGAACTGCCCAACTTCTTCTCTGGAAGAGTCTGTTTCGGGTGGCTGCTACTAGGGGTGCAATTGAGTCAAGCCAACTAGTTAGAAAAAGATACAGTACTGAGATAAATTTCATCCGAGTTGTTGGGAAAAGCAACCCCATACAGACTGTTGAAGGCAAGAAAATTATGTTTCGATAAACCAATTGTTGAGGTGGCCAAAAGCTATATCTCAACCATTGCTGCCAGCCTGCCACCAAATGAAATAAAGAAGCAACAAGGGATGTTCACCATAAAACCAACACAAGCAACGCATTTGGAAAGGAAGCAGGCAAGATAATATAGAGCAGAACGTTAAAATCTAAATCATCCCTTGGCCCTTGATCCCATGGCCAGCATGAAGATTCATGGGAGGCTCACCTAGATCACGTTGTTAAATCTCAGTCATCCCTTGGCCCTAGATCCCACAACCACCATGGAGATCCGTGGAAAGCTTGCCTAGATCACACCAATCTCCGTCTATATTTGGGTGCCTGATTTAGGAAGGATTATATGAAGGCAATTATGCATGATTCTCTAGTTATTTGTTTCTTTAAATAGGGATAGTTTTATGTAATAAGCAAAAGCAAGGCAATGATATAATAATAAGCAAGACAATGATAGCTCGTTCTTGCGTTTTGTTCCTTCCTGCTCCAGTGAATTAGAAAAAATAATAATAATTGTTGCATCCTGTAATATTTGCGGTGGTAAAGAAATATGAAGTTTAACGTCTTATCATTGTACGAAAATCCAACACACAAGCAGATAAGAGAGGGTGTAGCATTCATAAGAGAAACTAGAGTTTTTACGGGGAAAACCCTGAAAAGGGAAAACCACAAGGCCTGGCCTAGTTTGAATGAATCCACTATTATTTGCAGTCGATTACAAATGAAGCCCTTCCTTGAGAGAAGGCCTTAGCTTGATGTCACAAATGTACATCATATAGAGTGCATTACATGTGGGAGTTACAAAAATCAACATAGACATGTTTGTCGTTGGCAGGACCATAGTCGATAGGATAGAGGCCTATTGAACATTGAGATGTTCAGTTTGACTATAAGTTTGCTGAAATCGGAGTTCGGATGGTCCCAAATTTAATTTCGGAAGTTTCCAACTTGATTTTTCCTCAAGATTCGTGCCCGATCTAGATCATTTTTTTGAAGAAGTATTAATAATAATAAACAAGGGAAATGATATACTAGTAACAACAATAAGGCTTAATAAATATCTAGGCATTTTCATGCATCTAAGATTACATAACAAGATAAGTTGTAGTTACTAAAACGTAGCATGTAGCAGAGTCACTTAAAAAAGTAAATCTTCATTAAAAATGCTTATACACCGCTAGCCCAAAGAGTCATTTAAATGAAAACAACCGTAAAAACTTTTAGAAGGTTCTTGCAGACCAAACAAACAGAATGAATGAAGCTCAGACTTTCCCTATTTAGATCATCATATTCATTTAAGAATTAGAATGTACGCTATAGCTTTCTTTGGGCATTATGGTGATCTGTTGAAATCAACTTCCAGGAACACATTGTTGAAGAAACAAAATCAAGGCAGAGGAAAATCGGTTGCCAATATTTTGACCTTCCAAGACCTCCTCGCCATGTTGCTCAATTTGAATTCATGCTGGAAAATAACTGTTAAGCGCCTAGAAAATAGTCTGTATTGGTCATGCAGCCTTCTGAAATCATCACCAAAGCATCTACAAATGAATAAATAAAATCCTGAGAAATAAGGGAACATTAGAGGCGCACCATTCTAAACATTTATTTTACTAGACATACCAACTAAAATTGTAAATTTATAGCAACAACAGTTGCCCGCAGAGGATTCCATCCACAGGCCATCCATGTTGCTCAATGGCATTAAACCTACTCCCACTTGAAACCAAACAAACTCTAAAAATGTCGATCTTTCTCATTGAAAGTACAAACTATAATCTTCCAAGCTTTCCCCTCATCCATGAAGTTTCCAACTATGATTTTCATATTTTCCCCTTTTTTTTCTGATTTCATACGTAGTGACATTGGTAAGTGTTTAGATGATTGGATTAATTGAAATGAAATGAAGGAAAAATAAAGGATTAAATTTTATATATATAATAGAGAGAGAGAGAGAGAGAGAGAGAGAGAGAGAGAGAGCTCATTGGCTACGCATTCATAATCAACCCATTAAATTGGAATTCTTGTCTAACTCATCAAAGAGCATGAAAAACAAGGACATCAGAGCTGCTAAATCACCATTATACTAACAAATTTGCTAACAAAAAACATAAAAAACGCTGTTAACTCTCTCATCAAAACGACAAACTGTAAAGAGATCTATACAAAATTTCCATCCATTAAGTTTTCATTTGTCGTCCTAAGAGTTTTTTATCACCTACATATGTCTTTTATCTTTGTATTTTCTTATATGATCAGACAGAACAATGATATATCACAGGCAAATATACATATGATTAATACAACTCCATCGCATTTTCATTAAAAAAAGGACAATAGTTAAATTAACAAACTCAAATAAGGGATAACAAAGTTTATATATATTCCCAAATACACTAGAAACAGACAAATAGTGGGAAAATAGACTCGGGAACCTGTATTGAAGTAATTGTAACTCGTCTGAGCATTCCACGAATATAAGAGATTATCCCTGCTTTGGGGTATTTTGGCCCAAAAGTCATTTTGAAGGATTTTAGCCCAAATAAAAATATACGGGAAATATTCGACTAGGGGTATTAGGAAGAATCTATAGTCAAATTTTACAAAAAGAATAAAGATCACAAATAGACATAAATTCCCTTTGATGCATCATTAAAAAGGTATTTCCATGGTGAAAAACAGAGGGTGCACAACCATTTCAAAGTAAGAAAAAAATCTATAAAATGATAGTGAGACCTGAAATGCTTTATATCGCAAAATATTGGTCATTAAAAGAGAAGCATCAAATTAAGTGTTGCAGAGATAAGGATGGATGAGTGACTTAACTCTTAGAGACAATGCATAACGAGTATATACATGAAAATGTTGAACTAGCCCAAATGGCCGATAAGATTAGAGTGAGTCGCATTTAATCAAACCAGATAAATCAATACCCAAATGCTAAAAATCTCTGCAAGCTGAATGAAAAATTCGTCACCAGAGGCTCAGATTCCCCATGATCCATCAACAGAAAGGGCCACCAATTCTTGAATATAAACAAAATATACAGCATAGTTAATCGAAAGGTTTGGATACAAGGAATTTCTCCAAATATAAAATAGTCATTCAAATGAATGGCAACAACAGTTGCTTGTGGGGGATAACACCAGCAGGCCATACAAGCTGCTAAACCGCCATAGGACTGACCCACTTGTAGGGCTGCAAACGAACCAAATCGAGCCGAGTATGTGAGTGTGCATGTTTGAGTTCGTTTATTATTAGCTTGTTCAAGTTTGGTTCGTGTTTGATTCTAGCCTTATTGTTTGTGTTCACATTTGGTTCGTTTAAATTAATGGTGTTCACGTTTGGTTCATGTTCGATTCCTTTAGTGGTTATCAAGCTTTAAACAAATAAGCCTTAACGAGCTATGTTTATGAACATATTTAACGATTTTTTTTAAACTGTCAAACAAACACGTTCATGAACAATTCTAATGAGTATTCGTGAGCCATCAAATGAGCAAGATCATGAATATATACATAACTAGTATTTTAGAATAAATGATCTATGATTCATCTTATATTTGTACATGAACATCTTAAACAAACAATCTAGCAAACATTAACAAATGTGAAATGACTCTTGTTCATGAACAAATTCATTCTAATGAAGGTATAAAATAAAATGAAATTAAATCTATAAAAAAAGTAATTGTGTATTTAAAATGAAAATATGATCTTATTCATGAGTTCTAAATCGAACACGAATCAAGCTTAATGTCGAACAAGTTCATTATATTGTCTAGTGGGCCACTTGTAACCAAACAGCGCCTCTAAAATGCCATCATTTCTTACCGAAAGAATAAACAAGAGAGCTTTTTTACAAAAATCCTAAAGTTAACTCCATCAGGTTTTTAGCAATCATACCCTTTTGAGTCCAAAATAAAAGGAAATGTTTCGATCAACAAACTAAGGAAAATCTTGATTAAAAAGCCCAGACAATTAAACCATATGTGCAATAAATTAATCACAATGCAAGGATGTTGTGGTGATTGCACAGTACAGTTATAGACCTGTACAGGATTGTAACCCAACCTTACAAAAACTGTCATATTGCACCAACTTCATTATGCTTATAGGCAAACCAGCTGCAAGAAAGAGCTCACAAAGATATCTTAATCCATTTTTTTTTCAAACAAAAGAAAATTGAGAATAACAAACTAGACATATCCATCTAAAAAGAAGCTATCCTCACCCTTTCCTTTTAGCATTTTAGACTTTTTAGAGGAAAGAAAGAAATCAGTTTGGTATGTATATATCTGCCAAAATTTGTTAAGCAACGTAAACCTTATGGCTGTCTTAAATCATATTTTTCTCACGTTTTAAGCTAAAACCCACTCAAACTTATGGGATGAAGTGGAGGAATGCATCGGGCTGGTTGTGTGACAAAAAAATATCAAACTTAAGGGAAAATTCTATAAGATGGCGGTTTGACCTGCAATGCTTTATGGCGCAGAATGTTGGCCATTAAAAGAGAAGCATAATATTAAGTTAAGTGTTGCAGAGACGAGGATGCTCAGGTGAACGAGTGGCTTTACTCTTAGAGACAAGTCATGAAATGAACATATACGTGAAAAGGTTGAAGTAGCTCTAATGGCAGATAAGATAAGAGAGAGTCGCCTTAGATGGTTTGGTCACATAAAACGGCGGCCTTCCGATGACTTGGTTAGGAGAATAGATATATTAAATTTAACCTATGTTAAGTAAGGTAGAGGTAGACCAAAAAAAACTTGGTTAGAAAATATTAGAAATGACATTTCTTTATTAGATCTAAATGAGATTTTGACTCTTAACCAAACACAATGGAGAAAAAGGATTCATATAGCCAACCCCACGCAGTGGGATAAAATCTTTGATGTTGTTGTTGTTGTTGTGTAGCTTAAAGCTAAAACCCAAATTTAGTAAAATCCTTGGGGAAGTAGGATTTTAAAAATGTTCACTTCAACGTGCACTTTCTCTCCTTCATTTAAACCATAAATCTTAAAAAAAAACTTCGAGACAATTTACTAGAACTAAACCATATTTAACTTCTATCATGCCACACAATTTCCAAGATTTGTCATCACAAAGATTTGTTAAATTTTAATTTTCACTATTTATCTAAATTAAATCTCTTATAGCCAAACAGCATCACAGGATTTTGCATGTTAAAACTTAGAATTGGAGGAAGAAACAGGATTTAACACAAACGTAATATTGCATTTCAAAAAAATATTTTGTTTGGCACAATTTAACCTTAATCTAGATTAAATCTCAATTAAATCTGGCAGCCAAAAATCGCCTAAGCTTTTCAATGATACTCCTGGCATTCGCTCTTGACATATATCAGAGAGGAAAAGATGCATCCAGGTCATATTAACCTGATTAATACATCACATTTCCCTGAAGAAAAAAGGATAATATAGTCTGTGTAACAAACTCAAAGAAACATCTCCCAGCAAATTACTAATGGAGTTATGCGGAGAGAACACAAACCAGATTGCATGGTTAGATGCAAGCAAATACATAGCGCAATAACCAAGATAATAATCGGAGAAATCCAAATCTATACTCTCAAATGCTCCTTTTCAATCCTAAATCATGTTGCCAAACAGTTTCACAGAATTTACCAGTATATAACATCTCTGTTGCCAAACAAATTCAAAGATTTAGCACCCTCAGCATTTGGTAAATCCAGATTCACTGGATTTCCTAAATCCTGCTTGTTGCTGAACAGCCCTAATAATCCATCCATAATAAGCATGTGGAAGAATGATCACCTGGTGGCAAGGTGGTCCCATAACTTTAAAGAAATCATCACCAAAGCATCAGCTCAAGCCAAATAATTTTGGAGTGGAAAAATGAGTTTTTCGGTTCGCGATGCCCTTACGACCAACATATAAAACCACAGCTATTAGATAGATTCAGATCAAGTAGAGATGTTTAATATGTAAATGAGATAATTATGAGTGATGTGTACATAAATCCCCCAAAATTGAAACCATAAAATACAAGGGCATGTCAACAGCGGTTGCAAGCAGCAAATAACACCAGCATGCCATCCAAGCTGCTCAGTTGCCAAGTTTATATACATTTGCAACAAAACAGCATTTAAAAAGCCATCATCTCTGCCCAAAAGAACAATTACAGAGATTTATATGCAAATATCTAAAATCCGCCACTTTCGTCAGGTCTGTAGCAATCATACCTTCTAGGATTTCCAATAACTCATATTTCCATCCTCATTGGCTCTCAGGTTCATTTACTGAACAGAAATTAGTCGAATAAGCTCGCTAAATAGGAGAGAAGGAAGCGAAGAAGCTTTCTTTAGCGACTCTTTCAAAACTCTACTTCAATCCAAGCACGCGAAGCCAAAGCAGAAATATAGTGTACAATCTGCTCAATCGCTATATGTTTATATACATTTACAACCAAACAGCCTCTAAGATGACATCTTTTCTGCCCAAAAGAACAACTACAGAAGATTTTTATAGACATATCCCAAATCCACCCCTTTGTTCAGCTCTAAAGCAATCATACCTTCTAGGGTTTCGAATAACTCAGGGATTTCTATCCTCACTCTCTTGGGTCAGTAACTGAGCAAAACTCAGACAAACAATCGCACTAAACGGGATAGATGTTGTTACCTTCGCGGCGAGCTCCTGTCGTGACTTACGATCCAACAGAGGAACAACGTCATCGAAGGAGGCAATAAATTTAAGAATATATCAGCAGGTTGTATAATTGATTTGAACTAACCATTCTCTCTTACCTCCAAAAATTTAAATAAACCATTAGTATAAATCAGAACACAACAAAGCCTATAATGAAGGTTGTACTAGGCCAAATAACCAAAGTAGAAGTATAATGGTGAGAGAAATATTGAGGTAGAAGTATAAGCATATTTGAAGTTAATATGTCTGAGTGTAAAGAATAAAATCATATATTATCAACATAGCCATGAAAAAAAAATTATGGTAGGATGTAGATTCAGTTATCGCAAAGCAAATTGAATTAAGAATCATTTAAGTAAAAATTATGCGTATCAATTGATCGTAAGACAGCAATATAGGAGGCTCAGAATTGCCCAGTTTTCATCATCAAAATGATATAAAGGATGATAGTGCATGCAATCCGTTTGGTTTTGGGTCTGAAGAAAAAGATGATGATGATGATGATGATACCGTTGCTGCTGCTGGATTTATGTCCATTACTAGATGTCTACCAGATGCCATCATTTTTACCTTCGTCGCCCACCAACTACGGTCCTTCCGACTTACGTCGCCCACCGACTACAGCCATTCAAACCAAGCAAACACATCAACAGTGATTATCTGTATTCACATCATGTAATGTACTCTATAAGATGTACATCAAGCTAAGATCTTCCCCCAAGGAAGGGCCTCATTTGTAATCAACTGCTATACTAGTGGATTCATTCAAACTGGGCTAGGCCCCGTGGTTTTCCACACTTTTTAGGGGTTTTCCACGTAAAAATCTTGGTGTCTCATAAATGTTAGACCCTCTATCTTATCTGATTGCGTGCCAGATTTTCGTACAACGCTAAGACATTAAACTTTATATTTCTCTACCGCCGCAAATACTCCAGGACGCAACAATGATGATGATGATGATATCGTTGCTGCTGCTGTTAATGAATTATCAAAATGAATACATGCAATATGAAATAGCAAGGAAATCGGTTGCCTGCATTTAGACCTTCCAGGATCACCTTGCGACATCTGCTTGGGCACATCAACATAGCCCCTTCATGTAAGAAGACATTTACAGCAAAACATTATGGTATAACTACAAATTTACTGATAAACACACAGAATTTACACAAGAGGATGGCACAATGACTAAAAAGATCCAATTTGAACTGCCCAACTTCTTTTCTGGAAGATTCTGTTTATGGTGGCTGCAAATAGGAGTGCAATTGAGTCGAGCCAACCATCAAGAAAAAGATACAGTACTGAGATAAATTTCATCCAAGTTGTTGGGAAAAGCAACCCATACAGAATTTTGAAGGCACTAAAATTATGTTTCGATAAATCAATTGTTGAGGATGGCAAAAATCTCTATCTCAACCATTGCTGCCAGCCTGCCACCAAATGAAGCAACAAGGGATGTTCACCATAAAGCCAACACAAGCAACACATTTGGAAAGGAAGCAGGCAAGATAACATAGAGCAGAATGATAAACATAGTTGAAGTTGTTTACCAATATTTCCTCAGCATCTTTTGTGGTGCCACTATATGGGGCTGATAAATACAACAGCTTATCTTCAGATTTGAACAAAAAATTCTATCTGTAAATATCAACCTTTCATTATGTTAAAATCCCAACCATCCCTTGGCCCTTGATCCCACGACCAGCATGGGCATCCATGGAAAGCTTGTCTGAATATGCCGATCTCCTTCTATATTTGGGTGGCTAATTTAGGAAGGATTATATTAAGGAAATTATGCATGATATTCTACTTATTTGTTTCTTTAAATAGGGATAGTTCTTTATAATAAACAAAAGCTTTTTCCCTTTCCAATTCTCTAAATTTAACATGGTATCAGAGCAAGGCATCCGGGATTTCTTCAAAAACAAGATCATGAGAAAGGGGTGAGCTTGTTCTTGCGTTCTGTTTCTTCCTGCTCACGTGCGTTAGAAAAATAATAATAATAATAATAATAAATAAGGCAATGATATACAAGTAACAACAGCAAGGCTTAATAAATATCTTGGCATTTTCATGCATCTGAGATTACATAACAAGATAAGTTGTAGCTACTAAAACGTAGCATGTAACAGAGTCACTTAAAAAAGTAAATCTTCATTAAAAATGCTTATACACCGCTAGCTCAAAGAGTAATTAAATGAAAACACCCGTAAAAACTTTTAGCAGGTTCTTGCAGACCAAACAAACAGAATAAATGAGGCTCAAATTTGCCCTATTTAGATCATTATATTCATTTAAGAATTAGAATGTACGCAATAGCTTTCTTTGGGCAATATTGTGATCTGCTGAAATCAACTTCCAGGAACACGTCGTTGAAGAAACAAAATCAAGGCAGAGGAAAATCGGTTGCCAATATTTTGACCTTCCAAGATCTCCTCGCCACGCTAAATGGGCGTACCATCATAGCCTCTTTAAGTTAAAAGACATGCGCTCAGAACAGTACGAATGAACAGCAGAATTACCTGTAAACTCAGACAGAATGTAATGGCAGAGGGCACGAAATAGAGTGAGCAAGCAAGTGTTGTAATAAGAGAACTTACTGGTTCTTCATAAAGAAGGATAATAACTGTGAAGCGCCTAAAAAAAAGGCTGTATTAGTCATGCACCATTCTAAACATTTATTTTACTAGGCATACCACCTAAAATTGTAAATGTATAGCAACAAAAGTTGCCCGCAGAGGTTTCCATCCACAGGCCATCCATGTGGCTCAATG
Source organism: Dendrobium nobile (assembly GCA_022539455.1). Classification (NCBI taxonomy): domain Eukaryota; kingdom Viridiplantae; phylum Streptophyta; class Magnoliopsida; order Asparagales; family Orchidaceae; genus Dendrobium; species Dendrobium nobile. Next base: position 56,396,985 of record CM039726.1, read on the forward strand.
GCATTAAACCTACTCCCACTTGAAACCAAACAAACTCTAAAAATGTAGTCCTTTCTCATTGAAAGTACAAACTATAATCTTCCAAGCTTTCCCCTCATCCATGAAGTTTCCAACTATGGTCTTCATATTTTCCCATTTGCTTTTCTTTTTTTTTTTTTCTGCTTTCATACGTAGATTGATTGAAACGACATGAAGGAAAAAAAAAGGATTAAATTATATATATATAAAGAGAGAGAGAGAGATCAATAGCACCTAACCTGGCGCCATTTGAGAGATTTACATACATCCCTCAAATTCTTATATATTTACACATCTAACACCTAAATCTTTCCATTTACTAAGATAACACTGAAATCACTAAATCATATAAAAACTACCACTAATATTAACTTATTAAAAGCAAAACACATATTTTCATGGTTATGCTTTGATGTAATTTAAATATTAAAATCATAAATTAGTAAATATATTTAGTGATAACACTGAAATCACTAAATCATATACTAAATTTGAAATTAATAAGTTACCTCTTTCAATCCTAAATTCGCCCGCCGACCATTAGTAGGGGCTTCGGCCCCCAGGGGCATGTGACATGGGATGCTTTCGTGTCGGTCATCTAGATCGCTGGCACGGATGCCCTGAAATATAGTTTTGAACGGACGATGAGCTGAATCCTTTGCAGACGACTTAAATTCGCGACAGGGCATTGTACGTGGCAGAGTGGCCTTTGCTGCCACGATCCACTGAGATCCGGCCCTATGTTGCAGCAGATTCGTAAGTGGCAAAAGGGAAAAGGTTCCGATCGGAAAAAAAAATTTGTGACGACTATCAAAAACTAGCTTGCAGTACCCGGCCTGGATGCTAGCATGAGGGACCCAAAAGATACAACTTGCTGGGTGCGATATTGCAAAGGCCCCATCTGGCAGCGTGCAAAGGCAACTGCTGGCCGCTTGCGAAGTCCATGGCTGCTAACGTGCTAAGGCCCTGGCCCTGACTGAGAGCATGCACATACACTTGCTGACACATGAGTTGTCGTGAACTCTGTTCTGCTTCAATTGCTAAATCATATAAAAACTACCACTAATATTAACTTATTAAAAGCAAAACACATATTTTCATGGCTATGCTTTGATGAAATTTAAATATTAAAATCATAAATTAGTAAATATATTTAGTGATAACACTGAAATCACTAAATCATATACTAAATTTGAAATTAATAAGTTACCTCTTTAAATCCTAAATCAAGTTGTCAAATAGTTTCACAGAATTTACCACTATATAACATCTTTTTGCCAAACAAATTCAAAGATTTAGCACCTCAGCATTTAGTAAATCCAGATTCATTGAATTTCCTAGATCCAACTTGTTCCTAAACAGCCCTAATAATCCATCCATAACAAGCATGTGGAAGAATAATCACCTGGTGGCCTGGTGGTCCCATAACTTTAATGAAATCATCACCAAAGTATCAGCTCAAGCCAGATAATTTTGGAGTGGAAAAATGAGTTTTTTGGTTGGAGATGCCCTTACGAGCAACCATATAAACCACAGCTAGTAGATAGATTCAGATCAAGCAAAGATATTAAATATGTAAATGAGATAATTTTGAGTGATGTGTACGTAAATCCCTCAAAATTGAAATTAAAAATACAAGCGCATGTCAACAACGGTTGCATGCAGCGAATATCACCAGCATGCCATCCAAGCTGCTCAATTGCAATAGGTTTATATACATTTGCAACAAAGTAGCAGTTAAAATGCCATCATCTCTCCCCAAAGGAACAACTACATAGATTTTTATGCAAATATCTAAAATTCGCCCCTTTCGTCAGGATGGTAGTAATCATACCTTCTAGGGTTTCCAAAAACTCAGATTTCCATCCTCATTGCCTCTTGGGTTCATTTACTAAACAGGAATTAGTAGAATAAGCTCGCTAAATAGGAGAGAGATCGTTACCTTCGTGGCCAGCTCCTGTCGGGACAACGCATCCGAGAACAACGTTGTCCAAGGAAGCGCAGAAGCTTCCTTCAACGACTCTTTCAAAACACAACTTCAATCCAAGCACACGAAGCCAAAGCAGAAATACCGTGTACAATCTGCTCAATCGCTATATGTTTATATACATTTGAAACCAAACAGACTCTAAAATGAATTTACTGGATTTGGCACAAAAAGCCCGCGAAGGTCAAAAAGATGTTTACCTTCGCATTGGAAGACCTCCAGTCATTGCTTCCGATCCAATAGGAAGAACGTTGTCAAACTATCACGACTTCCAATCCGATAGGAAAGTAAAGTTGTCAAAGAAGGCGAAGAAGCTTAAGTAATAGAATACTTAAAAGATTATTTAGATAATTAATAGTATAACTAGCAATTAAGAAATTATTAAAATAACACTTAAATAATTAATTAAATCAAAAAATAATTAAATAATTATCAGAACACTTAGTAATCAAATACTTACAAAAATAAAACATAAATAAGTAATTAAATAATTAGTATTGTAATTATTAATTAAATTATTTGATAATTAAACAAACTACTAATTATATTATTTATAACTGTAACTTATTGACAGTAACTAAATTTGAAATTAATAAGTAACCTCTTTCAATCCTAAATTATATTGCCAAACAATTTCACAGAATTTACCAGTATATAACATCTTTGTTGCCAAACAAATTGCAAGATTTAGCACCTTCAGCATTTAGTAAATCCAGATTCATTGAATTTCCTAAATCCAACCTGTTGCTAAACAGACCTAATAATCCATCCATAATAAGCATGTGGAAGAATAATCACCTGGTGGCCTGGTGGTCCCATAACTTTAATGAAATCATCACCAAAGCATCAGCTCAAGCCAGAATTTTGGAGTGGAAAAATGAGTTTTTTGGTTGGAGATGCCCTTACGAGCAACCATATAAACCACAGCTAGTAGATAGATTCAGATCAAGCAAAGATATTAAATATGTAAATGAGATAATTTTGAGTGATGTGTACGTAAATCCCTCAAAATTGAAATTGTAAAATACAAGCGCATGTCAACAGCGGTTGCATGCAGCGAATATCACCAGCATGCCATCCAAGCTGCTCAATTGCAATAGGTTTATATACATTTTCAACAAACTAGCAATTAAAATGCCATCATCTCTCCCCAAAGGAACAACTACATAGATTTTTATACTAATATCTAAAATCCGCCCCTTTCGTCAGGTTGGTAGCAATCATACCTTCTAGGGTTTCCAATAACTCAGATTTCCATCCTCATTGCCTCTTGGGTTCATTTACTAAACAGGAATTAGTAGAAGAAGCTCGCTAAATAGGAGAGAGATCGTTACCTTCGTGGCCAGCTCCTGTCGGGACAACGCATCCGAGAACAACGTCGTCCAAGGAAGCGCAGAAGCTTCCTTCAACGACTCTTTCAAAACACAACTTCAATCCAAGCACACGAAGCCAAAGCAGAAATACCGTGTAAAATCTGCTCAATCGCTATATGTTTATATACATTTGAAACCAAACAGACTCTAAAATGACATCATTTCTCCCCAAAACAACAACTACAGAAGATTTTTATACACATATCCCAAATCTGCCCCTTTCTTCAGCTCTAAAGCAATCATACCTTCTAGGGTTTCCAATAACTCAGGGATTTCATCCTCAAATTTTCTTGGGTCGTTAACTGAGCAAAACTCTGTCAAACAACCGCACTAAAAGAGGGAGAGATATCGTTACCTTCGCGGCGAGCTCCTCTCGTGACTTCTGATACGACAAGAACAAGGTCGTCGAAGGAGGGAAAGAAGCTTCCTTTAGCGACTCTTTCAAAACTCTACTTCAAGCGAAGCACACGGAACACAGCAGAAGCATCAATGAAGAAAATGACGAAGAGGAAAAGCACACCCTAGCCTAAGGGGCTGTTTGGGAATTTAAGTCGGATTTACGCTAAATCCAGCAGAACAGTTTTCGTGCGCGTGTTAAATCCCGACGATGGGTAAATCCCGGATGTAAAAATTTACGGCTTAAAACCCAGAATTACTAAATCCCTCGGTTTGGTAGATTTTTGGGATTTGGCAAAAGGAAGAACCTTCACAGCCAGCGAGCTCCCGTTGTCGCTTCCTATCAAAATGTCGTAACTTCCGATCCGACAGAAAGGGAAAGTCGTCGAAGGAGTGAAAGTCCAACAGCCACGAAGGAGCCGAAGATGCGACGCGTGCAATCTCTACATCTCCTGCGAAGCAACGAAACCGAACAACAATGACGAAAAGAGTAGATGAAAGGCAAACCTAGATGCCATTGAGTTATTATTGATTAACTTAAGTAATTTAATTTAAAATATTAAAAAATTAAGTGAAATAGTGCATAAATTAATCATCTAATTTAACTAAATTGAATAATTTCTAATATAATTAGTTTAAATAATATAACTTAATATATATTATTAAATATATAATTAATAGTGTAAATAATAATTAATAAATACCTTGTACTTACCATGTTATTAAATTCATAACACATTATTTTTTTAATTATAATTTATTTAAATTTCTGACTGCCATAAATCTTAAAATTTGTTTTCAAACAGTTTTCAGGATTTAACAGGATTTAAGATTTGTCGTACCAAACAGTTTTCAGGATTTAACATCCTCAGAATTTATTAAATCTGGATTTATAGGATTTAATAAATCTCACTAAAGTTAAATCCCACTGGATGAGTTTTTAAACTGGCATTCGCTCTTGACATATATCAGAGAGGAAAAAGATGCATCCAGGTCACATTAACCTGATTAATAATACATCACACTTCCCTGAAGAAAAAAAGGATAATATAGTTTGTGTAACAAACTCAAAGAAACATCTCCCAGCAAATGACTAATGGAGTTATGCGGATAGAACACAAACCAGATTGCATGGTTAGATGCAAGCAAATACATAGCGCAATAACCATGATAATAATTGGAGAAATCCAAATCTATACTCTCAAATGCTCCCTTTCAATCCTAAATCATGTTGCCAAACAGTTTCACAGAATTTACCAGTATATAACATCTCTGTTGCCAAACAAATTCAAAGATTTAGCACCCTCATCATTTGGTAAATCCAGATTCACTGGATTTCTTAAATCCTGCTTGTTGCTGAACAGCCCTAATAATCCATCCATAATAAGCATGTGGAAGAATGATCACCTGGTGGCCTGGTGGTCCCATAACTTTAATGAAATCATCACCAAAGCATCAGCTCAAGCCAAATAATTTTGGAGTGGAAAATTGAGTTTTTCTGTTTGCGATGCCCTTATGACCAACATATAAAACCACAGCTAGTAGATAGATTCAGATCAAGTAGAGATGTTAAATATGTAAATGAGATAATTATGAGTGATGTGTACATAAATCCCCCAAAATTGAAACCATAAAATACAAGGGCATGTCAACAGCGGTTGCAAGCAGCGAATAACACCAGCATGCCATCCAAGCTGCTCAGTTGCCATAGGCTTATATACATTTGCAACAAAACAGCATTTAAAATGCCATCATCTCTCCCCAAAAGAAAAATTACAGAGATTTTTCTGCAAATATCTAAAATCCGCCACTTTCGTCAGGTCTGTAGCAATCATACCTTCTAGGATTTCCAATAACTCATATTTCCATCCTCATTGGCTCTCAGGTTCATTTACTGAACAGGAATTAGTCGAATAAGCTCGCTAAATAGGAGAGAAGGAAGCCAAGAAGCTTTCTTTAGCGACTCTTTCAAAACTCTACTTCAATCCAAGCACGCGAAGCCAAAGCAGAAATATAGTGTACAATCTGCTCAATCGCTGTATGTTCATATACATTTACAACCAAACAGCCTCTAAAATGACATCTTTTCTGCCCAAAAGAACAACTACTGAAGATTTTTATAGACATATCCCAAATCCACCCCTTTGTTCAGCTCTAAAGCAATCATACTTTCTAGGGTTTCGAATAACTCAGGGATTTCTATCCTCACTCTCTTGGGTCATTAACTGAGCAAAACTCAGACAAAAAATCGCGCTAAACGGGAGAGATGTTGTTACCTTCACGGCGAGCTCCTATCGTGACTTACGATCCAACAGAGGAACAACGTCATCATCGAAGGAGGCAATAAATTTAAGAATATATCAGCAGGTTGTATAATTGATTTGAACTAACCATTCTCTCTTACCTCCAAAATTTTAAATAAACCATTAGTATAAATCAGAACACAACAAAGCCTATAATGAAGGTTGTACTAGGCCAAATAACCAAAGTAGAAGTATAATGGTGAGAGAAATATTGAGGTAGAAGTATAAGCATATTTGAAGTTAATATGTCTGAGTGTAGAGAATAAAATCATCTATTATCAACATAGCCATGAAAAAAAAAATTATGGTAGGATGTAGATTCAGTTATCGCAAAGCAAATTGAATTAAGAATCATTTAAGTAAAAATTATGCGTATCAATTGATCGTAAGACAGCAATATAGGAGGCTCAGAATTGCCCAGTTTTCATCATCAAAATGATATAAAGGATGATAGTGCATGCAATTCGTTTGGTTTTGGGTCTGAAGAAAAAGAAAAAGAAAAAGATGATGATGATGATGATACCGTTGCTGCTGCTGTTGATGAATTATCAAAATGAATACATGCAATATGAAACAGCAAGGAAATCGGTTGCCTGCATTTAGACCTTCCAGGATCACCTTGCGACATCTGCTTGGGCACATCAACATAGCCCCTTCATGTAAGAAGACATTTACAACAAAACATTATGGTACAACTACAAATTTACTGATAAACACACAGAATTTACACAAAAGGATGGCACAATGACTAAAAAGATTCAATTTGAACTGCCCAACTTCTTTTCTGGAAGATTCTATTTATGGTGGCTGCAAATAGGGGTGCAATTGAGTCGAGCCAACTATCAAGAAAAAGATACAGTACTGAGATAAATTTCATCCAAGTTGTTGGGAAAAGCAACCCATACAGAAGTTTGAAGGCAATAAAATTATGTTTCGATAAATCAATTGTTGAGGATGGCAAAAATCTCTATCTCAACCATTGCTGCCAACCTGCCACCAAATGAAGCAACAAGGGATGTTCACCAAAAAGCCAACACAAGCAACACATTTGGAAAGGAAGCAGGCAAGATAACATAGAGCAGAATGATAAACATAGTTGAAGTTGTTTTCCAATATTTCCACAGGATCTTTTGTGGTGCCACTATATGGGGCTGATAAATACAACAGCTTATCTTCAGATTTGAACCAAAAATTGTATTTCTGTAAATATCAACCTTTAATTATGTTAAAATCCCAACCATCCCTTGGCCTTTGATCCTACGACCAGCATGGGCATCCGTGAAAAGCTTGTCTGAACATGCCAATCTCCTTCTATATTTGGGTGGCTAATTTATGAAGGATTATATTAAGGCAATTATGCATGATTATCTAGTTA